>OZ035882.1:73197207-74418795 GCA_964034835.1 Muscina levida
TTTACGAGATAATCGCATTTAAAGATTTCCATATGAAAATCCATCATTGCCCACCCATTTCATAGTGGTATCCCCATATAATTCATGGGATTTCTTAAATATTTCATAGTGATCACAAATTAAGCTCCTTTTTGCGATTAGACGCTTAGTTTACGAGATAATCGCATTTAAAGATTTCCATATGAAAATCCATCATTGCCCACCCATTTCATAGTGGTATCCCCATATAATTCATGGGATTTCTTAAGTATTTCATAGTGATCACAAATTAAGCTCCTTTTTGCGATTAGACGCTTAGTTAACGAGATAATCGCATTTAAAGATTTCCATATGAAAATCCATCATTGGGCACCCATTTCATAGTGATATCCCCATCTATTACAAGCGATTTCTTAAGTATTTCATAGTGATCACAAATTAAGCTCCCTTTTGCGATTAGACGCTTAGTTTACAAGATAATCGCATTTAAAGATTTCCATATGAAAATCCATCATTGCCCACTCATTTCATAGTGGTATCCCCATATAATTCATGGGATTTCTTAAGTATTTCATAGTGATCACAAATTAAGCTCCTTTTTGCGATTGGACGCTTAGTTTACGAGATAATCGCATTTAAAGATTTCCATATGAAAATCCATCATTGGGCACCCATTTCATAGTGATATCCCCATATAATTCATGGGATTTCTTAAGTATTTCATAGTGATCACAAATTAAGCTCCTTTTTGCGATTAGACGCTTAGTTTACGAGATAATCGCATTTAAAGATTTCCATATGAAAATCCATCATTGCCCACCCATTTCATAGTGATATCCCCATCTATTATTATAAGACGCTTAGTTTACGAGATAATCGCATTTAAAGATTTCCATATGAAAATCCATCATTGCCCACCCATTTCATAGTGGTATCCCCATATAATTCATGGGATTTCTTAAGTATTACATAGTGATCACAAATTAAGCTCCTTTTTGCGATTGGACGCTTAGTTTACGAGATAATCGCATTTAAAGATTTCCATATGAAAATCCATCATTGCCCACCCATTTCATAGTGGTATCCCCATATAATTCATGGGATTTCTTAAGTATTTCATAGTGATCACAAATTAAGCTCCTTTTTGCGATTGGACGCTTAGTTTACGAGATAATCGCATTTAAAGATTTCCATATGAAAATCCATCATTGGGCACCCATTTCATAGTGATATCCCCATATAATTCATGGGATTTCTTAAGTATTTCATAGTGATCACAAATTAAGCTCCCTTTTGCGATTAGACGCTTAGTTTACAAGATAATCGCATTTAAAGATTTCCATATGAAAATCCATCATTGCCCACCCATTTCATAGTGGTATCCCCATATAATTCATGGGATTTCTTAAGTATTTCATAGTGATCACAAATTAAGCTCCTTTTTGCGATTGGACGCTTACTTTACTAGATAATCGCATTTAAAGATTTCCATATGAAAATCCATCATTGCCCACCCATTTCATATTGATATCCCCATATAATTCATGGGATTTCTTAAGTATTTCATAGTGATCACAAATTAAGCTCCTTTTTGCGATTAGACGCTTAGTTTACGAGATAATCGCATTTAAAGATTTCCATATGAAAATCCATCATTGCCCACCCATTTCATAGTGATATCCCCATATAATTCATGGGATTTCTTAAGTATTTCATAGTGATCACAAATTAAGCTCCTTTTTGCGATTAGACGCTTAGTTTACGAGATAATCGCATTTAAAGACTTCCATATGAAAATCCATCATTGCCCACCCATTTCATAGTGATATCCCCATATAATTCATGGGATTTCTTAAGTATTTCATAGTGATCACAAATTAAGCTCCTTTTTGCGATTAGACGCTTAGTTTACGAGATAATCGCATTTAAAGATTTCCATATGAAAATCCATCATTGCCCACCCATTTCATAGTGATATCCACATATAATTCATGGGATTTCTTAAGTATTTCATAGTGATCACAAATTAAGCTCCTTTTTGCGATTAGACGCTTAGTTTACGAGATAATCGCATTTAAAGATTTCCATATGAAAATCCATCATTGCCCACCCATTTCATAGTGATATCCCCATATAATTCATGGGATTTCTTAAGTATTTCAAAGTGATCACAAATTAAGCTCCTTTTTGCGATTAGACGCTTAGTTTACGAGATAATCGTATTTAAAGATTTCCATATGAAAATCCATCATTGCCCACCCATTTCATAGTGATATCCCCATATAATTCATGGGATTTCTTAAGTGTTTCATAGTGATCACAAATTAAGCTCCTTTTTGCGATTAGACGCTTAGTTTACGAGATAATCGCATTTAAAGATTTCCATATGAAAATCCATCATTGGGCACCCATTTCATAGTGATATCCCCATAAAATTCATGGGATTTCTTAAGTATTTCATAGTGATCACAAATTAAGCTCCTTTTTGCGATTAGACGCTTAGTTTACGAGATAATTGCATTTAAAGATTTCCATATGAAAATCCATCATTGGGCACCCATTTCATAGTGATATCCCCATATAATTCATGGGATTTCTTAAGTATTTCATAGTGATCACAAATAAAGCTCATTTTTGCGATTAGACTCTTAGTTTACGAGATAATCGCATTTAAAGATTTCCATATGAAAATCCATCATTGGGCACCCATTTCATAGTGATATCCCCATATAATTCATGGGATTTCTTAAGTATTTCATAGTGATCACAAATTAAGCTCCTTTTTGCGATTAGACGCTTAGTTTACGAGATAATCGCATTTAAAGATTTCCATATGAAAATCCATCATTGGGCACCCATTTCATAGTGATATCCCCATATAATTCATGGGATTTCTTAAATATTTCATAGTGATCACAAATTAAGCTCCTTTTTTGCGATTAGACGCTTAGTTTACGAGATAATCGCATTTAAAGATTTCCATATGAAAATCCATCATTGGGCACCCATTTCATAGTGATATCCCCATATAATTCATGGGATTTCTTAAGTATTTCATAGTGATCACAAATTAAGCTCCTTTTTTGCGATTAGACGCTTAGTTTAAGAGATAATCGCATTTAAAGATTTCCATATGAAAATCCATCATTGCCCACCCATTTCATAGTGATATCCCCATATAATTCATGGGATTTCTTAAGTATTTCATAGTGATCACAAATTAAGCTCATTTTTGCGATTAGACGCTTAGTTTACGAGATAATCGCATTTAAAGATTTCCATATGAAAATCCATCATTGCCCACCCATTTCATAGTGATATCCCCATATAATTCATGGGATTTCTTAAGTATTTCATAGTGATCACAAATTAAGCTCCTTTTGCGATTAGACGCTTAGTTTACGAGATAATCGCATTTAAAGATTTCCATATGAAAATCCATCATTGGGCACCCATTTCATAGTGATATCCCCATATAATTCATGGGATTTCTTAAGTATTTCATAGTGATCACAAATTAAGCTCCTTTTTTGCGATTAGACGCTTAGTTTACGAGATAATCGCATTTAAAGATTTCCATATGAAAATCCATCATTGGGCACCCATTTCATAGTGATATCCCCATATAATTCATGGGATTTCTTAAGTATTTCATAGTGATCACAAATTAAGCTCCTTTTTTGCGATTAGACGCTTAGTTTACGAGATAATCGCATTTAAAGATTTCCATATGAAAATCCATCATTGCCCACCCATTTCATAGTGATATCCCCATATAATTCATGGGATTTCTTAAGTATTTCATAGTGATCACAAATTAAGCTCCTTTTTGCGATTAGACGCTTAGTTTACGAGATAATCGCATTTAAAGATTTCCATATGAAAATCCATCATTGGGCACCCATTTCATAGTGGTATCCCCATATAATTCATGGATTTCTTAAGTATTTCATAGTGATCACAAATTAAGCTCCTTTTGCGATTAGACGCTTAGTTTACGAGATAATCGCATTTAAAGATTTCCATATGAAAATCCATCATTGGGCACCCATTTCATAGTGATATCCCCATATAATTCATGGGATTTCTTAAGTATTTCATAGTGATCACAAATTAAGCTCCTTTTTTGCGATTAGACGCTTAGTTTACGAGATAATCGCATTTAAAGATTTCCATATGAAAATCCATCATTGGGCACCCATTTCATAGTGATATCCCCATATAATTCATGGGATTTCTTAAGTATTTCATAGTGATCACAAATTAAGCTCCTTTTTTGCGATTAGACGCTTAGTTTACGAGATAATCGCATTTAAAGATTTCCATATGAAAATCCATCATTGCCCACCCATTTCATAGTGATATCCCCATATAATTCATGGGATTTCTTAAGTATTTCATAGTGATCACAAATTAAGCTCCTTTTTGCGATTAGACGCTTAGTTTACGAGATAATCGCATTTAAAGATTTCCATATGAAAATCCATCATTGGGCACCCATTTCATAGTGATATCCCCATATAATTCATGGGATTTCTTAAGTATTTCATAGTGATCACAAATTAAGCTCCTTTTTTGCGATTAGACGCTTAGTTTACGAGATAATCGCATTTAAAGATTTCCATATGAAAATCCATCATTGGGCACCCATTTCATAGTGATATCCCCATATAATTCATCGGATTTCTTAAGTATTTCATAGTGATCACAAATTAAGCTCATTTTTGCGATTAGACGCTTAGTTTACGAGATAATCGCATTTAAAGATTTCCATATGAAAATCCATCATTGCCCACCCATTTCATAGTGATATCCCCATATAATTCATGGGATTTCTTAAGTATTTCATAGTGATCACAAATTAAGGTCCTTTTTGCGATTAGACGCTTAGTTTACGAGATAATCGCATTTAAAGATTTCCATATGAAAATCCATCATTGGGCACCCATATCATAGTGATATCCCCATATAATTCATGGGATTTCTTAAGTATTTCATAGTGATCACAAATTAAGCTCCTTTTTGCGATTAGACGCTTAGTTAACGAGATAATCGCATTTAAAGATTTCCATATGAAAATCCATTATTGGGCACCCATTTCATAGTGATATCCCCATATAATTCATGGGATTTCTTAAGTATTTCATAGTGATCAAAAATTAAGCTCCCTTTTGTGATTAGACGCTTAGTTAACGAAATAATCGCATTTAAAGATTTCCATATGAAAATCCATCATTGCCCACCCATTTCATAGTGATATCCCCATATAATTCATGGGATTTCTTAAGTATTTCATAGTGATCACAAATTAAGGTCCTTTTTGCGATTAGACGCTTAGTTTACGAGATAATCGCATTTAAAGATTTCCATATGAAAATCCATCATTGGGCACCCATTTCATAGTGATATCCCCATATAATTCATGGGATTTCTTAAGTATTTCATAGTGATCACAAATTAAGCTCCTTTTTGCGATTAGACGCTTAGTTAACGAGATAATCGCATTTAAAGATTTCCATATGAAAATCCATTATTGGGCACCCATTTCATAGTGATATCCCCATATAATTCATGGGATTTCTTAAGTATTTCATAGTGATCAAAAATTAAGCTCCCTTTTGTGATTAGACGCTTAGTTAACGAAATAATCGCATTTAAAGATTTCCATATGAAAATCCATTATTGGGCACCCATTTCATAGTGATATCCCCATATAATTCATGGGATTTCTTAAGTATTTCATAGTGATCACAAATTAAGCTCCTTTTTTGCGATTAGACGCTTAGTTTACGAGATAATCGCATTTAAAGATTTCCATATGAAAATCCATCATTGCCCACCCATTTCATAGTGATATCCCCATATAATTCATGGGATTTCTTAAGTATTTCATAGTGATCACAAATTAAGCTCCTTTTTGCGATTAGACGCTTAGTTTACGAGATAATCGCATTTAAAGATTTCCATATGAAAATCCATCATTGGGCACCCATTTCATAGTGATATCCCCATATAATTCATGGGATTTCTTAAGTATTTCATAGTGATCACAAATTAAGCTCCTTTTTTGCGATTAGACGCTTAGTTTACGAGATAATCGCATTTAAAGATTTTCATATGAAAATCCATCTTTGGGCACCCATTTCATAGTGATATCCTCATCTATTACAAGCGATTTCTTAAGTATTTCATAGTGATCACAAATTAAGCTCCCTTTTGTGATTAGACGCTTAGTTAACGAGATAATCGCATTTAAAGATTTCCATATGAAAATCCATTATTGGGCACCCATTTCATAGTGATATCCCCATATAATTCATGGGATTTCTTAAGTATTTCATAGTGATCAAAAATTAAGCTCCCTTTTGTGATTAGACGCTTAGTTAACGAAATAATCGCATTTAAAGATTTCCATATGAAAATCCATTATTGGGCACCCATTTCATAGTGATATCCCCATATAATTCATGGGATTTCTTAAGTATTTCATAGTGATCAAAAATTAAGCTCCCTTTTGTGATTAGACGCTTAGTTAACGAAATAATCGCATTTAAAGATTTCCATATGAAAATCCATTATTGGGCACCCATTTCATAGTGATATCCCCATATAATTCATGGGATTTCTTAAGTATTTCATAGTGATCACAAATTAAGCTCCTTTTTTGCGATTAGACGCTTAGTTTACGAGATAATCGCATTTAAAGATTTCCATATGAAAATCCATCATTGCCCACCCATTTCATAGTGATATCCCCATATAATTCATGGGATTTCTTAAGTATTTCATAGTGATCACAAATTAAGCTCCTTTTTGCGATTAGACGCTTAGTTTACGAGATAATCGCATTTAAAGATTTCCATATGAAAATCCATCATTGGGCACCCATTTCATAGTGATATCCCCATATAATTCATGGGATTTCTTAAGTATTTCATAGTGATCACAAATTAAGCTCCTTTTTTGCGATTAGACGCTTAGTTTACGAGATAATCGCATTTAAAGATTTTCATATGAAAATCCATCTTTGGGCACCCATTTCATAGTGATATCCTCATCTATTACAAGCGATTTCTTAAGTATTTCATAGTGATCACAAATTAAGCTCCTTTTTGCGATTAGACGCTTAGTTAACGAGATAATCGCATTTAAAGATTTCCATATGAAAATCCATTATTGGGCACCCATTTCATAGTGATATCCCCATATAATTCATGGGATTTCTTAAGTATTTCATAGTGATCAAAAATTAAGCTCCCTTTTGTGATTAGACGCTTAGTTAACGAAATAATCGCATTTAAAGATTTCCATATGAAAATCCATTATTGGGCACCCATTTCATAGTGATATCCCCATATAATTCATGGGATTTCTTAAGTATTTCATAGTGATCACAAATTAAGCTCCTTTTTTGCGATTAGACGCTTAGTTTACGAGATAATCGCATTTAAAGATTTCCATATGAAAATCCATCATTGCCCACCCATTTCATAGTGATATCCCCATATAATTCATGGGATTTCTTAAGTATTTCATAGTGATCACAAATTAAGCTCCTTTTTGCGATTAGACGCTTAGTTTACGAGATAATCGCATTTAAAGATTTCCATATGAAAATCCATCATTGGGCACCCATTTCATAGTGATATCCCCATATAATTCATGGGATTTCTTAAGTATTTCATAGTGATCACAAATTAAGCTCCTTTTTTGCGATTAGACGCTTAGTTTACGAGATAATCGCATTTAAAGATTTCCATATGAAAATCCATCATTGGGCACCCATTTCATAGTGATATCCCCATATAATTCATCGGATTTCTTAAGTATTTCATAGTGATCACAAATTAAGCTCATTTTTGCGATTAGACGCTTAGTTTTCGAGATAATCGCATTTAAAGATTTCCATATGAAAATCCATCATTGCCCACCCATTTCATAGTGATATCCCCATATAATTCATGGGATTTCTTAAGTATTTCATAGTGATCACAAATTAAGGTCCTTTTTGCGATTAGACGCTTAGTTAACGAGATAATCGCATTTAAAGATTTCCATATGAAAATCCATCATTGCCCACCCATTTCATACTAATATCCCCATATAATTCATGGGATTTCTTAAGTATTTCATAGTGATCACAAATTAAGCTCCTTTTTGCGATTAGACGCTTAGTTAACGAGATAATCGCATTTAAAGATTTCCATATGAAAATCCATTATTGGGCACCCATTTCATAGTGATATCCCCATATAATTCATGGGATTTCTTAAGTATTTCATAGTGATCAAAAATTAAGCTCCCTTTTGTGATTAGACGCTTAGTTAACGAAATAATCGCATTTAAAGATTTCCATATGAAAATCCATTATTGGGCACCCATTTCATAGTGATATCCCCATATAATTCATGGGATTTCTTAAGTATTTCATAGTGATCACAAATTAAGCTCCTTTTTTGCGATTAGACGCTTAGTTTACGAGATAATCGCATTTAAAGATTTCCATATGAAAATCCATCATTGCCCACCCATTTCATAGTGATATCCCCATATAATTCATGGGATTTCTTAAGTATTTCATAGTGATCACAAATTAAGCTCCTTTTTGCGATTAGACGCTTAGTTTACGAGATAATCGCATTTAAAGATTTCCATATGAAAATCCATCATTGGGCACCCATTTCATAGTGATATCCCCATATAATTCATGGGATTTCTTAAGTATTTCATAGTGATCACAAATTAAGCTCCTTTTTTGCGATTAGACGCTTAGTTTACGAGATAATCGCATTTAAAGATTTTCATATGAAAATCCATCTTTGGGCACCCATTTCATAGTGATATCCTCATCTATTACAAGCGATTTCTTAAGTATTTCATAGTGATCACAAATTAAGCTCCCTTTTGTGATTAGACGCTTAGTTAACGAGATAATCGCATGTAAAGATTTCCATATGAAAATCCATTATTGGGCACCCATTTCATAGTGATATCCCCATATAATTCATGGGATTTCTTAAGTATTTCATAGTGATCACAAATTAATCTCCTTTTTTGCGATTAGACGCTTAGTTTACGAGATAATCGCATTTAAAGATTTCCATATGAAAATCCATCATTGGGCACCCATTTCATAGTGATATCCCCATATAATTCATGGGATTTCTTAAGTATTTCATAGTGATCACAAATTAAGCTCCTTTTTTGCGATTAGACGCTTAGTTTATGAGATAATCGCATTTAAAGATTTCCATATGAAAATCCATCATTGCCCACCCATTTCATAGTGATATCCCCATATAATTCATGGGATTTCTTAAGTATTTCATAGTGATCACAAATTAAGCTCCTTTTTGCGATTAGACGCTTAGTTTACGAGATAATCGCATTTAAAGATTTCCATATGAAAATCCATCATTGCCCACCCATTTCATAGTGATATCCCCATATAATTCATGGGATTTCTTAAGTATTTCATAGTGATCACAAATTAAGCTCCTTTTTTGCGATTAGACGCTTAGTTTACGAGATAATCGCATTTAAAGATTTCCATATGAAAATCCATCATTGGGCACCCATTTCATAGTGATATCCCCATCTATTACAAGCAATTTCTTAAGTATTTCATAGTGATCACAAATTAAGCTCCCTTTTGTGATTAAACGCTTAGTTAACGAGATAATCGCATTTAAAGATTTCCATATGAAAATCCATTATTGGGCACCCATTTCATAGTGATATCCCCATATAATTCATGGGATTTCTTAAGTATTTCATAGTGATCACAAATTAAGCTCCTTTTTGCGATTAGACGCTTAGTTTACGAGATAATCGCATTTAAAGATTTCCATATGAAAATCCATCATTGCCCACCCATTTCATGGTGATATCCCCATATAATTCATGGGATTTCTTAAGTATTTCATAGTGATCACAAATTAAGCTCCTTTTTGCGATTAGACGCTTAGTTTACGAGATAATCGCATTTAAAGATTTCCATATGAAAATCCATCATTGCCCACCCATTTCATGGTGATATCCCCATATAATTCATGGGATTTCTTAACTATTTCATAGTGATCACAAATTAAGCTCCTTTTTGCGATTAGACGCTTAGTTTACGAGATAATCGCATTTAAAGATTTCCATATGTAAATCCGTCATTGGGCACCCATTTCATAGTGATATCCCCATATAATTCATGGGATTTCTTAAGTATTTCATAGTGATCACAAATTAAGCTCCTTTTTGCGATTAGACGCTTAGTTTACGAGATAATCGCATTTAAAGGTTTCCATATGAAAATCCATCATTGGGCACCCATTTCATGGTGATATCCCCATATAATTCATGGGATTTCTTAAGTATTTCATAGTGATCACAAATTAAGCTCCTTTTTGCGATTAGACGCTTAGTTTACGAGATAATCGCATTTAAAGATTTCCATATGAAAATCCATCATTGCCCACCCATTTCATGGTGATATCCCCATATAATTCATGGGATTTCTTAACTATTTCATAGTGATCACAAATTAAGCTCCTTTTTGCGATTAGACGCTTAGTTTACGAGATAATCGCATTTAAAGGTTTCCATATGAAAATCCATCATTGGGCACCCTTTTCATAGTGATATCCCCATATAATTCATGGGATTTCTTAAGTATTTCATAGTGATCACAAATTAAGCTCCTTTTTGTTATTAGACGCTTAGTTTACGAGATAATCGCATTTCAAGATTTCCATATGAAAATCCATCATTGCCCACCCATTTCATGGTGATATCCCCATATAATTCATGGGATTTCTTAACTATTTCATAGTGATCACAAATTAAGCTCCTTTTTGCGATTAGACGCTTAGTTTACGAGATAATCGCATTTAAAGATTTCCATATGAAAATCCATCATTGCCCACCCATTTCATAGTGATATCCCCATATATTTCATGGGATTTCTTAAGTATTTCCTAGTGATCACAAATTAAGCTCCTTTTTGCGATTAGACGCTTAGTTTACGAGATAATCGCATTTAAAGATTTCCATATGAAAATCCATCATTGCCCACCCATTTCATAGTGATTGCCCCATATAATTCATGGGATTTCTTAAGTATTTCCTAGTGATCACAAATTAAGCTCCTTTTTGCGATTAGACGCTTAGTTTACGAGATAATCGCATTTAAAGGTTTCCATATGAAAATCCATCATTGGGCACCCATTTCATAGTGATATCCCCATATAATTCATGGGATTTCTTAAGTATTTCATAGTGATCACAAATTAAGCTCCTTTTTGCGATTAGACGCTTAGTTTACGAGATAATCGCATTTAAAGATTTCCATATGAAAATCCATCATTGCCCACCCATTTCATAGTGATTGCCCCATATAATTCATGGGATTTCTTAAGTATTTCCTAGTGATCACAAATTAAGCTCCTTTTTGCGATTAGACGCTTAGTTTACGAGATAATCGCATTTAAAGATTTCCATATGAAAATCCATCATTGCCCACCCATTTCATAGTGATATCCCCATATAATTCATGGGATTTCTTAAGTATTTCATAGTGATCACAAATTAAGCTCCTTTTTTGCGATTAGACGCTTAGTTTACGAGATAATCGCATTTAAAGATTTCCATATGAAAATCCATCATTGGGCACCCATTTCATAGTGATATCCCCATCTATTACAAGCAATTTCTTAAGTATTTCATAGTGATCACAAATTAAGCTCCCTTTTGTGATTAAACGCTTAGTTAACGAGATAATCGCATTTAAAGATTTCCATATGAAAATCCATTATTGGGCACCCATTTCATAGTGATATCCCCATATAATTCATGGGATTTCTTAAGTATTTCATAGTGATCACAAATTAAGCTCCCTTTTGTGATTAGACGCTTAGTTAACGAGATAATCGCATTTAAAGATTTCCATATGAAAATCCATTATTGGGCACCCATTTCATAGTGATATCCCCATATAATTCATGGGATTTCTTAAGTATTTCATAGTGATCACAAATTAATCTCCTTTTTTGCGATTAGACGCTTAGTTTACGAGATAATCGCATTTAAAGATTTCCATATGAAAATCCATCATTGCCCACCCATTTCATAGTGATATCCCCATATAATTCATGGGATTTCTTAAGTATTTCATAGTGATCACAAATTAAGCTCCTTTTTGCGATTAGACGCTTAGTTTACGAGATAATCGCATTTAAAGATTTCCATATGAAAATCCATCATTGGGCACCCATTTCATAGTGATATCCCCATATAATTCATGGGATTTCTTAAGTATTTCATAGTGATCACAAATTAAGCTCCTTTTTTGCGATTAGACGCTTAGTTTACGAGATAATCGCATTTAAAGGTTTCCATATGAAAATCCATCATTGGGCACCCATTTCATGGTGATATCCCCATATAATTCATGGGATTTCTTAAGTATTTCATAGTGATCACAAATTAAGCTCCTTTTTGCGATTAGACGCTTAGTTTACGAGATAATCGCATTTAAAGATTTCCATATGAAAATCCATCATTGCCCACCCATTTCATGGTGATATCCCCATATAATTCATGGGATTTCTTAACTATTTCATAGTGATCACAAATTAAGCTCCTTTTTGCGATTAGACGCTTAGTTTACGAGATAATCGCATTTAAAGATTTCCATATGTAAATCCGTCATTGGGCACCCATTTCATAGTGATATCCCCATATAATTCATGGGATTTCTTAAGTATTTCATAGTGATCACAAATTAAGCTCCTTTTTGCGATTAGACGCTTAGTTTACGAGATAATCGCATTTAAAGGTTTCCATATGAAAATCCATCATTGGGCACCCATTTCATGGTGATATCCCCATATAATTCATGGGATTTCGTAAGTATTTCATAGTGATCACAAATTAAGCTCCTTTTTGCGATTAGACGCTTAGTTTACGAGATAATCGCATTTAAAGATTTCCATATGAAAATCCATCATTGCCCACCCATTTCATGGTGATATCCCCATATAATTCATGGGATTTCTTAACTATTTCATAGTGATCACAAATTAAGCTCCTTTTTGCGATTAGACGCTTAGTTTACGAGATAATCGCATTTAAAGGTTTCCATATGAAAATCCATCATTGGGCACCCTTTTCATAGTGATATCCCCATATAATTCATGGGATTTCTTAAGTATTTCATAGTGATCACAAATTAAGCTCCTTTTTGTTATTAGACGCTTAGTTTACGAGATAATCGCATTTCAAGATTTCCATATGAAAATCCATCATTGCCCACCCATTTCATGGTGATATCCCCATATAATTCATGGGATTTCTTAACTATTTCATAGTGATCACAAATTAAGCTCCTTTTTGCGATTAGACGCTTAGTTTACGAGATAATCGCATTTAAAGATTTCCATATGAAAATCCATCATTGCCCACCCATTTCATAGTGATATCCCCATATATTTCATGGGATTTCTTAAGTATTTCCTAGTGATCACAAATTAAGCTCCTTTTTGCGATTAGACGCTTAGTTTACGAGATAATCGCATTTAAAGATTTCCATATGAAAATCCATCATTGCCCACCCATTTCATAGTGATTGCCCCATATAATTCATGGGATTTCTTAAGTATTTCCTAGTGATCACAAATTAAGCTCCTTTTTGCGATTAGACGCTTAGTTTACGAGATAATCGCATTTAAAGGTTTCCATATGAAAATCCATCATTGGGCACCCATTTCATAGTGATATCCCCATATAATTCATGGGATTTCTTAAGTATTTCATAGTGATCACAAATTAAGCTCCTTTTTGCGATTAGACGCTTAGTTTACGAGATAATCGCATTTAAAGATTTCCATATGAAAATCCATCATTGCCCACCCATTTCATAGTGATTGCCCCATATAATTCATGGGATTTCTTAAGTATTTCCTAGTGATCACAAATTAAGCTCCTTTTTGCGATTAGACGCTTAGTTTACGAGATAATCGCATTTAAAGGTTTCCATATGAAAATCCATCATTGGGCACCCATTTCATAGTGATATCCCCATATAATTCATGGGATTTCTTAAATATTTCATAGTGATCACAAATTAAGCTCCTTTTTGTGATTAGACGCTTAGATTACGAGATAATCGCATTTAAAGATTTCCATATGAAAATCCATCATTGGGCACCCATTTCATAGTGATTGCCCCATATAATTCATGGGATTTCTTAAGTATTTCCTAGTGATCACAAATTAAGCTCCTTTTTGCGATTAGACGCTTAGTTTACGAGATAATCGCATTTAAAGATTTCCATATGACAATCCAGCATTGGCATCCCGTTTCATAGTGATATCCCCATATAATTCATGGGATTTCTTAAGTATTTCCTAGTGATCACAAATTAAGCTCCTTTTTGCGATTAGACGCTTGTTTACGAGATAATCGCATTTAAAGATTTCCATATGAAAATCCGTCATTGGGCACCCATTTCATAGTGATATCCCCATATAATTCATCGGATTTCTTAAGTATTTCATAGTGATCACAAATTAAGCTCCTTTTTGCGATTAGACGCTTAGTTTACGAGATAATCGCGTTTAAAGATTTCCATATGAAAATCCATCATTGCCCACCCATTTCATAGTGATATCCCCATATAATTCATCGGATTTCTTAAGTATTTCATAGTGATCACAAATTAAGCTCCTTTTTGCGATTAGACGCTTAGTTTACGAGATAATCGCATTTAAAGATTTCCATATGAAAATCCATCATTGCCCACCCATTTCATAGTGATATCCCCATATAATTCATCGGATTTCTTAAGTATTTCATAGTGATCACAAATTAAGCTCCTTTTTGCGATTAGACGCTTAGTTTACGAGATAATCGCATTTAAAGATTTCCATATGAAAATCCATTATTGCCCACCCATTTCATAGTGATTGCCCCATATAATTCATGGGATTTCTTAAGTATTTCATAGTGATCACAAATTAAGCTCCTTTTTGCGATTAGACGCTTAGTTTACGAGATAATCGCATTTAAAGATTTCCATATGACAATCCAGCATTGGCATCCCGTTTCATAGTGATATCCCCTTATAATTCATGGGATTTCTTAAGTATTTCCTAGTGATCACAAATTAAGCTCCTTTTTGCGATTAGACGCTTGTTTACGAGATAATCGCATTTAAAGATTTCCATATGAAAATCCGTCATTGGGCACCCATTTCATAGTGATATCCCCATCTATTACAAGCGATTTCTTAAGTATTTCATAGTGATCACAAATTAAGCTCCTTTTTGCGATTAGACGCTTAGTTTACGAGATAATCGCATTTAAAGATTTCCATATGAAAATCCATCATTGCCCACCCATTTTATAGTGATATCCCCATATAATTCATGGGATTTCTTAAATATTTCATAGTGATCACAATTGAAGCTCCTTTTTGCGATTAGACGCTTAGTTTACGAGATAATCGCATTTAAAGATTTCCATATGAAAATCCATCATTGGGCACCCATTTCATAGTGATATCCCCATATAATTCATGGGATTTTTTAAGTATTTCATAGTGATCACAAATTAAGCTCCTTTTTGTGATTAGACGCTTAGATTACGAGATAATCGCATTTAAAGATTTCCATATGAAAATCCATCATTGCCCACCCATTTCATAGTGATTGCCCTATATAATTCATGGGATTTCTTAAGTATTTCCTAGTGATCACAAATTAAGCTCCTTTTTGCGATTAGACGCTTAGTTAACGAGACAATCGCATTTAAAGATTTCCATATGAAAATCCATCATTGCCCACCCATTTCATAGTGATATCCCCATATAATTCATCGGATTTCTTAAGTATTTCATAGTGATCACAAATTAAGCTCCTTTTTGCGATTAGACGCTTAGTTTACGAGATAATCGCATTTAAAGGTTTCCATATGAAAATCCATCATTGGGCACCCATTTCATAGTGATATCCCCATATAATTCATGGGATTTCTTAAGTTTTTCATAGTGATCACAAATTAAGCTCCTTTTTGCGATTAGACGCTTAGTTTACGAGATAATCGCATTTAAAGATTTCCATATGAAAATCCATCATTGCCCACCCATTTCATAGTGATTGCCCCATATAATTCATGGGATTTCTTAAGTATTTCCTAGTGATCACAAATAAAGCTCCTTTTTGCGAATAGACGCTTAGTTTACGAGATAATCGCATTTAAAGATTTCCATATGAAAATCCATCATTGCCCACCCATTTCATAGTGATTGCCCCATATAATTCATGGGATTTCTTAAATATTTCATAGTGATCAGAAATTAAGCTCCTTTTTGCGATTCGACGCTTAGTTTACGAGATAATCGCATTTAAAGGTTTCCATATGAAAATCCATCATTGGGCACCCATTTCATAGTGATATCCCCATATAATTCATGGGATTTCTTAAGTATTTCATAGTGATCACAAATTAAGCTCCTTTTTGCGATTAGACGCTTAGTTTACGAGATAATCGCATTTAAAGATTTCCATATGAAAATCCATCATTGCCCACCCATTTCATGGTGATATCCCCATATAATTCATGGGATTTCTTAAATATTTCATAGTGATCACAATTGAAGCTCCTTTTTGCGATTAGACGCTTACTTACTTACTTACTTAGCTGGTACTTCTATGCAATCCCAGTGGATTATATACCGCACGTAGAAAAATATTATAAGCGCCTCGATCTTCTGCGCTTCTTCTCCAGTTAGTCACACCGAGTTCTGTAAGGTTCTCAGTAACCTGATCTTTCCAACGGAGTTTAGGTCGCCCTCTTCTGCGCCGTCCATCGAGTTCATTGTCGAAGACTTTTCGAGCTGGAGCATTTTCGTCCATGCGTACAACATGACCTAGCCAACGCAACCGTTGCACCTTAATGCGTTTGACCACGTCAATGTCAGTGTACAGCTCGTACAGCTCATGATTCATACGACGCCGATACTCTCCGTTAACGATGATGGGCCCATATATTTTACGGAGTATTTTTCTCTCGAATACCGCCAGAACCGATTCATCCGCTTGTGTCATAACCCAGGATTCTGAGCCATACATTAGGACAGGTAGAACCAGTATCTGGTATAGCTGGAGTTTTGTTCGTCGAGAGAGGGCTCTGTCATTGAATCGCTTGCTTAGTCCGTAGTAGCATTTATTTGCAAGCAGGATTCTTCTCCGGATTTCTAGGCTGACATTATTTTCTTTGTTGATGGCGGAGCCTAGGTAGACAAAATTATCTACCACCTCGAAATTATAGTTGTCAACGTTCACGCAGTTTCCCAAACGAGTAGATTCTTTGTTCGTTGAAACTAATAACTTCGTTTTGTCCTCGTTCACCGTTAGGCTCATTTTCGCTGATTCCTTCTGAATACCTGAGAAGGCTGCAGTCACATCCCGCAGTTTTCGACCGATGATGTCTACGTCATCAGCGTACGCGAGTAGCATGTGGCTTTTGTTGAATATAGTGCCACTCGTGTTTACTGCAGCTTTTCTCATTATCATCTCCATCACAATGTTGAAGAGATCGCACGATAGGCCGTCGCCTTGTTTTAGGCCTCGTCTGGTATAGAATGGCTCCGTAAGGTCCTTGCCAATCTTCACTGAAGACTTCGTGTCAGTCAGCGTCATTCCGCAAAGACGTATCAGCTTCGCTGGAATACCAAACTCAGCCATGGCTTCAAGTAATTTCTGCCGTATCGGGCTGTCGAAGGCAGCTTTATAGTCGACAAAAAGATGGTACGTGTCGATCTGTTTCTCTTGGGTCTTTTCCAGGATTTGCCGAAGTGTGAAAATCTGGTCAGTTGTTGATTTTCCAGGTCTAAAGCCACACTGATAAGGCCCGATCAGGTTGGATAACACTGGCTTTAGTCTTTCACATAGCACACTCGACAGGACCTTATATGCGATGGGTAAAAGGCTGATCCCGCGGTAGTTGGAGCACACACTTGGATCACCTTTTTTCAGCACAGGACATAATACGCTTACATTCCAATCGTCGGGCATGCACTCTTTAAGCCAAACCGTGCGCAGGAGCTGGTGCATGCTCGTTATCAACTCCTCGCCACCGGACTTGAAGAGCTCTGCGGGCAGACCGTCGGCACCGGCTGCTTTGTTGGTTTTCAGCCGCGATATTGCTCTTCTTACCTCGGCTTGACTTGGTGGTGGGCAATCTAAGCCGTCGTCGACAATTGGCGTGATAACTTCACGTGCGCTGCCTTCTGGAACCAGCAGTTGCTGGAAGTGTTCTCTCCATATGTGCAGCACACTCTGCGTATCCGTGACCAGATTTCCATCACTGTCCTTACAGGTGGGGAGGCCATTACCGTATCCATTTGCTCTTACTTTCTGGTAAAATTTTCGGGCCTCACCTTTATCCCTGTATCGCTCTATATCCTCGTTCTCCCGTTCCTTCATCTGACGTTTTTTTCGCCTAAATAGCTGTCTCGCCCGTTTTACTTTCTCCTTATGCCGTTCCCTAACAGCACGGGTTACAATTGGCTGTAGCGTTGCCATGTAAGCAGCATTCTGTTCCTCAGACGCTATGCGACATTCTTCATCGTACCAGGATTCGTCTGAGCGCCGCTTTTCATATCCTAGCACGGTTGTTGCGGCGGTTGCCATGGAATGCGCAATATGCTGCCACTGTGTATCGGGAACGTCAGAAGTAGAGGCGTTGTGTCGTAAAAGTTGGGAGAGTTGGTCGGAGTAGGCAGTAGCTATCTCTGGGGTTTGCAGCTTCGCGATGTCCAGCTTTCTTTGTGTTTGGTTACGTGCGTTTTTCGCTCTGCTCAATCTTGTGCGAACCTTGGCTGCAACAAGGTAATGATCCGAGCCAATATTAGCACCACGGATCACACGCACGTCCATGACACTAGATGCATGCCTGCCATCAATTACCACATGATCAATTTGATTTTTGGTGTTTTGATCGGGGGATAGCCAAGTTGCCTTGTGGATATCTTTGTGCTGGAATCTGGTTCCACTAACTACCATGTTCCTTCCCGCTGCGAAGCTAACCAGCCTAAACCCGTTGTCTGACGTGTCGGTATGCAGGCTGAATTTACCGATCGATGGACCAAGTACATCTTCCCTTCCTATTTTTGCATTAAAGTCTCCCAGAACAATTTTAATGTCGTGACCAGGGCAGCGGTCGTATGTTTCCTCTAGGCGCTCGTAAAATGCATCTTTAATCTCATCGTCTTTATCTTCCGTCGGGGCGTGTACACAAATCAGCGTGATGTAAAAATATTTCGCCCGGATGCGAATGGTGGCTATACGGTCACTTACAGGGTTAAACCGCGAGACCAGGTGTCGAAGTCTCTTGCCGACTATGAAACCACATCCAAATTCGTGTCTTTCTGCATGGCAGCTGTAAAAGATGTCACAGTTCTTTCGTCGTGTGCATCCCCGTCCCGTCCATCTCATTTCCTGTATTTCCTTGTATTTGTCGAGGACATCCGCCAGTTGGATAGAGGCACCATCTCTGTAAAGAGTTCGGACATTCCAGGTGCATATCCTTAAATCATGGTCCTTATATCGTTTGCGGGGGTCGTCAACATTTGGGGGGGTTCTTGTTATATTTATTCTCCGTGTTTTCATAATACATTTTGTTTAAGGAGAGTGGCTTATTAGGCCACCGCTCCCGATCCTAGTTTCTTGGGGCTGCCAAAGCCACTAGGAGAGCCTATGTTGAGCTTCAGTAACTTCTGTTACCTACTTCCTAAGACGCATCGGTGGTAGCATGCCGATTAGGTTACTCAACGTTTCGCCTTCTAACTCTAGCTAACTTCAAAGCGGTTGCTTTAAAGTCATTGCCCAGGGAATACTTGGTCTAAGACCGGAAGTAGTTAGCTGCTTGGACAGTGCCGCAAAGGAATCGATTCTGGTCACTCCCAAGTGAGTGACAGTCAGTAACTTTCAGCCTCTGGGCAAAGTCCCATTCCCCAAGACGCTTAGTTTACGAGATAATCGCATTTAAAGATTTCCATATGAAAATCCATCATTGCCCACCCATTTCATAGTGATTGCCCCATATAATTCATGGGATTTCTTAAGCATTTCCTAGTGATCACAAATTAAGCTCCTTTTTGCGATTAGACGCTTAGTTTACGAGATAATCGCATTTCAAGATTTCCATATGAAAATCCATCATTGGGCACCCATTTCATAGCGATATCCCCATATAATTCATGGGATTTCTTAAGTATTTCATAGTGATCACAAATTAAGCTCCTTTTTGCGATTAGACGCTTAGTTTACGAGATAATCGCATTTAAAGATTTCCATATGAAAATCCATCATTGCCCACCTATTTCATAGTGATTGCCCCATATAATTCATGGGATTTCTTAAGTATTTCCTAGTGATCACAAATTAAGCTCCTTTTTGCGATTAGACGCTTAGTTTACGAGATAATCGCATTTAAAGATTTCCATATGAAAATCCATCATTGCCCACCCATTTCATAGTGATATCCCCATATAATTCATCGGATTTCTTAAGTATTTCATAGTGATCACAAATTAAGCTCCTTTTTGCGATTAGACGCTTAGTTTACGAGATAATCGCATTTAAAGATTTCCATATGAAAATCCATCATTGCCCACCCATTTCATAGTGATTGCCCCATATAATTCATGGGATTTCTTAACTATTTCATAGTGATCACAATTGAAGCTCCTTTTTGCGATTAGACGCTTAGTTTACGAGATAATCGCATTTACAGATTTCCATATTAAAATCCATCATTGGGCATAGTGATATCCCCATATAATTCATGGGATTTCTTAAGTATTTCATAGTGATCACAAATTAAGCTCCTTTTTGCGATTAGACGCTTAGTTTACGAGATAATCGCATTTAAAGGTTTCCATATGAAAATCCGTCATTGGGCACCCATTTCATAGTGATATCCCCATCTATTACAAGCGATTTCTTAAGTATTTCATAGTGATCACAAATTAAGCTCCTTTTTGCGATTAGACGCTTAGTTTACGAGATAATCGCATTTAAAGGTTTCCATATGAAAATCCGTCATTGGGCACCCATTTCATAGTGATATCCCCATCTATTACAAGCGATTTCTTAAGTATTTCATAGTGATCACAAATTAAGCTCCTTTTGCGATTAGACGCTTAGTTTACGAGATAATCGCATTTAAAGGTTTCCATATGAAAATCCATCATTGGGCACCCATTTCATAGCGATATCCCCATATAATTCATGGGAAATCTTTAATTTCATATGGAAACCTTTAAATGCGATTATCTCGTAACTAAGCGTCTAATCGCAAAAAGGAGCTTAATTTGTAATCACTATGAAATAGTTAAGAAATCCCATGAATTATATGGGGATATCACCATGAAATGGGTGGGCAATGATGGATTTTCATATGGAAATCTTTAATGCGATTATCTCGTAAACTAAGCGTCTAATCGCAAAAAGGAGCTTAATTTGTGATCACTATGAAATACTTAAGAAATCCCATGAATTATGCGGGCAATCACTATGAAATGGGTGCCAATGATGGATTTTCATATGGAAATCTTTAAATGCGATTATCTCGTAAACTAGCGTCTATCGCAAAAAGGAGCTTTATTTGTGATCACTAGAAATACTTAAGAAATCCCATGAATTATATGGGGCAATCACTATGAAATGGGTGTGGCAATGATGGATTTTCATATGGAAATCTTTTAATGCGATTATCTCGTAAACTAAGCGTCTAATCGCAAAAGGAGCTTAATTTGTGATCACTATGAAATACTTAAGAAATCCCATGAATTATATAGGGCAATCACTATGAAATGGGTGGGCAATGATGGATTTTCATATGGAAATCTTTAAATGCGATTATCTCGTAAACTAAGCGTCTAATCGCAAAAAGGAGCTTAATTTGTGATCACTATGAAATACTTAAGAAATCCCATGAATTTATATGGGGATATCACCATGAAATGGGTGGGCAATGATGGATTTTCATATGGAAATCTTTAAATGCGATTATCTCGTAACTAAGCGTCTAATCGCAAAAAGGTGCTTAATTTGTGATCCCTAGGAAATACTTAAGAAATCATATGAATTATATGGGCAATCACTATGAAATGGGTGGGCAATGATGGATTTTCATATGGAAATCTTTAAATGCGATTATCTCGTAAACTAAGCGTCTAATCGCAAAAAGGAGCTTAATTTGTGATCACTATGAAATAGTTAAGAAATCCCATGAATTATATGGGAATATCACTATGAAATGGGTGCCCAATGACGGATTTTCATATGGAAACCTTTAAATGCGATTATCTCGTAAACTAAGCGTCTAATCGCAAAAAGGATTTCATATGGAAACCTTTAAATGCGATTATCTCGTAACTAAGCGTCTAATCGCAAAAAGGAGCTTAATTTGTGATCACTATGAAATATTTAAGAAATCCCATGAATTATATGGGGCAATCACTATGAAATGGGTGGGCAATGATGGATTTTCACATGGAAATCTTTAAATGCGATTATCTCGTAATCTAAGCGTCTAATCACAAAAACGAGCTCAATTTGTGATCACTATGAAATACTTAAAAAATCCCATGAATTATATGGGGATATCACTATGAAATGGGTGCCCAATGATGGATTTTCATATGGAAATCTTTAAATGCGATTATCTCGTAACTAAGCGTCTAATCGCAAAAAGGAGCTTAATTTGTGATCACTATGAAATAGTTAAGAAATCCATGAATTATATGGGGATATCACTATGAAATGGGTGCCCAATGACGGATTTTCATATGGAAACCTTTAAATGCGATTATCTCGTAAACTAAGCGTCTAATCGCAAAAAGGTGCTTAATTTGTGATCCCTAGGAAATACTTAAGAAATCATATGAATTATATGGGGCAATCACTATGAAATGGGTGGGCAATGATGGATTTTCATATGGAAATCTTTAATGCGATTATCTCGTAAACTAAGCGTCTAATCGCAAAAAGGAGCTTAATTTGTGATCACTATGAAATAGTTAAGAAATCCCATGAATTATATGGGAATATCACTATGAAATGGGTGCCCAATGACGGATTTTCATATGGAAACCTTTAAATGCGATTATCTCGTAAACTAAGCGTCTAATCGCAAAAAGGATTTTCATATGGAAACCTTTAAATGCGATTATCCTCGTAAACTAAGCGTCTAATCGCAAAAAGGAGCTTAATTTGTGATCACTATGAAATATTTAAGAAATCCCATGAATTATATGGGGCAATCACTATGAAATGGGTGGGCAATGATGGATTTTCACATGGAAATCTTTAATGCGATTATCTCGTAATCTAAGCGTCTAATCACAAAAAGGAGCTCAATTTGTGATCACTATGAAATACTTAAAAAATCCCATGAATTATATGGGGATATCACTATGAAATGGGTGCCCAATGATGGATTTTCATATGGAAATCTTTAAATGCGATTATCTCGTAAACTAAGCGTCTAATCGCAAAAAGGAGCTTAATTTGTGATCACTATGAAAAAAGTTAAGAAATCCCATGAATTATATGGGGATATCACTATGAAATGGGTGGCCCAATGACGGATTTTCATATGGAAACCTTTAAATGCGATTATCTCGTAAACTAAGCGTCTAATCGCAAAAGGAGCTTAATTTGTGATCACTATGAAATAGTTAAGAAATCCCATGAATTATATGGGATACCACTATGAAATGGGTGGTCAATGATGGATTTTCATATGGAAATCTTTAAATGCGATTACCTCGTAAACTAAGCGTCTAATCGCAAAAAGGAGCTAAATTTGAGATCACTATGAAATACTTAAGAAATCCCATGAATTATATGGGGATATCACCATGAAATGGGTGGGCAATGATGGATTTTTCATATGGAAATCTTTAAATGCGATTATCTCGTAAACTAAGCGTCTAATCGCAAAAGGAGCTTAATTTGAGATCAAGAAATCCCATGAATTATATGGGGATATCACCATGAAATGGGTGGGCAATGATGGATTTTCATATGGAAATCTTTAAATGCGATTATCTCGTAAACTAAGCGTCTAATCGCAAAAAGGAGCTTAATTTGTGATCACTATGAAATAGTTAAGAAATCCCATGAATTATATGGGGATATCACTATGAAATGGGTGCCCAATGACGGATTTTCATATGGAAACCTTTAAATGCGATTATCTCGTAAACTAAGCGTCTAATCGCAAAAAGGAGCTTAATTTGAGATCACTATGAAATACTTAAGAAATCCCATGAATTATATGGGGATATCACCATGAAATGGGTGGGCAATGATGGATTTTCATATGGAAATCTTTAAATGCGATTATCTCGTAAACTAAGCGTCTAATCGCAAAAAGGAGCTTAATTTGTGATCACTATGAAATACTTAAGAAATCGCTTGTAATAGATGGGGATATCACTATGAAATGGGTGGGCAATGATGGATTTTCATATGGAAATCTTTAAATGCGATTATCTCGTAAACTAAGCGTCTAATCGCAAAAAGGAGCTTAATTTGTGATCACTATGAAATACTTAAGAAATCGCTTGTAATAGATGGGGATATCACTATGAAATGGGTGCCAATGACGGATTTTCATATGGAAATCTTTAAATGCGATTATCTCGTTAACTAAGCGTCTAATCGCAAAAAGGAGCTTAATTTGTGATCACTATGAAATACTTAAGAAATCGCTTGTAATAGATGGGGATATCACTATGAAATGGGTGCCAATGACGGATTTTCATATGGAAATCTTTAAATGCGATTATCTCGTAAACTAAGCGTCTAATCGCAAAAAGGAGCTTCAATTGTGATCACTATGAAATACTTAAGAAATCCCATGAATTATATGGGGATATCACCATGAAATGGGTGGGCAATGATGGATTTTCATATGGAAATCTTTAAATGCGATTATCTCGTAAACTAAGCGTCTAATCGCAAAAAGGAGCTTAATTTGTGATCACTATGAAATACTTAAGAAATCCCATGAATTATATGGGGATATCACTATGAAATGGGTGGGCAATGATGGATTTTCATATGGAAATCTTTAAATGCGATTATCTCGTAAACTAAGCGTCTAATCGCAAAAAGGAGCTTAATTTGTGATCCCTAGGAAATACTTAAGAAATCATATGAATTATATGGGGCAATCACTATGAAATGGGTGGGCAATGATGGATTTTCATATGGAAATCTTTAAATGCGATTATCTCGTAAACTAAGCGTCTAATCGCAAAAAGGGGCTTAATTTGTGATCACTATGAAATAGTTAAGAAATCCCATGAATTATATGGGGATATCACTATGAAATGGGTGGGCAATGATGGATTTTCATATGGAAATCTTTAAATGCGATTATCTCGTAAACTAAGCGTCTAATCGCAAAAAGGAGCTTAATTTGAGATCACTATGAAATACTTAAGAAATCCCATGAATTATATGGGGATATCACCATGAAATGGGTGGGCAATGATGGATTTTCATATGGAAATCTTTAAATGCGATTATCTCGTAAACTAAGCGTCTAATCGCAAAAAGGAGCTTAATTTGTGATCACTAGGAAATACTTAAGAAATCCCATGAATTATACGGGGCAATCACTATGAAATGGGTGCCAATGACAAAATACTTAAGAAATCCCATGAATTATATGGGGATATCACTATGAAATGGGTGGGCAATGATGGATTTTCATATGGAAATCTTTAAATGCGATTATCTCGTAAACTAAGCGTCTAATCGCAAAAAGGAGCTTAATTTGTGATCCTTAGGAAATACTTAAGAAATCATATGAATTATATGGGGCAATCACTATGAAATGGGTGGGCAATGATGGATTTTCATATGGAAATCTTTAAATGCGATTATCTCGTAAACTAAGCGTCTAATCGCAAAAAGGAGCTTAATTTGTGATCACTATGAAATACTTAAGAAATTCCGTGAATTATATGGGGATATCACCATGAAATGGGTGGGCAATGATGGATTTTCATATGGAAATCTTTAAATGCGGTTATCTCGTAAACTAAGCGTCTAATCGCAAAAAGGAGCTTAATTTGTGATCCTTAGGAAATACTTAAGAAATCATATGAATTATATGGGGCAATCACTATGAAATGGGTGGGCAATGATGGATTTTCATATGGAAATCTTTAAATGCGATTATCTCGTAAACTAAGCGTCTAATCGCAAAAAGGAGCTTAATTTGTGATCACTATGAAATAGTTAAGAAATCCCATGAATTATATGGGGATATAACTATGAAATGGGTGCCCAATGACGGATTTTCATATGGAAACCTTTAAATGCGATTATCTCGTAAACTAAGCGTCTAATCGCAAAAAGGAGCTTAATTTGTGATCACTAAGAAATACTTAAGAAATCCCATGAATTATATGGGGCAATCACTATGAAATGGGTGGGCAATGATGGATTTTCATATGGAAATCTTTAAATGCGATTATCTCGTAAACTAAGCGTCTAATCGCAAAAAGGAGCTTAATTTGTGATCACTATGAAATACTTAAGAAATCCGATGAATTATATGGGGATATCACTATGAAATGGGTGCCCAATGATGGATTTTCATATGGAAACCTTTTAATGCGATTATCTCGTAAACTAAGCGTCTAATCGCAAAAAGGAGCTTAATTTGTGATCACTATGAAATAGTTAAGAAATCCCATGAATTATATGGGGATATCACTATGAAATGGGTGCCCAATGACGGATTTTCATATGGAAACCTTTAAATGCGATTATCTCGTAAACTAAGCGTCTAATCGCAAAAAGGAGCTTAATTTGTGATCACTATGAAATAGTTAACAAATCCCATGAATTATATGGGGATATCACTATGAAATGGGTGCCCAATGACGGATTTTCATATGGAAACCTTTAAATGCGATTATCTCGTAAACTAAGCGTCTAATCGCAAAAAGGAGCTTAATTTGTGATCACTATGAAATACTTAAGAAATCCGATGAATTATATGGGGATATCACTATGAAATGGGTGCCCAATGATGGATTTTCATATGGAAACCTTTTAATGCGATTATCTCGTAAACTAAGCGTCTAATCGCAAAAAGGAGCTTAATTTGTGATCCCTAGGAAATACTTAAGAAATCATATGAATTATATGGGGCAATCACCATGAAATGGGTGGGCAACGATGGATTTTCATATGGAAATCTTTAAATGCGATTATCTCGTAAACTAAGCGTCTAATCGCAAAAAGGAGCTTAATATGTGATCACTATGAAATAGTTAAGAAATCCCATGAATTATATGGGGATATCACTATGAAATGGGTGCCCAATGACGGATTTTCATATGGAAATCTTTAAATGCGATTATCTCGTAAACTAAGCGTCTAATCGCAAAAAGGAGGTAAATTTGAGATCACTATGAAATAATTAAGAAATCCCATGAATTATATGGGGATATCACCATGAAATGGGTGGGCAATGATGGATTTTCATATGGAAATCTTTAAATGCGATTATCTCGTAAACTAAGCGTCTAATCGCAAAAAGGAGCTTAATTTGTGATCACTAGGAAATACTTAAGAAATCCCATGAATTATATGGGGATATCACTATGAAATGGGTGGGCAATGATGGATTTTTATATGGAAATCTTTAAATGCGATTATCTCGTAAACTAAGCGTCTAATCGCAAAAAGGAGCTTAATTTGTGATCACTATGAAATACTTAAGAAATCGCTTGTAATAGATGGGGATATCACTATGAAATGGGTGCCCAATGACGGATTTTCATATGGAAACCTTTAAATGCGATTATCTCGTAAACTAAGCGTCTAATCGCAAAAAGGAGCTTAATTTGTGATCACTATGAAATATTTAAGAAATCCCATGAATTATATGGGAATATCACTATGAAATGGGTGCCCATGACGGATTTTCATATGGAAACCTTTAAATGCGATTATCTCGTAAACTAAGCGTCTAATCGCAAAAAGGATTTTCATATGGAAACCTTTAAATGCGATTATCTCGTAAACTAAGCGTCTAATCGCAAAAAGGAGCTTAATTTGTGATCACTATGAAATATTTAAGAAATCCCATGAATTATATGGGGATATCACTATGAAATGGGTGCCCAATGATGGATTTTCATATGGAAACCTTTAAATGCGATTATCTCGTAAACTAAGCGTCTAATCGCAAAAAGGAGCTTCAATTGTGATCACTATGAAATACTTAAGAAATCCCATGAATTATATGGGGATATCCATGAAATGGGTGCCCAATGATGGATTTTCATATGGAAACCTTTTAATGCGATTATCTCGTAAACTAAGCGTCTAATCGCAAAAAGGAGCTTAATTTGTGATCCCTAGGAAATACTTAAGAAATCATATGAATTATATGGGGCAATCACCATGAAATGGGTGGGCAACGATGGATTTTCATATGGAAATCTTTAAATGCGATTATCTCGTAAACTAAGCGTCTAATCGCAAAAAGGAGCTTAATATGTGATCACTATGAAATAGTTAAGAAATCCCATGAATTATATGGGGATATCACTATGAAATGGGTGCCCAATGACGGATTTTCATATGGAAATCTTTAAATGCGATTATCTCGTAAACTAAGCGTCTAATCGCAAAAAGGAGGTAAATTTGAGATCACTATGAAATAATTAAGAAATCCCATGAATTATATGGGGATATCACCATGAAATGGGTGGGCAATGATGGATTTTCATATGGAAATCTTTAAATGCGATTATCTCGTAAACTAAGCGTCTAATCGCAAAAAGGAGCTTAATTTGTGATCACTAGGAAATACTTAAGAAATCCCATGAATTATATGGGGATATCACTATGAAATGGGTGGGCAATGATGGATTTTTATATGGAAATCTTTAAATGCGATTATCTCGTAAACTAAGCGTCTAATCGCAAAAAGGAGCTTAATTTGTGATCACTATGAAATACTTAAGAAATCGCTTGTAATAGATGGGGATATCACTATGAAATGGGTGCCCAATGACGGATTTTCATATGGAAACCTTTAAATGCGATTATCTCGTAAACTAAGCGTCTAATCGCAAAAAGGAGCTTAATTTGTGATCACTATGAAATATTTAAGAAATCCCATGAATTATATGGGAATATCACTATGAAATGGGTGCCCATGACGGATTTTCATATGGAAACCTTTAAATGCGATTATCTCGTAAACTAAGCGTCTAATCGCAAAAAGGATTTTCATATGGAAACCTTTAAATGCGATTATCTCGTAAACTAAGCGTCTAATCGCAAAAAGGAGCTTAATTTGTGATCACTATGAAATATTTAAGAAATCCCATGAATTATATGGGGATATCACTATGAAATGGGTGCCCAATGATGGATTTTCATATGGAAACCTTTAAATGCGATTATCTCGTAAACTAAGCGTCTAATCGCAAAAAGGAGCTTCAATTGTGATCACTATGAAATACTTAAGAAATCCCATGAATTATATGGGGATATCCATGAAATGGGTGGGCAATGATGGATTTTCATATGGAAATCTTTAAATGCGATTATCTCGTAAACTAAGCGTCTAATCGCAAAAAGGTGCTTAATTTGTGATCCCTAGGAAATACTTAAGAAATCATATGAATTATATGGGGCAATCACTATGAAATGGGTGGGCAATGATGGATTTTCATATGGAAATCTTTAAATGCGATTATCTCGTAAACTAAGCGTCTAATCGCAAAAAGGAGCTTAATTTGTGATCACTATGAAATAGTTAAGAAATCCCATGAATTATATGGGAATATCACTATGAAATGGGTGCCCATGACGGATTTTCATATGGAAACCTTTAAATGCGATTATCTCGTAAACTAAGCGTCTAATCGCAAAAAGGATTTTCATATGGAAACCTTTAAATGCGATTATCTCGTAAACTAAGCGTCTAATCGCAAAAAGGAGCTTAATTTGTGATCACTATGAAATATTTAAAAAATCCCATGAATTATATGGGGATATCACTATGAAATGGGTGCCCAATGATGGATTTTCATATGGAAATCTTTAAATGCGATTATATCGTAAACTAAGCGTCTAATCGCAAAAAGGAGCTTAATTTGTGATCACTATGAAATAGTTAAGAAATCCCATGAATTATATGGGGATATCACTATGAAATGGGTGCCCAATGACGGATTTTCATATGGAAACCTTTAAATGCGATTATCTCGTAAACTAAGCGTCTAATCGCAAAAAGGAGCTTAATTTGTGATCACTATGAAATAGTTAAGAAATCCCATGAATTATATGGGGATATCACTATGAAATGGGTGGTCAATGATGGATTTTCATATGGAAATCTTTAAATGCGATTACCTCGTAAACTAAGCGTCTAATCGCAAAAAGGAGCTAAATTTGAGATCACTATGAAATACTTAAGAAATCCCATGAATTATATGGGGATATCACCATGAAATGGGTGGGCAATGATGGATTTTCATATGGAAATCTTTAAATGCGATTATCTCGTAAACTAAGCGTCTAATCGCAAAAAGGAGCTTAATTTGAGATCACTATGAAATACTTAAGAAATCCCATGAATTAAATGGGGATATCACCATGAAATGGGTGGGCAATGATGGATTTTCATATGGAAATCTTTAAATGCGATTATCTCGTAAACTAAGCGTCTAATCGCAAAAAGGAGCTTAATTTGTGTTCACTATGAAATACTTAAGAAATCGCTTGTAATAGATGGGGATATCACTATGAAATGGGTGGGCAATGATGGATTTTCATATGGAAATCTTTAAATGCGATTATCTCGTAAACTAAGCGTCTAATCGCAAAAAGGAGCTTAATTTGTGGTCACTATGAAATACTTAAGAAATCGCTTGTAATAGAAGGGGATATCACTATGAAATGGGTGGGCAATGATGGATTTTCATATGGAAATCTTTAAATGCGATTATCTCGTAAACTAAGCGTCTAATCGCAAAAAGGAGCTTAATTTGTGGTCACTATGAAATAGTTAAGAAATCCCATGAATTATATGGGGATATCACTATGAAATGGGTGCCTAATGATGGATTTTTATATGGAAATCTTTAAATGCGATTACCTCGTAAACTAAGCGTCTAATCGCAAAAAGGAGCTAAATTTGAGATCACTATGAAATACTTAAGAAATCCCATGAATTATATGGGGATATCACTATGAAATGGGTGCCAATGACGAAATACTTAAGAAATCCCATGAATTATATGGGGATATCACTATGAAATGGGTGGGCAATGATGGATTTTCATATGGAAATCTTTAAATGCGATTATCTCGTAAACTAAGCGTCTAATCGCAAAAAGGAGCTTCAATTGTGATCACTATGAAATACTTAAGAAATCCCATGAATTATATGGGGATATCACCATGAAATGGGTGGGCAATGATGGATTTTCACATGGAAATCTTTAAATGCGATTATCTCGTAAACTAAGCGTCTAATCGCAAAAAGGAGCTTAATTTGTGATCCCTAGGAAATACTTAAGAAATCATATGAATTATATGGGGCAATCACTATGAAATGGGTGCCAATGACGAAATACTTAAGAAATCCCATGAATTATATGGGGATATCACCATGAAATGGGTGGGCAATGATGGATTTTCATATGGAAATCTTTAAATGCGATTATCTCGTAAACTAAGCGTCTAATCGCAAAAAGGAGCTTAATTTGTGATCCCTAGGAAATACTTAAGAAATCATATGAATTATATGGGGCAATCACTATGAAATGGGTGCCAATTACGAAATACTTAAGAAATCCCATGAATTATATGGGGATATCACTATGAAATGGGTGGGCAATGATGGATTTTCATATGGAAATCTTTAAATGCGAGTATCTCGTAAACTAAGCGTCTAATCGCAAAAAGGAGCTTAATTTGTGATCACTATAAAATACTTAAGAAATCCCATGAATTATATGGGGATATCACTATGAAATGGGTGGGCAATGATGGATTTTCATATGGAAATCTTTAAATGCGATTATCTCGTAAACTAAGCGTCTAATCGCAAAAAGGAGCTTAATTTGTGATCCCTAGGAAATACTTAAGAAATCATATGAATTATATGGGGCAATCACTATGAAATGGGTGGGCAATGATGGATTTTCATATGGAAATCTTTAAATGCGATTATCTCGTAAACTAAGCGTCTAATCGCAAAAAGGAGCTTAATTTGTGATCACTATGAAATAGTTAAGAAATCCCATGAATTATATGGGGATATAACTATGAAATGGGTGCCCAATGACGGATTTTCATATGGAAACCTTTAAATGCGATTATCTCGTAAACTAAGCGTCTAATCGCAAAAAGGAGCTTAATTTGTGATCACTATGAAATATTTAAGAAATCCCATGAATTATATGGGGCAATCACTATGAAATGGGTGGGCAATGATGGATTTTCACATGGAAATCTTTAAATGCGATTATCTCGTAATCTAAGCGTCTAATCACAAAAAGGAGCTCAATTTGTGGTCACTATGAAATACTTAAAAAATCCCATGAATTATATGGGGATATCACTATGAAATGGGTGCCCAATGACGGATTTTCATATGGAAACCTTTAAATGCGATTATCTCGTAAACTAAGCGTCTAATCGCAAAAAGGAGCTCAATTTGTGGTCACTATGAAATACTTAAAAAATCCCATGAATTATATGGGGATATAACTATGAAATGGGTGCCCAATGACGGATTTTCATATGGAAACCTTTAAATGCGATTATATCGTAAACTAAGCGTCTAATCGCAAAAAGGAGCTTAATTTGTGATCACTATGAAATAGTTAAGAAATCCCATGAATTATATGGGGATATCACTATGAAATGGGTGGTCAATGACGGATTTTCATATGGAAATCTTTAAATGCGATTATCTCGTAAACTAAGCGTCTAATCGCAAAAAGGAGCTTAATTTGTGATCACTATGAAATAGTTAAGAAATCCCATGAATTATATGGGGATATCACTATGAAATGGGTGCCCAATGACGGATTTTCATATGGAAATCTTTAAATGCGATTACATCGTAAACTAAGCGTCTAATCGCAAAAATTAATAATTTGTGATCACTATGAAATATTTAAGAAATCCCATGAATTATATGGGGCAATCACTATGAAATGGGTGGGCAATGATGGATTTTCACATGGAAATCTTTAAATGCGATTATCTCGTAATCTAAGCATCTAATCACAAAAAGGAGCTCAATTTGTGATCACTATGAAATACTTAAAAAATCCCATGAATTATATGGGGATATCACTATGAAATGGGTGCCCAATGATGGATTTTCATATGGAAATCTTTAAATGCGATTATATCGTAAACTAAGCGTCTAATCGCAAAAAGGAGCTTAATTTGTGATCACTATGAAATAGTTAAGAAATCCCATGAATTATATGGGGATATCACTATGAAATGGGTGCCCAATGACGGATTTTCATATGGAAACCTTTAAATGCGATTATCTCGTAAACTAAGCGTCTAATCGCAAAAAGGAGCTTAATTTGTGATCACTATGAAATAGTTAAGAAATCCCATGAATTATATGGGGATATCACTATGAAATGGGTGGTCAATGATGGATTTTCATATGGAAATCTTTAAATGCGATTACCTCGTAAACTAAGCGTCTAATCGCAAAAAGGAGCTAAATTTGAGATCACTATGAAATACTTAAGAAATCCCATGAATTATATGGGGATATCACCATGAAATGGGTGGGCAATGATGGATTTTCATATGGAAATCTTTAAATGCGATTATCTCGTAAACTAAGCGTCTAATCGCAAAAAGGAGCTTAATTTGAGATCACTATGAAATACTTAAGAAATCCCATGAATTATATGGGGATATCACCATGAAATGGGTGGGCAATGATGGATTTTCATATGGAAATCTTTAAATGCGATTATCTCGTAAACTAAGCGTCTAATCGCAAAAAGGAGCTTAATTTGTGTTCACTATGAAATACTTAAGAAATCGCTTGTAATAGATGGGGATATCACTATGAAATGGGTGGGCAATGATGGATTTTCATATGGAAATCTTTAAATGCGATTATCTCGTAAACTAAGCGTCTAATCGCAAAAAGGAGCTTAATTTGTGGTCACTATGAAATACTTAAGAAATCGCTTGTAATAGATGGGGATATCACTATGAAATGGGTGGGCAATGATGGATTTTCATATGGAAATCTTTAAATGCGATTATCTCGTAAACTAAGCGTCTAATCGCAAAAAGGAGCTTAATTTGTGGTCACTATGAAATAGTTAAGAAATCCCATGAATTATATGGGGATATCACTATGAAATGGGTGCCTAATGATGGATTTTTATATGGAAATCTTTAAATGCGATTACCTCGTAAACTAAGCGTCTAATCGCAAAAAGGAGCTAAATTTGAGATCACTATGAAATACTTAAGAAATCCCATGAATTATATGGGGATATCACTATGAAATGGGTGCCAATGACGAAATACTTAAGAAATCCCATGAATTTTATGGGGATATCACTATGAAATGGGTGGGCAATGATGGATTTTCATATGGAAATCTTTAAATGCGATTATCTCGTAAACTAAGCGTCTAATCGCAAAAAGGAGCTTAATTTGTGGTCACTATGAAATACTTAAGAAATCCCATGAATTATATGGGGATATCACCATGAAATGGGTGCCCAATGATGGATTTTCATATGGAAATCTTTAAATGCGATTATCTCGTAAACTAAGCGTCTAATCGCAAAAAGGAGCTTAATTTGTGGTCACTATGAAATACTTAAGAAATCGCTTGTAATAGATGGGGATATCACTATGAAATGGGTGGGCAATGATGGATTTTCATATGGAAATCTTTAAATGCGATTATCTCGTAAACTAAGCGTCTAATCGCAAAAAGGAGCTTCAATTGTGATCACTATGAAATACTTAAGAAATCCCATGAATTATATGGGGATATCACCATGAAATGGGTGGGCAATGATGGATTTTCACATGGAAATCTTTAAATGCGATTATCTCGTAAACTAAGCGTCTAATCGCAAAAAGGAGCTTAATTTGTGATCCCTAGGAAATACTTAAGAAATCATATGAATTATATGGGGCAATCACTATGAAATGGGTGCCAATGACGAAATACTTAAGAAATCCCATGAATTATATGGGGATATCACTATGAAATGGGTGGGCAATGATGGATTTTCATATGGAAATCTTTAAATGCGATTATCTCGTAAACTTAGCGTCTAATCGCAAAAAGGAGCTTAATTTGTGATCCCTAGGAAATACTTAAGAAATCATATGAATTATATGGGGCAATCACTATGAAATGGGTGCCAATTACGAAATACTTAAGAAATCCCATGAATTATATGGGGATATCACTATGAAATGGGTGGGCAATGATGGATTTTCATATGGAAATCTTTAAATGCGATTATCTCGTAAACTAAGCGTCTAATCGCAAAAAGGAGCTTCAATTGTGATCACTATGAAATACTTAAGAAATCCCATGAATTATATGGGGATATCACCATGAAATGGGTGGGCAATGATGGATTTTCACATGGAAATCTTTAAATGCGACTATCTCGTAAACTAAGCGTCTAATCGCAAAAAGGAGCTTAATTTGTGATCACTATAAAATACTTAAGAAATCCCATGAATTATATGGGGATATCACTATGAAATGGGTGGGCAATGATGGATTTTCATATGGAAATCTTTAAATGCGATTATCTCGTAAACTAAGCGTCTAATCGCAAAAAGGAGCTTAATTTGTGATCCCTAGGAAATACTTAAGAAATCATATGAATTATATGGGGCAATCACTATGAAATGGGTGGGCAATGATGGATTTTCATATGGAAATCTTTAAATGCGATTATCTCGTAAACTAAGCGTCTAATCGCAAAAAGGAGCTTAATTTGTGATCACTATGAAATAGTTAAGAAATCCCATGAATTATATGGGGATATAACTATGAAATGGGTGCCCAATGACGGATTTTCATATGGAAACCTTTAAATGCGATTATCTCGTAAACTAAGCGTCTAATCGCAAAAAGGAGCTTAATTTGTGATCACTATGAAATATTTAAGAAATCCCATGAATTATATGGGGCAATCACTATGAAATGGGTGGGCAATGATGGATTTTCACATGGAAATCTTTAAATGCGATTATCTCGTAATCTAAGCGTCTAATCACAAAAAGGAGCTCAATTTGTGGTCACTATGAAATACTTAAAAAATCCCATGAATTATATGGGGATATAAACTAAGCGTCTAATCGCAAAAAGGAGCTTTATTTGTGATCATTTGGGATATACTTAAGAAATACCATGAATTATATGGGGCAATCACTATGAAATGGGTGGGCAATGATGGATTTTCATATGGAAATCTTTAAATGCGATTATCTCGTAAACTAAGCGTCTAATCGCAAAAAGGAGCTTAATTTGTGATCACTATGAAATAGTTAAGAAATCCCATGAATTATATGGGGATATCACTATGAAATGGGTGCCCAATGACGGATTTTCATATGGAAACCTTTAAATGCGATTATCTCGTAAACTAAGCGTCTAATCGCAAAAAGGAGCTTAATTTGAGATCACTATGAAATACTTAAGAAATCCCATGAATTATATGGGGATATCACCATGAAATGGGTGGGCAAGGATGGATTTTCATATGGAAATCTTTAAATGCGATTATCTCGTAAACTAAGCGTCTAATCGCAAAAAGGAGCTTCAATTGTGATCACTATGAAATACTTAAGAAATCGCTTGTAATAGATGGGGATATCACTATGAAATGGGTGGGCAATGATGGATTTTCATATGGAAATCTTTTAATGCGATTATCTCGTAAACTAAGCGTCTAATCGCAAAAAGGAGCTTAATTTGAGATCACTATGAAATACTTAAGAAATCCCATGAATTATATGGGGATATCACCATGAAATGGGTGGGCAATGATGGATTTTCATATGGAAATCTTTAAATGCGATTATCTCGTAAACTAAGCGTCTAATCGCAAAAAGGAGCTTAATTTGTGATCACTACTTAAGAAATCGCTTGTAATAGATGGGGATATCACTATGAAATGGGTGGGCAATGATGGATTTTCATATGGAAATCTTTAAATGCGATTATCTCGTAAACTAAGCGTCTAATCGCAAAAAGGAGCTTAATTTGTGATCACTAGGAAATACTTAAGAAATCCCATGAATTATACGGGGCAATCACTATGAAATGGGTGCCAATGACGAAATACTTAAGAAATCCCATGAATTATATGGGGATATCACTATGAAATGGGTGGGCAATGATGGATTTTCATATGGAAATCTTTAAATGCGATTATCTCGTAAACTAAGCGTCTAATCGCAAAAAGGAGCTTCAATTGTGATCACTATGAAATATTTAAGAAATCCCATGAATTATATGGAGATATCACTATGAAATCTTTAAATGCGTTTATCTCGTAATCTAAGCGTCTAATCACCAAAAGGAGCTTAATTTGAGATCACTATGAAATACTTAAGAAATCCCATGAATTATATGGGGATATCACCATGAAATGGGTGGGCAGTGATGGATTTTCATATGGAAATCTTTAAATGCGATTATCTCGTAAACTAAGCGTCTAATCGCAAAAAGGAGCTTCAATTGTGATCACTATGAAATACTTAAGAAATCCCATGAATTATATGGGGATATCACCATGAAATGGGTGGGCAATGATGGATTTTCATATGGAAATCTTTAAATGCGATTATCTCGTAAACTAAGCGTCTAATCGCAAAAAGGAGCTTAATTTGTAATCACTATGAAATACTTAAGAAATCGCTTGTAATAGATGGGGATATCACTATGAAATGGGTGGGCAATGATGGATTTTCATATGGAAATCTTTAAATGCGATTATCTCGTAAACTAAGCGTCTAATCGCAAAAAGGAGCTTAATTTGTGATCACTATGAAATACTTAAGAAATCCCATGAATTATATGGGGATATCACTATGAAATGGGTGGGCAATGATGGATTTTCATATGGAAATCTTTAAATGCGATTATCTCGTAAACTAAGCGTCTAATCGCAAAAAGGAATCATATGAATTATATGGGGCAATCACTATGAAATGGGTGGGCAATTATGGATTTTCATATGGAAATCTTTAAATGCGATTATCTCGTAAACTAAGCGTCTAATCGCAAAAAGGAGCTTTTTGTGGTCACTATGAAATAGTTAAGAAATCCCATGAATTATATGGGGATATCACTATGAAATGGGTGCCCAATGATGGATTTTCATATGGAAATCTTTAAATGCGATTATCTCGTAAACTAAGCATCTAATCGCAAAAAGGAGCTTAATTTGTGATCACTATGAAATAGTTAAGAAATCCCATGAATTATATGGGGATATCACTATGAAATGGGTGCCCAATGACGGATTTTCATATGGAAACCTTTAAATGCGATTATCTCGTAAACTAAGCGTCTAATCGCAAAAAGGAGCTTAATTTGTGATCACTATGAAATAGTTAAGAAATCCCATGAATTATATGGGGATATCACTATGAAATGGGTGGGCAATGATGGATTTTCATATGGAAATCTTTAAATGCGATTATCACGTAAACTAAGCGTCTAATCGCAAAAAGGAGCTAAATTTGAGATCACTATGAAATACTTAAGAAATCCCATGAATAATATGGGGATATCACCATGAAATGGGTGGGCAATGATGGATTTTCATATGGAAATCTTAAAATGCGATTATCTCGTAAACTAAGCGTCTAATCGCAAAAAGGAGCTTAATTTGTGATCACTATGAAATACTTAAGAAATCCCATGAATTATATGGGGCAATCACTATGAAATGGGTGCCAATGACGAAATACTTAAGAAATCCCATGAATTATATGGGGATATCACTATGAAATGGGTGGGCAATGATGGATTTTCATATGGAAATCTTTAAATGCGATTATCTCGTAAACTAAGCGTCTAATCGCAAAAAGGAGCTTCAATTGTGATCACTATGAAATATTTAAGAAATCCCATGAATTATATGGAGATATCACTATGAAATCTTTAAATGCGTTTATCTCGTAATCTAAGCGTCTAATCACCAAAAGGAGCTTAATTTGAGATCACTATGAAATACTTAAGAAATCCCATGAATTATATGGGGATATCACCATGAAATGGGTGGGCAATGATGGATTTTCATATGGAAATCTTTAAATGCGATTATCTCGTAAACTAAGCGTCTAATCGCAAAAAGGAGCTTCAATTGTGATCACTATGAAATACTTAAGAAATCCCATGAATTATATGGGGATATCACCATGAAATGGGTGGGCAATGATGGATTTTCATATGGAAATCTTTAAATGCGATTATCTCGTTAACTAAGCGTCTAATCGCAAAAAGGAGCTTAATTTGTAATCACTATGAAATACTTAAGAAATCGCTTGTAATAGATGGGGATATCACTATGAAATGGGTGGGCAATGATGGATTTTCATATGGAAATCTTTAAATGCGATTATCTCGTAAACTAAGCGTCTAATCGCAAAAAGGAGCTTAATTTGTGATCACTATGAAATACTTAAGAAATCCCATGAATTATATGGGGATATCACTATGAAATGGGTGGGCAATGATGGATTTTCATATGGAAATCTTTAAATGCGATTATCTCGTAAACTAAGCGTCTAATCGCAAAAAGGAGCTTAATTTGTGATCCCTAGGAAATACTTAAGAAATCATATGAATTATATGGGGCAATCACTATGAAATGGGTGGGCAATTATGGATTTTCATATGGAAATCTTTAAATGCGATTATCTCGTAAACTAAGCGTCTAATCGCAAAAAGGAGCTTTTTGTGGTCACTATGAAATAGTTAAGAAATCCCATGAATTATATGGGGATATCACTATGAAATGGGTGCCCAATGATGGATTTTCATATGGAAATCTTTAAATGCGATTATCTCGTAAACTAAGCATCTAATCGCAAAAAGGAGCTTAATTTGTGATCACTATGAAATAGTTAAGAAATCCCATGAATTATATGGGGATATCACTATGAAATGGGTGCCCAATGACGGATTTTCATATGGAAACCTTTAAATGCGATTATCTCGTAAACTAAGCGTCTAATCGCAAAAAGGAGCTTAATTTGTGATCACTATGAAATAGTTAAGAAATCCCATGAATTATATGGGGATATCACTATGAAATGGGTGGGCAATGATGGATTTTCATATGGAAATCTTTAAATGCTATTATCTCGTAAACTAAGCGTGTAATCGCAAAAAGGAGCTAAATTTGAGATCACTATGAAATACTTAAGAAATCCCATGAATAATATGGGGATATCACCATGAAATGGGTGGGCAATGATGGATTTTCATATGGAAATCTTTAAATGCGATTATCTCGTAAACTAAGCGTCTAATCGCAAAAAGGAGCTTAATTTGTGATCACTATGAAATACTTAAGAAATCCCATGAATTATATGGGGCTATCACTATGAAACGGGTGGGCAATGATGGATTTTCATATGGAAATCTTTAAATGCGATTATCTCGTAAACTAAGCGTCTAATCGCAAAAAGGAGCTTAATTTGAGATCACTATGAAATACTTAAGAAATCCCATGAATTATATGGGGATATCACCATGAAATGGGTGGGCAATGATGGATTTTCATATGGAAATCTTTAAATGCGATTATCTCGTAAACTAGGCGTCTAATCGCAAAAAGGAGCTTAATTTGTGATCACTATGAAATACTTAAGAAATCGCTTGTAATAGATGGGGATATCACTATGAAATGGGTGCCCAATGATGGATTTTCATATGGAAACCTTTAAATGCGATTATCTCGTAAACTAAGCGTCTAATCGCAAAAAGGAGCTTAATTTGTGATCACTATGAAATACTTAAGAAATCCCATGAATTATATGGGGATATCGCTATGAAATGGGTGGGCAATGATGGATTTTCATATGGAAATCTTTAAATGCGATTATCTCGTAATCTAAGCGTCTAATCACAAAAAGGAGCTTAATTTGTGATCACTATGAAATACTTAAGAAATCAAATGAATTATATGGGGATATCACTATGAAATGGGTGCCCAATGATGGATTTTCATATGGAAACCTTTAAATGCGATTATCTCGTAAACTAAGCGTCTAATCGCAAAAAGGAGCTTCAATTGTGATCACTATGAAATAGTTAAGAAATCCCATGAATTATATGGGGATATCACTATGAAATGGGTGGGCAATGATGGATTTTCATATGGAAATCTTTAGATGCGATTATCTCGTAAACTAAGCGTCTAATCGCAAAAAGGAGCTTAATTTGTGATCACTAGGAAATACTTAAGAAATCCCATGAATTATATGGGGATATCACTATGAAATGGGTGCCCAATGATGGATTTTCATATGGAAACCTTTAAATGCGATTATCTCGTAAACTAAGCGTCTAATCGCAAAAAGGAGCTTCAATTGTGATCACTATGAAATATTTAAGAAATCCCATGAATTATATGGGGATATCACTATGAAATGGGTGGGCAATGATGGATTTTCATATGGAAATCTTTAGATGCGATTATCTCGTAAACTAAGCGTCTAATCGCAAAAAGGAGCTTAATTTGTGATCACTAGGAAATACTTAAGAAATCCCATGAATTATATAGGGCAATCACTATGAAATGGGTGGGCAATGATGGATTTTCATATGGAAATCTTTAAATGCGATTATCTCGTAATCTAAGCGTCTAATCACAAAAAGGAGCTTAATTTGTGATCATTATGAAATACTTAAGAAATCCCATGAATTATATGGGATTGTGCATCGGATACTATACGTACGTACGGCCTCTTCGAACCACTCCTTCAACCAGGAGATAAATGAAACTCTCTTCACTGCGGTTCTTAAATGAATGACATTTATTCAAAGATATTTTCTCTCTTATATACTAAATACACAGTTTATAATCTTTAAGAAAGGCATTTTCTACCTACTGCACGATCACACACATTTTCTAATCATGACCCTTGCCGACATGTGGTGTGCACAGTAAATAAACAAAACCCTTTGTGTATGCCAGTCATTAGTGTGAGCCATAAAACACGTAATTTATGATTGGTTTATCTATGTGGGATTTTCCCTCGTTCTAAAACTATCAATTCTTTTGCTGATAAGTTCTAATATTTACTTAATATGTTTACAGTATTAAACATTCTCCCCTCCTTAAAAGATCCTGATCTTTTAATACATAATTAAGTCAATACCTCTGAATAAATAAAACTTAATCTAATTAATACTTAAACTACTTAACCTAAAACTATATACTTAATTCTACCATTACCACCAGTCGGGCACTTTGGGATGTGGTCTTTCCTTCTATATTTCCCAGGATCCGGCGGCCAAAGGATTGGACTTTCCTGGACATCCACGGTAGCATCTGGTTTCCAATTTGAAGTCCACTTCATTAACATTCTCTTAGCTGCTGCTGCACCATCCTTCACAGCTGCAAACCGCTCTCTTCGTTCAGTGGCGATGGGAACTTTCTCACGTCTTCTTGCTTTTCGTCCCTCGGCGGTGGGAACTATCTCACGTCTTCTTGCTCTTCGTCCCTCGTCGGTGGAAACTATCTTACGTCGTCTTTCATCATTCAAAACGCAATTCAAAAACAATGACTTAAATTGCTTGCGATGTAAGTTCTGTTTGCCTTCGTTGGCATGAAATAAATCAGCTACTATACGTACTTCGGAATCTTCATTGGCATTGGCGTTGTTAAATAGAACATCGACATCGGCCTCAATTTCTTCGTTAATTACTACCAGAGAATCTACAGTCATGAATCTATTCGAGTCGATTTCACGAATTTCCTTGTCACCATTATTATCCGACTCATTTTTACTCGATGCTTCCATCATGAATGTATTGATCTGCAAAGTATTAGTCAACTTTGCGTTTTCCATTTTAAGAGCAATGTTTTCTTCCTTAAACAGCGACAGTTCCCGCTCATGGCACTCATTAAGTTTTTGAATGCTCTCATTTTCATTTCGAAGTTTTTCAATATTTTGTTGTGCTGCGAAGAGCAAGGACGTTTGATCAGCCAATTCATTCTGCACATCCTCTTTGAGCTTTATCATATCTTGCAGGTTTGATGACACCATTGACTCTGCTGTTTGCTTCAAAGATTGCTCATGTCGCAATTGCGTTTTTAGCGATACTTCCAATTTTTCGTTCAGACGCAATTGAGTGTAAACTGCTTCTAACTTCTCCTGTTTGGATTTGTTGCATAACTGCTCCTTTCGAAGTTTGGCCTCTGTTTCAGCCAATTCGTCTCATAGAACTTGCAGTTCAACTTTTGCAGCATCCTTTTCTTCAGTTAACTGGTTCGTTAACCGTTTATTCTCCAATTCTAGTTCTTCGCATTTTCGTTCCGTCCAGAACCTGTCTCTCGAACAATCAAAATACTTGGTTCGGAATCTTTTTCGCTCGTTTTCTGTATGTTCCCATTTCATACGTTCATTAACGAGTTCATCCTTTAAACTGGTTATCTCTTGCTTCAGAGATACTAGTTCTTCATCCTTAATACCAAGATTCCTTTTTGATCTGCTGGTGGTAGGAAGGTATTTCCCTTCATCAAAAGGTTTAAGTTGCCTGGCTTGGACAACATCTTCCAGCATCAAAACTTCTTCCTGGTCTCTCTCAGTTTCCCGTTCTATGGCTATAAGAACTTCTTCCTTCTGTTTTTCAATTGTCTGGCGCAGAACAGGATCATGAGCGAACTCCTCCATGGACTCTCTTAGTTCGAGAGTTACTTGGAGCATCTTTAATTGATGCCGTCTGCCCTCTTCAAGCATCTGGCGCAGAACGGGATCTTTTACTTCTACAAATGCTGCTGGAGTTTTCCTTCCATCCATTTTGCAGTCTTATAATGTTGAATTTAATTTTATGTTTGTAAAATTTAATTTTTGACGTGAACGATCACGTCGGGGTCACCAAAATGTGCGATTCAGACACATCGATGACTACTCCTACGTACTTGCAACTCATCCAAATCCCATATAATTCATGGGATTTCTTAAGTATTTCATAGTGATCACAAATTAAGCTCCTTTTTGCGATTAGACGCTTAGTTTACGAGATAATCGCATTTAAAGATTTCCATATGAAAATCCATCATTGCCCACCCATTTCATAGTGATTGCCCCATATAATTCATGGGATTTCTTAAGTATATCCCAAATGATCACAAATTAAGCTCCTTTTTGCGATTAGACGCTTAGTTTACGAGATAATCGCATTTAAAGGTTTCCATATGAAAATCCATCATTGGGCACCCATTTCATAGTGATATCCCCATATAATTCATGGGATTTCTTAAGTATTTCATAGTGATCACAAATTAAGCTCCTTTTTGCGATTAGACGCTTAGTTTACGAGATAATCGCATTTAAAGGTTTCCATATGAAAATCCATCATTGGGCACCCATTTCATAGTGATATCCCCATATAATTCATGGGATTTCTTAAGTATTTCATAGTGATCACAAATTAAGCTCCTTTTTGCGATATGACGCTTAGTTTACGAGATAATCGCATTTAAAGATTTCCATATGACAATCCAGCATTGAATTATGTTATTATATAATTAACAATCATTTGTTTTTTTATACAAAATTGTAGTTTATTAAATCACTTATAATGGTAGGTATGATGTTGATCTTTCAACAAACGGAAACAGAACTCCCTAAAATTCAATATTCTCTAATATATATACATAACTTAACCAAATTGTATTATACATAAATTAGATGTAAGTGATGAGTAAAAGAGAGAGAGAGTGGAATAGAGTTAAGACTCTCTAAGTTCGAATGCCGCATTACCATAATATTACATATATACATAATGCGTCAATCATAATGCGGTATTCGAACATTACTTAGAAACATATATATATATAAACATAAAGCGGTATTCGAACATAAATTAAATATATATTTAATTTTATCATTAAATTGTTACCGTTTGGCCAATTCAACAATAATGTTGAGACGAAATGAAAAGTCACTTCTTTACACTTTCGAGGTAAAATTAAGTCTAAACTTTATTTAAAACTTCTCAACGTTCAAGGGCTAAGCGTTGTACAATAATTTGTTTACAAGGTTTCAGTTTACAATTGGAACTTAACAGTAGTTGGGGTGTTGGCTAAATCTAGAGCTGAGTAAGTACAAAAGTTTGTGTTTACATTTGGAACTTAACACTAGTTGGGGTGTTGGCTAAAGTATGTACGTTCTCCGATTATGACTTAACAAAAGGAGATTGTTTATTTCGGCTTGTATTTATTTATTTCAGATGGAATCTATGGTGGTGTGTCTGATTACAAATGGAATCTATGGTGGGGTGATTATGGATCGAATGGCATCTTATTGCCGGGTGTATTGCTGTGTGTTGGCTTTGCCATAACTTCCCCGGACGAGGATCTTTGCCCATATTCTGAAGGAATGGGGGACAAAGAGATCATAGTTTTGTTAACAGTTTTCTTAGATTTTAACTTTACATAAAGATAAGTCATTATTATTGCGATTATTATAGTTACTACTACATACATTATAATGCTTGTCGTTTTCTGATCCATTTTTAGCTCGTCAATATGTTCTAAGTTCTTGACATGGTGGAACTTAAGTTCCTGGAGGGAAATGTCTTTTTCCTCCGTTACATTTATATGTCTCAATGGATTAGGTAAGATAATGTTTTCTTCATACAAGTGCTTGTCATACCACTTATTCATTATTTTTATTTTACAACTTTCAATTTTTATTAAGTAGCTCCCCGTTAAAGTTACCGGTATTTGGTTACAGTTTTGTTCCATCTTTTCATTAAACATGTTAATAGCAAATATTATTTGAGCACTCATTTCAATTACAATTTTTTTGTCGTTTCTTTTGTAGGGGCAATGCATCTTATTCTCATTAAATATGTTTTCTATACAATTGTCCTTTACCATTATTAGATTACTTGTTTCGTTAGTATTATAATAAATTACATTGTTATTTGTTAGATATTCCTTACTCTCTATTTTAATTTCCATTCCTTGCTTACTAGGAATTGGTTGAATAAATAATTTGCGATATATTTCCATGGACATAATGGGAATGCGGATTATGAAAACGATATTTTGGCCCGATGTTGCTACGGTTAGTCTTACGTCTTTTAGTTTTTCGAAAGTTACATTACTACGTTGAATTTCTTCATCTGTGAGGATATTGCGGCTTAATAAACCAAGGCTAGATGTGAACATAATGCTTTCTACATTATCTATTATTTTCTCCAGATGTGCCAAATGATATCTTATCTGCTCTAGTTTTATTTTTTTTCCTTGTTCGGCTGAAGCGTTTTTCATTTCTAAATACTGACTAATCATTTTCCCCATTTGGGAGTTGTAAAGTGTTGTCAGCTTCTCTAACTGTTCGTCATACTGTTTGTTTATTCGAATCTGGTTGTTGCTTTGGGTTATTGCGTTGTGGGCGTTTGTTCCGAGTACTTTTAATTTATCTTCTATCTCCGTTCTGTCGTCATCGTCCATTGTCCCATACAAGTACTTCAGTCCTGTACCAAAGATATTCAACAATCCTCGTTTGACGCGGGTATGAGGGGCCAGAGTCCGTAGCTTCATGCGGAGGTGGTCAATCTGATGCTCCAGATATGGATTTCCCAAGTATGTTACTTCCTTTTCGATGTTGTCTATAAAATCTTCGTATTTTGTTACGTTGAATATGTGAAGGACACTGTCGTATCCCGAAATAAGTTTCTTCTGTCCCAATTCGAGTAAAGTAAACCCGTTTCCGTGGTTTAAATCAATGATTTCCAGATTCTGTGCTAGTACCGGGCTGATTATCAGCAACGTCATTATCATCAACCAATACATCCGTAGATCTGAAATGATTTTTCCGTCTTAAAAGCTGATCCTTATAAATTTTTAAATGTTTATTTCTAGTTAAATAACGTCTATTGTCGACCTGATCTACATTGGTCCTTTCCTGTCGTGCATCTATTTTCTGTGCATTCACAATTTTTCTGAATTCCTGATTAACTTCCGCGTCTTTTCTGTCCTTGTTTCTATATTCTAGGGCTTTTTCCTTAGCCTCTTCAATTCGTCTATAAATGTCTTGCAAGTCAATTTTGTTCCCTGCGAAATGAACGTCTATAGGCTTTCTCTGCGTAGTGAGATGAATTGTGGTGTTGTAGGAGTAGTTTGCCTGAACAACTAAGTCAATGTTGTAAGCAATATCGTCCTCCTCCTCCCGCTTCCTAAATAAGCGAATATTCTCGTTTAGACTGCTATGAAATCTTTCTATGTCGGAGTTTCCCGTATGCCTACCCGGAGTCGTCAAATGTAATTCAATGCTTTTCTTCTCCAGGAAATCTCTGAATATTGCCGTTGTAAGTGCCGTTTCATTGTCGGTTACCAATAGTTTCGGGGCCTTCATGGAGTTGAAGGCAATCGTAAATGCTCTTATCAAGCATAAGGGTGTTCTGTCCTCTATTTCCTGAACGAATGCATATTTGGAGAATTTGTCAATTATCGTCAGGTACATCCGACCTCTGCTCATGTACCAGATATCGGCATGGTAAATTTCATGAGGACCCTGGGGTGTAACCGTCTTTTCATATGGTAACTTAATTGGTCTTCTCTCTATTTTGAAATTGCATATCTCGCAATTATTAATTATCCTCGTTACCTCACGTTTCAGGTTCGGGTAATAGTATAAACACTTTAGCTCCTGGTACGTCTTTTCTATCCCAGGGTGATTATATTCATATTTGTGATGTCTTAAAATAATTTCCATCAGACTTTCCCTATCAACATCCTCCACCAATCCGTATGTGCGGAATATTCTAAAGTTCTTTATATTCTTCATCTTAGCTACCTCATCTTGAATTTTAAGATAAATTCGTTCATTCTCGCAATAAATGGTCATGTTCTCCTCCCTTTCAATAATTTTCACTACCTTGTCACTTACATTGTCATCCTTGTTATACGTGAATTCATATCTCTTTTTACCATATTTCTCCACTAACTCGTATTTGTCTTCTGTGCCATTCTTTATTAATATTTGCTTCTCAAAGTATTGAAGGGGTTTATCTGTAATCGGAATGTGATCGTTGCCATCTTCGCTAGCACTATGTACCGTCGGTACGGGCGATTGATTCCTTACAGTATTTTCCTGGACAGGTTCGGGTCCAGATTCTATTTTCTTATACGACAATTTTTCTTTCGGGTGCTTCTGTGCAAAATGTTGTTTTAGCGAATTTTTCATTTTGTATCGTTTGTTGCAAAGATTGCATTCGAATCTGATATTTTGATGGACAATTCTTTTGTGGATTCCAAGGTTAGTAGCCTGGGTATACTTCTTATTGCACTCATCACATTCGAATAAATTGATTTCGTGGGTAATTCTCGAGAGAGCATCTGCCACTTTATTCTCTTTACCTTGCACATGACAGATATCAAACTCATATTCGTTGAGTTTTATTTTCCACCGTATTAGCTTAGAGTTTGGCTCCTTGAGAGAGGATAACCATATCAACGGTTTATGATCAGTGTTTAGTTTAAAACGTCTACCGTAAAGGTAATGCCTGAATTGGCCGGTGGCCCATACTATGGCCAGTAGTTCTTTCTCGATAACACTGTAATTAATTTCATGCTTGTTAAGAGTTCTTGACGCAAACGCCAGGGGTCCGTCATCTTGTGATAAAACTGCACCCAATGCAAAGTTGCTTGCGTCTGTGGTAAGAACAAATTTTTTTGAGAAGTCCGGGTATCTTAGTACCGTATCAGACATGAGGATGGTTCTCAGTTTATTAAATGATTCCTTGTAATCAGGATCGTTTACGTCGATCTTCGAATCTTTTTTTAGTCTCTTTGTTAAAGGTTTCGCGATTTTGGCATAATCAGGAATAAATTTCCTGTAATAACCGCTTAATCCAAGGAAACTTTGTATCTCCTTTATCGTCCTTGGGATTGGGAAGTCGTTAATGCATTGAATCTTGTTGGGGTTAGGCTTTATTCCATTAGGTGTAACTATGTGGCCTAAAAAGTCGGTTTCCTTCTTTAAGAAGTCACTCTTATTTAAGGAGACTTTCAAATTTGCTTCCCTTAATGTCCGGAATATCTTACTCAGGCTAATCATATGCTCCTGCAAGGATGTGCTGAATATCAAAATATCGTCCATATAAATGACGCATATTTTATTTATGTGTTCTCTAAGCACATTGTTCATCATTCTTTGGAATGTCGCTGGTGCGTTTTTCAACCCAAAGGGCATTCTTTTAAATTCATAATGACCATCGGATGTGGAAAAAGCCGTTTTTTCTCGATCCTCAGGACTCACCTCTATTTGATAAAAGCCCTTGGTCAGGTCAAGGGTGGAAAAATAATTTGCTCTTCCCAATTTATCCAACACGTCGTCAATGAGAGGTATTGGAAATTTATCCTCCTTGGTTACGGCGTTAAGTTTGCGGTAATCTATAACAATGCGCCACTCTCGGTTGCCTTCCTTGTCTTCCTTCTTAGGAACAACCCAAATTGGGGCGTTATATGGGGATGAGCTGGGTGTTATTATTCCCTGCTCCAGCATCTCGTTGATTTGTCGATTCACTTCGTCCCTGTGAACCTCGGGGTATCTATAGGTCCGTGAATATACAGGGCGGGAATCACCTGTTGGTATGCTGTGCTTTACGTCATTTGTGAAGGAGAGGTCATCTCCCTTCTGGTAAAATATATCCTTATACTGGGATATTATCCGTTCGACATTTTCTCTTTCTTCGTTATTAAGGTTCTCGATTCTAAGCTGTCCTAAAATTCCTAACTCGTCTAAATGATACAATTCAGGTGGGTCAGTAACCCTAACATCTTCTTCTTCTTCTTTATCCCCCTCGAAATATAATCGAACCTCCTGATTATTCATAACCAGAGTTTTCTTTTCGTAGTCTATCAGCGCATTATTTTCTTTTAACAAAGTTGAGCCAAATATCCCCGCAAATGTAGGGTGAAATTCAAATATTCTAAATACCGGATTATGCTTTAATGCTAAATGCATGGAATCCTTTGGAACGAGCGCCTCTTTGGTCACTCGGATCTGTCCCGCGGCTGTTCTTATGCTTATTGGGTTCGTGAGGTTTCTCACAAATTCTTTTGGACAATGGGATTCTGCCAGTATGTTTTCTGTTGAACCGGTGTCAACTAACATTCGTGTTGCTCCATGTTTGTTTCTGAACAAAACATAGGGCAATTGTGTCCTACGTCGGGCGGTCCCGTCGAGGCTGTAAAACGAAAATTTTGAGCTTGGCTTTCATCATGTTCATAACCGCTGTTATTATTTATATTTTTCTCATTACTTAAATGGTGTGAGTAATTATTGGGGTATTCATTAATTTTAGTATTGTTATTTTGACATTCGTTATTATTAATATTCTCATTATAATGATTCTGTCTGGTCTGTTGACTAATGTCCATTGGCTCCGGTGCTGGTTGTCTTGGTTGCCATTGTTGCTGATGGGGTGGCCTCTGCTGATAACCGTGTTGAGGTCTCCACTGGTTCTGCTGAAGTTGCCCTTGTGGTCGTTGCTGATGAGAATTAAATGGAGGGGTATTCACCCTCGGCTGCGTCGCTTGATTTTCGTTCATGGGTTTGGTGGAATTTTGGTTGCCCGGAGGTTTCCGAGTTCCTTGACCAGTGTTCTGGGAGGTCGCGTGTAATAAACCTGCCGTCGCTAGCTCATGTAGTGCCATCTCTAGGGATAGGGGTTTTAAGGCACATAACACTGTTCTTAAGTGCACGGGAAGCTTGTTGATAAACACCTTGAGTGCAGCTCTATTATTATGAGGGATGTCAGTTAAGCGTTCGTCCATCGTATTGCGTTGGTTCAATAGTGCCAGTTTAGAAAGTATGTAATTATAAAAGGTCAGTACATCGCCCCGGTATTGGGCGTTTCTTAGCTCTTCGTACAAATGCTCAGAGGAGGACAGTCCTCCAAAATTGGTTTCCAACATCTTTTTAATTTCCGTCCAGGTCGTTAAATGTGGATGTATGTCAAGGGCCGTTTTGGCCTTTCCTTTAATCTTACCCTTTATTATAGTGAGCAGCATCTTCTGCGATGTTGCCGAATACGTTGAGATTACGTGGAGAATGTTGTCGATGGACGCCGTGAAGGAGTTTAAATCCTCCTTTCGCCCATCATAGTCCGGGATTTGCGCTAGGTAGGCCAGGGGTGAGATCTCCGCCGGCGTTGTTGTCGTCCCCGTATTCATTTTTTATTGTCACTGTTCTTTTTCTTTTTGTATTTCAATTCTATGGATATTTGTTTTTTGTTTGTGTAATATTTCTTTCTTTATTTTCAATTTAATTGATTCTTCTTCTTATTTTTTTCTAATTTTCTTTTAATTAGTTCACTTTCTTAGTTCACTTAACTTAGTCCAGTTTATTTTTGTTTTTTATTTGCAGGTAAATCGTCCTTTTCCGGAGGACCAGTTATATCCCTTGCGTGGGATTCGTCGCGTATCCTTTACGTAGGATTCTTATTTACGGATCACCAAATGTGTTTGGGGATCCTACCGACTGCGCCAATTTTATCATTAAATTGTTACCGTTTGGCCAATTCAACAATAATGTTGAGACGAAATCAAAAGTCACTTCTTTACACTTTCGAGGTAAAATTAAGTCTAAACTTTATTTAAAACTTCTCAACGTTCAAGGGCTAAGCGTTGTACAATAATTTGTTTACAAGGTTTCAGTTTACAATTGGAACTTAACAGTAGTTGGGGTGTTGGCTAAATCTAGAGCTGAGTAAGTACAAAAGTTTGTGTTTACATTTGGAACTTAACACTAGTTGGGGTGTTGGCTAAAGTATGTACGTTCTCCGATTATGACTTAACAAAAGGAGATTGTTTATTTCGGCTTGTATTTATTTATTTCAGATGGAATCTATGGTGGGGTGATTATGGATCGAATGGCATCTTATTGCCGGGTGTATTGCTGTGTGTTGGCTTTGCCATAACTATTTATATATATATATATATATACAGACTTAAACTACAGTGCACAACATATTTATATGACTTCCCCATCCTTTGACAACACGTTTTTCCACAAATGTGTGCACTAATATAAAAAAAAAAAATAAAAATTTAATTAAACATAAAAAGTTTACAATTTGTAGACTTATAAGATTGCTTAAATTAATATTTGTATTACTTTTTTCTGTAGTAGGTTCTACCAGTAATCTTTCGGTCAAATTTTATGTCCTCTACTTCATTTTGGTACTTAAAATGTCTCTTTACAATTTGCCTGTCGCGCTTACAATCCTTTTCATCAATAAAATTATGCTCCTCTTTTTCTTTTACTTGTTTTATTATATACTTTGGCTTCTGTTTTATTGTCTGAAAACCTAGATTTTTAACCAGTTCTCTTTCCCGAAATTCCGAGCAGTCTGATCTGTTTTTATTCAAATTTTCCAACCTTTTTTTCTTAACACAATCGACAGTGTCATGAATTTTACGCCATACCGAACTATCCACCTTATTGTGCAATAAACCCACAGGTTTCTCCCCAGTCGTTGAATGAATAGTGTCGTTGTAGATTTGTACAGCCTTATAAACTAAAGTTTTATCGTCAATATTTTTGTCCCTTAAGTCCAGCTTAAATAGTCTTATATGTTCATTCAGTGTTAAATGGAATGTTTCCACATCGGAGTTTCCCGTATGTGTATTGGGCGAAGTAAAATGATATTGGACATTTTCCGAATTAAGAAAGTCTTTTACATAAGCGGTATTAAACTCGTTGTCCGCAATTATTTTAGATGGTTTTCCCAAAATGGCAAACCTTTGTCTCAGGCCCTCAACAATAGTCAACGAATTTTCGTCAGATAAAAAGTGAACTGAAACATGCTTGGTCAATTTATCAATACATGTTAGAAATGTAATTGATTTGTTCAAGAACCAAATATCTATATGAATAATTTCATTGGAATTCAATGGAGTTTCCGTATAACAAAACTTTGTCCTTATCGGATGTCTGTCGTACTTGCACATATTGCAAATAGTACAATTATTTATGTACTTATGTATCTCTTTGTTCAAATTTGGATAATATATTATGTTTTTCAATTCAATATAAGTTTCCATGATTCCTCTGTGATTTTTCTCGTTGTGATATTTTTCAATTATATCCAACAGAATTTCCATATCGAAAACATCCTTTAGAAATTTTGAGGATTTAAAAAATTTCATATCCTGTGTATTAGAGAAATAATGCACAATCGTATTTTGCAACGATTTGAAAATTTCCCAGTTTTCGCAAAAAATTCCCACTTTTCCTTTAATGGGAAATATTTCCCGAAGCATTGCCAAAATTGTCTCCTCGTGGTATTCTGTTAAAGTTATGGTAAACCTTAACTTATTTTTAAATAATGTTTCCTTACTGCACTTGTTCTTTTTCCCTAACTGAACCAGAATTTGATTCTTAAAAATGTTCATAGGCATTTCCGTTATAGGTATATGATCATTCATATTTTCAACACCGCTATGTATCGTTGCCCTATCCGAAGGCACCTCTGAGCTCAACTGATTTTCCTCTATGTTACATTCAGTGTCATCCGAATCTGAGATATTTTCCTCTATGATATTCTCTGAATCATCTAGAACGTTAATATTAACCCGACTTAGAAAATCAGCAACCTGGTTAGTATGACCCTTAATATACTCTACCACAAAATCGTATTCATTTAGTTGAATCTTCCATCTTTGCAGTTTCATATTAGGCTCCTTTAATGAATTAAGCCAAACAAGAGGTCTATGGTCGGTTTGAATTTTAAAGCGTCTCCCAAATAAATAAGGCCTAAAATATTTCGTCGACCAAACTATAGCGAGCAATTCTTTTTCTATCGTACTATAATTGCACTCATGTTTGTCTAAAGTTCTCGATGCATAAGCTATAGGATGCCCACTTTGTGACAAAACTGCTCCTAGAGCTCCATTGCTCGCATCAGTCGTCAAAACAAACATCTTATCAAAATCCGGATATGCTAAAACGGGGCTTAGGCATAGAATTTTCTTCAATTTATTAAATGATTCAATGTAATCTGCATTCAAAGGATCAAGTTTTGAATTTTTTTTCAAGTATTTTATCATGGGTAAAGCAATTTTCCCATAATCTTTGATAAACTTCCGATAGAACCCAGTTAATCCTAAAAAGGATCGGATCTGCTTCACAGTTTGCGGTAAAGGAATGGTCTGAATTATTTCTATTTTTGTAGGATTCGGTTTGATGCCATCAGGCGTAATTATATGCCCTAAATATTCAGATTCGCGCTTAAAAAAATTGCACTTATCCACTTGGACCTTAAGGTTGTACTCTTTTAATCGTTGAAAAATTTTTCGTAAGGACACTATGTGTTCCTGTAGAGACGAAGAGAACACTAAAATATCGTCAAGATATACGACGCATATATTGTTTATATAGTCATGTAATACTTCATTCATCATCCGTTGAAATGAAGCCGGCGCATTTTTCAACCCGAAAGGCATACGAGTGAATTCATAATGTCCCGTAAGGGTCGAAAACGCGGTCTTGTGTCTATCCTCAGGAGATATAGGTATCTGATGAAACCCCTTGGCCAAATCAAGCGTTGTAAAATAAAGACAGTTTCCTAATTTTGAAAAAAGATCCTCCATGTTCGGTATGGGGAATTTGTCATTTATAGTTATCTCGTTTAGTTTTCTGTAGTCTATGACTACTCTCCATTTTTGTTCACCGGAATTGTCCATTTTTTTAGGTACAACCCAAATCGGTGCGTTATATGGACTCTTCGATTTTTCAATTATGCCCGAACTAAGCATTTCCTTTATTTGTTTATCCACTTCTGTTTTGTGAATTTCAGGGAAACGATATGTTCGCGAATATACTGGAATTTCGTTCACAGTAGAAATTTTGTGTTTATATTTACCCACAGCAGATAAATTGTCACCTTCAACATAGAATACTGAATTATAATTCTTTATCACGGTCAGCAATTCTGAAATTTCCTCTTTATTTAAATGACTAAGTTCCAATCTATCCGTTAAAATATTAATCTCCGGTTTTTGAAAGTTGATATCGACTTCAACCCTATTAAAGTATGATATATCAGTCTCAGATTGTGAATGGTCAAAAATTATTGGACATTTCGCATTGTCCGTTATTAACAAATTGTGTTCAAAATCAATTTTAGCCCTTAACGGTCTTAATATGTTACAGCCTATAATGCCGTCAAAATCACCATCAAAATCACTCTCCAACATTTCAATTTCCACATTATCCCTATTGAATTCTTTAAAAAGTGGAATTGTGATTTTCGACGTTGTCATAGATTTTGAATTGATAGTATTAAGTACTATTGGTCCACCTAGGTCGCTTTTGAATGATGCATGAAAAAGTCCTTTCCTTATAATGGAAGTTACGGCGCCTGAGTCAATAAGTAATTTTATTGGAATCGTCTTAGTCCTTACAATTATATAGGGAAGAGATCTGAGGCTGTCAACTGAAAATTTGATGATCGAACAGTTCCTATTTCTATAGGAACCTGATCATCTTCATCCTGATCATGTCGATTGTCATTTAGATGTTTATATTGTTCACTTCGATTAGATCTGGTGAAAATATGAGATTGAGAACTGTTTGGCTGATTATACTTAAAATTTGCCGTTTCGTTTCTATTGTGAGAGGAGTTTTGACTGTGGTTTTCAATTTTTCGAGCGTTATTTGATGGTAAGGATTGATAAGCGGATTTGTTTTTATTTTTGTCATATTTACTGTTAAAATTCTTGTAAAAATATTCAGTTTCTACTAAAATTTCTTTAGCTTGCAATAATGAGCTAGGATTTCTTGCATTTAAAATTAACTTTGGATCACTTGGTAATTTGTTTACAAAAATTTTAAGTACCATTTTCTCATTATTTTCGCATGTATACCACTCTCCCTGGTTTTCACATACACTTGCTTTTAAATTTAGCTTTGTAAGTAATTTTACAATATACTCAAAAAAATCGTCAATAGTGGTTCTAAATTCGGCTGTCTTAATTTTGTTAACAATACTCTCAATACTCTCTGTAATACAAAAATTTGTTTTTAAAGCACATTTTATCTCTTCCCATCTCGTGGGATTATTACTATTAATGAGTGCGATATTCGCCTTACCAATAATCTTATGTCTAATCTTTAAATCAAAGAGAACTAATTGAATAGGTTCTGTATATTGTCGTACTTCTTCTATGTACTTTATGAAAAGAGATAATTCTTCAGCTTTACCGTCAAATTCTGAAACACTCTTTATGAAGTCGAAGACGTTGTAAGCTGCCATGTTGAATTTGTATTCTCTTATGCGTGTGATATGTCTGTTGGTTGCTTGGATTATGTTCCTCTCTTCTCTTACAGTTGATAAATATTTGATTGTGAAGTGGATTATGTCTTCTCTTCTCTTGAGGTTGTTAATTGACTATTGATGACGTGGATTAGGTCTTCTCTTCTTATAGTTGTTAAGTTGTTGTTACAGTTGATAGTTGGTGACGTCACTTCTTTCGTAACTGTGATCTCAATTGACCTTCAAATGACTTTGTAATGTTTTTTGCTTAGTTTTTCTTAAGTTTTTGTTTATTGCTAGCAGTATTCAATTTTATGTGAAATTTTTGCTTCGGTTTTCATTTGAATGCGCAATTATTTCTATTTCTTTAATGTTTGTAGTCTCAGCATACACTTTTCGGTTGTCTTTAGAACCAAAGTTCTTAAATTATTTTGGTGGAAGTAATGATGTATTTTTTTTAAACGTGTGTTAAAAGATTGTTTTCTTTATTTTCACTTTTTTTTAGTAGAGTTTTTTTTATGAAAATGATTTGAAATTTTCAGTTTGTTGCACAACACGCTGCAAAAATTTTATTTTCACTTTTCCGTGTTTGATTTGAACGGCTTTAAACGTTTCAATTTTGATTGTTTTTCATGAAAATGATTTAAAATTTTCACAAATTAGTCCGTACTCCGACTGCGCCAATTATGTTATTATATAATTAAATAAAACAATCATTTGTTTTTTTATACAAAATTGTAGTTTATTAAATCACTTATAATGGTAGGTATGATGTTGATCTTTCAACAAACGGAAACAGAACTCCCTAAAATTCAATATTCTCTAATATATATACATAACTTAACCAAATTGTATTATACATAAATTAGATGTAAGTGATGAGTAAAAGAGAGAGAGAGTGGAATAGAGTTAAGACTCTCTAAGTTCGAATGCCGCATTACCATAATATTACATATATACATAATGCGTCAATCATAATGCGGTATTCGAACATTACTTAGAAACATATCTATATATATAAAAGGCTTGGGTGACTGACTGATCACTCCCCAGGCCAAACGGCTAAAGCTAGAACCGTGAAATTTAGAATGTATGTTTCTTTTATGACGTAGGCGCGCACTAAGAAGGGATTTTTGGAAATTCGGACTGAAAGGGGGTAAAATGGGCGTGGCACCGCCCCATACAACTGGAATTTTTAAATGGCTGTATCTTTTGAACCATTATTGGTACGAAGTCGAGATTTGGTATCTATATCGGTCGTATAAGAAATAATACTTTGTTTGTGAAAAGGGGGCGGTGCCACACCCCTTTTTTAAAAATAGTGATATTGGCTAAATAAACGGACCGATTGCAATTAAAATTTCTATGTGTGATACTGACCATAGGGCCTTCACATAGGCTACATGAAAACATAATTAGACAAAGGGGCGTGGCATCGCCCACATAAACCAAAATTTCAATCGGTCTTATCTCAAGAGCCATTAGAAGTATGAAGATGATATTTGCTATATATGTACACATTATACATGGGAGATTACGTCTCGCTGGAAAATGGGCGGTGCCACGCCCCTTTTGAAAAAATTGTTATCTAGGCGAAATAAATGAACCGATTGCAATGAAATTTTCACTATGTAGTACTATCCGTAGGGTCTCTATCATAGGCTACATGAAAACATACTCAGACAAAGGGGCGTGGCACCGCACACACAAACCAAAATTTCAATCGGTCATATTTCGCGAGCCAGTAAAGGTATGAAGATGAGATTTGCTACATATGTAAATGGTACATGGGGGAATACGTTTCGCTGGGAAATGGGCAGTGCCAAGCCCCTTTTGAAACAATTGTTACGTCGGTCATGTTAATAGAACGATTGTAATAACACTAACATAATCAATATATGTAAATTGCCTACTGTCTGTAGATGGGATGATTAAATTTGGGATGATTGTTCCTCTTTTCGAGTAAACGTCAGTTAAGAACGGATTTTTTTATGGGTTAAAAAAATACCAATAAGGGATAAAATTTGTACCATCACCTAAACCAATCGGTTAGTGGTATATTCGAGAAAATTTATATGGAAATGCTTACGATCAAATTGGATTGAAGTATTTTTTTTTAAATCCGATGTTTCTGGGTAAAAAAACGAAAAAGGGTTAAAAATGTTACAATCGCCCAGACCAAACGGCTAATGATGTAATCATGATAAGTTATATAGGCTTGCTCCCTATGGAATTAGAACGAACCAAGGAGGGTTTTCGAAATTCATACCTTTTAGGGGAAAAAGGACTGAAAAGGGATAAGACTGGCAATAAACGGCTAAAGGTATAGTCTCAAAAATTGTGCGATGTGAAGTAATTTTAAAATTCGTTCATAAGTTGTAAAAATACCTAAAAAGAGATAAAACTGATGATATCACCCAGATCAAATACCTAAAAGTAAAGTGACGAAAATGTATATAGAATTGCTCCTTCTAGAATTAGAGAACTGCCAAATGGTTGTTGTCATTTTAGTTGTGCGATACGAATATATCTTTTAAAATTCGTACTTTTAGGGATAAGAAGGGACTAAAGCGATACAATCACTCAGACCAATGGGATAATGCTACAATCACATAAATGGGGTATTCGTTCGTCATATGAAGCGTTGGCATTTTACCTGTATTGCTTAAAGTCATAAGAAGGTTCATTGTAAGTACGGGTGAAGCAACGCGAGCCGGGAAAGCTAGTAATATATAATAATCTTTAAGATACGAAGAAGAACAGAATTTGTCCGGGAAACCTCGCCCTTTAAATTGAAATATTTTAGGGGTCAGAGAAATAAACCAATCGGTATTAGATTTCAACTACACTCAACATATTTTACAAAAATGTATGTATAAATGGACCCGGTAGGTGACGCTGGGGTGGAATTATAATGAAAATTGTAAGGAATGGACACGGTGATGTGAATTTAGTGAATATTTTTATTAAAACTTTTCGATTATAATATAGTTTAATAGTCAAGTGTGAATCTCCAAAACGTGTGTACGCGCACAAATCCGAACGACTGCACCAAATTTTCAAAATTGATGGAACGTACGAAAAGGTTTATTAAACCCCTTACTATGGAAAATATATGAGTAAGTGAGGCAAACGAAAGAAGTCCTTCTGTAAGGTGCCGGCGTCAAATGTAGTTGTTTGGCCCATAGAAATAAGACGGATGCATAGAAAAGATTTATCACTGCATTTATGAATATTCCGGCTAAAATTTTATTTTTGAGTAGTGGACGGAATACGCGTTGCAAAATGGTGAGGTTTATCTACAGAGCAGACAAATTCAAGATGAAGATGATAATATAGAAACGATATGTTTATTTTGATCAGTAGGGGAGGGAAGGTAGTGTGATACAAATGTATTTTGGTCGTGATGAAAGAAATTTTGATACATAGGTAGTACTTACCAATACTCGATCTGAGGACAAAGAGATCATAGCAAAAGTTTTGTTTTGTTTTCCCTAACTTTCTTAATAATTATATTTATTTCTGTGTATGTCACTAAACTTATCTTTTACGGCCTGACGGATGTTGATACAACATTTTCTGATAAAAAGAGTTCGTATTATTAGATCTGAACTTCATTAGCCTTCACTACCATCTACTTCGTATAAACTTTTAAAAACGTTTACAACTCTTTATTATGCCAATAACTTTGCTGGCAGGACGAAGTTTGCCGGGTCAGCTAGTATATATATAAACATAAAGCGGTATTCGAACATAAATTAAATATATATTTATATATATATATATATATACAGACTTAAACTACAGGGCACAACATATTTATATGACTATTGGCCACCCGTTTCATAGTGATATCCCCATATAATTCATCGGATTTCTTAAGTATTTCATAGTGATCACAAATTAAGCTCCTTTTTGCGATTAGACGCTTAGTTTACGAGATAATCGCATTTAAAGATTTCCATATGAAAATCCATCATTGCCCACCCATTTCATAGTGATTGCCCCATATAATTCATCGGATTTCTTAAGTATTTCATAGTGATCACAAATTAAGCTCCTTTTTGCGATTAGACGCTTAGTTTACGAAATAATCGCATTTTAAGATTTCCATATGACAATCCAGCATTGGCCACCCGTTTCATAGTGATATCCCCATATAATTCATCGGATTTCTTAAGTATTTCATAGTGATCACAAATTAAGCTCCTTTTTGCGATTAGACGCTTAGTTTACGAGATAATCGCATTTAAAGATTTCCATATGAAAATCCATCATTGCCCACCCATTTCATAGTGATTGCCCCATATAATTCATCGGATTTCTTAAGTATTTCATAGTGATCACAAATTAAGCTCCTTTTTGCGATTAGACGCTTAGTTTACGAGATAATCGCATTTAAAGATTTCCATATGAAAATCCATCATTGCCCACCCATTTCATAGTGATTGCCCCATATAATTCATGGGATTTCTTAAGTATTTCCTAGTGATCACAAATTAAGCTCCTTTTTGCGATTAGACGCTTAGTTTACGAGATAATCGCATTTAAAGATTTCCATATGACAATCCAGCATTGGCCACCCGTTTCATAGTGATATCCCCATATAATTCATCGGATTTCTTAAGTATTTCATAGTGATCACAAATTAAGCTCCTTTTTGCGATTAGACGCTTAGTTTACGAGATAATCGCATTTAAAGATTTCCATATGAAAATCCATCATTGCCCACCCATTTCATAGTGATTGCCCCATATAATTCATCGGATTTCTTAAGTATTTCATAGTGATCACAAATTAAGCTCCTTTTTGCGATTAGACGCTTAGTTTACGAGATAATCGCATTTAAAGATTTCCATATGAAAATCCATCATTGCCCACCCATTTCATAATGATTGCCCCATATAATTCATGGGATTTCTTAAGTATTTCATAGTGATCACAAATTAAGCTCCTTTTTGCGATTAGACGCTTAGTTTACGAGATAATCGCATTTAAAGGTTTCCATATGAAAATCCATCATTGGGCACCCATTTCATAGTGATATCCCATATAATTCATGGGATTTCTTAAGTATTTCATAGTGATCACAAATTAAGCTCCTTTTTGCGATTAGACGCTTAGTTTACGAGATAATCGCATTTAAAGATTTCCATATGAAAATCCATCATTGCCCACCCATTTCATAGTGATTGCCCTATATAATTCATGGGATTTCTTAAGTATTTCCTAGTGATCACAAATTAAGCTCCTTTTTGCGATTAGACGCTTAGTTAACGAGATAATCGCATTTAAAGATTTCCATATGAAAATCCATCATTGCCCACCCATTTCATAGTGATATCCCCATATAATTCATGGGATTTCTTAACTATTTCATAGTGATCACAAATTAAGCTCCTTTTTGCGATTAGACGCTTAGTTTACAAGATAATCGCATTTAAAGATTTCCATATGAAAATCCATCATTGCCCACCCATTTCATAGTGATATCCCCATATAATTCATGGGATTTCTTAACTATTTCATAGTGATCACAAATTAAGCTCCTTTTTGCGATTAGACGCTTAGTTTACGAGATAATCGCATTTAAAGATTTCCATATGAAAATCCATCATTGCCCACCCATTTCATCGTGATTGCCCTATATAATTCATGGGATTTCTTAAGTATTTCCTAGTGATCACAAATTAAGCTCCTTTTTGCGATTAGACGCTTAGTTTACGAGATAATCGCATTTAAAGATTTCCATATGACAATCCAGCATTGGCCACCCGTTTCATAGTGATATCCCCATATAATTCATCGGATTTCTTAAGTATTTCATAGTGATCACAAATTAAGCTCCTTTTTGCGATTAGACGCTTAGTTTACGAGATAATCGCATTTAAAGATTTCCATATGAAAATCCATCATTGCCCACCCATTTCATAGTGATTGCCCTATATAATTCATGGGATTTCTTAAGTATTTCCTAGTGATCACAAATTAAGCTCCTTTTTGCGATTAGACGCTTAGTTTAGGAGATAATCGCATTTAAAGATTTCCATATGACAATCCAGCATTGGCCACCCGTTTCATAGTGATATCCCCATATAATTCATCGGATTTCTTAAGTATTTCATAGTGATCACAAATTAAGCTCCTTTTTGCGATTAGACGCTTAGTTTACGAGATAATCGCATTTAAAGATTTCCATATGAAAATCCATCATTGCCCACCCATTTCATAGTGATTGCCCCATATAATTCATCGGATTTCTTAAGTATTTCATAGTGATCACAAATTAAGCTCCTTTTTGCGATTAGACGCTTAGTTTACGAGATAATCGCATTTAAAGATTTCCATATGAAAATCCATCATTGCCCACCCATTTCATAGTGATTGCCCCATATAATTCATGGGATTTCTTAAGTATTTCATAGTGATCACAAATTAAGCTCCTTTTTGCGATTAGACGCTTAGTTTACGAGATAATCGCATTTAAAGATTTCCATATGAAAATCCATCATTGCCCACCCATTTCATAGTGATTGCCCCATATAATTCATCGGATTTCTTAAGTATTTCATAGTGATCACAAATTAAGCTCCTTTTTGCGATTAGACGCTTAGTTTACGAGATAATCGCATTTAAAGATTTCCATATGAAAATCCATCATTGCCCACCCATTTCATAGTGATATCCCCATATAATTCATGGGATTTCTTAAGTATTTCATAGTGATCACAAATTAAGCTCCTTTTTGCGATTAGACGCTTAGTTAACGAGATAATCGCATTTAAAGATTTCCATATGAAAATCCATCATTGCCCACCCATTTCATAGTGATATCCCCATATAATTCATGGGATTTCTTAAGTATTTCCTATTGATCACAAATTAAGCTCCTTTTTGCGATTAGACGCTTAGTTAACGAGATAATCGCATTTAAAGATTTCCATATGAAAATCCATCATTGCCCACCCATTTCATAGTGATATCCCCATATAATTCATGGGATTTCTTAAGTATTTCCTAGTGATCACAAATTAAGCTCCTTTTTGCGATTAGACGCTTAGTTTACGAGATAATCGCATTTAAAGATTTCCATATGACAATCCAGCATTGGCCACCCGTTTCATAGTGATATCCCCATATAATTCATCGGATTTCTTAAGTATTTCATAGTGATCACAAATTAAGCTCCTTTTTGCGATTAGACGCTTAGTTTACGAGATAATCGCATTTAAAGATTTCCATATGAAAATCCATCATTGCCCACCCATTTCATAGTGATTGCCCTATATAATTCATGGGATTTCTTAAGTATTTCCTAGTGATCACAAATTAAGCTCCTTCTTGCGATTAGACGCTTAGTTTAGGAGATAATCGCATTTAAAGATTTCCATATGACAATCCAGCATTGGCCACCCGTTTCATAGTGATATCCCCATATAATTCATCGGATTTCTTAAGTATTTCATAGTGATCACAAATTAAGCTCCTTTTTGCGATTAGACGCTTAGTTTACGAGATAATCGCATTTAAAGATTTCCATATGAAAATCCATCATTGCCCACCCATTTCATAGTGATTGCCCCATATAATTCATCGGATTTCTTAAGTATTTCATAGTGATCACAAATTAAGCTCCTTTTTGCGATTAGACGCTTAGTTTACGAGATAATCGCATTTAAAGATTTCCATATGAAAATCCATCATTGCCCACCCATTTCATAGTGATTGCCCCATATAATTCATGGGATTTCTTAAGTATTTCATAGTGATCACAAATTAAGCTCCTTTTTGCGATTAGACGCTTAGTTTACGAGATAATCGCATTTAAAGATTTCCATATGAAAATCCATCATTGCCCACCCATTTCATAGTGATTGCCCCATATAATTCATCGGATTGCTTAAGTATTTCATAGTGATCACAAATTAAGCTCCTTTTTGCGATTAGACGCTTAGTTTACGAGATAATCGCATTTAAAGATTTCCATATGAAAATCCATCATTGCCCACCCATTTCATAGTGATATCCCCATATAATTCATGGGATTTCTTAAGTATTTCATAGTGATCACAAATTAAGCTCCTTTTTGCGATTAGACGCTTAGTTTACGAGATAATCGCATTTAAAGATTTCCATATGAAAATCCATCATTGCCCACCCATTTCATAGTGATTGCCCTATATAATTCATGGGATTTCTTAAGTATTTCCTATTGATCACAAATTAAGCTCCTTTTTGCGATTAGACGCTTAGTTAACGAGATAATCGCATTTAAAGATTTCCATATGAAAATCCATCATTGCCCACCCATTTCATAGTGATATCCCCATATAATTCATGGGATTTCTTAACTATTTCATAGTGATCACAAATTAAGCTCCTTTTTGCGATTAGACGCTTAGTTTACGAGATAATCGCATTTAAAGATTTCCATATGAAAATCCATCATTGCCCACCCATTTCATAGTGATTGCCCTATATAATTCATGGGATTTCTTAAGTATTTCCTAGTGATCACAAATTAAGCTCCTTTTTGCGATTAGACGCTTAGTTAACGAGATAATCGCATTTAAAGATTTCCATATGAAAATCCATCATTGCCCAACCATTTCATAGTGATATCCCCATATAATTCATGGGATTTCTTAACTATTTCATAGTGATCACAAATTAAGCTCCTTTTTGCGATTAGACGCTTAGTTTACGAGATAATCGCATTTAAAGATTTCCATATGAAAATCCATCATTGCCCACCCATTTCATAGTGATATCCCCATATAATTCATGGGATTTCTTAACTATTTCATAGTGATCACAATTTAAGCTCCTTTTTGCGATTAGACGCTTAGTTTACGAGATAATCGCATTTAAAGATTTCCATATGAAAATCCATCATTGGGCACCCATTTCATAGTGATATCCCCATATAATTCATGGGATTTCTTAAGTATTTCATAGTGATCACAAATTAAGCTCCTTTTTGCGATTAGACGCTTAGTTTACGAGATAATCGCATTTAAAGATTTCCATATGAAAATCCATCATTGCCCACCCATTTCATAGTGATTGCCCCATATAATTCATCGGATTTCTTAAGTATTTCATAGTGATCACAAATTAAGCTCCTTTTTGCGATTAGACGCTTAGTTAACGAGATAATCGCATTTAAAGATTTCCATATGAAAATCCATCATTGCCCACCCATTTCATAGTGATATCCCCATATAATTCATGGGATTTCTTAAGTATTTCCTATTGATCACAAATTAAGCTCCTTTTTGCGATAAGACGCTTAGTTAACGAGATAATCGCATTTAAAGATTTCCATATGAAAATCCATCATTGCCCACCCATTTCATAGTGATATCCCCATATAATTCATGGGATTTCTTAAGTATTTCCTAGTGATCACAAATTAAGCTCCTTTTTGCGATTAGACGCTTAGTTTACGAGATAATCGCATTTAAAGATTTCCATATGACAATCCAGCATTGGCCACCCGTTTCATAGTGATATCCCCATATAACTCATCGGATTTCTTAAGTATTTCATAGTGATCACAAATTAAGCTCCTTTTTGCGATTAGACGCTTAGTTTACGAGATAATCGCATTTAAAGATTTCCATATGAAAATCCATCATTGCCCACCCATTTCATAGTGATTGCCCTATATAATTCATGGGATTTCTTAAGTATTTCCTAGTGATCACAAATTAAGCTCCTTTTTGCGATTAGACGCTTAGTTTAGGAGATAATCGCATTTAAAGATTTCCATATGACAATCCAGCATTGGCCACCCGTTTCATAGTGATATCCCCATATAATTCATGGGATTTCTTAAGTATTTCCTAGTGATCACAAATTAAGCTCCTTTTTGCGATTAGACGCTTAGTTAACGAGATAATCGCATTTAAAGATTTCCATATGAAAATCCATCATTGCCCAACCATTTCATAGTGATATCCCCATATAATTCATGGGATTTCTTAACTATTTCATAGTGATCACAAATTAAGCTCCTTTTTGCGATTAGACGCTTAGTTTACGAGATAATCGCATTTAAAGATTTCCATATGAAAATCCATCATTGCCCACCCATTTCATAGTGATATCCCCATATAATTCATGGGATTTCTTAACTATTTCATAGTGATCACAATTTAAGCTCCTTTTTGCGATTAGACGCTTAGTTTACGAGATAATCGCATTTAAAGATTTCCATATGACAATCTAGCATTGGCCACCCGTTTCATAGTGATATCCCCATATAATTCATCGGATTTCTTAAGTATTTCATAGTGATCACAAATTAAGCTCCTTTTTGCGATTAGACGCTTAGTTTACGAGATAATCGCATTTAAAGATTTCCATATGAAAATCCATCATTGCCCACCCATTTCATAGTGATATCCCCATATAATTCATGGGATTTCTTAACTATTTCATAGTGATCACAATTTAAGCTCCTTTTTGCGATTAGACGCTTAGTTTACGAGATAATCGCATTTAAAGATTTCCATATGACAATCTAGCATTGGCCACCCGTTTCATAGTGATATCCCCATATAATTCATGGGATTTCTTAAGTATTTCATAGTGATCACAAATTAAGCTCCTTTTTGCGATATGACGCTTAGTTTACGAGATAATCGCATTTAAAGATTTCCATATGACAATCTAGCATTGGCCACCCGTTTCATAGTGATATCCCCATATAATTCATCGGATTTCTTAAGTATTTCATAGTGATCACAAATTAAGCTCCTTTTTGCGATTAGACGCTTAGTTTACGAGATAATCGCATTTAAAGATTTCCATATGAAAATCCATCATTGCCCACCCATTTCATAGTGATTGCCCCATATAATTCATGGGATTTCTTAAGTATTTCATAGTGATCGCAAATTAAACTCCTTTTTGAGATTAGACGCTTAGTTTACGAGATAATCGCATTTAAAGGTTTCCATATGAAAATCCATCATTGGGCACCCATTTCATAGTGATATCCCCATATAATTCATGGGATTTCTTAAGTATTTCATAGTGATCACAAATTAAGCTCCTTTTTGCGATATGACGCTTAGTTTACGAGATAATCGCATTTAAAGATTTCCATATGACAATCCAGCATTGGCCACCCGTTTCATAGTGATATCCCCATATAATTCATCGGATTTCTTAAGTATTTCATAGTGAAAATCCATCATTGCCCACCCATTTCATAGTGATTGCCCCATATAATTCATGGGATTTCTTAAGTATATCCCAAATGATCACAAATAAAGCTCCTTTTTGCGATTAGACGCTTAGATTAAATTAAGCACAAATTAAGCTCCTTTTTGCGATTAGACGCTTAGTTTACGAGATAATCGCATTTAAAGATTTCCATATAAAAATCCATCATTGGGCACTTATTTCATAGTGATATCCCCATATAATTCATGGGATTTCTTAACTATTTCATAGTGATCACAAATTAATCTCCTTTTTGCGATTAGACGCTTAGTTTACGAGATAATCGCATTTAAAGATTTCCATATGAAAATCCACCATTGGGCACCCATTTCATAGTGATATCCCCATATAATTCATGGGATTTCTTAACTATTTCATAGTGATCACAAATTAAGCTCCTTTTTGCGATTAGACGCTTAGTTTACGAGATAATCGCATTTAAAGATTTCCATATGAAAATCCGTCATTGGGCACCCATTTCATAGTGATATCCCCATATAATTCATGGGATTTCTTAACTATTTCATAGTGATCACAAATTAAGCTCCTTTTTGCGATTAGACGCTTAGTTTACGAGATAATCGCATTTAAAGATTTCCATATGACAATCCAGCATTGGCCACCCGTTTCATAGTGATATCCCCATATAATTCATCGGATTTCTTAAGTATTTCATAGTGAAAATCCATCATTGCCCACCCATTTCATAGTGATTGCCCCATATAATTCATGGGATTTCTTAAGTATATCCCAAATGATCACAAATAAAGCTCCTTTTTGCGATTAGACGCTTAGATTAAATTAAGCACAAATTAAGCTCCTTTTTGCGATTAGACGCTTAGTTTACGAGATAATCGCATTTAAAGATTTCCATATAAAAATCCATCATTGGGCACTTATTTCATAGTGATATCCCCATATAATTCATGGGATTTCTTAACTATTTCATAGTGATCACAAATTAATCTCCTTTTTGCGATTAGACGCTTAGTTTACGAGATAATCGCATTTAAAGATTTCCATATGAAAATCCACCATTGGGCACCCATTTCATAGTGATATCCCCATATAATTCATGGGATTTCTTAACTATTTCATAGTGATCACAAATTAAGCTCCTTTTTGCGATTAGACGCTTAGTTTACGAGATAATCGCATTTAAAGATTTCCATATGAAAATCCGTCATTGGGCACCCATTTCATAGTGATATCCCCATATAATTCATGGGATTTCTTAACTATTTCATAGTGATCACAAATTAAGCTCCTTTTTGCGATTAGACGCTTAGTTTACGAGATAATCGCATTTAAAGATTTCCATATGAAAATCCGTCATTGGGCACCCATTTCATAGTGATATCCCCATAAAATTCATGGGATTTCTTAACTATTTCATAGTGATCACAAAATAAGCTCTGTCTAATCTACCGTTTAGACTTAATTTTTAAGTATTATGAATTTGTATCTTTTTTATTATTACCATTGTAACCTTGGCTTAAATGTACCATTCTATTGTGATTTGTAAAGTAGTATCCCGATAACTCGACTGAATTATTGTGAATGAAATTATCTTAAAACTGAGCTTTCGGATATTCCACTAACTTACATTTTTTGTTACAACATTGTAAAAACGTCACTTACATTTTACCACTCCAACGGTGAGCAACAACCAATAAATCTGAATTGAAACGATTCTAACTGAGTTTCATTTAACTTCTCTTTTTATTGCTACACCGCGGCATACATCTCATATTGCAACGAGATTATATGCCTTTTTATATTTTCTAATTGGTCTAAGCTACAACGGCCAACACATCTAACAACAACAACCATCATATTTGTCGCTCTTCAGCTCATCTGGTCGAGCAAAACCTACTTGTCATCATCGTCAACACCGCTTCTCATTCGTCGCTCTTTATCGTCCCCTTGCGTCTTAGCCAACATCGTCATCTACCTCAACAAACGTCTGCAGTTCGTCGAAACCCTTTAAAACCTCTCAAAATAGTTCACTTGCATTCTCTACCGCTTTAGCTATTGCCCGCAACCCCCGCTGTCTACAGCATCTAGTTGGAGATTTACAACCTCCACCACTCTTCTTCATGGTCCTTCGAGAAAGAGAGAATCAGCAAAGGGTTTGAACTTCTCACAAGAAGAAAACGAAGACATCGTACAATGAGGTAATTTAATTGTCCATCTATAATCCCGAGATTACCGGTAAGTGCGAAACATTTTTCTTAAAACACAAAGTGCTCGAAAAGTACATATTGTTGCACAAAAATTAAGAAAAGTAAGTCCAAAAAACCGCTATTTAAATCTAAAAAGAACAAAAAAATCAAAAGTTCTAGTAAAAGTAAAAAAAAAAAAATTCAAAAAAAAAAAGGCCACCCTAAACTAATCTAAGAATTGTCACAATCGCTGAAGTAAACTCGCTAAAGTTAACGGCGCAGTTAACGGCTCTCGCTCGATATATATATATGTATAAATATATATATATATGTACATATGTACGTAAAAAACTAAAACTTCAAACAAATTTTCTATGTTCCTTCCCTTGTTCAAACTCTTTAAGAGCTAAATCTTCTAAACCGCGTCTCTTACGACAGTCAATTTAGTCTCTTCAACACAATTCACATACATAGTTTTACGTATATTCGTCTCTTCGAACAAAGGGAATCATTTAGTTCGAACACATTAGTTGAAACGATTTCATTAAACACGAACCAACTTAGCTGCGCGCACTTGTCCTCTCCCAAACTATTTTATAGTTAAGTTGTTTATGTTGACGACACACGCGACACCGCAGGTTCAGTCATTTGCTTCGACACAACATTCACAACGCGTTGCGTCGGTTTCATACATTTGCTGTGGTATCAGATTGTGTTGACAACACACACCAAACCTAAAGCAGGTTGAGTCATTTGCGTCGACTGCAAACATTCACACGCGTTGCGTTGGTCTCTCACATACAACCTACAGCGAAGCTCACTCGTTGAACATTTGTTGACAACGTACATCAAACATAAGGCGGAATGAGTTGTCGCTAAGCATTGTGCTTGACGCGAACCTTAGCTATAGAGAACCAACCCGTTTGATCGTGTTGCGCTGGCATCAGCATCATCAACGAGAAATCATTTGAAAATAATTTTTGAAGACGACGGACGTACCGTTCAACCGCAAAGTAAATTGAAGGATTTAATAAAACTAAATAGAAAATCAAGAATTTAATAAGAAAACAATACAACTGATTTGGAAAAGGAAAAAGGCAAATACAAAGGAATACGAGAATACAAATTGGAAAGGAAATTGTCGCAGAACGCTAAATTAAAGAAGGAAAGAAAGAAAGGTATGAAAAAATTCTTGTTAAAAGAAAAAATACAAAGAAAAGCAACAAATCAAAACTACAGAAACAGCCAAAGGGAAAACCAAGTGAATTGTGTAAAAAATTAACCATCAAAAAAGTGCAGTGAAAAGTGCAAGAATGTTTTGTGCATCGTAGACGGCTGGTAGCTACAATTTTTTCGTGCCTTTTGCGACATTGTATACGGCTCTTACTACATTTATTATTCCTGCATTTACTGCTTTGTAGACACCTGTTGCTACATTTCGTGCCCTTTACGGCTGTTGCTACACTGTTTGCAAGCTTTATTGCATTATTGCTAATAAATAATTTCGTGCCTTTGTAGCATTGTGAACGGCTGTTGCCCATTTATTTTTTCCCGCTTTTACTACATTGTAGACACCTGTTGCTACATTTATTTTGGAATCTCTTTTACTGCATTTCCTACTTGCATATTAGGGTGGCCCCTAATTATTTGTTCTCAAAACGAAATAGAGACGAAAACGAAAGGAAAATTACATCTAACTGAAATAAATAAAGTTAATAATTTATTTTAAAATAAATTAAAAATTTTTCTAAATAAAATACAAAAACTAATAATACATAACTTACAATACTATTAATAAATAAAACAAAAACAATATTAATAAATTAATTACAAGATTTTTAATAAATAATATACAAATAACGATTATCAACGACCACATCTACTATCCTGTAAATTATAAAGCAGTTCATTTCGCAACTCAAATCCAGAATTTATTGGAAAGATTAAAAAGTAATTGCAAATTACACTGGCGGTCATAAGTCTGTTCAAATAAGCTCAGAACTTATTTGGTTCAGCATTGAAAATTCACTCTGGTGATTACAAAACCGAAACATAAGCCTACACTGGAACATAATCTTAAACTGAAATCTTAATCTGGAAATAAAATTAAAATTGAAAAATTTTTTAAATAAGATTACACTGATTAACACTTATGTGCTAAGAGAAAAAGTTAAGCCAATTTTCTGGAAATTTTCACAAAAAATTATATGCAAGTTAAAAATTTTTAAGTATAAATTAACTCCAGTTTTACTGAAAATTACACATAGTAGACATTTTAAAACCTTTGCAATATTAATGGAATATTTTAAAAGATTTTCAATTTAAAATAAAATTCTGGCCAAATCTAACAAAAAATTCAGCAACATTTACTACATATAGGTAATTTGTTGTCTTGAATAATAAAGGTTTAATAAAGTGAATTTTTTTGCATCCCTTTATGCATAAGCGAATTGATTCGCAGTCGGTACATCGCTATATACCAATCCAAAAAAAAAAAAAGATCATTCGGTTTACAATTAACCAGAATAGATTATATCTATTCATCAACGCAACGCTTTCGCAAGTTCGATTAACTACATCACAGTTAATTTCGAAGTTCTCTTGAGATTTTCTCTAAAAGGTTTACAATTAACCAGAATAGATTATAACTATTCATCAACGCATCACTTTCTCAAGTTCGATTAACTACATCACAGTTAATTTCGAAGTTCTCTTGAGATTTTCTCTAAAAGGTTTACAATTAACCAGAATAGATTATAAATATTCATCAACGCATCACTTTCACAAGTTCGATTAACTACATCACAGTTAATTTCGAATTTCTCTTCAGATTTTTTCAGAAAGGTTTACAATTAACCAGAATATATTATATCTATTCAACAACGTATCACTTTCTCAATTTCGATTAACTACATCACAGTTAATTTCGAACTTCTGTTGAGATTTTCTCTTAAAGGTTTACAATTAACCTTAACAACCCAAAAATAATATCAATTAAACAATTTTCTCGCATCATCTATTGGTTGATCAAATCGATCACTAAATACATACAATTATAAATTATACCGCAAATCCTAATTTTTTTTCTCATCTTTTGGTCGAATTTATAAATTATACCGTAAATTCGGCAAATCCTCATCTCTTTTTCTCACCCTTTGGTTGGTTGAAATTAAAATTTCACAGTAAACTCATTGCCACTATTAAAACAAAATGGTGAATACATCCGAATCTGTACCCCCTGTCACTGACAGCCAAGCTTCTCAGTTTCGCAGTACTCAAGATCGTTTTCTCTATGAATGTGACCATCTCATTATGTTCTGCACGAACTTTGAGAAAACGGACTTAGAGGATCACACAGACTCGTTGCTGGAAGTTAAGCTTGAAGATTTAGAAAATAGGTGGCGAAAAATGCAATGTGCGTACGAAACGCTAATGCTATCACCTGAATCTTCAAACGAGAGGGATTTTAAGGAGAATGCAAGGATTAATTTTAACGTGTGTTCTGATGCTTATTATGTGGCTAGAGCCCATATTCTAGATTTACTTAGAATAAGCGGAGGACGTCCTTCACACAACAACCCTTCCAGACAAAGTCTTCCTCCCTCGTTCTTATCAAATAATAATTATTCACAGCTTCCTCAAACCGATACCTCACACATCTCACTTAAAGTACCACCATGTGATACAGATATTTTCCAGGGAGGGTACGAAGAATGGCCGTCGTTTCGTGACATGTTCACAGCGGTCTACGTGAACCACCCAAAGCTCACACGTGCCCAGAAACTATATCACTTAAGGAACAAAACTAAAGGTAATGCTGGGGCAATCGTCAAAAGATACACTCTCTGTGACGAGAACTTTGACCTAGCATGGAATGCCCTAAAATCCCGCTACGAGAACAAACGAGTTTTGGTTGATAACCAACTTAAAGTTCTCTTTAATATCCCCGTCGCATCTACTGAGAATAGTGAATCGATTCAAAAGATTCAATCTGCCGTTAGCGACTGCATTTGCACTCTCAAAACCCTTGGAGTTAGCACAGAAGGTTGGGACCCGCTTCTGATTTATTTAATCTCCACTAAATTGCCCGATGAAACACTTTCGCTATGGGAACAGTCTCTTAAATCCCATCGAGAGTTGCCCAAATGGTCCCAAATGGATGAGTTTCTCATCAATCGTTTCGAAGTGGTAGAACGCATTTCGAGCATTCGATCCACAAAAGAAAGAAACAGTCTTCCCGCTCATTCCAAATCTAACGTTCAGACTTACCACTCACAAGAAAAGCTAAACACATGCATTCTCTGTGAAACAGATCACAGCTTGAGATCATGTCCCGAATTTCGCAAATTCTCCACCCAAGAGAGAATTGATTTTGTTTACAAAAACAAATTTTGTAACAATTGCCTAGGATCATCCCACTCAAAGGCAAATTGTAAAAGCAAAAATACATGTTTCACGTGTAAAAAGCAGCACCACACTTTACTGCACATAACAAATGCAGACTCAGGAAAAAATACAAATACACATATTGAAAAAAGCTCTTCTCAATCCGAAACAAAGCCTTATAACCAAAACGGCGCAGTACCCAAAGTTCGCGATAGCGAAGCTTCCACTTCTAAGCAAGCTCAAACTTCCCAAATTCAAGCCAACTTCTCTTCAAACAATGATACAATTTTGCTTCGCACAGCATTGGTGCAAATTGAAGTAAGAGGAGAATTATTTACGATTAGAGCTCTAATCGACCCCGGCTCTCAGAGAACTTTCCTTTCTGAGAAAATAAGAAACCATTTACAAATTCCCTCAAAGAAAGCACAATTTGACGTAATTGGCATTGGCGGGAAAACACAAACGGCAAATAAAGAGTGTGAATTAGTGGTCCACTCTAGAAAATCCCATTCTCAGTTTACGATAAACGCAATTGTACTCCCGAAAGTTACTAATCGTCTTCCCTCAATCTCGTTTAAAAAGCCGCAATCTGAAGAACTTTCTCAACTTGATTTAGCCGACCCAAGTTTCAACAAGGCTGCACAGATTGATCTTATTCTCGGTAATGATTCAGAACGTTTCATTAATCTCGAGGGAATCAAGAAAAACATCTGTGGCGACACTTCGGCCTATAACACCATTTTCGGATGGGTATTAAGTGGTCCTATGAGAGCTGAGACGATTCAGTCTTTCAGCACAAACGTCGTTCAATCCCAAGATTCCTTATTAACTGACGCCCTTAAACAATTCTGGGAACGAGAGAAAGTGCCAGTATTAAAACAACCATCGGCAGACTTAGGAACTCGAGGTAGTAGGCCATTGGACCTCAAAAACAACGCCACTTGGTGGAAAGGCCCTCATTGGCTTACTAATCCCCCTCTAACATGGCCCGTTTCCAATCCATTATCGCCTCCAAAACCAAACACAAGCCATGTTCTCAAATCATGGCTCCCTTACCGCAAGAAAGATGTACTTTCACCCCTCCGTTTCACACAACCGGCATTGATTTTGCCGGACCCTTTGAGCTTAAAAGCTCTTCAATACGAAATGCTCCTATCATAAAAGTATACGTTAGTGTGTTTGTCTGCTTCTCTACAAAGGCAATCCACCTCGAAGCCTGCTCCGATTTATCCTCAACTGCATTTGAGGCCTCATTTTCTCGTTTCGTCGGGAGGCGGCGGCTCCCCCATAGGGTAGTTTCCGACAATGGGCGAAACTTCGTGGGAGCTAGCCGATCATTGCTGAGAGAATTTACCCAATTTCTAAATTATGCTACCTGCCCCTTTTAAATTCCGACGATACTTCTCGTATTTAATATCACTTTCATGATCAATACATTCTTGAATCTATGTCACCAATTTTCATCTAATACTAACAACATTTGTTTTTCTTTCCATATACATTGCTGCTTCTTTTCAGACACAACTCAATCCAGCGACGGCAAGAGAAAGAACGATCGGAAATATACGGATGTGCCCTCTGCAAGAATATACATTCACTGCGTTTTTGCAAAAAGTTTCTGCGAATGACATCGAAGGAAAGGAAGTCCGTGGTTCACAACAACCAGTATTGCTCAAACTGCCTGGCTAAAAGTCACATTTTTCGAAGATGTCCATCCGCCGATACCTGCCGCAAGTGTGGCAATTATCACCATACATTGTTACACCCACAACACCCACGCGTTAAGGCACCGACGAGGCAAGATGCACCAACTTCGCCTGTACAATCACCTCCAATGAAGAAGAAAAGGGTTAACCGCAAGGCTTTCCACAACCAACCAACCGTGCAACCAAATTCTACAAAAATGATACCGAACCAACATCTTCTATCGGAGGCAATACGTTCCCTTGCTGCTGTTCTATGCGCTACACCTAATCTTGCACAAGTGCAAGGCCGGCGGCATGTCTAATCTACCGTTTAGACTTAATTTTTAAGTATTATGAATTTGTATCTTTTTTATTATTACCATTGTAACCTTGGCTTAAATGTACCATTCTATTGTGATTTGTAAAGTAGTATCCCGATAACTCGACTGAATTATTGTGAATGAAATTATCTTAAAACTGAGCTTTCGGATATTCCACTAACTTACATTTTTTGTTACAACATTGTAAAAACGTCACTTACATTTTACCACTCCAACGGTGAGCAACAACCAATAAATCTGAATTGAAACGATTCTAACTGAGTTTCATTTAACTTCTCTTTTTATTGCTACACCGCGGCATACATCTCATATTGCAACGAGATTATATGCCTTTTTATATTTTCTAATTGGTCTAAGCTACAACGGCCAACACATCTAACAACAACAACCATCATATTTGTCGCTCTTCAGCTCATCTGGTCGAGCAAAACCTACTTGTCATCATCGTCAACACCGCTTCTCATTCGTCGCTCTTTATCGTCCCCTTGCGTCTTAGCCAACATCGTCATCTACCTCAACAAACGTCTGCAGTTCGTCGAAACCCTTTAAAACCTCTCAAAATAGTTCACTTGCATTCTCTACCGCTTTAGCTATTGCCCGCAACCCCCGCTGTCTACAGCATCTAGTTGGAGATTTACAACCTCCAACACTCTTCTTCAAGCTCCTTTTTGCGATTAGACGCTTAGTTTACGAAATAATCGCATTTAAAGATTTCCATATGAAAATCCATCATTGCCCACCCATTTCATAGTGATATCCCCATATAATTCATGGGATTTCTTAAGTATTTCATAGTGATCACAAATTAATCTCCTTTTTGCGATTAGACGCTTAGTTTACGAGATAATCGCATTTAAAGATTTCCATATGACAATCCAGCATTGGCCACCCGTTTCATAGTGATATCCCCATATAATTCATGGGATTTCTTAAGTATTTCATAGTGATCACAAATTAAGCTCCTTTTTGCGATTAGACGCTTAGTTTACGAGATAATCGCATTTAAAGATTTCCATATGAAAATCCATCATTGCCCACCCATTTCATAGTGATTGCCCCATATAATTCATGGGATATCTTAAGTATTTCATAGTGATCACAAATTAAGCTCCTTTTTGCGATTAGACGCTTAGTTTACGAGATAATCGCATTTAAAGATTTCCATATGAAAATCCATCATTGCCCACCCATTTCATAGTGATATCCCCATATAATTCATGGGATTTCTTAACTATTTCATAGTGATCACAATTTAAGCTCCTTTTTGCGATTAGACGCTTAGTTTACGAGATAATCGCATTTAAAGATTTCCATATGACAATCTAGCATTGGCCACCCGTTTCATAGTGATATCCCCATATAATTCATGGGATTTCTTAAGTATTTCATAGTGATCACAAATTAAGCTCCTTTTTGCGATATGACGCTTAGTTTACGAGATAATCGCATTTAAAGATTTCCATATGACAATCTAGCATTGGCCACCCGTTTCATAGTGATATCCCCATATAATTCATCGGATTTCTTAAGTATTTCATAGTGATCACAAATTAAGCTCCTTTTTGCGATTAGACGCTTAGTTTACGAGATAATCGCATTTAAAGATTTCCATATGAAAATCCATCATTGCCCACCCATTTCATAGTGATTGCCCCATATAATTCATGGGATTTCTTAAGTATTTCATAGTGATCGCAAATTAAACTCCTTTTTGAGATTAGACGCTTAGTTTACGAGATAATCGCATTTAAAGGTTTCCATATGAAAATCCATCATTGGGCACCCATTTCATAGTGATATCCCCATATAATTCATGGGATTTCTTAAGTATTTCATAGTGATCACAAATTAAGCTCCTTTTTGCGATATGACGCTTAGTTTACGAGATAATCGCATTTAAAGATTTCCATATGACAATCCAGCATTGGCCACCCGTTTCATAGTGATATCCCCATATAATTCATCGGATTTCTTAAGTATTTCATAGTGATCACAAATTAAGCTCCTTTTTGCGATTAGACGCTTAGTTTACGAGATAATCGCATTTAAAGATTTCCATATGAAAATCCATCATTGCCCACCCATTTCATAGTGATTGCCCCATATAATTCATGGGATTTCTTAAGTATATCCCAAATGATCACAAATAAAGCTCCTTTTTGCGATTAGACGCTTAGATTAAATTAAGCACAAATTAAGCTCCTTTTTGCGATTAGACGCTTAGTTTACGAGATAATCGCATTTAAAGATTTCCATATAAAAATCCATCATTGGGCACTTATTTCATAGTGATATCCCCATATAATTCATGGGATTTCTTAACTATTTCATAGTGATCACAAATTAATCTCCTTTTTGCGATTAGACGCTTAGTTTACGAGATAATCGCATTTAAAGATTTCCATATGAAAATCCACCATTGGGCACCCATTTCATAGTGATATCCCCATATAATTCATGGGATTTCTTAACTATTTCATAGTGATCACAAATTAAGCTCCTTTTTGCGATTAGACGCTTAGTTTACGAGATAATCGCATTTAAAGATTTCCATATGAAAATCCGTCATTGGGCACCCATTTCATAGTGATATCCCCATATAATTCATGGGATTTCTTAACTATTTCATAGTGATCACAAATTAAGCTCCTTTTTGCGATTAGACGCTTAGTTTACGAGATAATCGCATTTAAAGATTTCCATATGAAAATCCGTCATTGGGCACCCATTTCATAGTGATATCCCCATAAAATTCATGGGATTTCTTAACTATTTCATAGTGATCACAAAATAAGCTCCTTTTTGCGATTAGACGCTTAGTTTACGAAATAATCGCATTTAAAGATTTCCATATGAAAATCCATCATTGCCCACCCATTTCATAGTGATATCCCCATATAATTCATGGGATTTCTTAAGTATTTCATAGTGATCACAAATTAATCTCCTTTTTGCGATTAGACGCTTAGTTTACGAGATAATCGCATTTAAAGATTTCCATATGACAATCCAGCATTGGCCACCCGTTTCATAGTGATATCCCCATATAATTCATGGGATTTCTTAAGTATTTCATAGTGATCACAAATTAAGCTCCTTTTTGCGATTAGACGCTTAGTTTACGAGATAATCGCATTTAAAGATTTCCATATGAAAATCCATCATTGCCCACCCATTTCATAGTGATTGCCCCATATAATTCATGGGATTTCTTAAGTATTTCATAGTGATCACAAATTAAGCTCCTTTTTGCGATTAGACGCTTAGTTTACGAGATAATCGCATTTAAAGGTTTCCATATGAAAATCCATCATTGGGCACCCATTTCATAGTGATTGCCCTATATAATTCATGGGATTTCTTAAGTATTTCCTAGTGATCATAAATTAAGCTCCTTTTTGCGATTAGACGCTTAGTTTACGAGATAATCGCATTTAAAGATTTCCATATGAAAATCCATCATTGCCCACCCATTTCATAGTGGTATCCCCATATAATTCATGGGATTTCTTAACTATTTCATAGTGATCACAAATTAAGCTCCTTTTTGCGATTAGACGCTTAGTTTACGAGATAATCGCATTTAAAGATTTCCATATGAAAATCCATCATTGCCCACCCAATTCATATTGATTGCCCTATATAATTCATGGGATTTCTTAAGTTTTTCCTAGTGATCACAAATTAAGCTCCTTTTTGCGATTAGACGCTTAGTTAACGAGATAATCGCATTTAAAGATTTCCATATGAAAATCCATCATTGCCCACCCATTTCATAGTGATATCCCCATATAATTCATCGGATTTCTTAAGTATTTCATAGTGATCACAAATTAAGCTTCTTTTTGCGATTAGACGCTTAGTTTACGAGATAATCGCATTTAAAAGGTTTCCATATGAAAATCCATCATTGGGCACCCATTTCATAGTGATATCCCCATATAATTCATGGGATTTCTTAAACTATTTCATAGTGATCACAAATTAAGCTCCTTTTTGCGATTAGACGCTTAGTTTACGAGATAATCGCATTTTAAAGATTTCCATATGAAAATCCATCATTGCCCACCCATTTCATAGTGATTGCCCCATATAATTCATGGGATTTCTTAAGTATTTCATAGTGATCACAAATTAAGCTCCTTTTTTGCGATTAGACGCTTAGTTTACGAGATAATCGCATTTAAAGGTTTCCATATGAAAATCCATCATTGGGCACCCATTTCATATTGATTGCCCTATATAATTCATGGGATTTCTTAAGTTTTTCCTAGTGATCACAAATTAAGCTCCTTTTTGCGATTAGACGCTTAGTTTACGAGATAATCGCATTTAAAGATTTCCATATGAAAATCCGTCATTGCCCACCCATTTCATAGTGATTGCTCCATATAATTCATGGGATTTCTTAAGTTTTTCCTAGTGATCACAAATTAAGCTCCTTTTTGCGATTAGACGCTTAGTTAACGAGTAATCGCATTTAAAGATTTCCATATGAAAATCCATCATTGCCCACCCATTTCATAGTGATATCCCCATATAATTCATGGGATTTCTTAACTATTTCATAGTGATCACAAATTAAGCTCCTTTTTGCGATTAGACGCTTAGTTTACGAGATAATCGCATTTAAAGATTTCCATATGAAAATCCATCATTGCCCACCCATTTCATAGTGATATCCCCATATAATTCATGGGATTTCTTAACTATTTCATAGTGATCACAAATTAAGCTCCTTTTTGCGATTAGACGCTTAGTTTACGAGATAATCGCATTTAAAGATTTCCATATGAAAATCCATCATTGCCCACCCATTTCATAGTGATTGCCACATATAATTCATGGGATTTCTTAAGTATTTCATAGTTATCACAAATTAAGCTCCTTTTTGCGATTAGACGCTTAGTTTACGAGATAATCGAATTTAAAGATTTCCATATGAAAATCCATCATTGCCCACCCATTTCATAGTGATTGCCCCATATAATTCATGGGATTTCCTAACTATTTCATAGTGATCACAAATTAAGCTCCTTTTTGCGATTAGACGCTTAGTTTACGAGATAATCGCATTTAAAGGTTTCCATATGAAAATCCATCATTGGGCACCCATTTCATAGTGATATCCCCATATAATTCATGGGATTTCTTAAGTATTTCCTAGTGATCACAAATTAAGCTCCTTTTTGCGATTAGACGCTTAGTTAACGAGATAATCGCATTTAAAGATTTCCATATGAAAATCCATCATTGCCCACCCATTTCATAGTGATATCCCCATATAATTCATGGGATTTCTTAACTATTTCATAGTGATCACAAATTAAGCTCCTTTTTGCGATTAGACGCTTAGTTTACGATATAATCGCATTTAAAGATTTCCATATGAAAATCCATCATTGCCCACCCATTTCATAGTGATATCCCCATATAATTCATGGGATTTCTTAAGTATTTCATAGTGATCACAAATTAAGCTCCTTTTTGCGATTAGACGCTTAGTTTACGAGATAATCGCATTTAAAGGTTTCCATATGAAAATCCATCATTGGGCAGCCATTTCATAGTGATATCCCCATATAATTCATGGGATTTCTTAAGTATTTCATAGTGATCACAAATTAAGCTCCTTTTTGCGATTAGACGCTTAGTTTACGAGATAATCGCATTTAAAGATTTCCATATGAAAATCCATCATTGCCCACCCATTTCATAGTGATTGCCCCATATAATTCATGGGATTTCTTAACTATTTCATAGTGATCACAAATTAAGCTCCTTTTTGCGATTAGACGCTTAGTTTACGAGATAATCGCATTTAAAGGTTTCCATATGAAAATCCATCATTGGGCACCCATTTCATGGTGATTGCCCCATATAATTCATGGGATTTCTTAACTATTTCATAGTGATCACAAATTAGGCTCCTTTTTGCGATTAGACGCTTAGTTTACGAAATAATCGCATTTAAAGATTTCCATATGAAAATCCATCATTGCCCACCCATTTCATAGTGATTGCCCCATATAATTCATGGGATTTCTTAACTATTTCATAGTGATCACAAATTAAGCTCCTTTTTGCGATTAGACGCTTAGTTTACGAGATAATCGCATTTAAAGATTTCCATATGAAAATCCATCATTGGGCACCCATTTCATGGTGATTGCCCCATATAATTCATGGGATTTCTTAACTATTTCATAGTGATCACAAATTAAGCTCCTTTTTGCGATTAGACGCTTAGTTTACGAGATAATCGCATTTAAAGGTTTCCATATGAAAATCCATCATTGGGCACCCATTTCATGGTGATTGCCCCATATAATTCATGGGATTTCTTAACTATTTCATAGTGATCACAAATTAGGCTCCTTTTTGCGATTAGACGCTTAGTTTACGAAATAATCGCATTTAAAGATTTCCATATGAAAATCCATCATTGCCCACCCATTTCATAGTGATATCCCCATATAATTCATGGGATTTCTTAACTATTTCATAGTGATCACAAATTAAGCTCCTTTTTGCGATTAGACGCTTAGTTTACGAGATAATCGCATTTAAAGATTTCCATATGAAAATCCATCATTGCCCACCCAATTCATATTGATTGCCCTATATAATTCATGGGATTTCTTAAGTTTTTCCTAGTGATCACAAATTAAGCTCCTTTTTGCGATTAGACGCTTAGTTAACGAGATAATCGCATTTAAAGATTTCCATATGAAAATCCATCATTGCCCACCCATTTCATAGTGATATCCCCATATAATTCATCGGATTTCTTAAGTATTTCATAGTGATCACAAATTAAGCTCCTTTTTGCGATTAGACGCTTAGTTTACGAGATAATCGCATTTAAAGGTTTCCATATGAAAATCCATCATTGGGCACCCATTTCATAGTGATATCCCCATATAATTCATGGGATTTCTTAACTATTTCATATTGATCACAAATTAAGCTCCTTTTTGCGATTAGACGCTTAGTTTACGAGATAATCGCATTTAAAGATTTCCATATGAAAATCCATCATTGCCCACCCATTTCATAGTGATTGCCCCATATAATTCATGGGATTTCTTAAGTATTTCATAGTGATCTCAAATTAAGCTCCTTTTTGCGATTAGACGCTTAGTTTACGAGATAATCGCATTTAAAGGTTTCCATATGAAAATCCATCATTGGGCACCCATTTCATATTGATTGCCCTATATAATTCATGGGATTTCTTAAGTTTTTCCTAGTGATCACAAATTAAGCTCCTTTTTGCGATTAGACGCTTAGTTTACGAGATAATCGCATTTAAAGGTTTCCATATGAAAATCCATCATTGCCCACCCATTTCATAGTGATTGCTCCATATAATTCATGGGATTTCTTAACTATTTCATAGTGATCACAAATTAAGCTCCTTTTTGCGATTAGACGCTTAGTTTACGATGTAATCGCATTTAAAGATTTCCATATGAAAATCCATCATTGCCCACCCATTTCATAGTGGTATCCCCATATAATTCATGGGATTTCTTAAGTATTTCATAGTGATCACAAATTAAGCTCCTTTTTGCGATTAGACGCTTAGTTTACGAGATAATCGCATTTAAAGGTTTCCATATGAAAATCCATCATTGGGCAGCCATTTCATAGTGATATCCCCATATAATTCATGGGATTTCTTAAGTATTTCATAGTGATCACAAATTAGGCTCCTTTTTGCGATTAGACGCTTAGTTTACGAGATAATCGCATTTAAAGGTTTCCATATGAAAATCCATCATTGGGCACCCTTTTCATAGTGATATCCCCATATAATTCATGGGATTTCTTAACTATTTCATAGTGATCACAAATTAAGCTCCTTTTTGCGATTAGACGCTTAGTTTACGATATAATCGCATTTAAAGGTTTCCATATGAAAATCCATCATTGGGCAGCCATTTCATAGTGATATCCCCATATAATTCATGGGATTTCTTAAGTATTTCATAGTGATCACAAATTAAGCTCCTTTTTGCGATTAGACGCTTAGTTTACGAGATAATCGCATTTAAAGGTTTCCATATGAAAATCCATCATTGGGCAGCCATTTCATAGTGATATCCCCATATAATTCATGGGATTTCTTAAGTATTTCATAGTGATCACAAATTAAGCTCCTTTTTGCGATTAGACGCTTAGTTTACGAGATAATCGCATTTAAAGGTTTCCATATGAAAATCCATCATTGGGCAGCCATTTCATAGTGATATCCCCATATAATTCATGGGATTTCTTAAGTATTTCATAGTGATCACAAATTAAGCTCCTTTTTGCGATTAGACGCTTAGTTTACGAGATAATCGCATTTAAAGATTTCCATATGAAAATCCATCATTGGGCACACATTTCATAGTGATATCCCCATCTATTACAAGCGATTTCTTAAGTATTTCATAGTGATCACAAATTAAGCTCCTTTTTGCGATTAGACGCTTAGTTTACGAGATAATCGCATTTAAAGATTTCCATATGAAAATCCGTCATTGGGCACCCATTTCATAGTGATATCCCCATATAATTCATGGGATTTCTTAAGTATTTCATAGTGATCACAAATTAAGCTCCTTTTTGCGATTAGACGCTTAGTTTACGAGATAATCGCATTTAAAGATTTCCATATGAAAATCCGTCATTGGGCACCCATTTCATAGTGATATCCCCATATAATTCATGGGATTTCTTAAGTATTTCATAGTGATCACAAATTAAGCTCCTTTTTGCGATTAGACGCTTAGTTTACGAGATAATCGCATTTAAAGATTTCCATATGAAAATCCATCATTGCCCACCCATTTCATAGTGATATCCCCATATAATTCATGGGATTTCTTAACTATTTCATAGTGATCACAAATTAAGCTCCTTTTTGCGATTAGACGCTTAGTTTACGAGATAATCGCATTTAAAGATTTCCATATGAAAATCCATCATTGGGCACCCATTTCATAGTGATATCCCCATATAATTCATGGGATTTCTTAAGTATTTCATAGTGATCACAAATTAAGCTCCTTTTTGCGATTAGACGCTTAGTTTACGAGATAATCGAATTTAAAGATTTCCATATGAAAATCCATCATTGCCCACCCATTTCATAGTGATTGCCCCATATAATTCATGGGATTTCTTAACTATTTCATAGTGATCACAAATTAAGCTCCTTTTTGCGATTAGACGCTTAGTTTACGAGATAATCGCATTTAAAGATTTCCATATGAAAATCCATCATTGGGCACCCATTTCATAGTGATATCCCCATATAATTCATGGGATTTCTTAAGTATTTCATAGTGATCACAAATTAAGCTCCTTTTTGCGATTAGACGCTTAGTTTACGAGATAATCGCATTTAAAGATTTCCATATGAAAATCCATCATTGCCCACCCATTTCATGGTGATATCCCCATATAATTCATGGGATTTCTTAACTATTTCATAGTGATCACAAATTAAGCTCCTTTTTGCGATTAGACGCTTAGTTTACGAGATAATCGCATTTAAAGATTTCCATATGAAAATCCATCATTGGGCACCCATTTCATAGTGATATCCCCATATAATTCATGGGATTTCTTAAGTTTTTCATAGTGATCACAAATTAAGCTCCTTTTTGCGATTAGACGCTTAGTTTACGAGATAATCGAATTTAAAGATTTCCATATGAAAATCCATCATTGCCCACCCATTTCATAGTGATTGCCCCATATAATTCATGGGATTTCTTAACTATTTCATAGTGATCACAAATTAAGCTCCTTTTTGCGACTAGACGCTTAGTTTACGAGATAATCGCATTTAAAGGTTTCCATATGAAAATCCATCATTGGGCACTCATTTCATAGTGATATCCCCATATAATTCATGGGATTTCTTAAGTATTTCATAGTGATCACAAATTAAGCTCCTTTTTGCGATTAGACGCTTAGTTTACGAGATAATCGCATTTAAAGGTTTCCATATGAAAATCCATCATTGGGCAGCCATTTCATAGTGATATCCCCATATAATTCATGGGATTTCTTAAGTATTTCATAGTGATCACAAATTAAGCTCCTTTTTGCGATTAGACGCTTAGTTTACGAGATAATCGCATTTAAAGATTTCCATATGAAAATCCGTCATTGGGCACTCATTTCATAGTGATATCCCCATATAATTCATTGGATTTCTTAAGTATTTCATAGTGATCACAAATTAAGCTCCTTTTTGCGATTAGACGCTTAGTTTACGAGATAATCGCATTTAAATATTTCCATATGAAAATCCATCATTGCCCACCCATTTCATAGTGATATCCCCATATAATTCATGGGATTTCTTAACTCTTTCATAGTGATCACAAATTAAGCTCCTTTTTGCGATTAGACGCTTAGTTTACGAGATAATCGCATTTAAAGATTTGCATATGAAAATCCATCATTGGGCACCCATTTCATAGTGATATCCCCATATAATTCATGGGATTTCTTAAGTATTTCATAGTGATCACAAATTAAGCTCCTTTTTGCGATTAGACGCTTAGTTTACGAGATAATCGCATTTAAAGATTTCCATATGAAAATCCGTCATTGGGCACCCATTTCATAGTGATATCTCCATATAATTCATGGGTTTCACAAATTAAGCTCCTTTTTGCGATTAGACGCTTAGTTTACGAGATAATCGCATTTAAAGGTTTCCATATGAAAATCCATCATTGGGCACCCATTTCATAGTGATATCCCCATATAATTCATGGGATTTCTTAAGTATTTCATAGTGATCACAAATTAAGCTTCTTTTTGCGATTAGACGCTTAGTTAACGAGATAATCGCATTTAAAGATTTCCATATGAAAATCCGTCATTGCCCACCCATTTCATAGTGATTGCTCCATATAATTCATGGGATTTCTTAAGTATTTCATAGTGATCACAAATTAAGCTCCTTTTTGCGATTAGACGCTTAGTTTACGAGATAATCGCATTTAAAGATTTCCATATGAAAATCCATCATTGCCCACCCATTTCATGGTGATATCCCCATATAATTCATGGGATTTCTTAAGTATTTCATAGTGATTACAAATTAAGCTCCTTTTTGCGATTAGACGCTTAGTTTACGAGATAATCGCATTTAAAGGTTTCCATATGAAAATCCATCATTGGGCACCCATTTCATAGTGATATCCCCATATAATTCATGGGATTTCTTAAGTATTTCATAGTGATCACAAATTAAGCTCCTTTTTGCGATTAGACGCTTAGTTTACGAGATAATCGCATTTAAAGATTTCCATATGAAAATCCATCATTGGGCACCCATTTCATAGTGATTGCCCCATATAATTCATGGGATTTCTTAAGTATTTCATAGTGATCACAAATTAAGCTCCTTTTTGCGATTAGACGCTTAGTTTACGAGATAATCGCATTTAAAGGTTTCCATATGAAAATCCATCATTGGGCACCCATTTCATAGTGATATCCCCATATAATTCATGGGATTTCTTAAGTATTTCCTAGTGATCACAAATTAAGCTCCTTTTTGCGATTAGACGCTTAGTTAACGAGATAATCGCATTTAAAGATTTCCATATGAAAATCCATCATTGGGCACCCATTTCATAGTGATATCCCCATATAATTCATGGGATTTCTTAACTATTTCATAGTGATCACAAATTAAGCTCCTTTTTGCGATTAGACGCTTAGTTTACGAGATAATCGCATTTAAAGATTTCCATATGAAAATCCATCATTGCCCACCCATTTCATGGTGATATCCCCATATAATTCATGGGATTTCTTAACTATTTCATAGTGATCACAAATTAAGCTCCTTTTTGCGATTAGACGCTTAGTTTACGAGATAATCGCATTTAAAGATTTCCATATGAAAATCCGTCATTGGGCACCCATTTCATAGTGATATCCCCATATAATTCATGGGATTTCTTAAGTATTTCATAGTGATCACAAATTAAGCTCCTTTTTGCGATTAGACGCTTAGTTTACGAGATAATCGCATTTAAAGATTTCCATATGAAAATCCGTCATTGGGCACCCATTTCATAGTGATATCCCCATCTATTACAAGCGATTTCTTAAGTATTTCATAGTGATCACAAATTAAGCTCCTTTTTGCGATTAGACGCTTAGTTTACGAGATAATCGCATTTAAAGATTTCCATATGAAAATCCGTCATTGGGCACCCATTTCATAGTGATATCCCCATATAATTCATGGGATTTCTTAAGTATTTCATAGTGATCACAAATTAAGCTCCTTTTTGCGATTAGACGCTTAGTTTACGAGATAATCGCATTTAAAGATTTCCATATGAAAATCCGTCATTGGGCACCCATTTCATAGTGATATCCCCATATAATTCATGGGATTTCTTAAGTATTTCATAGTGATCACAAATTAAGCTCCTTTTTGCGATTAGACGCTTAGTTTACGAGATAATCGCATTTAAAGATTTCCATATGAAAATCCATCATTGCCCACCCATTTCATAGTGATATCCCCATATAATTCATGGGATTTCTTAACTATTTCATAGTGATCACAAATTAAGCTCCTTTTTGCGATTAGACGCTTAGTTTACGAGATAATCGCATTTAAAGATTTCCATATGAAAATCCATCATTGGGCACCCATTTCATAGTGATATCCCCATATAATTCATGGGATTTCTTAAGTATTTCATAGTGATCACAAATTAAGCTCCTTTTTGCGATTAGACGCTTAGTTTACGAGATAATCGAATTTAAAGATTTCCATATGAAAATCCATCATTGCCCACCCATTTCATAGTGATTGCCCCATATAATTCATGGGATTTCTTAACTATTTCATAGTGATCACAAATTAAGCTCCTTTTTGCGATTAGACGCTTAGTTTACGAGATAATCGCATTTAAAGATTTCCATATGAAAATCCATCATTGGGCACCCATTTCATAGTGATATCCCCATATAATTCATGGGATTTCTTAAGTATTTCATAGTGATCACAAATTAAGCTCCTTTTTGCGATTAGACGCTTAGTTAACGAGATAATCGCATTTAAAGATTTCCATATGAAAATCCATCATTGGGCACCCATTTCATAGTGATATCCCCATATAATTCATGGGATTTCTTAACTATTTCATAGTGATCACAAATTAAGCTCCTTTTTGCGATTAGACGCTTAGTTTACGAGATAATCGCATTTAAAGATTTCCATATGAAAATCCATCATTGGGCACCCATTTCATAGTGATATCCCCATATAATTCATGGGATTTCTTAAGTTTTTCATAGTGATCACAAATTAAGCTCCTTTTTGCGATTAGACGCTTAGTTTACGAGATAATCGAATTTAAAGATTTCCATATGAAAATCCATCATTGCCCACCCATTTCATAGTGATTGCCCCATATAATTCATGGGATTTCTTAACTATTTCATAGTGATCACAAATTAAGCTCCTTTTTGCGACTAGACGCTTAGTTTACGAGATAATCGCATTTAAAGGTTTCCATATGAAAATCCATCATTGGGCACTCATTTCATAGTGATATCCCCATATAATTCATGGGATTTCTTAAGTATTTCATAGTGATCACAAATTAAGCTCCTTTTTGCGATTAGACGCTTAGTTTACGAGATAATCGCATTTAAAGGTTTCCATATGAAAATCCATCATTGGGCAGCCATTTCATAGTGATATCCCCATATAATTCATGGGATTTCTTAAGTATTTCATAGTGATCACAAATTAAGCTCCTTTTTGCGATTAGACGCTTAGTTTACGAGATAATCGCATTTAAAGATTTCCATATGAAAATCCGTCATTGGGCACTCATTTCATAGTGATATCCCCATATAATTCATTGGATTTCTTAAGTATTTCATAGTGATCACAAATTAAGCTCCTTTTTGCGATTAGACGCTTAGTTTACGAGATAATCGCATTTAAATATTTCCATATGAAAATCCATCATTGCCCACCCATTTCATAGTGATATCCCCATATAATTCATGGGATTTCTTAACTCTTTCATAGTGATCACAAATTAAGCTCCTTTTTGCGATTAGACGCTTAGTTTACGAGATAATCGCATTTAAAGATTTGCATATGAAAATCCATCATTGGGCACCCATTTCATAGTGATATCCCCATATAATTCATGGGATTTCTTAAGTATTTCATAGTGATCACAAATTAAGCTCCTTTTTGCGATTAGACGCTTAGTTTACGAGATAATCGCATTTAAAGATTTCCATATGAAAATCCGTCATTGGGCACCCATTTCATAGTGATATCTCCATATAATTCATGGGATTTCACAAATTAAGCTCCTTTTTGCGATTAGACGCTTAGTTTACGAGATAATCGCATTTAAAGGTTTCCATATGAAAATCCATCATTGGGCACCCATTTCATAGTGATATCCCCATATAATTCATGGGATTTCTTAAGTATTTCATAGTGATCACAAATTAAGCTTCTTTTTGCGATTAGACGCTTAGTTAACGAGATAATCGCATTTAAAGATTTCCATATGAAAATCCGTCATTGCCCACCCATTTCATAGTGATTGCTCCATATAATTCATGGGATTTCTTAAGTATTTCATAGTGATCACAAATTAAGCTCCTTTTTGCGATTAGACGCTTAGTTTACGAGATAATCGCATTTAAAGATTTCCATATGAAAATCCATCATTGCCCACCCATTTCATGGTGATATCCCCATATAATTCATGGGATTTCTTAAGTATTTCATAGTGATTACAAATTAAGCTCCTTTTTGCGATTAGACGCTTAGTTTACGAGATAATCGCATTTAAAGGTTTCCATATGAAAATCCATCATTGGGCACCCATTTCATAGTGATATCCCCATATAATTCATGGGATTTCTTAAGTATTTCATAGTGATCACAAATTAAGCTCCTTTTTGCGATTAGACGCTTAGTTTACGAGATAATCGCATTTAAAGATTTCCATATGAAAATCCATCATTGGGCACCCATTTCATAGTGATTGCCCCATATAATTCATGGGATTTCTTAAGTATTTCATAGTGATCACAAATTAAGCTCCTTTTTGCGATTAGACGCTTAGTTTACGAGATAATCGCATTTAAAGGTTTCCATATGAAAATCCATCATTGGGCACCCATTTCATAGTGATATCCCCATATAATTCATGGGATTTCTTAAGTATTTCCTAGTGATCACAAATTAAGCTCCTTTTTGCGATTAGACGCTTAGTTAACGAGATAATCGCATTTAAAGATTTCCATATGAAAATCCATCATTGGGCACCCATTTCATAGTGATATCCCCATATAATTCATGGGATTTCTTAACTATTTCATAGTGATCACAAATTAAGCTCCTTTTTGCGATTAGACGCTTAGTTTACGAGATAATCGCATTTAAAGATTTCCATATGAAAATCCATCATTGCCCACCCATTTCATGGTGATATCCCCATATAATTCATGGGATTTCTTAACTATTTCATAGTGATCACAAATTAAGCTCCTTTTTGCGATTAGACGCTTAGTTTACGAGATAATCGCATTTAAAGATTTCCATATGAAAATCCGTCATTGGGCACCCATTTCATAGTGATATCCCCATATAATTCATGGGATTTCTTAACTATTTCATAGTGATCACAAATTAAGCTCCTTTTTGCGATTAGACGCTTAGTTTACGAGATAATCGCATTTAAAGGTTTCCATATGAAAATCCATCATTGGGCACCCATTTCATAGTGATATCCCCATATAATTCATGGGATTTCTTAAGTATTTCATAGTGATCACAAATTAAGCTTCTTTTTGCGATTAGACGCTTAGTTTACGAGATAATCGCATTTAAAGATTTCCATATGAAAATCCATCATTGCCCAACCATTTCATAGTGATTGCCCCATATAATTCATGGGATTTCTTAAGTATTTCATAGTGATCACAAATTAAGCTCCTTTTTGCGATTAGACGCTTAGTTTACGAGATAATCGCATTTAAAGGTTTCCATATGAAAATCCATCATTGGGCACCCATTTCATAGTGATATCCCCATATAATTCATGGGATTTCTTAAGTATTTCCTAGTGATCACAAATTAAGCTCCTTTTTGCGATTAGACGCTTAGTTTACGAGATAATCGCATTTAAAGATTTCCATATGAAAATCCGTCATTGCCCACCCATTTCATAGTGATATCCCCATATAATTCATGGGATTTCTTAACTATTTCATAGTGATCACAAATTAAGCTCCTTTTTGCGATTAGACGCTTAGTTTACGAGATAATCGCATTTAAAGATTTCCATATGAAAATCCATCATTGCCCACCCATTTCATAGTGATATCCCCATATAATTCATGGGATTTCTTAAGTATTTCATAGTGATCACAAATTAAGCTCCTTTTTGCGATTAGACGCTTAGTTTACGAGATAATCGCATTTAAAGGTTTCCATATGAAAATCCATCATTGGGCACCCATTTCATAGTGATATCCCCATATAATTCATGGGATTTCTTAACTATTTCATAGTGATAATCGCATTTAAAGGTTTCCATATGAAAATCCATCATTGGGCAGCCATTTCATAGTGATATCCCCATATAATTCATGGGATTTCTTAAGTATTTCATAGTGATCACAAATTAAGCTCCTTTTTGCGATTAGACGCTTAGTTTACGAGATAATCGCATTTAAAGATTTCCATATGAAAATCCGTCATTGGGCACTCATTTCATAGTGATATCCCCATATAATTCATGGGATTTCTTAAGTATTTCATAGTGATCACAAATTAAGCTCCTTTTTGCGATTAGACGCTTAGTTTACGAGATAATCGCATTTAAATATTTCCATATGAAAATCCATCATTGCCCACCCATTTCATAGTGATATCCCCATATAATTCATGGGATTTCTTAACTCTTTCATAGTGATCACAAATTAAGCTCCTTTTTGCGATTAGACGCTTAGTTTACGAGATAATCGCATTTAAAGATTTCCATATGAAAATCCATCATTGGGCACCCATTTCATAGTGATATCCCCATATAATTCATGGGATTTCTTAAGTATTTCATAGTGATCACAAATTAAGCTCCTTTTTGCGATTAGACGCTTAGTTTACGAGATAATCGCATTTAAAGATTTCCATATGAAAATCCGTCATTGGGCACCCATTTCATAGTGATATCTCCATATAATTCATGGGATTTCACAAATTAAGCTCCTTTTTGCGATTAGACGCTTAGTTTACGAGATAATCGCATTTAAAGGTTTCCATATGAAAATCCATCATTGGGCACCCATTTCATAGTGATTGCTCCATATAATTCATGGGATTTCTTAAGTATTTCATAGTGATCACAAATTAAGCTCCTTTTTGCGATTAGACGCTTAGTTTACGAGATAATCGCATTTAAAGATTTCCATATGAAAATCCATCATTGCCCACCCATTTCATGGTGATATCCCCATATAATTCATGGGATTTCTTAAGTATTTCATAGTGATTACAAATTAAGCTCCTTTTTGCGATTAGACGCTTAGTTTACGAGATAATCGCATTTAAAGGTTTCCATATGAAAATCCATCATTGGGCACCCATTTCATAGTGATATCCCCATATAATTCATGGGATTTCTTAAGTATTTCATAGTGATCACAAATTAAGCTCCTTTTTGCGATTAGACGCTTAGTTTACGAGATAATCGCATTTAAAGATTTCCATATGAAAATCCATCATTGGGCACCCATTTCATAGTGATTGCCCCATATAATTCATGGGATTTCTTAAGTATTTCATAGTGATCACAAATTAAGCTCCTTTTTGCGATTAGACGCTTAGTTTACGAGATAATCGCATTTAAAGGTTTCCATATGAAAATCCATCATTGGGCACCCATTTCATAGTGATATCCCCATATAATTCATGGGATTTCTTAAGTATTTCCTAGTGATCACAAATTAAGCTCCTTTTTGCGATTAGACGCTTAGTTAACGAGATAATCGCATTTAAAGATTTCCATATGAAAATCCATCATTGGGCACCCATTTCATAGTGATATCCCCATATAATTCATGGGATTTCTTAACTATTTCATAGTGATCACAAATTAAGCTCCTTTTTGCGATTAGACGCTTAGTTTACGAGATAATCGCATTTAAAGATTTCCATATGAAAATCCATCATTGCCCACCCATTTCATGGTGATATCCCCATATAATTCATGGGATTTCTTAACTATTTCATAGTGATCACAAATTAAGCTCCTTTTTGCGATTAGACGCTTAGTTTACGAGATAATCGCATTTAAAGATTTCCATATGAAAATCCGTCATTGGGCACCCATTTCATAGTGATATCCCCATATAATTCATGGGATTTCTTAACTATTTCATAGTGATCACAAATTAAGCTCCTTTTTGCGATTAGACGCTTAGTTTACGAGATAATCGCATTTAAAGGTTTCCATATGAAAATCCATCATTGGGCACCCATTTCATAGTGATATCCCCATATAATTCATGGGATTTCTTAAGTATTTCATAGTGATCACAAATTAAGCTTCTTTTTGCGATTAGACGCTTAGTTTACGAGATAATCGCATTTAAAGATTTCCATATGAAAATCCATCATTGCCCAACCATTTCATAGTGATTGCCCCATATAATTCATGGGATTTCTTAAGTATTTCATAGTGATCACAAATTAAGCTCCTTTTTGCGATTAGACGCTTAGTTTACGAGATAATCGCATTTAAAGGTTTCCATATGAAAATCCATCATTGGGCACCCATTTCATAGTGATATCCCCATATAATTCATGGGATTTCTTAAGTATTTCCTAGTGATCACAAATTAAGCTCCTTTTTGCGATTAGACGCTTAGTTTACGAGATAATCGCATTTAAAGATTTCCATATGAAAATCCGTCATTGCCCACCCATTTCATAGTGATATCCCCATATAATTCATGGGATTTCTTAACTATTTCATAGTGATCACAAATTAAGCTCCTTTTTGCGATTAGACGCTTAGTTTACGAGATAATCGCATTTAAAGATTTCCATATGAAAATCCATCATTGCCCACCCATTTCATAGTGATATCCCCATATAATTCATGGGATTTCTTAAGTATTTCATAGTGATCACAAATTAAGCTCCTTTTTGCGATTAGACGCTTAGTTTACGAGATAATCGCATTTAAAGGTTTCCATATGAAAATCCATCATTGGGCACCCATTTCATAGTGATATCCCCATATAATTCATGGGATTTCTTAACTATTTCATAGTGATCACAAATTAAGCTCCTTTTTGCGATTAGACGCTTAGTTAACGAGATAATCGCATTTAAAGATTTCCATATGAAAATCCATCATTGCCCACCCATTTCATAGTGATATCCCCATATAATTCATGGGATTTCTTAAGTATTTCATAGTGATCACAAATTAAGCTCCTTTTTGCGATTAGACGCTTAGTTTACGAGATAATCGCATTTAAAGGTTTCCATATGAAAATCCATCATTGGGCACCCATTTCATAGTGATATCCCCATATAATTCATGGGATTTCTTAACTATTTCATAGTGATCACAAATTAAGCTCCTTTTTGCGATTAGACGCTTAGTTAACGAGATAATCGCATTTAAAGATTTCCATATGAAAATCCATCATTGCCCACCCATTTCATAGTGATATCCCCATATAATTCATGGGATTTCTTAAGTATTTCATAGTGATCACAAATTAAGCTCCTTTTTGCGATTAGACGCTTAGTTTACGAGATAATCGCATTTAAAGGTTTCCATATGAAAATCCATCATTGGGCACCCATTTCATAGTGTATCCCCATATAATTCATGGGATTTCTTAACTATTTCATAGTGATCACAAATTAAGCTCCTTTTTGCGATTAGACGCTTAGTTAACGAGATAATCGCATTTAAAGATTTCCATATGAAAATCCATCATTGCCCACCCATTTCATAGTGATATCCCCATATAATTCATGGGATTTCTTAACTATTTCATAGTGATCACAAATTAAGCTCCTTTTTGCGATTAGACGCTTAGTTTACGAGATAATCGCATTTAAAGATTTCCATATGAAAATCCGTCATTGGGCACCCATTTCATAGTGATATCCCCATATAATTCATGGGATTTCTTAACTATTTCATAGTGATCACAAATTAAGCTCCTTTTTGCGATTAGACGCTTAGTTTACGAGATAATCGCATTTAAAGATTTCCATATGAAAATCCATCATTACCCACCCATTTCATAGTGATTGCCCCATATAATTCATGGGATTTCTTAAGTATTTCATAGTGATCACAAATTAAGCTCCTTTTTGCGATTAGACGCTTAGTTTACGAGATAATCGCATTTAAAGGTTTCCATATGAAAATCCATCATTGGGCACCCATTTCATAGTGATATCCCCATATAATTCATGGGATTTCTTAACTATTTCATAGTGATCACAAATTAAGCTCCTTTTTGCGATTAGACGCTTAGTTTACGAGATAATCGCAATTAACGATTTCCATATTAAAATCCATCATTGGGCATCCATTTCATAGTGATATCCCCATATAATTCATGGGATTTCTTAAGTATTTCATAGTGATCACAAATTAAGCTCCTTTTTGCGATTAGACGCTTAGTTTACGAGATAATCGCAATTAACGATTTCCATATTAAAATCCATCATTGGGCACCCATTTCATAGTGATATCCCCATATAATTCATGGGATTTCTTAACTATTTCATAGTGATCACAAATTAAGCTCCTTTTTGCGATTAGACGCTTAGTTAACGAGATAATCGCATTTAAAGATTTCCATATGAAAATCCATCATTGCCCACCCATTTCATAGTGATATCCCCATATAATTCATCGGATTTCTTAAGTATTTCATAGTGATCACAAATTAAGCTCCTTTTTGCGATTAGACGCTTAGTTTACGAGATAATCGCATTTAAAGATTTCCATATGAAAATCCATCATTGCCTACCCCATTTCATAGTGATTGCCCCATATAATTCATGGGATTTCTTAAGTATTTCATAGTGATCACAAATTAAGCTCCTTTTTGCGATTAGACGCTTAGTTTACGAGATAATCGCATTTAAAGGTTTCCATATGAAAATCCATCATTGGGCACCCATTTCATAGTGATATCCCCATATAATTCATGGGATTTCTTAACTATTTCATAGTGATCACAAATTAAGCTCCTTTTTGCGATTAGACGCTTAGTTAACGAGATAATCGCATTTAAAGATTTCCATATGAAAATCCATCATTGCCCACCCATTTCATAGTGATATCCCCATATAATTCATGGGATTTCTTAAGTATTTCATAGTGATCACAAATTAAGCTCCTTTTTGCGATTAGACGCTTAGTTTACGAGATAATCGCATTTAAAGGTTTCCATATGAAAATCCATCATTGGGCACCCATTTCATAGTGATATCCCCATATAATTCATGGGATTTCTTAACTATTTCATAGTGATCACAAATTAAGCTCCTTTTTGCGATTAGACGCTTAGTTAACGAGATAATCGCATTTAAAGATTTCCATATGAAAATCCATCATTGCCCACCCATTTCATAGTGATATCCCCATATAATTCATGGGATTTCTTAAGTATTTCATAGTGATCACAAATTAAGCTCCTTTTTGCGATTAGACGCTTAGTTTACGAGATAATCGCATTTAAAGGTTTCCATATGAAAATCCATCATTGGGCACCCATTTCATAGTGTATCCCCATATAATTCATGGGATTTCTTAACTATTTCATAGTGATCACAAATTAAGCTCCTTTTTGCGATTAGACGCTTAGTTAACGAGATAATCGCATTTAAAGATTTCCATATGAAAATCCATCATTGCCCACCCATTTCATAGTGATATCCCCATATAATTCATGGGATTTCTTAACTATTTCATAGTGATCACAAATTAAGCTCCTTTTTGCGATTAGACGCTTAGTTTACGAGATAATCGCATTTAAAGATTTCCATATGAAAATCCGTCATTGGGCACCCATTTCATAGTGATATCCCCATATAATTCATGGGATTTCTTAACTATTTCATAGTGATCACAAATTAAGCTCCTTTTTGCGATTAGACGCTTAGTTTACGAGATAATCGCATTTAAAGATTTCCATATGAAAATCCATCATTACCCACCCATTTCATAGTGATTGCCCCATATAATTCATGGGATTTCTTAAGTATTTCATAGTGATCACAAATTAAGCTCCTTTTTGCGATTAGACGCTAAGTTTTCGAGATAATCGCATTTAAAGATTTCCATATGAAAATCCATCATTGCCCACCCATTTCATAGTGATTGCCCCATATAATTCATGGGATTTCTTAAGTATTTCATAGTGATCACAAATTAAGCTCCTTTTTGCGATTAGACGCTAAGTTTTCGAGATAATCGCATTTAAAGATTTCCATATGAAAATCCATCATTGCCCACCCATTTCATAGTGATTGCCCCATATAATTCATGGGATTTCTTAAGTATTTCATAGTGATCACAAATTAAGCTCCTTTTTGCGATTAGACGCTTAGTTTACGAGATAATCGCATTTAAAGGTTTCCATATGAAAATCCATCATTGGGCACCCATTTCATAGTGATATCCCCATATAATTCATGGGATTTCTTAACTATTTCATAGTGATCACAAATTAAGCTCCTTTTTGCGATTAGACGCTTAGTTTACGAGATAATCGCATTTAAAGGTTTCCATATGAAAATCCATCATTGGGCACCCATTTCATAGTGATATCCCCATATAATTCATGGGATTTCTTAACTATTTCATAGTGATCACAAATTAAGCTCCTTTTTGCGATTAGACGCTTAGTTTACGAGATAATCGCAATTAACGATTTCCATATTAAAATCCATCATTGGGCATCCATTTCATAGTGATATCCCCATATAATTCATGGGATTTCTTAAGTATTTCATAGTGATCACAAATTAAGCTCCTTTTTGTGATTAGACGCTTAGTTTACGAGATAATCGCATTAAAAGATTTCCATATGAAAATCCATCATTGGGCACCCATTTCATAGTGATATCCCCATCTATTACAAGCGATTTTTTAAGTATTTCATAGTGATCACAAATTAAGCTCCTTTTTGCGATTAGACGCTTAGTTTATGAGATAATCGCATTTAAAGATTTCCATATGAAAATCCATCATTGGGCACCCATTTCATAGTGATATACCCATATAATTCATGGGATTTCTTAACTATTTCATAGTGATCACAAATTAAGCTCCTTTTTGCGATTAGACGCTTAGTTTACGAGATAATCGCAATTAACGATTTCCATATTAAAATCCATCATTGGGCATCCATTTCATAGTGATATCCCCATATAATTCATGGGATTTCTTAAGTATTTCATAGTGATCACAAATTAAGCTCCTTTTTGTGATTAGACGCTTAGTTTACGAGATAATCGCATTAAAAGATTTCCATATGAAAATCCATCATTGGGCACCCATTTCATAGTGATATCCCCATCTATTACAAGCGATTTCTTAAGTATTTCATAGTGATCACAAATTAAGCTCCTTTTTGCGATTAGACGCTTAGTTTATGAGATAATCGCATTTAAAGATTTCCATATGAAAATCCATCATTGGGCACCCATTTCATAGTGATATCCCCATATAATTCATGGGATTTCTTAACTATTTCATAGTGATCACAAATTAAGCTCCTTTTTGCGATTAGACGCTTAGTTTACGAGATAATCGCAATTAACGATTTCCATATTAAAATCCATCATTGGGCATCCATTTCATAGTGATATCCCCATATAATTCATGGGATTTCTTAAGTATTTCATAGTGATCACAAATTAAGCTCCTTTTTGTGATTAGACGCTTAGTTTACGAGATAATCGCATTAAAAGATTTCCATATGAAAATCCATCATTGGGCACCCATTTCATAGTGATATCCCCATCTATTACAAGCGATTTTTTAAGTATTTCATAGTGATCACAAATTAAGCTCCTTTTTGCGATTAGACGCTTAGTTTACGAGATAATCGCATTTAAAGGTTTCCATATGAAAATCCATCATTGGGCACCCATTTCATAGTGATATCCCCATATAATTCATGGGATTTCTTAAGTATTTCATAGTGATCACAAATTAAGCTCCTTTTTGCGATTAGACGCTTAGTTTACGAGATAATCGCATTTAAAGGTTTCCATATGAAAATCCATCATTGGGCACCCATTTCATAGTGATATCCCCATATAATTCATGGGATTTCTTAACTATTTCATAGTGATCACAAATTAAGCTCCTTTTTGCGATTAGACGCTTAGTTAACGAGATAATCGCATTTAAAGATTTCCATATGAAAATCCATCATTGCCCACCCATTTCATAGTGATATCCCCATATAATTCATCGGATTTCTTAAGTATTTCATAGTGATCACAAATTAAGCTCCTTTTTGCGATTAGACGCTTAGTTTACGAGATAATCGCATTTAAAGATTTCCATATGAAAATCCATCATTGCCTACCCCATTTCATAGTGATTGCCCCATATAATTCATGGGATTTCTTAAGTATTTCATAGTGATCACAAATTAAGCTCCTTTTTGCGATTAGACGCTTAGTTTACGAGATAATCGCATTTAAAGGTTTCCATATGAAAATCCATCATTGGGCACCCATTTCATAGTGATATCCCCATATAATTCATGGGATTTCTTAAGTATTTCATAGTGATCACAAATTAAGCTCCTTTTTGTGATTAGACGCTTAGTTTACGAGATAATCGCATTAAAAGATTTCTATATGAAAATCCATCATTGGGCACCCATTTCATAGTGATATCCCCATATAATTCATGGGATTTCTTAAGTATTTTATAGTGATCACAAATTAAGCTCCTTTTTGCGATTAGACGCTTAGTTTACGAGATAATCGCATTTAAAGATTTCCATATGAAAATCCATCATTGGGCACCCATTTCATAGTGATATCCCCATATAATTCATCGGATTTCTTAAGTATTTCATAGTGATCACAAATTAAGCTCCTTTTTGCGATTAGACGCTTAGTTTACGAGATAATCGCATTTAAAGATTTCCATATGAAAATCCATCATTGCCTACCCCATTTCATAGTGATTGCCCCATATAATTCATGGGATTTCTTAAGTATTTCATAGTGATCACAAATTAAGCCCATCATTGCCCACCCATTTCATAGTGATTGCCCTATAGAATTTATGGGATTTCTTAAGTATTTCCTAGTGATCACAAATTAAGCTCCTTTTTGCGATTAGACGCTTAGTTAACGAGATAATCGCATTTAAAGATTTCCATATGAAAATCCATCATTGCCCACCCATTTCATAGTGTTATCCCCATATAATTCATGGGATTTCTTAACTATTTCATAGTGATCACAAATTAAGCTCCTTTTTGCGATTAGACGCTTAGTTTACGAGATAATCGCATTTAAAGATTTCCATATGAAAATCCATCATTGGGCACCCATTTCATAGTGATATCCCCATATAATTCATGGGATTTCTTAAGTATTTCATAGTGATCACAAATTAAGCTCCTTTTTGCGATTAGACGCTTAGTTAACGAGATAATCGCATTTAAAGATTTCCATATGAAAATCCATCATTGCCCACCCATTTCATAGTGATTGCCCTATAGAATTCATGGGATTTCTTAAGTATTTCATAGTGATCACAAATTAAGCTCCTTTTTGCGATTAGACGCTTAGTTAACGAGATAATCGCATTTAAAGATTTCCATATGAAAATCCATCATTGCCCACCCATTTCATAGTGATTGCCCTATAGAATTCATGGGATTTCTTAAGTATTTCCTAGTGATCACAAATTAAGCTCCTTTTTGCGATTAGACGCTTAGTTTACGAGATAATCGCATTTAAAGATTTCCATATGAAAATCCATCATTGCCCACCCATTTCATGGTGATATCCCCATATAATTCATGGGATTTCTTAACTATTTCATAGTGATCACAAATTAAGCTCCTTTTTGCGATTAGACGCTTAGTTTACGAGATAATCGCATTTAAAGATTTCCATATGAAAATCCATCATTGCCCACCCATTTCATAGTGATATCCCCATATAATTCATGGGATTTCTTAACTATTTCATAGTGATCACAAATTAAGCTCCTTTTTGCGATTAGACGCTTAGTTTACGAGATAATCGCATTTAAAGATTTCCATATGAAAATCCATCATTGCCCACCCATTTCATAGTGATATCCCCATATAATTCATGGGATTTCTTAACTATTTCATAGTGATCACAAATTAAGCTCCTTTTTGCGATTAGACGCTTAGTTTACGAGATAATCGCATTTAAAGATTTCCATATGAAAATCCATCATTGCCCACCCATTTCATAGTGATATCCCCATATAATTCATGGGATTTCTTAACTATTTCATAGTGATCACAAATTAAGCTCCTTTTTGCGATTAGACGCTTAGTTTACGAGATAATCGCATTTAAAGAATTCCATATGAAAATCCATCATTGGGCACCCATTTCATAGTGATATCCCCATATAATTCATGGGATTTCTTAAGTATTTCCTAGTGATCACAAATTAAGCTCCTTTTTGCGATTAGACGCTTAGTTAACGAGATAATCGCATTTAAAGATTTCCATATGAAAATCCATCATTGGGCACCCATTTCATAGTGATATCCCCATATAATTCATGGGATTTCTTAAGTATTTCCTAGTGATCACAAATTAAGCTCCTTTTTGCGATTAGACGCTTAGTTAACGAGATAATCGCATTTAAAGATTTCCATATGAAAATCCATCATTGGGCACCCATTTCATAGTGATATCCCCATATAATTCATGGGATTTCTTAAGTATTTCCTAGTGATCACAAATTAAGCTCCTTTTTGCGATTAGACGCTTAGTTTACGAGATAATCGCATTTAAAGATTTCCATATGAAAATCCATCATTGGGCACCCATTTCATAGTGATATCCCCATCTATTACAAGCGATTTCTTAAGTATTTCATAGTGATCACAAATTAAGCCCATCATTGCCCACCCATTTCATAGTGATATCCCCATATAATTCATGGGATTTCTTAAGTATTTCATAGTGATCACAAATTAAGCTCCTTTTTGCGATTAGACGCTTAGTTAACGAGATAATCGCATTTAAAGATTTCCATATGAAAATCCATCATTGGGCACCCATTTCATAGTGATATCCCCATATAATTCATGGGATTTCTTAAGTATTTCATAGTGATCACAAATTAAGCTCCTTTTTGCGATTAGACGCTTAGTTAACGAGATAATCGCATTTAAAGATTTCCATATGAAAATCCATCATTGCCCACCCATTTCATAGTGATATCCCCATATAATTCATGGGATTTCTTAAGTATTTCATAGTGATCACAAATTAAACTCCTTTTTGCGATTAGACGCTTAGTTTACGAGATAATCGCATTTCAAGATTTCCATATGAAAATCCATCATTGCCCACCCATTTCATAGTGATTGCCCTATAGAATTCATGGGATTTCTTAAGTATTTCCTAGTGATCACAAATTAAGCTCGTTTTTGCGATTAGACGCTTAGTTAACGAGATAATCGCATTTTTAAGATTTCCATATGAAAATCCATCATTGCCCACCCATTTCATGGTGATATCCCCATATAATTCATGGGATTTCTTAACTATTTCATAGTGATCACAAATTAAGCTCCTTTTTGCGATTAGACGCTTAGTTTACGAGATAATCGCATTTAAAGATTTCCATATGAAAATCCATCACTGCCCACCCATTTCATAGTGATATCCCCATATAATTCATGGGATTTCTTAACTATTTCATAGTGATCACAAATTAAGCTCCTTTTTGCGATTAGACGCTTAGTTTACGAGATAATCGCATTTAAAGATTTCCATATGAAAATCCATCATTGCCCACCCATTTCATGGTGATATCCCCATATAATTCATGGGATTTCTTAACTATTTCATAGTGATCACAAATTAAGCTCCTTTTTGCGATTAGACGCTTAGTTTACGAGATAATCGCATTTAAAGATTTCCATATGAAAATCCATCATTGCCCACCCATTTCATAGTGATATCCCCATATAATTCATGGGATTTCTTAAGTATTTCCTAGTGATCACAAATTAAGCTCCTTTTTAAAGATTTCCATATGAAAATCCATCATTGCCCACCCATTTCATGGTGATATCCCCATATAATTCATGGGATTTCTTAACTATTTCATAGTGATCACAAATTAAGCTCCTTTTTGCGATTAGACGCTTAGTTTACGAGATAATCGCATTTAAAGATTTCCATATGAAAATCCGTCATTGGGCACCCATTTCATAGTGATATCCCCATATAATTCATGGGATTTCTTAAGTATTTCATAGTGATCACAAATTAAGCTCCTTTTTCCGATTAGACGCTTAGTTTACGAGATAATCGCAATTAACGATTTCCATATTAAAATCCATCATTGGGCATCCATTTCATAGTGATATCCCCATATAATTCATGGGATTTCTTAAGTATTTCATAGTGATCACAAATTAAGCTCCTTTTTGTGATTAGTCGCTTAGTTTACGAGATAATCGCATTTAAAGGTTTCCATATGAAAATCCATCATTGGGCACCCATTTCATAGTGTTATCCCTATATAATTCATGGGATTTCTTAAGTATTTTATAGTGATCACAAATTAAGCTCCTTTTTGCGATTAGACGCTTAGTTTACGAGATAATCGCATTTAAAGGTTTCCATATGAAAATCCATCATTGGGCACCCATTTCATAGTGATTGCCCCATATAATTCATGGGGTTTCTTAAGTATTTCATAGTGATCACAAATTAAGCTCCTTTTTTGCGATTAGACGCTTAGTTTACGAGATAATCGCATTTAAAGGTTTCCATATGAAAATCCATCATTGGGCACCCATTTCATAGTGATATCCCCATATAATTCATGGGATTTCTTAAGTATTTCATAGTGATCACAAATTAAGCTCCTTTTTGCGATTAGACGCTTAGTTTACGAGATAATCGCATTTAAAGGTTTCCATATGAAAATCCATCATTGGGCACCCATTTCATAGTGATATCCCCATATAATTCATGGGATTTCTTAAGTATTTCATAGTGATCACAAATTAAGCTCCTTTTTGCGATTAGACGCTTAGTTTACGAGATAATCGCAATTAACGATTTCCATATTAAAATCCATCATTGGGCATCCATTTCATAGTGATATCCCCATATAATTCATGGGATTTCTTAAGTATTTCATAGTGATCACAAATTAAGCTCCTTTTTGTGATTAGACGCTTAGTTTACGAGATAATCGCATTAAAAGATTTCCGTATGAAAATCCATCATTGGGCACCCATTTCATAGTGATATCCCCATCTATTACAAGCGATTTCTTAAGTATTTCATAGTGATCACAAATTAAGCTCCTTTTTGCGATTAGACGCTTAGTTTATGAGATAATCGCATTTAAAGATTTCCATATGAAAATCCATCATTGCCCACCCATTTCATAGTGATATCCCCATATAATTCATGGGATTTCTTAACTATTTCATAGTGATCACAAATTAAGCTCCTTTTTGCGATTAGACGCTTAGTTTACGAGATAATCGCATTTAAAGATTTCCATATGAAAATCCATCATTGGGCACCCATTTCATAGTGATATCCCCATATAATTCATCGGATTTCTTAAGTATTTCATAGTGATCACCAATTAAGCTCCTTTTTGCGATTAGACGCTTAGTTTACGAGATAATCGCATTTAAAGATTTCCATATGAAAATCCATCATTGGGCACCCATTTCATAGTGATATCCCCATCTATTACAAGCGATTTCTTAAGTATTTCATAGTGATCACAAATTAAGCCCATCATTGCCCACCAATTTCATAGTGATATCCCCATATAATTCAAGGGATTTCTTAAGTATTTCATAGTTATCACAAATTAAGCCCCTTTTTGCGATTAGACGCTTAGTTTACGAGATAATCGCATTTAAAGATTTCCATATGAAAATCCATCATTGCCCACCCATTTCATAGTGATATCCCCATATAATTCATGGGATGTCTTAAGTATTTCATAGTGATCACAAATTAAGCTCCTTTTTGTGATTAGACGCTTAGTTTAAGAGATAATCGCATTCAAAGATTTCCATATGAAAATCCGTCATTGCCCACCCATTTCATAGTGTTATCCCCATATAATTCATGGGATATCTTAAGTATTTTATAGTGATCACAAATTAAGCTCCTTTTTGTGATTAGACGCTTAGTTTAAGAGATAATCGCATTTAAAGATTTCCATATGAAAATCCGTCATTGCCCACCCATTTCATAGTGTTATCCCCATATAATTCATGGGATATCTTAAGTATTTTATAGTGATCACAAATTAAGCTCCTTTTTGCGATTAGACGCTTAGTTTACGAGATAATCGCAATTAACGATTTCCATATTAAAATCCATCATTGGGCACCCATTTCATAGTGATATCCCCATATAATTCAAGGGATTTCTTAAGTATTTCATAGTTATCACAAATTAAGCTCTTTTTTGCGATTAGACGCTTAGTTTACGAGATAATCGCATTTAAAGATTTCCATATGAAAATCCATCATTGCCCACCCATTTCATAGTGATATCCCCATATAATTCATGGGATTTCTTAAGTATTTCATAGTGATCACAAATTAAGCTCCTTTTTGTAATTAGACGCTTAGTTTAAGAGATAATCGCATTTAAAGATTTCCATATGAAAATCCGTCATTGCCCACCCATTTCATAGTGTTATCCCCATATAATTCATGGGATATCTTAAGTATTTTATAGTGATCACAAATTAAGCTCCTTTTTGCGATTAGACGCTTAGTTTACGAGATAATCGCATTTAAAGATTTCCATATGAAAATCCATCATTGGGCACCCATTTCATAGTGTTATCCCCATATAATTCATGGGATTTCTTAAGTATTTTATAGTGATCACAAATTAAGCTCCTTTTTGCGATTAGACGCTTAGTTTACGAGATAATCGCATTTAAAGATTTCCATATGAAAATCCATCATTGGGCACCCATTTCATAGTGATATCCCCATCTATTACAAGCGATTTCTTAAGTATTTCATAATGATCACAAATTAAGCCCATCATTGCCCACCCATTTCATAGTGATATCCCCATATAATTCATGGGATTTCTTAAGTATTTCATAGTGATCACAAATAAAGCTCCTTTTTGCGATTAGACGCTTAGTTTACGAGATAATCGCATTTAAAGATTTCCATATGAAAATCCATCATTGGGCACCCATTTCATAGTGATATCCCCATATAATTCATGCGATTTCTTAAGTATTTCATAGTGATCACAAATAAAGCTCCTTTTTGCGATTAGACGCTTAGTTTACGAGATAATCGCATTTAATGATTTCCATATGAAAATCCATCATTGGGCACCCATTTCATAGTGTTATCCCCATATAATTCATGGGATATCTTAAGTATTTCATAGTGATCACAAATTAAGCTCCTTTTTGCGATCAGACGCTTAGTTTACGAGATAATCGCATTTAAAGATTTCCATATGAAAATCCATCATTGGGCACCCATTTCATAGTGATATCCCCATATAATTCATGGGATTTCTTAAGTATTTCATAGTGATCACAAATAAAGCTCCTTTTTGCGATTAGACGCTTAGTTTACGAGATAATCGCATTTAAAGATTTCCATATGAAAATCCATCATTGGGCACCCATTTCATAGTGATATCCCCATATAATTCATGGGATTTCTTAAGTATTTTATAGTGATCACAAATTAAGCTCCTTTTTGCGATTAGACGCTTAGTTTACGAGATAATCGCATTTAAAGATTTCCATATGAAAATCCATCATTGCCCACCCATTTCATAGTGATATCCCCATATAATTCATGGGATTTCTTAAGTATTTCATAGCGATCACAAATTAAGCTCCTTTTTGCGATTAGACGCTTAGTTTACGAGATAATCGCATTTAAAGATTTCCATATGAAAATCCATCATTGCCCACCCATTTCATAGTGATATCCCCAAATAATTCATGGGATTTCTTAAGTATTTCATAGTGATCACAAATTAAGCTTTTTTTTGCGATTAGACGCTTAGTTTACGAGATAATCGCATTTAAAGATTTTCATATGAAAATCCATCATTGCCCACCCACTTCATAGTGATATCCCCATATGATTCATGGGATTTCTTAAGTATTTCATAGTGATCACAAATTAAGCTCCTTTTTGCGATTAGACGCTTAGTTTACGAGATAATCGCATTTAAAGATTTCCATATGAAAATCCATCATTGCCCACCCATTTCATAGTGATATCCCCATATAATTCATGGGATTTCTTAAGTATATTATAGTGATCACAAATTAAGCTCCTTTTTGCGATTAGACGCTTAGTTTACAAGATAATCGCATTTAAAGATTTCCATATGAAAATCCATCATTTCCCACCCATTTCATAGTGATATCCCCATATAATTCATGGGATTTCTTAAGTATTTCATAGCGATCACAAACTAAGCTCCTTTTTGCGATTAGACGCAAACGAGATAATCGCATTTAAAGATTTCCATATGAAAATCCATCATTGGGCACCCATTTCATAGTGATATCCCCATATTATTCGTGGGATTTCTTAAGTATTTCATAGTGATCACAAATTAAGCTCCTTTTTGCGATTAGACGCTTAGTTTACGAGATAATCGCATTTAAAGATTTCCATATGAAAATCCATCATTGGGCACCCATTTCATAGTGATATCCCCATATAATTCATGGGATTTCTTAAGTATATTATAGTGATCACAAATTAAGCTCCTTTTTGCGATTAGACGCTTAGTTTACAAGATAATCGCATTTAAAGATTTCCATATGAAAATCCATCATTCCCCACCCATTTCATAGTGATATCCCCATATAATTCATGGGATTTCTTAAGTATTTCATAGCGATCACAAACTAAGCTCCTTTTTGCGATTAGACGCTTAGTTTACGAGATAATCGCATTTAAAGATTTCCATATGAAAATCCATCATTGCCCACCCATTTCATAGTGATATCCCCATATAATTCATGGGATTTCTTAAGTATATTATAGTGATCACAAATTAAGCTCCTTTTTGCGATTAGACGCTTAGTTTACGAGATAATCGCATTTAAAGATTTTCATATGAAAATCCATCATTGCCCACCCACTTCATAGTGATATCCCCATATGATTCATGGGATTTCTTAAGTATTTCATAGTGATCACAAATTAAGCTCCTTTTTGCGATTAGACGCTTAGTTTACGAGATAATCGCATTTAAAGATTTCCATATGAAAATCCATCATTCCCCACCCATTTCATAGTGATATCCCCATATAATTCATGGGATTTCTTAAGTATTTCATAGCGATCACAAACTAAGCTCCTTTTTGCGATTAGACGCTTAGTTTACGAGATAATCGCATTTAAAGATTTCCATATGAAAATCCATCATTCCCCACCCATTTCATAGTGATATCCCCATATAATTCATGGGATTTCTTAAGTATATTATAGTGATCACAAATTAAGCTCCTTTTTGCGATTAGACGCTTAGTTTACGAGATAATCGCATTTAAAGATTTTCATATGAAAATCCATCATTGCCCACCCACTTCATAGTGATATCCCCACATGATTCATGGGATTTCTTAAGTATTTCATAGTGATCACAAATTAAGCTCCTTTTTGCGATTAGACGCTTAGTTTACGAGATAATCGCATTTAAAGATTTCCATATGAAAATCCATCATTCCCCACCCATTTCATAGTGATATCCCCATATAATTCATGGGATTTCTTAAGTATTTCATAGCGATCACAAATTAAGCTCCTTTTTGCGATTAGACGCTTAGTTTACGAGATAATCGCATTTAAAGATTTTCATATGAAAATCCATCATTGCCCACCCACTTCATAGTGATATCCCCATATGATTCATGGGATTTCTTAAGTATTTCATAGTGATCACAAATTAAGCTCCTTTTTGCGATTAGACGCTTAGTTTACGAGATAATCGCATTTAAAGATTTCCATATGAAAATCCATCATTGCCCACCCATTTCATAGTGATATCCCCATATAATTCATGGGATTTCTTAAGTATATTATAGTGATCACAAACTAAGCTCCTTTTTGCGATTAGACGCTTAGTTTACGAGATAATCGCATTTAAAGATTTCCATATGAAAATCCATCATTGGGCACCCATTTCATAGTGATATCCCCATATAATTCATGGGATTTCTTAAGTATATTATAGTGATCACAAATTAAGCTCCTTTTTGCGATTAGACGCTTAGTTTACGAGATAATCGCATTTAAAGATTTCCATATGAAAATCCATCATTGGGCACCCATTTCATAGTGATATCCCCATCTATTACAAGCGATTTCTTAAGTATTTCATAGTGATCACAAATTAAGCCCATCATTGCCCACCCATTTCATAGTGATATCCCCATATAATTCATGGGATTTCTTAAGTATATTATAGTGATCACAAATTAAGCTCCTTTTTGCGATTAGACGCTTAGTTTACGAGATAATCGCATTTAAAGATTTCCATATGAAAATCCATCATTGCCCACCCATTTCATAGTGATATCCCCATATAATTCATGGGATTTCTTAAGTATTTCATAGTGATCACAAATTAAGCTCCTTTTTGCGATTAGACGCTTAGTTTACGAGATAATCGCATTTAAAAATTTCCATATGAAAATCCATCATTGGGCACCCATTTCATAGTGATATCCCCATCTATTACAAGCGATTTCTTAAGTATTTCATAGTGATCACAAATTAAGCCCATCATTGCCCACCCATTTCATAGTGATATCCCCATATAATTCATGGGATTTCTTAGGTATATTATAGTGATCACAAATTAAGCTCCTTTTTGCGATTAGACGCTTAGTTTACGAGATAATCGCATTTAAAGATTTCCATATGAAAATCCATCATTGCCCACCCATTTCATAGTGATACCCCCATATAATTCATGGGATTTCTTAAGTATTTCATAGTGATCTCAAATTAAGCTCCTTTTTGCGATTAGACGCTTAGTTTACGAGGTAATCGCATTTAAAGATTTCCATATGAAAATCCATCATTGCCCACCCATTTCATAGTGATATCCCCATATAATTCATGGGATTTCTTAAGTATTTCATAGCGATCACAAACTAAGCTCCTTTTTGCGATTAGACGCTTAGTTTACGAGATAATCGCATTTAAAGATTTCCATATGAAAATCCACCCATTTCATAGTGATATCCCCATCTATTACAAGCGATTTCTTAAGTATTTCATAGTGATCACAAATTAAGCCCATCATTGCCCACCCATTTCATAGTGATATCCCCATATAATTCATGGGATTTCTTAAGTATATTATAGTGATCACAAATTAAGCTCCTTTTTGCGATTAGACGCTTAGTTTACGAGATAATCGCATTCAAAGATTTCCATATGAAAATCCATCATTGCCCACCCATTTCATAGTGATATCCCCATATAATTCATGGGATTTCTTAAGTATTTCATAGTGATCACAAATTAAGCTTCTTTTTGCGATTAGACGCTTAGTTTACGAGGTAATCGCATTTAAAGATTTCCATATGAAAATCCATCATTGGGCACCCATTTCATAGTGATATCCCCATATAATTCATGGGATTTCTTAAGTATATTATAGTGATCACAAATTAAGCTTCTTTTTGCGATTAGACGCTTAGTTTACGAGGTAATCGCATTTAAAGATTTCCATATGAAAATCCATCATTGCCCACCCATTTCATAGTGATATCCCCATATAATTCATGGGATTTCTTAAGTATATTATAGTGATCACAAATTAAGCTCCTTTTTGCGATTAGACGCTTAGTTTACGAGATAATCGCATTTAAAGATTTCCGTATGAAAATCCATCATTGCCCACCCATTTCATAGTGATATCCCCATATAATTCATGGGATTTCTTAAGTATTTCATAGTGATCACAAATTAAGCTCCTTTTTGCGATTAGACGCTTAGTTTACGAGGTAATCGCATTTAAAGATTTCCATATGAAAATCCATCATTGCCCACCCATTTCATAGTGATATTCCCATATAATTCATGGGATTTCGTAAGTATTTCATAGTGATCACAAATTAAGCTCCTTTTTGCGATTAGACGCTTAGTTTACGAGATAATCGCATTTAAAGATTTCCATATGAAAATCCATCATTGCCCACCCAATTATAGTGATATCCCCATATAATTCACGGGATTTCTTAAGTATTTCATAGTGATCACAAATTAAGCTCCTTTTTGCGATTAGACGCTTAGTTTACGAGATAATCGCATTTAAAGATTTCCATATGAAAATCCATCATTGGGCACCCATTTCATAGTGATATCCCCATATAATTCATGGGATTTCTTAAGTATTTCATAGTGATCACAAATAAAGCTCCTTTTTGCGATTAGACGCTTAGTTTACGAGATAATCGCATTTAAAGATTTCCATACGAAAATCCATCATTGCCCACCCATTTCATAGTGATATCCCCATATAATTCATGGGATTTCTTAAGTATTTCATAGCGATCACAAATTAAGCTCCTTTTTGCGATTAGACGCTTAGTTTACGAGATAATCGCATTTAAAGATTTCCATATGAAAATCCATCATTGCCCACCCATTTCATAGTGATATCCCCATATAATTCATGGGATTTCTTAAGTATTTCATAGTGATCACAAATTAAGCTCCTTTTTGCGATTAGACGCTTAGTTTACGAGATAATCGCATTTAAAGATTTCCATATGAAAATCCATCATTGGGCACCCATTTCATAGTGATGTCCCCATCTATTACAGCGATTTCTTAAGTATTTCATAGTGATCACAAATTAAGCTCCTTTTTGCGATTAGACGCTAAGTTTACGAGATAATCGCATTTAAAGATTTCCATATGAAAATCCATCATTGCCCACCCATTTCATAGTGATATCCCCATATAATTCATGGGATTTCTTAAGTATTTTATAGTGATCACAAATTAAGCTCCTTTTTGCGATTAGACGCTTAGTTTACGAGATAATCGCATTTAAAGATTTCCATATGAAAATCCATCATTGCCCACCCATTTCATAGTGATATCCCCATATAATTCATGGGATTTCTTAAGTATTTCATAGTGATCACAAATTAAGCTCCTTTTTGCGATTAGACGCTTAGTTTACGAGATAATCGCATTTAAAGATTTCCATATGAAAATCCATCATTGGGCACCCATTTCATAGTGATGTCCCCATATAATTCATGGGATTTCTTAAGTATATTATAGTGATCACAAATTAAGCTCCTTTTTGCGATTAGACGCTTAGTTTACGAGATAATCGCATTTAAAGATTTCCATATGAAAATCCATCATTCCCCACCCATTTCATAGTGATATCCCCATATAATTCATGGGATTTCTTAAGTATTTCATAGCGATCACAAACTAAGCTCCTTTTTGCGATTAGACGCTTAGTTTACGAGATAATCGCATTTAAAGATTTCCATATGAAAATCCATCATTGCCCACCCAATTATAGTGATATCCCCATATAATTCACGGGATTTCTCAAGTATTTCATAGTGATCACAAATTAAGCTCCTTTTTGCGATTAGACGCTTAGTTTACGAGGTAATCGCATTTAAATATTTCCATATGAAAATCCATCATTGCCCACCCATTTCATAGTGATATCCCCATATAATTCATGGGATTTCTTAAGTATATTATAGTGATCACAAATTAAGCTCCTTTTTGCGATTAGACGCTTAGTTTACGAGATAATCGCATTTAAAGATTTCCATATGAAAATCCATCATTCCCCACCCATTTCATAGTGATATCCCCATATAATTCATGGGATTTCTTAAGTATTTCATAGCGATCACAAACTAAGCTCCTTTTTGCGATTAGACGCTTAGTTTACGAGATAATCGCATTTAAAGATTTCCATATGAAAATCCATCATTGCCCACCCAATTATAGTGATATCCCCATATAATTCACGGGATTTCTTAAGTATTTCATAGTAATCACAAATTAAGCTCCTTTTTGCGATTAGACGCTTAGTTTACGAGATAATCGCATTTAAAGATTTCCATATGAAAATCCATCATTGCCCACCCATTTCATAGTGATATCCCCATATAATTCATGGGATTTCTTAAGTATTTCATAGTGATCACAAATTAAGCTCCTTTTTGCGATTAGACGCTTAGTTTGCGAGATAATCGCATTTAAAGATTTCCATATGAAAATCCATCATTGCCCACCCATTTCATAGTGATATCCCCATATAATTCATGGGATTTCTTAAGTATTTCATAGTGATCACAAATTAAGCTCCTTTTTGCGATTAGACGCTTAGTTTACGAGATAATCGCATTTAAGATTTCCATATGAAAATCCATCATTGGGCACCCATTTCATAGTGATCACAAATTAAGCTCCTTTTTGCGATTAGACGCTTAGTTTGCGAGATAATCGCATTTAAAGATTTCCATATGAAAATCCATCATTGCCCACCCATTTCATAGTGATATCCCCATATAATTCATGGGATTTCTTAAGTATTTCATACTGATCACAAATTAAGCTCCTTTTTGCGATTAGACGCTTAGTTTACGAGATAATCGCATTTAAAGATTTCCATATGAAAATCCATCATTGCCCACCCATTTCATAGTGATATCCCCATATAATTCATGGGATTTCTTAAGTATTTCATAGTGATCACAAATTAAGCTCCTTTTTGCGATTAGACGCTTAGTTTGCGAGATAATCGCATTTAAAGATTTCCATATGAAAATCCATCATTGCCCACCCATTTCATAGTGATATCCCCATATAGTTCATAGGATTTCTTAAGTATTTCATAGTGATCACAAATTAAGCTCCTTTTTGCGATTAGACGCTTAGTTTACGAGATAATCCCATTTAAAGATTTCCATATGAAAATCCATCATTGGGCACCCATTTCATTGTGATATCCCGATATAATTACAAGCGATTTCTTAAGTATTTCATAGTGATCACAAATTAAGCTCCTTTTTGCGATTAGACGCTAGTTTACGAGATAATCGCATTTAAAGATTTCCATATGAAAATCCATCATTGGGCACCCATTTCATTGTGATATCCCGATATAATTACAAGCGATTTCTTAAGTATTTCATAGTGATCACAAATTAAGCTCCTTTTTGCGATTAGACGCTTAGTTTACGAGATAATCGCATTTAAAGATTTCCATACGAAAATCCATCATTGCCCACCCATTTCATAGTGATATCCCCATATAATTCATGGGATTTCTTAAGTATTTCATAGCGATCACAAATTAAGCTCCTTTTTGCGATTAGACGCTTAGTTTACGAGATAATCGCATTTAAAGATTTCCATATGAAAATCCATCATTGCCCACCCATTTCATAGTGATATCCCCATATAATTCATGGGATTTCTTAAGTATTTCATAGTGATCACAAATAAAGCTCCTTTTTGCGATTAGACGCTTAGTTTACGAGATAATCGCATTTAAAGATTTCCATACGAAAATCCATCATTGCCCACCCATTTCATAGTGATATCCCCATATAATTCATGGGATTTCTTAAGTATTTCATAGCGATCACAAATTAAGCTCCTTTTTGCGATTAGACGCTTAGTTTACGAGATAATCGCATTTAAAGATTTCCATATGAAAATCCATCATTGCCCACCCATTTCATAGTGATATCCCCATATAATTCATGGGATTTCTTAAGTATTTCATAGTGATCACAAATTAAGCTCCTTTTTGCGATTAGACGCTTAGTTTACGAGATAATCGCATTTAAAGATTTCCATATGAAAATCCATCATTGGGCACCCATTTCATAGTGATGTCCCCATCTATTACAGCGATTTCTTAAGTATTTCATAGTGATCACAAATTAAGCTCCTTTTTGCGATTAGACGCTAAGTTTACGAGATAATCGCATTTAAAGATTTCCATATGAAAATCCATCATTGCCCACCCATTTCATAGTGATATCCCCATATAATTCATGGGATTTCTTAAGTATTTTATAGTGATCACAAATTAAGCTCCTTTTTGCGATTAGACGCTTAGTTTACGAGATAATCGCATTTAAAGATTTCCATATGAAAATCCATCATTGCCCACCCATTTCATAGTGATATCCCCATATAATTCATGGGATTTCTTAAGTATTTCATAGTGATCACAAATTAAGCTCCTTTTTGCGATTAGACGCTTAGTTTACGAGATAATCGCATTTAAAGATTTCCATATGAAAATCCATCATTGGGCACCCATTTCATAGTGATGTCCCCATATAATTCATGGGATTTCTTAAGTATATTATAGTGATCACAAATTAAGCTCCTTTTTGCGATTAGACGCTTAGTTTACGAGATAATCGCATTTAAAGATTTCCATATGAAAATCCATCATTCCCCACCCATTTCATAGTGATATCCCCATATAATTCATGGGATTTCTTAAGTATTTCATAGCGATCACAAACTAAGCTCCTTTTTGCGATTAGACGCTTAGTTTACGAGATAATCGCATTTAAAGATTTCCATATGAAAATCCATCATTGCCCACCCAATTATAGTGATATCCCCATATAATTCACGGGATTTCTCAAGTATTTCATAGTGATCACAAATTAAGCTCCTTTTTGCGATTAGACGCTTAGTTTACGAGGTAATCGCATTTAAATATTTCCATATGAAAATCCATCATTGCCCACCCATTTCATAGTGATATCCCCATATAATTCATGGGATTTCTTAAGTATATTATAGTGATCACAAATTAAGCTCCTTTTTGCGATTAGACGCTTAGTTTACGAGATAATCGCATTTAAAGATTTCCATATGAAAATCCATCATTCCCCACCCATTTCATAGTGATATCCCCATATAATTCATGGGATTTCTTAAGTATTTCATAGCGATCACAAACTAAGCTCCTTTTTGCGATTAGACGCTTAGTTTACGAGATAATCGCATTTAAAGATTTCCATATGAAAATCCATCATTGCCCACCCAATTATAGTGATATCCCCATATAATTCACGGGATTTCTTAAGTATTTCATAGTGATCACAAATTAAGCTCCTTTTTGCGATTAGACGCTTAGTTTACGAGATAATCGCATTTAAAGATTTCCATATGAAAATCCATCATTGCCCACCCATTTCATAGTGATATCCCCATATAATTCATGGGATTTCTTAAGTATTTCATAGTGATCACAAATTAAGCTCCTTTTTGCGATTAGACGCTTAGTTTGCGAGATAATCGCATTTAAAGATTTCCATATGAAAATCCATCATTGCCCACCCATTTCATAGTGATATCCCCATATAATTCATGGGATTTCTTAAGTATTTCATAGTGATCACAAATTAAGCTCCTTTTTGCGATTAGACGCTTAGTTTACGAGATAATCGCATTTAAGATTTCCATATGAAAATCCATCATTGGGCACCCATTTCATAGTGATCACAAATTAAGCTCCTTTTTGCGATTAGACGCTTAGTTTGCGAGATAATCGCATTTAAAGATTTCCATATGAAAATCCATCATTGCCCACCCATTTCATAGTGATATCCCCATATAATTCATGGGATTTCTTAAGTATTTCATACTGATCACAAATTAAGCTCCTTTTTGCGATTAGACGCTTAGTTTACGAGATAATCGCATTTAAAGATTTCCATATGAAAATCCATCATTGGGCACCCATTTCATAGTGATGTCCCCATCTATTACAAGCGATTTCTTAAGTATTTCATAGTGATCACAAATTAAGCTCCTTTTTGCGATTAGACGCTTAGTTTGCGAGATAATCGCATTTAAAGATTTCCATATGAAAATCCATCATTGCCCACCCATTTCATAGTGATATCCCCATATAATTCATGGGATTTCTTAAGTATTTCATAGTGATCACAAATTAAGCTCCTTTTTGCGATTAGACGCTTAGTTTGCGAGATAATCGCATTTAAAGATTTCCATATGAAAATCCATCATTGCCCACCCATTTCATAGTGATATCCCCATATAGTTCATAGGATTTCTTAAGTATTTCATAGTGATCACAAATTAAGCTCCTTTTTGCGATTAGACGCTTAGTTTACGAGATAATCCCATTTAAAGATTTCCATATGAAAATCCATCATTGGGCACCCATTTCATTGTGATATCCCGATATAATTACAAGCGATTTCTTAAGTATTTCATAGTGATCACAAATTAAGCTCCTTTTTGCGATTAGACGCTAGTTTACGAGATAATCGCATTTAAAGATTTCCATATGAAAATCCATCATTGGGCACCCATTTCATTGTGATATCCCGATATAATTACAAGCGATTTCTTAAGTATTTCATAGTGATCACAAATTAAGCTCCTTTTTGCGATTAGACGCTAGTTTACGAGATAATCGCATTTAAAGATTTCCATATGAAAATCCATCATTGGGCACCCATTTCATTGTGATATCCCGATATAATTACAAGCGATTTCTTAAGTATTTCATAGTGATCACAAATTAAGCTCCTTTTTGCGATTAGACGCTTAGTTTACGAGATAATCGCATTTAAGATTTCCATATGAAAATCCATCATTGGGCACCCATTTCATAGTGATCACAAATTAAGCTCCTTTTTGCGATTAGACGCTTAGTTTACGAGATAATCGCATTTAAAGATTTCCATATGAAAATCCATCATTGGGCACCCATTTCATAGTGATATCCCCATATAATTACAAGCGATTTCTTAAGTATTTCATAGTGATCACAAATTAAGCTCCTTTTTGCGATTAGACGCTTAGTTTACGAGATAATCGCATTTAAAGATTTCCATATGAAAATCCATCATTGGGCACCCATTTCATTGTGATATCCCGATATAATTACAAGCGATTTCTTAAGTATTTCATAGTGATCACAAATTAAGCTCCTTTTTGCGATTAGACGCTAGTTTACGAGATAATCGCATTTAAAGATTTCCATATGAAAATCCATCATTGCCCACCCATTTCATAGTGATATCCCCATATAATTCATGGGATTTCTTAAGTATTTCATAGTGATCACAAATTAAGCTCCTTTTTGCGATTAGACGCTTAGTTTACGAGATAATCGCATTTAAGATTTCCATATGAAAATCCATCATTGGGCACCCATTTCATAGTGATCACAAATTAAGCTCCTTTTTGCGATTAGACGCTTAGTTTACGAGATAATCGCATTTAAAGATTTCCATATGAAAATCCATCATTGGGCACCCATTTCATAGTGATATCCCCATATAATTACAAGCGATTTCTTAAGTATTTCATAGTGATCACAAATTAAGCTCCTTTTTGCGATTAGACGCTAGTTTACGAGATAATCGCATTTAAAGATTTCCATATGAAAATCCATCATTGCCCACCCATTTCATAGTGATATCCCCATATAGTTCATAGGATTTCTTAAGTATTTCATAGTGATCACAAATTAAGCTCCTTTTTGCGATTAGACGCTTAGTTTACGAGATAATCCCATTTAAAGATTTCCATATGAAAATCCATCATTGGGCACCCATTTCATAGTGATATCCCCATATAATTACAAGCGATTTCTTAAGTATTTCATAGTGATCACAAATTAAGCTCCTTTTTGCGATTAGACGCTTAGTTTACGATATAATCGCATTTAAAGATTTCCATATGAAAATCCATCATTGCCCACCCATTTCATAATGATATCCCATATAATTCATGGGATTTCTTAAGTATTTCATAGTGATCACAAATTAAGCTCCTTTTTGCGATTAGACGCTTAGTTTACGAGGTAATCGCATTTAAAGATTTCCATATGAAAATCCATCATTGCCCACCCATTTCATAGTGATATCCCCATATAATTCATGGGATTTCTTAAGTATATTATAGTGTTCACAAATTAAGCTCCTTTTTGCGATTAGACGCTAGTTTACGAGATAATCGCATTTAAAGATTTCCATATGAAAATCCATCATTGGGCACCCATTTCATAGTGATATCCCCTTCCTTTTTGCGATTAGACGCTTAGTTTACGAGATAATCGCATTTAAAGATTTCCATATGAAAATCCATCATTGCCCACCCATTTCATAGTGATATCCCCATATAATTCATGTGATTTCTTAAGTATTTCATAGTGATAACAAATTAAGCTCCTTTTTGCGATTAGACGCTTAGTTTACGAGATAATCGCATTTAAAGATTTCCATATGAAAATCCATCATTGGGCACCCATTTCATAGTGATATCCCCATCTATTACAAGCGATTTCTTAAGTATTTCATAGTGATCACAAATTAAGCTCCTTTTTGCGATTAGACGCTTAGTTTACGAGATAATCGCATTTAAAGATTTCCATATGAAAATCCATCATTGGGCACCCATTTCATAGTGATATCCCCATCCTTTTTGCGATTAGACGCTTAGTTTACGAGATAATCGCATTTAAAGATTTCCATATGAAAATCCATCATTGCCCACCCATTTCATAGTGATATCCCCATCTATTACAAGCGATTTCTTAAGTATTTCATAGTGATCACAAATTAAGCTCCTTTTTGCGATTAGACGCTTAGTTTACGAGATAATCGCATTTAAAGATTTCCATATGAAAATCCATCATTGCCCACCCATTTCATAGTGATATCCCCATATAATTCATGGGATTTCCTAAGTATTTCATATTGATCACAAATTAAGCTCCTTTTTGCGATTAGATGCTTAGTTTACGAGATAATCGCATTTAAAGATTTCCATATGAAAATCCATCATTGCCCGCCCATTTCATATAATTCATGGGATTTCTTAAGTATTTCATAGTGATCACAAATTAAGCTCCTTTTTGCGATTAGACGCTTAGTTTACGAGATAATCGCATTTAAAGATTTCCATATGAAAATCCATCATTGCCCACCCATTTCATAGTGATATCCCCATCTATTACAAGCGATTTCTTAAGTATTTCATAGTGATCACAAATTAAGCTTCTTTTTGCGATTAGACGCTTAGTTTACGAGATAATCGCATTTAAAGATTGCCATATGAAAATTCATCATTGGGCACCCATTTCATAGTGATATCCCCATCTATTACAAGCGATTTCTTAAGTATTTCATAGTGATCACAAATTAAGCTCCTTTTTGCGATTAGACGCTTAGTTGACGAGATAATCGCATTTAAAGATTTCCATATGAAAATCCATCATTGGGCACCCATTTCATAGTGATATCCCCATCTATTACAAGCGATTTCTTAAGTATTTCATAGTGATTACAAATTAAGCTCCTTTTTGCGATTAGACGCTTTGTTTACGAGATAATCGCATTTAAAGATTTCCATATGAAAATCCATCATTGGGCACCCATTTCATAGTGATATCCCCATCTATTACAAGCGATTTCTTAAGTATTTCATAGTGATCACAAATTAAGCTCCTTTTTGCGATTAGACGCTTTGTTTACGAGATAATCGCATTTAAAGATTTCCATATGAAAATCCATCATTGGGCACCCATTTCATAGTGATATCCCCATCTATTACAAGCGATTTCTTAAGTATTTCATAGTGATTACAAATTAAGCTCCTTTTTGCGATTAGACGCTTAGTTTACGAGATAATCGCATTTAAAGATTTCCATATGAAAATCCATCATTGGGCACCCATTTCATAGTGATATCCCCATCTATTACAAGCGATTTCTTAAGTATTTCATAGTGATCACAAATTAAGCTCCTTTTTGCGATTAGACGCTTAGTTTACGAGATAATCGCATTTAAAGGTTTCCATATGAAAATCCATCATTGGGCACCCATTTCATAGTGATATCCCCATCCTTTTTGCGATTAGACGCTTAGTTTACGAGATAATCGCATTTAAAGATTTCCATATGAAAATCCATCATTGGGCACCCATTTCATAGTGATATCCCCATCCTTTTTGCGATTAGACGCTTAGTTTACGAGATAATCGCATTTAAAGATTTCCATATGAAAATCCATCATTGGGCACCCATTTCATAGTGATATCCCCATCTATTACAAGCGATTTCTTAAGTATATTATAGTGATCACAAATTAAGCTCCTTTTTGCGATTAGACGCTTTGTTTACGAGATAATCGCATTTAAAGATTTCCATATGAAAATCCATCATTGGGCACCCATTTCATAGTGATATCCCCATCTATTACAAGCGATTTCTTAAGTATATTATAGTGATCACAAATTAAGCTCCTTTTTGCGATTAGACGCTTTGTTTACGAGATAATCGCATTTAAAGATTTCCATATGAAAATCCATCATTGGGCACCCATTTCATAGTGATATCCCCATCTATTACAAGCGATTTCTTAAGTATTTCATAGTGATCACAAATTAAGGTCCTTTTTGCGATTAGACGCTTAGTTTACGAGATAATCGCATTTAAAGATTTCCATATGAAAATCCATCATTGGGCAGCCATTTCATAGTGATATCCCCATCTATTACAAGCGATTTCTTAAGTATTTCATAGTGATCACAAATTAAGCTCCTTTTTGCGATTAGACGCTTAGTTTACGAGATAATCGCATTTAAAGGTTTCCATATGAAAATCCATCATTGGGCACCCATTTCATAGTGATATCCCCATCCTTTTTGCGATTAGACGCTTAGTTTACGAGATAATCGCATTTAAAGATTTCCATATGAAAATCCATCATTGGGCACCCATTTCATAGTGATATCCCCATCCTTTTTGCGATTAGACGCTTAGTTTACGAGATAATCGCATTTAAAGATTTTCATATGAAAATCCATCATTGGGCACCCATTTCATAGTGATATCCCCATCTATTACAAGCGATTTCTTAAGTATTTTTTGCGATTAGACGCTTAGTTTACGAGATAATCGCATTTAAAGATTTCCATATGAAAATCCATCATTGCCCACCCATTTCATAGTGATATCCCCATATAATTCATGTGATTTCTTAAGTATTTCATAGTGATAACAAATTAAGCTCCTTTTTGCGATTAGACGCTTAGTTTACGAGATAATCGCATTTAAAGATTTCCATATGAAAATCCATCATTGGGCACCCATTTCGTAGTGATATCCCCATCTATTACAAGCGATTTCTTAAGTATTTCATAGTGATCACAAATTAAGCTCCTTTTTGCGATTAGACGCTTAGTTTACGAGATAATCGCATTTAAAGATTTCCATATGAAAATCCATCATTGGGCACCCATTTCATAGTGATATCCCCATATAATTCATGGGATTTCTTAAGTATTTCATAGAAATCACAAATAAAGCTCCTTTTTGCGATTAGACGCTTAGTTTACGAGATAATCGCATTTAAAGATTTCCATATGAAAATCCATCATTGGGCACCCATTTCATAGTGATATCCCCATCTATTACAAGCGATTTCTTAAGTATTTCATAGTGATCACAAATTAAGCTCCTTTTTGCGATTAGACGCTTAGTTTACGAGATAATCGCATTTAAAGATTTCCATATGAAAATCCATCATTGGGCACCCATTTCATAGTGATATCCCCATATAATTCATAGGATTTCTTAAGTATTTCATAGTGATCACAAATTTAGCTCCTTTTTGCGATTAGACGCTTAGTTTACGAGATAATCGCATTTAAAGATTTCCATATGAAAATCCATCATTGGGCACCCATTTTATAGTGATATCCCCATATAATTCATAGGATTTCTTAAGTATTTCATAGTGACCCATTCATAGTGATATCCCCATCTATTACAAGCGATTTCTTAAGTATTTCATAGTGATCACAAATTAAACTCCTTTCTGCGATTAGACGCTTAGTTTACGAGATAATCGCATTTAAAGATTTCCATATGAAAATCCATCATTGGGCACCCATTTCATAGTGATATCCCCATCTATTACAAGCGATTTCTTAAGTATTTTATAGTGATCACAAATTAAGCTCCTTTTTGCGATTAGACGCTTAGTTTACGAGATAATCGCATTTAAAGATTTCCATATGAAAATCCATCATTGCCCACCCATTTCATAGTGATATCCCCATATAATTCATGGGATTTCTTAAGTATTTCATAATGATCACAAATAAAGTTCCTTTTTGCGATTAGACGCTTAGTTTACGAGATAATCGCATTTAAAGATTTCCATATGAAAATCCATCATTGGGCACCCATTTCAAAGTGATATCCCCATATAATTCATGGGATTTCTTAATTTTTTTATAGTGATCACAAATTAAGCTCCTTTTTGCGATTAGACGCTTAGTGTACGAGATAATTGCATTTAAAGATTTCCATATGAAAATCCATCATTGGGCACCCATTTCATAGTGATATCCCCATCTATTACAAGCGATTTCTTAAGTATTTCATAGTGATCACAAATTAAGCTCCTTTTTGCGATTAGACGCTTAGTTTACGAGATAATCGCATTTAAAGATTTCCATATGAAAATCCATCATTGGGCACCCATTTCATAGTGATATCCCCATATAATTCATGGGATTTCTTAAGTATTTCATAATGATCACAAATAAAGTTCCTTTTTGCGATTAGACGCTTAGTTTACGAGATAATCGCATTTAAAGATTTCCATATGAAAATCCATCATTGGGCACCCATTTCAAAGTGATATCCCCATATAATTCATGGGATTTCTTAATTTTTTTATAGTGATCACAAATTAAGCTCCTTTTTGCGATTAGACGCTTAGTGTACGAGATAATTGCATTTAAAGATTTCCATATGAAAATCCATCATTGGGCACCCATTTCATAGTGATATCCCCATCTATTACAAGCGATTTCTTAAGTATTTCATAGTGATCACAAATTAAGCTCCTTTTTGCGATTAGACGCTTAGTTTACGAGATAATCACATTTAAAGATTTCCATATGAAAATCCATCATTGGGCACCCATTTCATAGTGATATCCCCATCTATTACAAGCGATTTCTTAAGTATTTCATAGTGATCACAAATAAAGCTCCTTTTTGCGATTAGACGCTTAGTTTACGAGATAATCGCATTTAAAGATTTCCATATGAAAATCCATCATTGGGCACCCATTTCATAGTGATATCCCCATCTATTACAAGCGATTTCTTAAGTATTTCATAGTGATCACAAATTAAGCTCCTTTCTGCGATTAGACGCTTAGTTTACGAGATAATCGCATTTAAAGATTTCCATATGAAAATCCATCATTGCCCACCCATTTCATAGTGATATCCCCATATAATTCATGGGATTTCTTAAGTATTTCATAATGATCACAAATAAAGTTCCTTTTTGCGATTAGACGCTTAGTTTACGAGATAATCGCATTTAAAGATTTCCATATGAAAATCCATCATTGGGCACCCATTTCAAAGTGATATCCCCATATAATTCATGGGATTTCTTAATTTTTTTATAGTGATCACAAATTAAGCTCCTTTCTGCGATTAGACGCTTAGTTTACGAGATAATCGCATTTAAAGATTTCCATATGAAAATCCATCATTGGGCACCCATTTCATAGTGATATCCCCATCTATTACAAGCGATTTCTTAAGTATTTCATAGTGATCACAAATTAAGCTCCTTTTTGCGATTAGACGCTTAGTTTACGAGATAATCGCATTTAAAGATTTCCATATGAAAATCCATCATTGGGCACCCATTTCATAGTGATATCCCCATATAATTCATGGGATTTCTTAAGTATTTCATAGTGATCACAAATTAAGCTCCTTTTTGCGATTAGACGCTTAGTTTACGAGATAATCGCATTTAAAGATTTCCATATGAAAATCCATCATTGGGCACCCATTTCATAGTGATATCCCCATCTATTACAAGCGATTTCTTAAGTATTTCATAGTGATCACAAATTAATCTCCTTTTTGCGATTAGACGCTTAGTTTACGAGATAATCGCATTTAAAGATTTCCATATGAAAATCCATCATTGGGCATCAATTTCATAGTGATATCCCCATATAATTCATGGGATTTCTTAAGTATTTCATAGTGATCACAAATTAAGCTCCTTTTTGCGATTAGACGCTTAGTTTACGAGATAATCGCATTTAAAGATTTCCATATGAAAATCCATCATTGGGCACCCATTTCATAGTGATATCCCCATCTATTACAAGCGATTTCTTAAGTAATTCATAGTGATCACAAATTAAGCTCCTTTTTGCGATTAGACGCTTAGTTTACGAGATAATCGCATTTAAAGATTTCCATATGAAAATCCATCATTGCCCTCCCATTTCATAGTGATATCCTCATATAATTCATGGGCTTTCTTAAGTATTTCATAGTGATCACAAATTAAGCTCCTTTTTGCGATTAGATGCTTAGTTTACGAGATAATCGCATTTAAAGATTTCCATATGAAAATCCATCATTGGGCATCAATTTCATAGTGATATCCCCATATAATTCATGGGATTTCTTAAGTATTTTATAGTGATCACAAGTTAAGCTCCTTTTTGCGATTAGACGCTTAGTTTACGAGATAATCGCATTTAAAGATTTCCATATGAAAATCCATCATTGGGCATCAATTTCATAGTGATATCCCCATATAATTCATGGGATTTCTTAAGTATTTCATAGTGATCACAAATTAAGCTCCTTTTTGCGATTAGACGCTTAGTTTACGAGATAATCGCATTTAAAGATTTCCATATGAAAATCCATCATTGGGCACCCATTTCATAGTGATATCCCCATCTATTACAAGCGATTCCTTAAGTATTTCATAGTGATCACAAATTAAGCTCCCTTTTGCGATTAGACGCTTAGTTTACGAGATAATCGCGAGATAATCGCATTTAAAGATTTCCATATGAAAATCCATCATTGGGCACCCATTTCATAGTGATATCCCCATATAATTCATGGGATTTCTTAAGTATTTTATAGTGATCACAAATTAAGCTCCTTTTTGCAATTAGACGCTTAGTTTACGAGATAATCGCATTTAAAGATTTCTATATGAAAATCCATCATAGTGATATCCCCATCTATTACAAGCGATTTCTTAAGTAATTCATAGTGATCACAAATTAAGCTCCTTTTTGCGATTAGACGCTTAGTTTACGAGATAATCGCATTTAAAGATTTCCATATGAAAATCCATCATTGGGCACCCATTTCATAGTGATATCCCCATCTATTACAAACGATTTCTTAAGTATTTCATAGTGATCACAAATTAAGCTCCTTTTTGCGATTAGACGCTTAGTTTACGAGATAATCGCATTTAAAGATTTCCATATGAAAATCCATCATTGGGCACCCATTTCATAGTGATATCCCCATCTATTACAAGCGATTTCTTAAGTATTTCATAGTGATCACAAATAAAGCTCCTTTTTGCGATTAGACGCTTAGTTTACGAGATAATCGCATTTAAAGATTTCCATATGAAAATCCATCATTGGGCACCCATTTCATAGTGATATCCCCATCTATTACAAGCGATTTCTTAAGTATTTCATAGTGATCACAAATAAAGCTCCTTTTTGCGATTAGACGCTTAGTTTACGAGATAATCGCATTTAAAGATTTCCATATGAAAATCCATCATTGCGCACCCATTTCATAGTGGTATCCCCATATAATTCATGGGATTTCTTAAGTATTTCATAGTGATCACAAATTAAGCTCCTTTTTGCGATTAGACGCTTAGTTTACGAGATAATCGCATTTAAAGATTTCCATATGAAAATCCATCATTGGGCACCCATTTCATAGTGATATCCCCATCTATTACAAACGATTTCTTAAGTATTTCATAGTGATCACAAATTAAGCTCCTTTTTGCGATTAGACGCTTAGTTTACGAGATAATCGCATTTAAAGATTTCCATATGAAAATCCATCATTGGGCACCCATTTCATAGTGATATCCCCATATAATTCATGCGATTTCTTAAGTATTTCATAGTGATCACAAATAAAGCTCCTTTTTGCGATTAGACGCTTAGTTTACGAGATAATCGCATTTAAAGATTTCCATATGAAAATCCATCATTGCGCACCCATTTCATAGTGGTATCCCCATATAATTCATGGGATTTCTTAAGTATTTCATAGTGATCACAAATTAAGCTCCTTTTTGCGATTAGACGCTTAGTTTACGAGATAATCGCATTTAAAGATTTCCATATGAAAATCCATCATTGGGCACCCATTTCATAGTGATATCCCCATCTATTACAAACGATTTCTTAAGTATTTCATAGTGATCACAAATAAAGCTCCTTTTTGCGATTAGACGCTTAGTTTACGAGATAATCGCATTTAAAGATTTCCATATGAAAATCCATCATTGCGCACCCATTTCATAGTGGTATCCCCATATAATTCATGGGATTTCTTAAGTATTTCATAGTGATCACAAATTAAGCTCCTTTTTGCGATTAGACGCTTAGTTTACGAGATAATCGCATTTAAAGATTTCCATATGAAAATCCATCATTGGGCACCCATTTCATAGTGATATCCCCATCTATTACAAACGATTTCTTAAGTATTTCATAGTGATCACAAATTAAGCTCCTTTTTGCGATTAGACGCTTAGTTTACGAGATAATCGCATTTAAAGATTTCCATATGAAAATCCATCATTGGGCACCCATTTCATAGTGATATCCCCATCTATTACAAGCGATTTCTTAAGTATTTCATAGTGATCACAAATAAAGCTCCTTTTTGCGATTAGACGCTTAGTTTACGAGATAATCGCATTTAAAGATTTCCATATGAAAATCCATCATTGGGCACCCATTTCATAGTGATATCCCCATCTATTACAAGCGATTTCTTAAGTATTTCATAGTGATCACAAATTAAGCTCCTTTTTGCGATTAGACGCTTAGTTTACGAGATAATCGCATTTAAAGATTTCCATATGAAAATCCATCATTGGGCACCCAATTCATAGTAATGTCCCCATCTATTACAAGCGATTTCTTAAGTATTTCATAGTGATCACAAATTAAGCTCCTTTTTGCGATTAGACGCTTAGTTTACGAGATAATCGCATTTAAAGATTTCCATATGAAAATCCATCATTGGGCACCCATTTCATAGTGATATCCCCATATAATTCATGCGATTTCTTAAGTATTTCATAGTGATCACAAATTAAGCTCCTTTTTGCGATTAGACGCTTAGTTTACGAGATAATCGCATTTAAAGATTTCCATATGAAAATCCATCATTGGGCACCCATTTCATAGTGATATCCCCATATAATTCATGGGATTTCTTAAGTATTTCATAGTGATCACAAATAAAGCTCCTTTTTGCGATTAGACGCTTAGTTTACGAGATAATCGCATTTAAAGATTTCCATATGAAAATCCATCATTGGGCACCCATTTCATAGTGATATCCCCATATAATTCATGGGATTTCTTAAGTATTTCATAGTGATCACAAATTAAGCTCCATTTTGCGATTAGACGCTTACTTTACGAGATAATCGCATTTAAAGATTTCCATATGAAAATCCATCATTGGGCACCCATTTCATACCCAGCAAAATATTTTGTTGCAAAGAAACAATTACAGAACAGCTTTTACTGATAAGTAACAAGTTCCACTTTCGGTTGCACAATATATTATTTTTGTTTGAAATTGTCCCAAAACCAACATGTTCTCATGGAACCTGTTATGAAATGAATTGCTACATATCTGAATTACATATTCTGTTTTTTAAAATTTCATTGATTTTCAATTGGGTGTTAGTTCGAAATATATTTCAACTCAGATTTTTGAGTTTTTCTTAATAAATACCCTCTAAAAAATACTTATTTCGAATACGAATATTCATTTTCAGTTCTACGGAATCTGTGGTGCAACATGTTGTACATAATCGGTTATATAGAACCAGAAACAGAATAGAAAGTCGATTAAAAAAGAAACGATTCTAGTATCAATACCATTCGCAACAAGTTCTGAAAAATTTTCCTGGGTAGTGATATCCCCAAATAATTCATGCGATTTCTTAAGTATTTTATAGTGATCACAAATTAAGCTCCTTTTTGCGATTAGACGCTTAGTTTACGAGATAATCGCATTTAAAGATTTCCATATGAAAATCCATCATTGGGCACCCATTTCATAGTGATATCCCCATATAATTCATGGGATTTCTTAAGTATTTCATAGTGATCACAAATAAAGCTCCTTTTTGCGATTAGACGCTTAGTTTACGAGATAATCGCATTTAAAGATTTCCATATGAAAATCCATCATTGGGCACCCATTTCATAGTGATATCCCCATATAATTCATGCGATTTCTTAAGTATTTCATAGTGATCACAAATTAAGCTCCTTTTTGCGATTAGACGCTTAGTTTACGAGATAATCGCATTTAAAGATTTCCATATGAAAATCCATCATTGGGCACCCAATTCATAGTAATGTCCCCATCTATTACAAGCGATTTCTTAAGTATTTCATAGTGATCACAAATTAAGCTCCTTTTTGCGATTAGACGCTTAGTTTACGAGATAATCGCATTTAAAGATTTCCATATGAAAATCCATCATTGGGCACCCATTTCATAGTGATATCCCCATATAATTCATGCGATTTCTTAAGTATTTCATAGTGATCACAAATTAAGCTCCTTTTTGCGATTAGACGCTTAGTTTACGAGATAATCGCATTTAAAGATTTCCATATGAAAATCCATCATTGGGCACCCAATTCATAGTAATGTCCCCATCTATTACAAGCGATTTCTTAAGTATTTCATAGTGATCACAAATTAAGCTCCTTTTTGCGATTAGACGCTTAGTTTACGAGATAATCGCATTTAAAGATTTCCATATGAAAATCCATCATTGGGCACCCATTTCATAGTGATATCCCCATATAATTCATGCGATTTCTTAAGTATTTCATAGTGATCACAAATTAAGCTCCTTTTTGCGATTAGACGCTTAGTTTACGAGATAATCGCATTTAAAGATTTCCATATGAAAATCCATCATTGGGCACCCATTTCATAGTGATATCCCCAAATAATCCATGCGATTTCTTAAGTATTTCATAGTGATCACAAATTAAGCTCCTTTTTGCGATTAGACGCTTAGTTTACGAGATAATCGCATTTAAAGATTTCCATATGAAAATCCATCATTGCCCACCCATTTCATAGTGATATCCCCATATAATTCATGGGATTTCTTAAGTATTTCATAGTGATCACAAATTAAGCTCCTTTTTGCGATTAGACGCTTAGTTGACGAGATAATCGCATTTAAAGATTTCCATATGAAAATCCATCATTGGGCACCCATTTCATAGTGGTATCCCCATATAATTCATGGGATTTCTTAAGTATTTCATAGTGATCACAAATTAAGCTCCTTTTTGCGATTTGACGCTTAGTTGACGAGATAATCGCATTTAAAGATTTCCATATGAAAATCCATCATTGGGCACCCATTTCATAGTGGTATCCCCATATAATTCATGGGATTTCTTAAGGATTTCATAGTGATCACAAATTAAGCTCCTTTTTGCGATTAGACGCTTAGTTTACGAGATAATCGCATTTAAAGATTTCCATATGAAAATCCATCATTGCCCACCCATTTCATAGTGATATCCCCATATAATTCATGGGATTTCTTAAGTATTTCATAGTGATCACAAATTAAGCTCCTTTTTGCGATTAGACGCTTAGTTTACGAGATAATCGCATTTAAAGATTTCCATATGAAAATCCATCATTGGGCACCCATTTCATAGTGATATCCCCATATAATTCATGGGATTTCTTAAGTATTTCATAGTGATCACAAATAAAGCTCCTTTTTGCGATTAGACGCTTAGTTTACGAGATAATCGCATTTAAAGATTTCCATATGAAAATCCATCATTGGGCACCCATTTCATAGTGATATCCCCATCTATTACAAGCGATTTCTTAAGTATTTCATAGTGATCACAAATTAAGCTCCTTTTTGCGATTAGACGCTTAGTTTACGAGATAATCGCATTTAAAGATTTCCATATGAAAATCCATCATTGGGCACCCATTTCATAGTGATATCCCCATATAATTCATGCGATTTCTTAAGTATTTCATAGTGATCACAAATTAAGCTCCTTTTTGCGATTAGACGCTTAGTTTACGAGATAATCGCATTTAAAGATTTCCATATGAAAATCCATCATTGGGCACCCATTTCATAGTGATATCCCCATATAATTCATGGGATTTCTTAAGTATTTCATAGTGATCACAAATAAAGCTCCATTTTGCGATTAGACGCTTAGTTTACGAGATAATCGCATTTAAAGATTTCCATATGAAAATCCATCATTGGGCACCCATTTCATAGTGATATCCCCATATAATTCATGCGATTTCTTAAGTATTTCATAGTGATCACAAATTAAGCTCCTTTTTGCGATTAGACGCTTAGTTTACGAGATAATCGCATTTAAAGATTTCCATATGAAAATCCATCATTGGGCACCCATTTCATAGTGATATCCCCATATAATTCATGGGATTTCTTAAGTATTTCATAGTGATCACAAATAAAGCTCCTTTTTGCGATTAGACGCTTAGTTTACGAGATAATCGCATTTAAAGATTTCCATATGAAAATCCATCATTGCCCACCCATTTCATGTTGATATCCCCAAATAATTCATGCGATTTCTTAAGTATTTCATAGTGATCACAAATTAAGCTCCTTTTTGCGATTAGACGCTTAGTTTACGAGATAATCGCATTTAAAGATTTCCATATGAAAATCCATCATTGGGCACCCATTTCATAGTGATATCCCCATATAATTCATGGGATTTCTTAAGTATTTCATAGTGATCACAAATAAAGCTCCTTTTTGCGATTAGACGCTTAGTTTACGAGATAATCGCATTTAAAGATTTCTATATGAAAATCCATCATTGCCCACCCATTTCATATTGATATCCCCAAATAATTCATGCGATTTCTTAAGTATTTCATAGTGATCACAAATTAAGCTCCTTTTTGCGATTAGACGCTTAGTTTACGAGATAATCGCATTTAAAGATTTCCATATGAAAATCCATCATTGGGCACCCATTTCATAGTGATATCCCCAAATAATTCATGCGATTTCTTAAGTATTTCATAGTGATCACAAATTAAGCTCCTTTTTGCGATTAGACGCTTAGTTTACGAGATAATCGCATTTAAAGATTTCCATATGAAAATCCATCATTGGGCACCCTTTTCATAGTGATATCCCCATATAATTCATGGGATTTCTTAAGTATTTCACAGTGATCACAAATTAAGCTCCTTTTTGCGATTAGACGCTTAGTTTACGAGATAATCGCATTTAAAGATTTCCATATGAAAATCCATCATTGGGCACCCATTTCATAGTGATATCCCCAAATAATTCATGCGATTTCTTAAGTATTTCATAGTGATCACAAATTAAGCTCCTTTTTGCGATTAGACGCTTAGTTTACGAGATAATCGCATTTAAAGATTTCCATATGAAAATCCATCATTGGGCACCCTTTTCATAGTGATATCCCCATATAATTCATGGGATTTCTTAAGTATTTCACAGTGATCACAAATTAAGCTCCTTTTTGCGATTAGACGCTTAGTTTACGAGATAATTGCATTTAAAGATTTCCATATGAAAATCCATCATTGGGCACCCATTTCATAGTGATATCCCCATATAATTCATGGGATTTCTTAAGTATTTCATAGTGATCACAAATTAAGCTCCTTTTTGCGATTAGACGCTTAGTTTACGAGATAATCGCATTTAAAGATTTCCATTTGAAAATCCATCATTGGGCACCCATTTCATAGTGATATGCCCATATAATTCATGGGATTTCCTAAGTATTTCATAGTGATCACAAATTAAGCTCCTTTTTGCGATTAGACGCTTAGTTTACGAGATAATCGCATTTAAAGATTTCCATATGAAAATCCATCATTGGGCACCCATTTCATAGTGATATCCCCATATAATTCATGGGATTTCTTAAGTATTTCATAGTGATCACAAATTAAGCTCCTTTTTGCGATTAGACGCTTAGTTTACGAGATAATCGCATTTAAAGATTTCCATATGAAAATCCATCATTGGGCACCCATTTCATAGTGATATCCCCATATAATTCATGGGATTTCTTAAGTATTTCATAGTGATGACAAATTAAGCTCCTTTTTGCGATTAGACGCTTAGTTTACGAGATAATCGCATTTAAATATTTCCATATGAAAATCCATCATTGGGCACCCATTTCATAGTGATATCCCCATACAATTCATGGGATTTCTTAAGTATTTCATAGTGATCACAAATAAAGCTCCTTTTTGCGATTAGACGCTTAGTTTACGAGATAATCGCATTTAAAGATTTCCATATGAAAATCCATCATTGGGCACCCATTTCATAGTGATATCCCCATATAATTCATGGGATTTCTTAAGTATTTCATAGTGATCAGAAATTAAGCTCCTTTTTGCGATTAGACGCTTAGTTTACGAGATAATCGCATTTAAAGATTTCCATATGAAAATCCATCATTGGGCACCCATTTCATAGTGATATCCCCATATAATTCATGGGATTTCTTAAGTATTTCATAGTGATCACAAATTAAGCTCCTTTTTGTGATTAGACGCTTAGTTTACGAGATAATCGCATTTAAAGATTTCCATATGAAAATCCATCATTGGGCACCCATTTCATAGTGATATCCCCATATAATTAATGGGATTTCTTAAGTATTTCATAGTGATGACAAATTAAGCTCCTTTTTGCGATTAGACGCTTAGTTTACGAGATAATCGCATTTAAATATTTCCATATGAAAATCCATCATTGGGCACCCATTTCATAGTGATATCCCCATACAATTCATGGGATTTCTTAAGTATTTCATAGTGATCACAAATAAAGCTCCTTTTTGCGATTAGACGCTTAGTTTACGAGATAATCGCATTTAAAGATTTCCATATGAAAATCCATCATTGGGCACCCATTTCATAGTGATATCCCCATACAATTCATGGGATTTCTTAAGTATTTCATAGTGATCACAAATAAAGCTCCTTTTTGCGATTAGACGCTTAGTTTACGAGATAATCGCATTTAAAGATTTCCATATGAAAATCCATCATTGGGCACCCATTTCATAGTGATATCCCCATATAATTCATGGGATTTCTTAAGTATTTCATAGTGATGACAAATTAAGCTCCTTTTTGCGATTAGACGCTTAGTTTACGAGATAATCGCATTTAAAGATTTCCATATGAAAATCCATCATTGGGCACCCATTTCATAGTGATATCCCCATACAATTCATGGGATTTCTTAAGTATTTCATAGTGATCACAAATAAAGCTCCTTTTTGCGATTAGACGCTTAGTTTACGAGATAATCGCATTTAAAGATTTCCATATGAAAATCCATCATTGGGCACCTATTTCATAGTGATATCCCCATATAATTCATGGGATTTCTTAAGTATTTCATAGTGATCACAAAGAAAGCTCCTTTTTGCGATTAGACGCTTAGTTTACGAGATAATCGCATTTAAAGATTTCCATATGATAATCCATCATTGGGCACCTATTTCATAGTGATATCCCCATATAATTCATGGGATTTCTTAAGTATTTCATAGTGATCACAAATAAAGCTCCTTTTTGCGATTAGACGCTTAGTTTACGAGATAATCGCATTTAAAGATTTCCATATGAAAATCCATCATTGGGCACCCATTTCATAGTGATATCCCCATATAATTCATGGGATTTCTTAAGTATTTCATAGTGATCACAAATAAAGCTCCTTTTTGCGATTAGACGCTTAGTTTACGAGATAATCGCATTTAAAGATTTCCATATGAAAATCCATCATTGGGCACCCATTTCATAGTGATATCCCCATATAATTCATGGGATTTCTTAAGTATTTCATAGTGATCACAAATTAAGCTCCTTTATGCGATTAGACGCTTAGTTTACGAGATAATCGCATTTAAAGATTTCCATATGAAAATCCATCATTGGGCACCCATTTCATAGTGATATCCCCATATAATTCATGGGATTTCTTAAGTATATTATAGTGATCACAAATTAAGCTCCTTTTTGCGATTAGACGCTTAGTTTACGAGATAATCGCATTTGAAGATTTCCATATGAAAATCCATCATTGGGCACCCATTTCATAGTGATATCCCCATATAATTCATGGGATTTCTTAAGTATTTCATAGTGATCACAAATTAAGCTCCTTTTTGCGATTAGACGCTTAGTTTACGAGATAATCGCATTTAAAGATTTCCATATGAAAATCCATCATTGGGCACCCATTTCATAGTGATATCCCCATCTAGTACAAGCGATTTCTTAAGTATTTCATAGTGATCACAAATTAAGCTCCTTTTTGCGATTAGACGCTTAGTTTACGAGATAATCGCATTTAAAGATTTCCATATGAAAATCCATCATTGGGCACCCATTTCATAGTGATATCCCCATCTATTACAAGCGATTTCTTAAGTATTTCATAGTGATCACAAATTAAGCTCCTTTTTGCGATTAGACGCTTAGTTTACGAGATAATCGCATTTAAAGATTTCCATATGAAAATCCATCATTGGGCACCCATTTCATAGTGATATCCCCATATAATTCATGGGATTTCTTAAGTATTTTATAGTGATCACATATTAAGCTCCTTTTTGCGATTAGACGCTTAGTTAACGAGATAATCGCATTTAAAGATTTCCATATGATAATCCATCATTGGACACCTATTTCATAGTGATATCCCCATATAATTCATGGGATTTCTTAAGTATTTCATAGTGATCACAAAGAAAGCTCCTTTTTGCGATTAGACGCTTAGTTTACGAGATAATCGCATTTAAAGATTTCCATATGATAATCCATCATTGGGCACCTATTTCATAGTGATATCCCCATATAATTCATGGGATTTCTTAAGTATTTCATAGTGATCACAAATAAAGCTCCTTTTTGCGATTAGACGCTTAGTTTACGAGATAATCGCATTTAAAGATTTCCATATGAAAATCCATCATTGGGCACCCATTTCATAGTGATATCCCCATATAATTCATGGGATTTCTTAAGTATTTCATAGTGATCACAAATAAAGCTCCTTTTTGCGATTAGACGCTTAGTTTACGAGATAATCGCATTTAAAGATTTCCATATGAAAATCCATCATTGAGCACCCATTTCATAGTGATATCCCCATATAATTCATGGGATTTCCTAAATATGTCATAGTGATCACAAATTAAGCTCCTTTTTGCGATTAGACGCTTAGTTTTCGAGATAATCGCATTTAAAGATTTCCATATGAAAATCCATCATTGGGCACCCATTTCATAGTGATATCCCCATATACTTCATGGGATTTCTTAAGTATTTCATAGTGATCACAAATAAAGCTCCTTTTTGCGATTAGACGCTTAGTTTACGAGATAATCGCATTTAAAGATTTCCATATGAAAATCCATCATTGGGCACCCATTTCATAGTGATATCCCCATCTATTACAAGCGATTTCTTAAGTATTTCATAGTGATCACAAATTAAGCTCCTTTTTGCGATTAGACGCTTAGTTTACGAGATAATCGCATTTAAAGATTTCCATATGAAAATCCATCATTGGGCACCCATTTCATAGTGATATCCCCATCTATTACAAGCGATTTCTTAAGTATTTCATAGTGATCACAAATTAAGCTCCTCTTTGCGATTAGACGCTTAGTTTACGAGATAATCGCATTTAAAGATTTCCATATGAAAATCCATCATTGGGCACCCATTTCATAGTGATATCCCCATATACTTCATGGGATTTCTTAAGTATTTCATAGTGATCACAAATAAAGCTCCTTTTTGCGATTAGACGCTTAGTTTACGAGATAATCGCATTTAAAGATTTCCATATGAAAATCCATCATTGGGCACCCATTTCATAGTGATATCCCCATCTATTACAAGCGATTTCTTAAGTATTTCATAGTGATCACAAATTAAGCTCCTTTTTGCGATTAGACGCTTAGTTTACGAGATAATCGCATTTAAAGATTTCCATATGAAAATCCATCATTGGGCACCCATTTCATAGTGATATCCCCATCTATTACAAGCGATTTCTTAAGTATTTCATAGTGATCACAAATTAAGCTCCTTTTTGCGATTAGACGCTTAGTTTACGAGATAATCGCATTTAAAGATTTCCATATGAAAATCCATCATTGGGCACCCATTTCATAGTGATATCCCCATATAATTCATGGGATTTCTTAAGTATTTTATAGTGATCACAAATTAAGCTCCTTTTTGCGATTAGACGCTTAGTTTACGAGATAATCGCATTTAAAGATTTCCATATGAAAATCCATCATTGGGCACCCATTTCATAGTGATATCCCCATCTATTACAAGCGATTTCTTAAGTATTTCATAGTGATCACAAATTAAGCTCCTTTTTGCGATTAGACGCTTAGTTTACGAGATAATCGCATTTAAAGATTTCCATATGAAAATCCATCATTGGGCACCCATTTCATAGTGATATCCCCATCTATTACAAGCGATTTCTTAAGTATTTCATAGTGATCACAAATTAAGCTCCTTTTTGCGATTAGACGCTTAGTTTACGAGATAATCGCATTTAAAGATTTCCATATGAAAATCCATCATTGGGCACCCATTTCATAGTGATATCCCCATCTATTACAAGCGATTTCTTAAGTATTTCATAGTGATCACAAATTAAGCTCCTTTTTGCGATTAGACGCTTAGTTTACGAGATAATCGCATTTAAAGATTTCCATATGAAAATCCATCATTGGGCACCCATTTCATAGTGATATCCCCATATAATTCATGGGATTTCTTAAGTATTTTATAGTGATCACAAATTAAGCTCCTTTTTGCGATTAGACGCTTAGTTTACGAGATAATCGCATTTAAAGATTTCCATATGAAAATCCATCATTGGGCACCCATTTCATAGTGATATCCCCATCTATTACAAGCGATTTCTTAAGTATTTCATAGTGATCACAAATTAAGCTCCTTTTTGCGATTAGACGCTTAGTTTACAAGATAATCGCATTTAAAGATTTCCATATGAAAATCCATCATTGGGCACCCATTTCATAGTGATATCCCCATATAATTCATGGGATTTCTTAAGTATTTTATAGTGATCACAAATTAAGCTCCTTTTTGCGATTAGACGCTTAGTTTACGAGATAATCGCATTTAAAGATTTCCATATGAAAATCCATCATTGGGCACCCATTTCATAGTGATATCCCCATATAATTCATGGGATTTCTTAAGTATTTTATAGTGATCACAAATTAAGCTCCTTTTTGCGATTAGACGCTTAGTTTACGAGATAATCGCATTTAAAGATTTCCATATGAAAATCCATCATTGGGCACCCATTTCATAGTGATATCCCCATCTATTACAAGCGATTTCTTAAGTATTTCATAGTGATCACAAATTAAGCTCCTTTTTGCGATTAGACGCTTAGTTTACAAGATAATCGCATTTAAAGATTTCCATATGAAAATCCATCATTGGGCACCCATTTCATAGTGATATCCCCATATAATTCATGGGATTTCTTAAGTATTTTATAGTGATCACAAATTAAGCTCCTTTTTGCGATTAGACGCTTAGTTTACGAGATAATCGCATTTAAAGATTTCCATATGAAAATCCATCATTGGGCACCCATTTCATAGTGATATCCCCATATAATTCATGGGATTTCTTAAGTATTTTATAGTGATCACAAATAAAGCTCCTTTTTGCGATTAGACGCTTAGTTTACGAGATAATCGCATTTAAAGATTTCCATATGAAAATCCATCATTGGGCAAACATTTCATAGTGATATCCCCATATAATTCATGGGATTTCTTAAGTATTTTATAGTGATCACAAATTAAGCTCCTTTTTGCGATTAGACGCTTAGTTTACGAGATAATCGCATTTAAAGATTTCCATATGAAAACCCATCATTGGGCACCCATTTCATAGTGATATCCCCATCTATTACAAGCGATTTCTTAAGTATTTCATAGTGATCACAAATTAAGCTCCTTTTTGCGATTAGACGCTTAGTTTACGAGATAATCGCATTTAAAGATTTCCATATGAAAATCCATCATTGGGCACCCATTTCATAGTGATATCCCCATATAATTCATGGGATTTCTTAAGTATTTCATAGTGATCACAAATAAAGCTCCTTTTTGCGATTAGACGCTTAGTTTACGAGATAATCGCATTTAAAGATTTCCATATGAAAATCCATCATTGGGCACCCATTTCATAGTGATATCCCCATATAATTCATGGGATTTCTTAAGTATTTTATAGTGAACACAAATTAAGCTCCTTTTTGCGATTAGACGCTTAGTTTACGAGATAATCGCATTTAAAGATTTCCATATGAAAATCCATCATTGGGCACCCATTTCATAGTGATATCCCCATATAATTCATGGGATTTCTTAAGTATTTTATAGTGATCACAAATTAAGCTCCTTTTTGCGATTAGACGCTTAGTTTACGAGATAATCGCATTTAAAGATTTCCATATGAAAATCCATCATTGGGCACCCATTTCATAGTGATATCCCCATATAATTCATGGGATTTCTTAAGTATTTCATAGTGATCACAAATTAAGCTCCTTTTTGCGATTAGACGCTTAGTTTACGAGATAATCGCATTTAAAGATTTCCATATGAAAATCCATCATTGGGCACCCATTTCATAGTGATATCCCCATCTATTACAAGCGATTTCTTAAGTATTTCATAGTGATCACAAATTAAGCTCCTTTTTGCGATTAGACGCTTAGTTTACGAGATAATCGCATTTAAAGATTTCCATATGAAAATCCATCATTGGGCACCCATTTCATAGTGATATCCCCATCTATTACAAGCGATTTCTTAAGTATTTCATAGTGATCACAAATTAAGCTCCTTTTTGCGATTAGACGCTTAGTTTACGAGATAATCGCATTTAAAGATTTCCATATGAAAATCCATCATTGGGCACCCATTTCATAGTGATATCCCCATCTATTACAAGCGATTTCTTATGTATTTCATAGTGATCACAAATTAAGCTCCTTTTTGCGATTAGACGCTTAGTTTACGAGATAATCGCATTTAAAGATTTCCATATGAAAATCCATCATTGGGCACCCATTTCATAGTGATATCCCCATCTATTACAAGCGATTTCTTAAGTATTTCATAGTGATCACAAATTAAGCTCCTTTTTGCGATTAGACGCTTAGTTTACGAGATAATCGCATTTAAAGATTTCCATATGAAAATCCATCATTGGGCACCCATTTCATAGTGATATCCCCATATAATTCATGGGATTTCTTAAGTATTTTATAGTGATCACAAATTAAGCTCCTTTTTGCGATTAGACGCTTAGTTTACGAGATAATCGCATTTAAAGATTTCCATATGAAAATCCATCATTGGGCACCCATTTCATAGTGATATCCCCATCTATTACAAGCGATTTCTTAAGTATTTCATAGTGATCACAAATTAAGCTCCTTTTTGCGATTAGACGCTTAGTTTACAAGATAATCGCATTTAAAGATTTCCATATGAAAATCCATCATTGGGCACCCATTTCATAGTGATATCCCCATATAATTCATGGGATTTCTTAAGTATTTTATAGTGATCACAAATTAAGCTCCTTTTTGCGATTAGACGCTTAGTTTACGAGATAATCGCATTTAAAGATTTCCATATGAAAATCCATCATTGGGCACCCATTTCATAGTGATATCCCCATATAATTCATGGGATTTCTTAAGTATTTTATAGTGATCACAAATTAAGCTCCTTTTTGCGATTAGACGCTTAGTTTACGAGATAATCGCATTTAAAGATTTCCATATGAAAATCCATCATTGGGCACCCATTTCATAGTGATATCCCCATCTATTACAAGCGATTTCTTAAGTATTTCATAGTGATCACAAATTAAGCTCCTTTTTGCGATTAGACGCTTAGTTTACAAGATAATCGCATTTAAAGATTTCCCATTAAGTATTTCATAGTGATCACAAATTAAGCTCCTTTTTGCGATTAGACGCTTATTTTACGAGATAATCGCATTTAAATATTTCCATATGATAACCCATCATTGGGCAACCATTTCATAGTGATATCCCCATATAATTCATGGGATTTCCTAAGTATGTCATAGTGATCACAAATTAAGCTCCTTTTTGCGATTAGACGCTTAGTTTACGAGATAATTGCATTTAAAGATTTCCATATGAAAATCCATCATTGGGCACCCATTTCATAGTGATATCCCCATATAATTCATGGGATTTCTTAAGTATTTCATAGTGATCACAAATTAAGCTCCTTTTTGCGATTAGACGCTTAGTTTACGAGATAATCGCATTTAAAGATTTCCATATGAAAATCCATCATTGGGCACCCATTTCATAGTGATATCCCCATATAATTCATGGGATTTCTTAAGTATTTCATAGTGATCACAAATTAAGCTCCTTTTTGCGATTAGAAGCTTAGTTTACGAGATAATCGCATTTAAAGATTTCCATATGAAAATCCATCATTGGGCACCCATTTCATAGTGATATCCCCATCTATTACAAGCGATTTCTTAAGTATTTCATAGTGATCACAAATTAAGCTCCTTTTTGCGATTAGACGCTTAGTTTACGAGATAATCGCATTTAAAGATTTCCATATGAAAATCCATCATTGGGCACCCATTTCATAGTGATATCCCCATCTATTACAAGCGATTTCTTAAGTATTTCATAGTGATCACAAATTAAGCTCCTTTTTGCGATTAGACGCTTAGTTTACGAGATAATCGCATTAAAAGATTTCCATATGAAAATCCATCATTGGGCACCCATTTCATAGTGATATCCCCATCTATTACAAGCGATTTCTTAAGTATTTCATAGTGATCACAAATTAAGCTCCTTTTTGCGATTAGACGCTTAGTTTACGAGATAATTGCATTTAAAGATTTCCATATGAAAATCCATCATTGGGCACCCATTTCATAGTGATATCCCCATATAATTCATGGGATTTCTTAAGTATTTCATAGTGATCACAAATTAAGCTCCTTTTTGCGATTAGACGCTTAGTTTACGAGATAATCGCATTTAAAGATTTCCATATGAAAATCCATCATTGGGCACCCATTTCATAGTGATATCCCCATATAATTCATGGGATTTCTTAAGTATTTCATAGTGATCACAAATTAAGCTCCTTTTTGCGATTAGACGCTTAGTTTACGAGATAATCGTATTTAAAGATTTCCATATGAAAATCCATCATTGGGCACCCATTTCATAGTGATATCCCCATATAATTCATGGGATTTCTTAAGTATTTCATAGTGATCACAAATTAAGCTCCTTTTTGCGATTAGACGCTTAGTTTACGAGATAATCGCATTTAAAGATTTCCATATGAAAATCCATCATTGGGCACCCATACCATAGTGATATCCCCATCTATTACAAGCGATTTCTTAAGTATTTCATAGTGATCACAAATTAAGCTCCTTTTTGCGATTAGACGCTTAGTTTACGAGATAATCGCATTTAAAGATTTCCATATGAAAATCCATCATTGGGCACCCATACCATAGTGATATCCCCATCTATTACAAGCGATTTCTTAAGTATTTCATAGTGATCACAAATTAAGCTCCTTTTTGCGATTAGACGCTTAGTTTACGAGATAATCGCATTTAAAGATTTCCATATGAAAATCCATCATTGGGCACCCATTTCATAGTGATATCCCCATGTAATTCATGGGATTTCTTAAGTATTTCATAGTGATCACAAATAAAGCTCCTTTTTGCGATTAGACGCTTAGTTTACGAGATAATTGCATTTAAAGATTTCCATATGAAAATACATCATTGGGCACCCATTTCATAGTGATATTCCCATATAATTCATGGGATTTCTTAAGTATTTCATAGTGATCACAAATAAAGCTCGTTTTTGCGATTAGACGCTTAGTTTACGAGATAATTGCATTTAAAGATATCCATATGAAAATCCATCATTGGGCACCCATTTCATAGTGATATCCCCATGTAATTCATGGGATTTCTTAAGTATTTCATAGTGATCACAAATAAAGCTCGTTTTTGCGATTAGACGCTTAGTTTACGAGATAATCGCATTTAAAGATTTCCATATGATAATCCATCATTGGGCACCCATTTCATAGTGATATCCCCATATATTACAAGCGATTTCTTAAGTATTTCATAGTGATCACAAATTAAGCTCCTTTTTGCGATTAGACGCTTAGTTTACGAGATAATCGCATTTAAAGATTTCCATATGAAAATCCATCATTGCCCACCCATTTCATAGTGATATCCCCATATAATTCATGGGATTTCTTAAGTATGTCATAGTGATCACAAATTAAGCTCCTTTTTGCGATTAGACGCTTAGTTTACGAGATAATCGCATTTAAAGATTTCCATATGAAAATCCATCATTGCCCACCCATTTCATAGTGATATCCCCATATAATTCATGGGATTTCTTAAGTATTTCAGAGTGATCACAAATTAAGCTCCTTTTTGCGATTAGACGCTTAGTTTACGAGATAATCGCATTTAAAGATTTCCATATGAAAATCCATCATTGCCCACCCATTTCATAGTGATATCCCCATATAATTCATGGGATTTCTTAAGTATTTCATAGTGATCACAAATTAAGCTCCTTTTTGCGATCAGACGCTTAGTTAACGAGATTAAAAGTTGACAATAATTAGTTTTTGACTTGTATTTGTAAAGACTAATACTTAAATGTATTAACTTAAAATGTCCAAATCTTATCTTAGATTCCGTGTTGATTTAAAGGACAGCAAAATTGTTTTCTCGTACTGGTCTCCTTTTCTAAATTTTTATATCATATTTGATATACTGATGTTGCCAGTGCATTCTTATCATAATAAAAAGTAAATTTTTCATTGTTTCTCAGCTCCTTGACCGGCTAAACCGGGTTTGTTCGGTTTTTACAAATTGTAAAATAAAACTTAATGTGATATTAATTATGAATTAAATATAAAAACAAATGAATATCGTTACCTTAATTCAAAAGTATACTATGCCGATACAGCATGCTTACAATTAAATTTGTATCAACCTTATTTCTGAGGTTGTATGCCTTCCTCATATAAACACGGTTGATTAGGGGTTTTAAAAGAATAACTTTATTTACTAGCTTTCAAAATCTTTATGAAGATAGCCGTCCGGTATAAGTTATACTGGGCACACTACTAATCACAATGATGGCAGATTGCTGAGTGAGGTTTCCTTTGCAGGTGGCTCTGCTTTTATACAATTTTCATTGCAGAGTTGTTGTCATGGCAGACTACAAATAAATGGTAACACAGAGTTGTTAAAAATAGTATACGTACAATACATACAGAGTCGCATTTGACGGTAGTAAAGAACAATGGTCGTTAAAAAGTCGTTATATTCAAAAACTTAACAATGTAACAGGGTTGTTATTTAACATAATTCAGTAATTTAGTAATTCAGTAATAAGTAATAATAATGATCTGCTTCAGTCTCCCCCTCTGATGCTGATAGCGTCCCGATGAAGCATCAGTATAATTTATTTGCGGGGTCGCCCTCTACGTATCAGCTTTCTTGTGGGTGGCAATCGACAGTCTCCCCCTGGATCTAAACCGCCTCGAGAGCACATCCGCTGCTGTTGAACAACACTTCGGCCAATACCGACCAAATCATTTAGTATGCGAATGTCGAAGGACAATAATGGCATGAAAATGGTGTCAAGATATCCATCTTGTTCCATTCTGCGAGCTTTCACTGGTGGTGCGAATAGTCTTGAGGTATTGCCAGGTATCTTCTCACCCGTCGGTATGGCATTACGAAAAATTGCCTGGATCGAATGCGGAGAATAGTCGTTTAGTGGCTTCGACTTTGGTGGTGGTGCATTTCTAGCACCAGACTTCATTGGAACGGGCGAGGAAAATAAATGCTGCCGTGGTATGGGAGTGTCATATCCCGCTGGCACTGCCTCACTGAATACTTGTTGTATTGCCGGTGGGGAATACTCATTTGGCTTTGCTGGCAATTCTCGTACTGATTGTAATGGTGAGATGGTTTCGAGTCCCTCCACAAATTTTATGAAGTATGAAACTTCTTTAATGGCTTTTGTTGCGGGAGAATCCTCATGGCCCTTTAAGTCTAATGAAAACATATGCATGTCCAGAGTGTTTGAAAAGGGGTACTTAGTTTTGGGTTCATCCTCAAAACTCCAGTAGCGTTGTGCCATATTCAGAACCATCCCTGATTGCTCCAGAAAATCAGCGCCAAGCAATGTGCGATTTTGTGTTGCCTTCGGTAAACAGATGAGCTTGATTTTTCGAATACTGTTCCCAATGCCGACATCACAAATGGTGGACTCAACGACATCTGTGGTGACTGATCCATCAGCCAACGTGATATCAGCTCGGACATCTTGGAAAACACAACCATGAGCTTTCAGGATCCGCTTAAGGTTCGAGCTGGCAACACTAGTTTTAGCACCGCTGTCAAATATGGCCTCTCCAGTCTAACCGAAGAACTCTACGTGAGTCGTGGGCAATGTATGTCCAATGGTTGTTGATGCAATATTGTTGAACGAGAGATATTTTGGGCTGTCCTTACTATGAGTGCTGCATGTAGTACAATTTGCCCTATACACTCCAGGTGCTCCACATCCATAGCATGCAAAGGTGGGTTTCTTCGTCGGTGCCTGCTGCTGAGGGTTGACAGTTGAGTGCCTCTGGGTCGCATCCAATTGCAGATCTGCTTGTTGCTGATGTTGTCGCTGTTCATCTCTCTTCTTTTTCTTTAAGCATGAATCGATGCTATGTCCATAAGACCGACAAAAAGAGCAGCGATTTGATGGTTTGGGTTCTGTTTTTGCTTCGCTAATAGTAGTAGCAATTACTGGCCGCACCTCTGTCAGCACCAATTCCGCTTCTCTGCTAGCTGTAAGCAGTTCCTCGAAGGTTTTTATATTCTCCCGTCGCACCCGCTCTCTAATATTTGAATTTAACAGCCCAAATATTAGGTTAAGCTGCACTTCCTCCGTCACGGACACTTTTAGCTGTGAAAACAACAGCCGCTTCTTGCAGATAAAGCTGTCCGTGGGCTCCTTTTTTTGCTGATTCGTCTCAAATATGTTTGCGAACACACGCCAATCCGGTACGGGAGGAGAAAACGTCGTCTTTATGAGTTTTTTCGCGTCATCAAACGATTTGACGTTCTCCTTCACTCCAATCCACCAGTTGGCTGCATAGTCTTCGAGTAGTAGCTGCATTCCCTTAACAGCGTCAGCATCAGAAATTTTCTCAATCTCCTTGTATACTGAGATAGCTGTCAAGAATTCTTCCACGATAGCGGGGTCCCTCTGTCCTTTGAAGCGTGCAGTACAATGCGAAAACGAGCCAACTTTGCCGTTGTTACGCATTGCCTCGATCAGCCGCTCAAATTGTTCGCTGCTAAACTGTGCCATCTCTTCTTCTGTAGACAGGAACTCGTCGCTTTCCGGTTTTGTTTCGTCGCTGCTCGTAGCCACTGAGTTGGGCGCCAATGTATCAACCTTATTTCTGAGGTTGTATGCCTTCCTCATATAAACACGGTTGATTAGGGGTTTTAAAAGAATAACTTTATTTACTGGCTTTCAAAATCTTTATGAAGATAGCCGTCCGGTATAAGTTATACTGGGCACACTACTAATCACAATGATGGCAGATTGCTGAGTGAGGTTTCCTTTGCAGGTGGCTCTGCTTTTATACAATTTTCATTGCAGAGTTGTTGTCATGGCAGACTACAAATAAATGGTAACACAGACTACCTCAAAACGCTGGTTACCCCGCTTGTTCGGCCAAACTACAATAGACACCTTTTCTGTAATGATTTCGTCGATTCTAACACCCAGTACTTACTAATTTATACTTTTCATAGTATACATCATTAACGATTTCGTTTAACTGCGTATATACTTACTTCATTAATCCAAAGTAAGCGAGCGTTGCGTCAATTGACTCCCATGCGCATTACTAGGGGATAGTAAAATAAACAGACATATTCATTCTCATATTTTTTTTACTCTTCTCTTCTCTTTTTTAAGTGCCGTTATTCTCTGTTGTGTTTGTAGCACATAAAAAAAAATAATTTTATGATCGGTATGTTAAACGGTGGTTGAAAAATTCCATTCAGTGTTTGATCACAAGTGTAAAGACAACAACTGTGTGAAAAGTTTATCGTGTTTAAATGGAAAGTGATCCCGCCGTGTTTTCTAAAGGATAAAAGTGAAATAATAATAAATTGAATTTAATTGTGCTCTGATGTGCCCGTAACAAAAAAAAATTTGAATTCTGCATAAATAATGGAATGAAAATGTGAAACATACACCTATAAAAAGAGTGATTTCGAATCAAAAAGCGGAAAACTTTTAATAAGTTTATCAAACAGTAAGTTATTGTAACATTAAAAAATAAAAATAAAACACACAGACATAACTCGGTAAATAAAAAACATCATTAAAACGGCATTACTAATTAGATAATATGTATAAGAAAACACTAAAATTATATAAAGCTGGACAAGCGGTAAAATTTCATTTAGTGTATGGAAGTCTCAAATCAACGATTGTATTAGAAGTATACGATTGCGTTGGGAACAACAATGTGTGGTGCCACATAAATAATACAACAACAAGAACGCACATTCCTGAGTTCGTAAACAAACACGTTGCATCATACAACAACAACACGTAGATATAACAGATCAACAAGTATGCACATTCTCGAGTTCGTAAACAAACCCTTTGCACGGGAATAAAAGCTTTAAACAACTTAAAAACTTCTATAGTGTCCTTTCAGGTAAAATCAAATAAAACAATTGTACAATGTAACATTAAATATAATATATATATAATTTCGATTTCAGAGGCAGTCTCGATGACGAGTGCAAAGGAGCATCCGATGACCACATTCGAAAGGCCATCCAGCTGCAAAAAGGCGAACGTTTAAGAATTTATCGTTGCAGAGGAATGCAGAAAAACATAAGTAATTTAAAAAAATAGAATAATGAATTATAAGTTTTTTTTAACGTTTTTGTTCTATAAATGAATTAATGAATTAGTATGAATTTTAGTTTTTTTTTATAATAATAATAATAAAAATGAATTCTAGCAAGTTAGTTTTAAGTGAATAAAGTTTTTTTTAGTTCTTTTTTTAATGCAATTATTTTTTTTTATTTCAAATATAAATAATTTTTAAAAAAAATGTATGAATTGAAGTCATTTTTTAGAATAATAATAAAAATCAATTTCACAAATATTAGTATTAAAAAAATTAAATGTATAATAAAAAAATCAAGAAAGTATAAAATTAAATCCATATTTTTTATTACACAAGTTAAATCTGAGGATTTTGGGAAATTACAGCTTTTATTAGCAGCTTCGGCCTACAGAAGCGCGTTATGCATTTTCAGTACCTAATTCGATCAATATTTATCTTTAACGAAGTAATTCATTATAAACCATTAATGAATAGTTTATTACTCATCATTAACGAAGTAGTTCACCCCATCTCATTATCTATTTCATCATATACTTGGCATCGACGAAAGTTATTAGGAATTACCATTAATGATTTCGCCAATGGATGGTAAGCGAGAGGGTGGCGATTGTATACCTCCTATGGCATCCCCATGTTAAATTCGTCAATAAAACGTATGGCGGGTATATTGACGAGGAAGTACTGTGTCATTCCTGGTAATCGATGGTATCATTACATATGTAATGCTTACCAGAACAAGCGGGACTCGATACTGTTTGGTAAAGTCCTGCTGGCTTCAAATTAGTTGCTTTATACCTTTGACACTCGATGCAATTTTTGACGTGATTTTTGATGTCTTGTCGTATTCCAGGCCAATAGTATCTTGATGTAATCTTCTGAGTCGTTCTGTAAATACCATAGTGACCGGCTGTTTCGTCATTGTGGTAATGCGTAAGGATTTCTTGTCTTTCATTTTTCGGTACAACCAGTTGTGCATCTTCGAAATCCTCATTGTCGTAGCAATAAAGCACCCCATCGTTCATCACGTAGCCTCGTTTTGACCAGTAGGCAATGTATCAACCTTATTTCTGAGGTTGTATGCCTTCCTCATATAAACACGGTTTATTAGGGGTTTTAAAAGAATAACTTTATTTACTAGCTTTCAAAATCTTTATAAAGATAGCCGTCCGGTATAAGTTATACTGGGCACACTACTAATCACAATGATGGCAGATTGCTGAGTGAAGTTTCCTTTGCAGGTGGCTCTGCTTTTATACAATTTTCATTGCAGAGTTGTTGTCATGGCAGACTACAAATAAATGATAACACAGAGTTGTTAAAAATAGTATACGTAATGATCTGCTTCAAATTTACTTTTGGAAATCAATTTTCTTTAATTTGTAATTCACTGCATTTATCGGCTCGCTTTGCTCCGCTGCTACTTACTCGTCGATACCTATTGTTTTTGTTAAATAAAATATAGCCTACGTTGCTAATCTAAAATTTGTTACGATATAATTGCACTTAAATGAACATCGACGGATTATTACCCTATTTTAATAAACCAACTGTTTCTTAGGAAATTCCCAACTATTAGTGATCACAAATTATGTTCCTATTTGTGATAGGAAGTATTTTTGCATCTCATGGTGCGAATTATAATCAGTTGTGATTACCATTATACGTTTTAAGGTCAACAATTTAAATTTGCAAACCTAGATGTATGTGTGGGCAATCCAACCGTAGGACTTTAAATGTTTATTGCATATAAGTGCTTATTTACTTTACAAGTGTCCATTAGGGTTAATCACTTAGCTCTTGCAGTATCATGTAAGATAGGACATGCCAATTAGTTTTGTTTGTGGGTCAAATACGACATTAAAGGAAATCTAGCCGGCTGCAGGTAATTTTGCACCTGTGTTTATATATTACTTTCCTCCTTAGCATTACCCCCAGTGCAACCACGTGGTGTTAAAGCTTCTTTTTTTATAATATATATCATTTGATAGGCGAAAAAGTGTAACGCATAAAAGGAGATGAGTTCGGCCCTTAGTTTCTCAAGACGTAGTTCCTTTCGGGACTTTTTAAGACGACTGAGCCATGTCCGTCAGTCTTGCTGGCGGTTCGACTAGTTGGTGGGCTCGATATCTCGAGTAAACCTTCACTGACCCTTATGAAAATCTACCAGCGTTAGTATTTTTCTACGAAGCTATTGCTGATACCTCCCATACAAAATTACCTATTTTAGATAAATGTATATTTCTCTTATAACTTCCAAAACGGAAACTTTAGGCTATTTAAACTATGTCATATTAACAACCATGCGTTTATAAGTAAGGAAAACCTAAAAAAACGAAAAATTTTACACATTCCTTTTGGTACCTCCCACACAAATGTACTAATTCACCGTTATATTTCTACATGCGCATTTTTTTCTGGAAGTATGTGTATTCAATTCGGTCTTATTTTGTGTAAAATGCACGCTTATAAAAATTTGAATCATGTATGAATATGGACTATATCGAGGGACCTCTTCTGGAACCTCTCATACAAAATTTCCTATTTTTAGAAAATTAACAAATCTCTCATAACTTCTCAACGGAAAACTGTAGGATATATGGATTTATTCAGTTTGATTGTCTTTTAAAATTGGAAAAAAACATCAGAAACCCCAAACGTTTGTCAACCCCCTTTTGGTACCTCCCATACAAACACATATTTAGAGTTAGATGCGCGTTTACAATCATTTGACACAGAAATGAGTATAAACTGTATCGACCGACCCCTTATAGTACCGCCCATGCAAAATAACCTTCTTTTTTGAAAATTAATATTTTTTGTACGAAAACGCGATTTAGTAAAAAATAACGAGATACGACCTTTCCATATTAGGCCATTGATATATTAAACTCAACATAGATAATTTTGTCAGTGTGCGATTCCCAACAAGGCAGCACTTTTCATGTAATACCTTACTCAAGACAAAAACCCATACAGAGTTACCATTCTCATATATATTGTTATTTTTCCAAATATTACACTTGGCAATACCGTTCCGTTCGTTATATTAGGAAAAAATTTAAATGATTGGAAATTCTTAAGTAGCTACATTATTCCCGATTATCACAAAGAAACTTGTATATTAAACATATAACATGTTGAGCTACTGAAATAAGATGAGTTTTTGCCTCTCTCTCTCCCCCTCATGTATTTACATACACACAACATTACGACATTGACACATTGACATCGACGTCGATGGAGGACACATGCATTCATATTTCTGTGTTGCTTGATTTACTTCTTGTGTTTGTGTTTCTGTCCCTTTTGTAAAAGTCCTTAGACCAAATTGTTTACAATTTCATCTGGCAAAATAAATATAACAACCACTAAACTACTTTTGAAATGAAATAAAATCTTGAGTATTTTTCTTGATTTGTTTACTCCTTTGAGAGCGGGTGCAGCAGTAGCAGCGGCAACATTTTGCCTAAAAATTTAGGAGCTAAACTCAAAACAAAAACAGAAATAGAAACTTGGGCAAAACTTTAAGTTCTTGGTGTCTTTCTTGGTTGTGTTGTTGTCTCAAATGCATTTAAACTTGTTGGCATAGTGTGGCTTGATGCTATATTACAGTCATCTGTCTAATTTTACGGGGGTAATATCAAGTTAGGTTTTCCATTAAAGTTCATGGTATAAGATTACAAACAGCAATTGTTATTAAGATTAGGCAATTAACTATTAACTCAATGGCAAGTAATTAAATTACGTTGATTAAATTGTTGGTTAAAATTTGTAAACGAATAAGAGCAGGTGAAGAATGCTAACAAAGTTGTGTGTCACTAGAATTGGCTATCAAGTTCCATTTAATAAATTAATAAGTTATCATGTTGGCATACTGATACGCCAAGATATCGAGCTGAAATTTGGTATGCAAGCTCAAAGCGGGGGTTACATTCTAATATGAGCACCACCTCAAATACAAACACCCCCTTTTTGGGGAGTGTCCGTCTGCCAACCCTTGTTAATACAGTCGTAGTTTAAGAGCTTAAATTTGGTATGCAAGCTTCAATTCCACAGGCGGAGGTTAAGTGTTAATAAGAGCAAGATCGAACAAAACTACTACCGCTCTCCATACAAACTCCTTCTTTGGGGGGATTAGACTATGATTATCTTATATAATTTCAAATCTGAAGTCCATTTTGTTTCAGCACGTCATGATGTTTTCCTGCGACCCCAAAAACATAAAGAAGCCATGGTCAGATTTCGAGCACAGAACATACAATTTTTGTACACAACAAGACTTATCCTGTGCACCACTTCCTAACATTTTTGAGGTCGCTGTATATATATATGTTCCTTTAACTGCGGGTGGAGCGTAGGGCCGAAACAAAAGGATTGTAATTGGTGCGATCTCTGGCCAGGATTCTTAGATTGTTCCACATTACATTGGCAGACACTAGGTCGGCGTCCATCGTGCGACGCCATGATGTTCTTGGTCTGCCCTGTTGGTTCCACCATACTACGCGTTGGCAGATTTCTTCGTCAACTTTGCGAAGCGTATGTCCCAACCATCTAAAGCGGCGCTGTTTGATCGTAATGTCCAAAGGCGTTTCGTTTGTAGAGTGCAATAAGTCCTGGTTAGATATTGTGTGGTCCACCAAATTCTCAGAATTTTCCGCATACAGCTGTTGACAAAGCTGAAGCTTACGAGACATCGTAGCAGTGAGCGCCTACGACTCACATCCGTAGAGCTGAATGGTTCTAACATTATAAGTAGTTTGGTGTTACGGGAAATTTCATTTGGGGACCAGACTATGTTCACCATGGCGAATGCTTGTCTGCCTTTGTTGCTGCGTGAAGTGACATCTAGTGTGCACCGCCTTCAGTGCTAATTACACTGCTTAGATAGCTGAAGTAGGAATTGGCGTTTAGGTTTATGTCTGAATCGCTGGTAGAAATGAATTCCGTTTCGGCTAAGAAGAACTAATTTGGTCTGTAGGTCAGACTTTCTAACGGAGAAGAAGGCGATGTCATCAGCATAGGCAAGTTCTTCTAGGTGACTGTGTAGGTCCCATGGCAAACCTCTTTTTCAAATAGGGTTGCGTTTTGCACATCGTCAAAAACAATTAAGAGTAGTGGTGACATAAGGCAGTCCTGTTTGACACCAGAGTTTGTTGGAATTGGTGGGGACAGCTGGTCGTTGTGTAGAACCCTGATTTTGAATCCATCGTAGTGTGCTTTGATTATATTTATCAATTTTGCTGGTACGTTACTAGCCTTAAGGGATTTCCATATGGATTGTCCGCATATACTGTCGAAGGCGAGACGATGTGATCTATTTAAGACCGATTGGTGCGGAACCAGCTTGCTATCTGCGGAGAGTTAATTCCAGCTGGTCTTAAATTCAGTTGAGTAACAGTTTTGGAAGGAGAGCTCGGTAGAGTAATGCCTCTGTAATTCTTACATCAAGATCACCCTTTTTCGGTACTTTGATCAGGTCCCAACCAGTCAGTCCTCTGGGATTTTTTCTTCCTTCCAGATAGCTTCAAAAAGGGGGTGAAGGTATAGCGTCGTTACTCTAGAGTCTGCCGTTCAAGCTTCAGCGGGGATATAGTCATTTTCCGGGGCTTTACCCCGCAATAATTGTTCAACGGTTTGGGTAATCTCATCGGTGCTGGGGGTGATGAGTTAAAAACTGAATCTGTTAAAAATACATGGATGTTATTTGTTCGAATATTTTGACTTGAGGAGAGCATTCCACCTGTTGAGTTGGATATTTTCGGATGTGAGTAGATGACCCACTTTATCCCGTATTGGATGTGTACGGTTTGTGTTCTTGCCCGCAAGTTTGGAAGTGAGCTCTAGCGGCGTCTTCGGCTTGGTCTGCGAGAGATGAGAACCAATTCCGTTTGTCCGTGCGGCAAGAATGTTTGACCGTTGTGCAGAGAGCTCTATATTCTGAGTCAAGGTGGACCCGAGTGCGGGCTCTATCTCTGACAGTTTTCGCTGATTTCAGGCCGATCTCGCTTTGGGCAGTGGTTTAAGGGGTTGCTGTTACCAAATCTATATTCAGTTTATTCCAATCACGTCAGATTTTGTGTAATAACCACAATTTTTTTAGGTTAGGAAAAATTCTTGACGATCTGTAACAAAATGGAACATATGACACACATGTTTTTAGTTTGTTTTACAATGTGCTGAATTACTATCGCTTTGACAACTTTTCAAAAAACTGCCTTAGAAAACCCTTGCAAATCGCATAAAACTCACCCTCTTATACATAAATTAGACAACAACAATAAGTTGTCATTTTATTTTTTGCCCACACTGCAGCAACAGCAACAAAAATCCCTATGACAATTTACTTAAGTTGTAACACTAATGCAAAACTGTGTTTGTAAGCGCGAACAGTAAAATAAAATGCAATTTTATGCTGTTTAACTTAAGTTGTGTCTTTCGTCTTGCGTTTGTTTGTGCTGCCAGTAAGCGAAAACAAAAAGAAGAACAAAAAAAAAAAGAACGCAGTACAAAAAAAATTTGTAAAACTTTTTAATCATAATTTCGTTTATGATGATGCGTCTACCTATCTAGATGTAGCTGTTGCATTCGCTGCTGCTATTTCAGATCCTGCAACTGATGATGATTCTGATGTTGTTGCTGTTGCTACTGTTTGCTTGTATGACAACACAAAATAAATAAAATTTGAATTTGAGTTGGTTGGTAACGGCGGTCTTGTTGATAACCGCCTCCTTTAGAATGAAAATTGCAAACCAGACTCCTTTAAATACAGACGCAAACATGCACTCACACATATATATATACACAGCCATATTAAGGTAGTACTTATGTATATGAATATGATATTATAAAGCAGCGGAAATTTAGGGATTATATTACAGCAGGCCCACATTAGGATACTCACATATTTCACTCAAGTTGAAAAACTTCACTGACTGAACTTAGTGACTGAAAGCCAATCTCGTAGAGGTTCAATAACTGTCATCCGAGACTCTATTAGTCCGAATTCATTTGAATGGTGCTAGAAGACTAAGACTAAGGAATTATCGAACCACCCAATATTCAAATACCATTCAAATTTTAGGCTCGCAAATGACCTTCCCGACATTTCGAGATACAAGGGGTATAAGATCTGCCATCGGCGGAATCATAACTCTATATATGTTTTCTTATGTGTTAATAAATATTCGATAATTTAAGGTAAGAACCTATAAAATAACACATAATATTAACCGGCCGTGGTATAATGGTTAGAACACGCGACTACCATGCTGGAGATCCCGGGTTCGATTCCCTCCTCCATTCATCTACATTTTTCTGTCATTGCCGGCCCTCTCGCTGGTGTCGACAGCAGCGTCTAAAAAATCTAAAACTAGAAAGCGTGTTCATTCATAACAACGCGAGAAGCTATTGTTACCTTGAAAAAGGCCTCACCTTACTATTTCTCGCTGGATCAGCACTTCTTTCTTAGTATATTTGCCTTTATACACACACACACACAAATCCATGTGCAAATAAATTCTCATAATCTAAATAAAGTGATATATGAATATTATTTGCATGTGAATTTGTCGGCGAGTGTATAGTCCTGGTGTGTGTCTGTGTGTGTTAACGTGTATTATATTTAGATCTTGTCAGTGCTTGATATCTGTAGTTGTGGCATTGTAGTGGTGCTCGTAATGTTTATAAAATAAATTTCTCATAGTATTTAAATGCAGGTTCTTAATTTATTCTAAGTTGTCGTCATCGTAAGCGCTCGCATGCATTTAATGTATTCTAATCATGTTGACGCTGTTGCTCTAAATGCCTTGATGGTGTTAAATTAACTTCTAAAGTGTTACAGTCAGGTAAATGTTAAATGCTCACGTAATGGAAAGTATATCGTAATGTAGTATTGAATTACATTTATAAAATGATGCAGTTTTTAATTGGTTAACAACTCTGGGTTAAGGTTTTTCAATTAAATATAGAATTTGAAGATTTTCATTAGATTTTGGAAAATATTAATACTAATAAATTTCAATAAAGATCAGTTAAGGTTTGAGTTATCCTGTCCTCCTGCCAGCCGAACAGCCAGAAATCCAGACAGACAGAAGGGATTTGTTCTGAAAATACTTGGGGTCCAACACGTCTCACATAATGCGTTACACTTTTTTCCATATCAAATAATTTATATTCTCATTCCTCAATTATCTTGTAATAGTAGACAAACCCTTCTGGTACCTCCCATATAAATAACTGACCGAAAGTCCTATCTACAACCGTGTACGCTCCACAAGCAGGCATATAATAATACATAATTATAATTAAAAGTGGTTTAATTTCAATAACTCAAGACTTCAACAATATCCTATATTGGATGATGGTATTTATCAGTCAGTTTATCTAACTGAAATTTCTGTGCTGGTTTTTGTTTACAAAATACAAAAGTTAGTTAGTTAACAATGTTCACGCATCGATCCAAACTAATAGACTCTTTGTTCGAGACTAAATGCATTTGTTGGTTTTCGTTCAATGTGTGTACCAATACATGTGTGGCTCTCTCGCTCACGTCGCCCAAGGGCTACCTCTCGCGGTTTACTGCACTAGACCCACTTCTGCCGACAGCTTCTCCATGCTTAACCCTTATCCTGTATTAATGGGTCAAAATTGCCCAAACCGTTTTTGAGTTCTTATAACTTTGGACGTTCTGAAAACTGATTCGTGAAATTTTCTGACAATTATTTTTTTGGCCTAAATTTGGTCTTAAAGTTCAATTAAGTTAAATACTATTTTTGAATGTGGCCTACGAACAAAGTTACGGATACTGTATTTATGGGTCAATATTGCCCAATACAAATGTCAACGAAATTTTTAACTATGTTTTACTTTTAAAGCGATTTAGGCGTATCTAAGTCAAATATATTTGCTGTGAATTTCTTTAACAATAATTATATCCATTCAGTTTTGAAGATAACTGGATTCTGGTAGACGAAATTTTAACAAAAGCGTATTTGGGCGTTCTTCTCTTAGCTCGTATGTATTTCGATCTCGTGGTATGGCTAGTAAGATTGTGAGATGATAAGAAGGGTAGGCCAATATCGAAGGCAACGATTTCAGAATGTACTGCGAGTTCTCCTTTCGATAAAAAGTCAGACAGAAATTTGGACAAGCGCGAGATAAACTAGCTCTTATAAGTGACTTATGGGGTCGCTGGGAAGGAAATTTTAGAATAATGTGTTATTACTGGCGAAAGTACGACCGTAGGTGAACAGTTAGTTACATACCGTGAACGTAGCCCTTTCAAGGAATATATACCCTCTAAGACCGGCAAATATGGGATAAGTATCCGGGCTCTATGTAACGTTCAGATAAATTATACATGGTTGTTGCAAGCAAACACATACACATAAAGCTGTAAACTGAAAGCCGGAACAAGATATTTGCATTGTTTTGGATTTAGTTAAAGATTTGAAATGTCGAATAGTTATATGCAACAATTTGCTTACATACTAAGGATTTCGAAATTAACTACTCAAAGGAAAACTTACTATGGTTCTCCAGTCCGAAAAAATAAGAAGTACCCTCTGCTAATAAAATTGGACATGAAAAATATACCAGAAAACTTTTCTAAATTCTTCTCGATAAATAAAATAAGACAAACAATCTTGCATTTGTTCTCGTACACAAGCAAAATAGGTTTGTTATTTTAGTATGCACATTATATCATACTAACGCCATGACACTAAGTCAGGAATTGGTAAATTAATTGGCCAAAAATTGCACTTGCAGGCGCAGATCTAATCGATCGATGGCTATCAACCCTATTCCACAACATGTTGGACATTACAAAATATAACGCTTGTTATATATTTACTTCAATAAATCAAGATTGGAGTAAGAAAAATAATTTCTGATGTCTTATATTTTTGAGCAAATTAGGCAGGCCTCTTGTTCAACAGGAAATATTTCGCCGAGATCATATATCTCACAGCAATTCAGCTAAAGCAGTTTATATCCTGCTGCATCAAGCGAACTGCAAAAGACAAACCTTACAAGGGACCGTTGCTATGTATACCCTTAAATGTTCAAAAAGTACAAAATACTCAGAAAATGTTCAAAATGTGCAAAGTTTGTGTGCAAAAATCATTGTAATAGCATAATTTCTTTTAAAAACGGTCGAACTATTTCAAAAAAGTTAAAAATTCAAATAAATATGTATTGGGCAAAATTGACCCATTAATACAGTATACGTAATTTTTTTTAAATACAGGATAAGGGTTAAGAAGGCTACAGTAACATCTTGCAGTCCTCATGCCACTGATATCTATATCATCGACTAACGCGAGCAGTATGTGACTTTTATTAAAGATGTTTACTGAATGATCATCTCTATTGTGATGTTAAATAGATCATATGACAGACTATCGCCCTGTCTAAAGCCTCGTTTGGTAGAAAATGGTTCTGGCAAATTTTTTTTTCTATTTCCACTGAAGACTTCGGATCAGTTTGTATCATCCCTAAAAGTCGTATCACCTTAGCGGGGAAACTAAACTCAGCCATAGCATTTTATAATTTCTGTCGTATCGGACTGTCGAATGCTACTTTGTAATATAATGTTTGTGATGAAAAGATGGTAGGTGTCGGTCTGTATTCCTGTGATCTCCTCCAGGGTTTGTCGTGGTGTGATTATCTAGTCGGTCTATGATTTACCAGGATGAGCTTTAGTCTTTCTCATAACACATTAGAAAGGACCTTGTATGCGATGGGTAAAAGGCTGATCCCGCGGTAGTTGATACACACACTTGGATAGCCTTTCTTAAGCACTGGAAATAGAACACTCAGATTCTTATCACCGCGCATGCACTCCTTTAGCCAAATCGTGTTTATGGGCTGGTGCATGTACCAGCGTTAAATGAAACGAAGTACCTATTTCATAGTCCATGACATCAGTATGACGTTCTAAGTACTTAGAATGTCACGCGTGTGTAATGTAAAAAATATCATCCACTCATTATAGCTCCTATTGAAATAGCACCTACTGGCATCGTCACTTACTTCGTAACCAAGCGTGTTAGCAAGCTCGCTTAAAACTCCACTAATACCGTAATTGCAACTGTAATGACACTTACTGACATCGTCGCTTACTTTGTAAGCGAGAGTGCACCGATTAAACGGCTTATGACACTCATATGCTTAATTTAATGGGAAATATAAGCTATATAATCATCACTAATTGCTATTAAATATAGGTGACATCAGCGATTAAATAATGTGTATTTTACCGCTGGGAAGCTCTGCCAGCAGTCCGTCGGCTCCCGCAGCTTTATTGCTTTTAAGCCGTGCAAATGCTGTGGTGATATCGTTTTGGATCGGTGGTGGACAACTTACTCCGTCGTCGATGATTGGCATGATTTCTTCACTTATGCTGCCTTCGGGAACGAGCATAATACTAAAGTGTTTCCTCCGTATATGCAGCACACTCTGCGTGTTCTTACAGGTGGAGATCCCTGTACCAAAACCTTTGCTTTTAACCCTTGGTAGAACTTTCGGGCCTCAACCCCAATCCCTGTAGTTTTCAATATCCTGGCTCTCTCGTTACTTCCATATACGGTTCTTTCGACTAAGCGTTTCATCTCCCTCCTCTTCTCATTATATCGTTCCAAAGCCCCGCGCGTTGCCATTGACTGAAGTTTTTCCCCGTATGCAGGGTACTTTTCTTCAGACATTTCGCAACATTCCTCGTCGTACCAGGGCTTGTCTAACAAAGTACGGTTGTTGCGGTAATGGTCATAGAATTCGCAATTTGCTGTCAGTTGGTGTCGAGAACATCAGAATTAGGGGTGTTGGTTCAAAATAATAGAGAGAGTTGGTTGGGTTGGGCATTGGATATATCGGTAGTATGCAGCTTTGCGATGTGTAGCTTCCTTTGAGTTAGGTTACGAGAGTTTTTAGCACTGCTTAATCGAGTGCGTACCTTGGCTGCAACTAGATGATGATCCAAGTTAATATTTGCACCGCACACCACACGCACTTCCATAACGCTTGAGACATGCCTTCCATCAATTAAGACATGATCAATCCGGTTTCTTGCATTTTGATCGTGGGATATCGAGATTGCCTTGTAGATATCTTTATGGGGGAATCTGGTTCCACTCACTACCATGTTTCTTGCCGAAGCGAAGCTTACTAGTCTGAATTCGTTATCAGAGGTGTTGTTGTGCAGACTGAATTTTCCGACTGCTGAACCAGGAGCATCTTTCCTTCCTATTTTAGCATTAAAATCTCCTAGAACAATTTTAATGTCTTGGGCAGATCAGCTGTCATATATTTCCTTTAGTCGCTCATAGAATGCATCTTAATGTCCTCATCTTTGTCTTCCATCGGGGCGTGTACACAAATCTGCTTAATGTAAACATATTTCACCTTGATGCGAATAGTGGATATTCGGTCACTTACAGGGTTAAACCGCAAGACCTAGCAGGTTCTGGTTATTCCGAAGTGAATAACGAACAGATCAGTTTCATAATCGTATTTTCTGATCACCCCCCCCCCCCCCCCACGATATTGCCAACGTCAACTTTAAAATAGTTCATTCAATATCTAGTAGAAGCTCAACAAACAAACTGACATTCGGATTCGTTGTTAAACTGGTGGTCCCGCTTTATCCTTTTCTATCGAATTTATTTCGCAGATTCCTTACCGTTTGATTTAAAGACTTAGAGCATTGAAGAAAGGTTTGAGTTCTTACAATTTTACATGTCTTTATTAGACCTAATGTTCTCATAGGTAATGTCAAAACAAGAACAGCAAACAGTTTTGACCTAAACCAAATTTAAATACTTTATTATACTTTATTTCACTTTAATATCGCGCCGGCTTGTGTAAACCATAAAGATACCATCACAAACCTCAAATTAAAAAATAAGCCATTTTATGGAGCAATGTTTTATCAGTCTATGGCTAGACAACGGCCAATCAATAAAGATTCATATTTTCGTCGCAAATAAATTCCCACCGACGTTTTCTTTTACTTGTGATAATCTCGTAAAGGCTCCCCAACGAATACGGGTAGAAAATTTACTTTTAATTAAATGTTAATAACATAAAAAACGCAACACAATCTACAGCAGTTGTTGGAGCTATTAAAACGCATAATTGTCGTTGTTGGGATATCCTGTTGCAAGGACGTGTTTTACATTTTAGAAAAATTCAAAACCTGATCTACGACCGTCTGCAAATTGTGTTTGTTTGAGTGTGTGTGTATTTGTGTGTGCGTGTTTGTGAATGACATCGCAGTGCTCTTAAATGAAATTTAAAATATTATATTCACTTCTAGCATGACACCACCGAGGTCGTCACGCAGGGAGCCAACCGGCTGCCAATGTTGAGGGAGGGCAAGAGATAATGGTGTAGACGTTACAACACGTTACGATTAACACGAATCTCAGCGTAAACGTGATGATAATATAAATCAGCAAAATTGACATTTGTTGCCATCATTATGGATGAATGGACAGATAGATGGATGGATGAGTGTTTGGATGGATGGGAATTACACAAAGTTAAGAAGGAGCAACCACCAAGACTCAGGCTGAAAACAACCAAAAGGACCATAACACAACTGCCGTACAGAAAAGAGGCAGAAGGTAAAAATGATAAAATGGTTATAAAGTAGCTGAACTAATAAATGAAGGGACATTGAACGCTTAAGACTATTAAGACTGGGCAAGAGAGTCGTAAACAGAGAGAGAGGACAATAGAACAAAGATGAACTAATGACAACTAGAAGGAGTACAATTTGTTCAAGTTAACTGGAATACTAAAATACAATTTGTTGTATGGCAACATCGAGAGTCCAAACAAAAATTGCAGAGCCAATGTCTTACAGTATATTTGTTGTATTAACTCTACCTGCGGACCGCTGGGGCTTCACTCTTGGTGCTCTAAAAGTCTCTGGGGTTGGTCGCGTTTATTTTATAGACCATATTGTTTGCCTTTAGTTATTTTAAAGCTATGACCGACTTAGTTTTTTACCTTTCGTATTTTTTTACCCGATTTTCTCTTCCTTTATTTTTATTGTTCTTCCGTAGTCTATTCCCTAAATGCTGCCAAGGGATTGGCATCTGCAGGATTTGTTGTCTGTTCGTCTGCCTGTTTGTCGTTTTTGTTTTGTTACCAACGAAAGACGTGATTTAAATTAAAATTCAAAAGGTTAAACACCAGGTTTGCCTGGTGGATTCTTAAACGATATAACAGTGTATCAATTTCTCATCATCACCGGTGCCATTGATACTGCTATTATCCGTACCATTATCGTCGTCATCGTCATCATCATCATCATGATAGCTGGCATAAGCTTTTTCGTACATGTCGGTCGTATCTTAAATATGGAACAGGTGTAGTTGTTGCAACAAATGTTTTTTTATTTAGTCAGCACTTGTATAAAGATGCGAGATATGCCACAAGTGTTAAATATATCGTATTGTTGAATTGTGTATTGAATGTGATTTAAATCGTTCATTCACCTGAGAAAAAGTAAAAACAATTAGAGAGAAGCTGGAAAAGAATATGGAGGTTAGGGAAAACGGGTACTGATTGGGCATTGTTGTTATCGCATTTTAATGAGTGTTGGCAGAAAGAAAATTGCAATGGGAAAAATCGTATGGATTTGTTCGGTGATTTTGAAATTTATTGTGTAGTTAGTAAATTATCTGGGAAACACTAGAAACTCAAGTATTTAGTTGACCTTCAGCGGACGGATCATGCTAAAAAGTGTTTTTATCCTTAGAGATATACGAATTACTACTTACTTACTTAGTTTTACTATGCCTCGCACAGGGCTAGGTTAATTTGGCAACATACCTCAGCGGTGCCCGGACATAATCCCCAATGAAACTGGGTGTTATGTCCGGAAAGTTGTCCGGACATAAGCCCCAAAATTTTCTCGGGAAACCCGACGTACATATACCCTCACCCTCAGTGAAACATAAAATTGTCTAGTATATTGATATTATTACTCGATTTCTAAAGTGGGCGGAGTGGTACATTTATATGGAAGGTACCAAAAGGGGCGTGGCTAGACTACCAGATTTTTCTAAAAAAACGTTATCCTGCTTCAGCTTTACTAATTACAGAAATTGGGCATTATTGCGATGCGTTTTTTGATAATAATAATCAATTTCTGAAGGAGGGGGAGTGATACAATTGTATGGGAGGTACCAGAGGGGTGTGGCCAGACTTGCAAGTTTTTCTCAAAAACGTTATCCTCTTATAGCTTTATAAAACAAAACAGAATTTGGGCAAGATCGCGTTGGGTCTATTGATATAATTACTCCATCTCTAAAGTGGGCAAATTTTACATTTGAATGGGAGGTACCAGAAGGGCCGTGGCTATACTTACATTTTTTTTCCAAAACTTTATTCTGTTGTAACTTAACTAAATACAGAATTGAAGAACGATCGCGTTGGGCGTTTTGATATTATTACTCGATTTCAAAAGTGGGCGGAATGGTGCAGCTGCATGGGGGATACCAGAAGGGGTGTGGCTGAACTTCCAATTTTTGCTTTGAAAGTTTATCTTGTTATAGCTTAACAAAATACATCATTTGTCTCGATCCCGTTGGGTGTATTGATATATTACTCGATTTCTAAAGTGGGCGGAATGGCACATTTGTATGGGAGGTAGCAGAAGGGTCGTGGCCATGTAGCCCATTTCCAATACCATAAGTAGTTTTGGGGCAATATTAACCTATGCAAAGTTTCAAAACAATTGATTACGTCTTTCGAAAGTTATTGTGCATACCAGCGCACAGTGGGGAAAAAAGTTTTTTTGGACATTTAAAATTTTAGGCCACTTTAACTTGGTGCCCTGCTCAACATTATTGTCCGATTAGAACAAAACCTAATATATAGCCTGGAAAAGTTCAAAGAAAGTCGTCTGTAAAAATAAGTCAAATCGGTGAAGGTCGCCATGCAATTTTTTTTGCATATGTACCAAAATAATGCAGTTTTAAACTTCTGATAACATACAATTTTGTATTTACAAGTAGGGTAATTGGTGTGCTTTTGATTTCAAAAGACCTTAATATGTTACATCATCTGTCAAAATAAGGGAAATTGTGGAACTCTTTAACACTTTTTAAATTTCTATACTAAAGTTAACCCAAAAATCGATATATTTCCTGAAGAAATTGGAAAAATTTTAGTTACACTCTCTTATTTTCACGCTTTAACTCTGTTATTTTTTTTGCATTGCTAAAAAATCTTACCTTTCATTTGATACCCATATCGTTATTATATGGTTCGTGGAAATATTTGAATTACTTTTTTAAAAGTGGAGTATCCTTTGAAACTTTTAAGTCCTTTAAAAAAAAATCCTGACGTTCTGGCGATAAACTGAGAACGCAGTTTTACTACATAAGGTCTCTAGTTTCACGTATTTTTGAATATATGAATTGAATTGAATATTGTAGCAGGGTGTAATATTTGAAATTAAATTTCCATACAATTTCTTATTGTATATAAAGAAATGATTTTTGCGAAAAGAAATACACGTCTTGCTGCGTGGTTATGCTGTTCAATACTAATGTTGGTTTTTTATTAGTTATTGTTCCTAGGTCGAGTTACAAAATAATGAGAGAAGTGAGAGTACTTAGAATAAAGAAAATGAATGTAAATATAAATGCAAAACAATGAGTAGATGAAGTTTAAAGCAAATTATGAAGTATGTAATGAGATGAACAAGATTTAAAGTAAATTGATTTTAAAGGCAAAAATAAAACATAGCAACAACAAAAAAAATGAATTTTATAATAAAAATGATGCGATGATCCGAATACTATTGGAGGTCTCCTCCAACATCCTCCCCCCCTTGAGGTGCCAAACTCAAAGGTAATGGTGCGATTTTGTGGATGGGGCGTTTAAGAAACCCCTTTTTGGTTTTGAGCTCAACAACACGCACGTAGCCATCTGCTCCCAGGTGTGTTGCAACGATGCGACCGAGAAGCCAGAGTTGAGGTGGCGTGTTGTCTTCGTGAATCATTGCTAGCTGGTCTTTTGCGACGTTGCTGATTGGCTTGTGCCACTTGCTCTTTTGCTGCAAGTGATGGAGATAATCGCGTTGCCAAAGCTCCCAAAATTGTTGCTTGAGGTATGCAACACGTTGATAGCGAGTTAGGTATTTGATTTGGTTGACATCAAAATGTTGCTCAGGCGGACAGAGTAGAGACGTGCCAATGAGCAAATGTCCCGGCGTCAACGCCTCTCCGTCATTGGGATCGTCGCTGAGCGGGCAGATGGGACGCGAGTTTAGAATGGCTTCAGCTTCCACCACAACTGTCTGCAGCTCTTCGAACGTGAGATTCGCCTGGCCAATGTTCTTCACAAGCAGCGATTTAGCGGATTTGACAGCAGCCTCCCAAAGGCCGCCAAAATGTGGTGCTCTGGGAGGAATGAAGCAAAACTCGAAGCCCATTTTGCTGCTGTAGGCGTGCACCTCGTCTTTTGTTGCGCTACTGAATAAACGCTGCTGAAAGTCGAGTAAAGCGGTTCGTGCTCCAACAAAGTTGGTTGCATTATCGCAGTAGATCTTGCATGGCATGCCTCGTCTACCTGCAAAACGTTTGAGACTTAATAAAAATGCATTAGTAGATAAGTCAGAAACAAGTTCAAAGTGAACGGCACGAGATGAAAAGCATATAAATACAGCTAAGTATGTTTTGTAAGGCTGTTTGCCGCGGATGCGATACGATGTCAGGAATGGCCCACAGAAGTCTAGACCAGTTACTAAAAAGGGCCGCTGTGCCTTCAGGCGATCGCTGGGTAGGTTGCCCATGATCTGCTGTTGAAGCTTTGGTTGATAGTGGAAGCAGTGAACGCATTGCTTGACCACTTTGCGAACCAAATCCCTTGCGTTTACGACCCAAACCTTTTGCCTGAGGATGCCAGTGAGTGCTTTTGGCCCAGCATGCAGATGCTGGCGATGCAAAAACTCTATGTATAGTTGAGTGAAACGATGCTTCTTGGGAAGCAAAGCGGGAAATTTTGCGTCAAAAGCGATGGGAGCTCGGAGGAGACGTCCGCCGACTCTCAAAACAGGATATGTGCGATCATTTAATACAAGATTGTGTAAAAACGGCGTGAGATTTCGTAGCGCAGGAGAAATTTCCTTGTTGGCTGCTAACTTGACGATGTCTTCGCTGAAGCATTGATGCTGAATTGCAGAAACTATTTTCCAAAAACTTGAGTCCAGCTCCGACGATGATAGGCAAATTTCTGCTGGCTTGAGCTGCTTAGCAGGCGGTGCTTTGTTGAAAACTCGCCAAACAAACGATAAAATGCGAACTATTTTCAGGTGCGATGAGTTGTTGTTGATAATGTTGTTAATGATGTTGTCTTCGCTGCCACTGCTACTGCATTTAAAGGTGACAGCTCTCCGACGCTCTGCGCTCACCAACTCGTCATCGATGATATCAGTTGTTGTTGAGTGTGGCCATGATGCTTTATCTAAATATAAAAAATCTGGTCCCGAAAACCACATAGTGCTTGGCAATTCAAGCGCGCTTGATCCGCGCGAAACAATGTCCGCTGGATTTTGCTTTGATGGTACGTGCTTCCATGGAATGCCACTGGCCTGCGTTTGAATCTCTGAGATACGATTAGCGACGAAACAATTCAGCGATGACGAGTGCATTTTCAGCCAGTGCAAGACTATTTGCGAATCAGACCAAAAGACAATATCGCTTACGTATTTCTCTACCTTGTGTCGTATCTTATTCCACGTTGAGGCTAGTAGCAATGCGGCGCAAAGTTCCAAACGTGGAAGTGATTGTGCCTTCACAGGTGCGACCTTTGATTTGGCGATAAGCAGCGAAACCTTGATGTTATTGGCAACAATAGCTCGCACGTAGATGCAACATCCGTATGCTCTTTGCGATGCGTCTGCAAAGCCGTGTATTTCTACCATGCTATCGTTTGTAGTGAAAACGTATCTAGGAACTGCGATGTTGTTTATGTTGCATAAATCGTCGTAAACTTGAGACCAAACAGTGTGTAAATTGGGGGGCAAGGTGTCGTCCCACCCAATTTGGCTGATCCACATCTCTTGAAGTAAAATTTTAAGTCGTATGACGATTGGAGATAAAAGGCCAAGTACATCAAAAATTCTTGCCACAGCTGACAAGACAGAGCGCTTAGTTGGTGAATCGATTGGCATTTGCGAAAGCTTAAACTTGAATGAGTCGTCGAGTACATTCCAAATAGTACCAAGTGTCTTGGTGCACGGCGATTGGTCTAAATTGAGTTGTAGTTGTTGATGATCATCAGCGCGAAATAAATGATAATTCGAGTTCCATTTTGACAACGATAAGCCAAACGAATTTAAAGCATCGGTAATTTGAGTTTTCTTTGTATGTAGCTCTTCAAGCGTATCTGCCCCAGCGAGCATATCGTCGACGTAAAAGTCCTCCTTGAGCAACTGCGAAGCGACTGGAAATGTGTCTTTGCATAAGTCGGCGATATGAAAAAGGCACCTAACAGCTTGAAATGGTGCTGATGCAAGCCCATATGTTATGGTATTTAAACTGAATGTACGAAGCGGTTGTTGCGGCTCGTCACGCCATAAAATAAGCTGGAATTTTCTGTCGCGCTCATCAACTAAAAATTGGCGAAACATTTTTGAGATGTCTGCTGTCAAAGCATATTTGTTTAAGCGAAAAGTAAGCAACGTTACAATGAGTTCTTGTTGGATAGTTGGACCGACGAGTAGTGTGTCATTTAACGAGAGTCCAGACGAAGACTTAGCCGACGCATCAAACACGACGCGCAATTTTGTGGTAGTGCTTTCTGGCCGCAGTACACAGTGGTGAGGAATGTAAAAATTGGGGAGTGTCTCGGGCGTGCATTGTAATTCGGACATGTGGCCGAGCGCCTCATATTCGTGTATAAAATCTTTGTACGAATGTTTAAGTGTGTGTTCACGTTGCAAGCGACGTTCGAGCGAAATAAATCTTCGTCGAGCCATTCCAAATGACTGCCCTAGTGATTGCGGAGTAGGTTTAAATGGTAGCCGAACCATGAGTCTGCCATCTTCGCAAACCCTTGTGTTTTCTACGAAATGAGCCTCAGCGAGCTCATCATCTTTCGACTGTAGTGTCTTTTCAGAACTAAATTCTTCAATTTGCCAGAATTTAGCAAGCATTGAATCGATGGCTGCGTCTCGCGACTTAATGGCAACATTACAAGTAACAGGTTTTGATTTATTACCTTGTATTAAACCTCCGCCAGCTATCCATCCAAAGACCGAGTTGACAAGCGATGGTAGTCCACGGCCAAGTGATATTCGCCCAGCTGTCAGCAAGTCGAAAAAGATTTCAGTGCCAATTAATAGGTCAACATGTTGCGGTTTGAAAAAAGCTGGGTCGGCTAGATCAATGTCCCGAGGAATATTCCATTCGTGAATGTCCACAAGTTCACCAGGTTGCTTTGCGGAAATCGTAGATGTGATTGCAAATGATGTTGTCCATTCGAAGTCGTTGAGACGAGAGCGTATTGTTGTGCTAACGAAGCGCGAAATTGTCGTACGAACATCTGCAATGCCTGACACCTCCTGTACATCATATTGAAATTTGAGCTTAAGGCGTTTTGCAGCTTCTTCTGAAATGAAATTTAATTCAGAACAGGAATCGAGTAGCGTACGAATCGGGTGAAATATGCCGGCTTGATCACGAATCAGCACGACAGCAGTAGGAATAAATGCTCGCTTAGTGGTGCGAGTAACCAACGCAATCGGAGTAGCGTGTGCGAGTGACGACGATGGTGTTGCAGCTTCGGTGTCTTCTGAGCGACGCGAAGACTCGAAGTGAAGTGTTGTGTGATGTAGTGAGCGACACTTCCTACAGCGCGAATTGGAGGTGCATTTTGCAGCAAAATGACCAGGGCGCAAACAATTTATGCATAGGCTGCGTTGTTTGGCAGCTTCGAAACGCTGAGTAGGAGCAAGTGCTATAAAACTTGGACAACTACCAATATAGTGATCAGAGGAGTTGCAATATGCGCAAACCGAAGCGGCGTTTGTATTTACAAATGTAGATTTCTTCATATGATGAGATTTCGATTGATGTTGCACGATTTTTGTAGCATTTTCTGTTGTTTTGATTTTATTCTCCAAAAATTGGCAGCGGCGACTCAAAATAGAGTAACATTTTTCCCATGTAGGAATTTCCTTGAAATCTTGCGATTCATTGTAGCGATTTCTTGAGTCGGCATCAAGCTTTGAAACTACTAAATGTATATACATCGCATCGAAAAGCTCTTCAAATGTGCCCAATGATAGCAGAGAGCCTCGCAAGGCAGCGGCATTATCAAGATACTTTCGCAGCAATGGCGCATCGGGTTTTGAAAGCAAAGGCATATCACACACTGAAGAAATGTGGTCTTTCAAAATAAGCACCTTGTTATCAAAACGCTCGGCAAGTCTTTCAAGCGCTTTCTTGTAGTTCTCCTCAGTGACTTGAAATGCCTCGACTGCAGCGAGTGCCTGGTCCGAAAGGCAGTTCAATAGGTAGTTGAATTTATCGATTGTTGGTATGGGCTCGTTGTGAACGAGGTTGTTGAATGTGGCAATAAAGCGTTTGTATTCGCTGTACTTACCATCGAACCTTGGTAATTTAAGGTTAGGCAAACGATGGGATAGAGCTGGTTCAAATCGGCTTTGATTAAACATAGTGGCATCTAGGCTGCTTTCGCGTTGTAGTCCCTTTAATTTGGTGACGATAATCGATTTAGTTAAAACGTAGACCTCGTCGATGTCCATGCGTGTGTTGTCATTTTCAACAACTCTCTCAATCTGCGTTTGTATGTGCGTAAGCTGTTTGAAGTACGACTCCAAAATTTGTAACCTGCATTCAAGGATGGTACCGTCGATGCATTCATCCTTCTCAATTTTGGTTTTCATTGCGGTCAGACTGCGTCTCAAAGCAGTTCTGCTTTGCCTTAGCGCGGTTAAATTAACCTCAGCAGCTGACGCAAATTCTGCCGAACCAGTTGGAAGAGCAACCTCAGGATCAGTCATTGCAGATTAATGATATTATTGTAAATTTATACAAATTGACACCTACCTTGCGTGATATATTTTAAAAAATATTAATCTACAAACCAAACGTAGAAAAAAAGCAGCTTATTATGCACAAAACAGCAACGAATTTGATTGTTGACGAAACAGCGGTGCAGCCAAAATAGCGATAGGCAGCAGCAAACGACGAAAATCAGCAGAGCAGTAAAGTGCAGCAAGAAGAGTAGACGAAACGCAGCAAGCAGTGGCAGCGCTGATGAAACTTTGTTGCGATGATATTCACAAACACCTTGTTGCGAACGAAGACTGTTGTGGGATAATCAGCAGCTTTCTTGAGAGCGACGAATGTTGCTGATGCAAGCGAGCGATGTTTATAAACAACAGAGAATGTTGCAGTGATGCTTTTGCGAAGAGCGAGAGAGAATGCGTGGTGTGTTGAGTTTCAAAGCAGCAACGACGAAAAGAGCTAGGCTCTGCACCAGCAAGAGTTGATGATGAACGACGAGTTGCGTGGCAGATCAGCGAAGCGATGAATTCTCTCACGACGATGCAGCCGTCAGACCGCCAAAAAGCCAAATAGCTGTTATTTGCCGATGATGAAGAGATAAATTGCGCAAATAGCAAATTATGCAAATGTTAACAACTTTATTGTGGTGTTTTATCGAATATTTTTTATTTAATAATTCGATATAGCAAAACGATTTTAATTTACGAAATATAACTGTCACTCAGCAAGTTGCCTTCAAAACGCAAAACCAATTCTTGGACAGACAAAATATATGCTGTCCTGTCACGGTCGCCAAATTTTATGTATATAAAGAAATGATTTTTGCGAAAAGAAATACACGTCTTGCTGCGTGGTTATGCTGTTCAATACTAATGTTGGTTTTTTATTAGTTATTGTTCCTAGGTCGAGTTACAAAATAATGAGAGAAGTGAGAGTACTTAGAATAAAGAAAATGAATGTAAATATAAATGCAAAACAATGAGTAGATGAAGTTTAAAGCAAATTATGAAGTATGTAATGAGATGAACAAGATTTTAAGTAAATTGATTTTAAAGGCAAAAATAAAACATAGCAACAACAAAAAAAATGAATTTTATAATAAAAATGATGCGATGATCCGAATACTATTGGAGGTCTCCTCCAACACTTATTGTACCAAATTTGGTGCGCCGCCCTGTATTTTGCGAAGTATTTTGTTCTCAAAAACTCTCAAAATATTCACGCATCGTCGTAAACGGATAGACTGTGTGTTCATTAAAAAGGACTCATTTATCACCAGACCCGACTTCTGCCGACTGTTTCCAAAGTTCGAGAAGACCGCAGTAACATCCCGCTGTTCTCAATCAATGAAATCCATATCATCGGCGTGAGCGAGAATCATGTGACTTTAATTAAAGATGGTACCAGTCTTGTTTACTACAGCTTACCGCATGAAAACATCTCTATTAGGACTTCAAAGAGATCGCATCGCAGACTTTTCCTTTGTATATAGCAGTCGAAGACATAACCGAACTCATCCACACGACAATATTAAGCGTCAGCGCTGTGGAATTGTACACGGTGATAATGTTGTGTTCTCCCACCAATCGTTGAATATTGTTTATCTGTTTGTACTTGTGTCTGTTTTTGTGTTGAAAGCTAAACAAGAGTGTGTGTTTTTTGCTTTCATAACGCTCAAGCAGAGACTGACTGCTTTGAATCAAACAAAACTTTCAAGTACGTGTGAATTTCCGATCGATCCAATATGTTCGTTAATATGGGATTTAGGCGTTCACATTACACACTCGACAGGACCTAGTGTGCGATGGGTAAAAGTCCACATATGTCGCAAATGTGTATCACATACGTCCCGGTTTAGGGCGACCATCTCCCGTGACCGGATTTCCATCTCTTATATTATAGGAGGAGATCCCTGTTCCAAAACCTTTGCTTTTTACCTTTTGTTAGAGCTTTTAATCCACCTTGAGCAAAAAAAGTTCGTATGACCATTAAATTACACTGTTCGACAAGGGTTTTTTTTTTCTTTTGTTTCATTATGTATTTCTAAGAGTTTTTGGCATGGGAAGTTCAAATATATTACGTTATCAGAATTTTGCTATCAGGCACAGTTTTTTAGTTATTTGAAAATAAGTTTTGTTTTCCATTAAATATTTGTATGGAGACGATTTTTTAAAAAATTTAGTTGAACCAGGTGGCAACATCAGCAACATGCATTTTCCGCTGCAATTATCGCCCTATTCTATTTTATAATCACCTTATTCTCATTTTAATATTCTACGTAAAATTGGGATGCAACATGTCCTTGAAAGTGCATTTTTGCCCTCTTATTTGGATTTCTTTTATAAATGCTACAGCGAGGTGTCCGATGAATATGGTGAAAGGTTCCACAAAAACATTCTAACTTTAGAAAAGCGTTACGAAGAAAAATATATGCCTACTATATTCGCTGACTGCTCCTGGAACAATTTAGGAGACTGCAAGGATATTCAGCATAAAAAAAAATTTTGTTAACTAATAGAAAATATTAAATATTTGTTTTTCTTATTTTTCATGTTTTAAGCTCTACTGGTATCGGTTGTTGTATTTAGAAAAGATTTTGTTTGATCGAATAGAGTTTTCATTACATTTATGCAAAATGTATTTTAATGCAACATGATGAATGCTGAATAAAATTAAATCCAAATAACTAAAAAAATGTGCCTGATGAAAAAAATCTGAAAACATATTTGAAATCATGATAATAATAAACATAGGAATCGCAATTCAGATACCCAGAAAAATGTTCGCTGACTGCTCTGGAACATTATAGAACACTGCAATTATATTCAGCACAAAATAAATACAAAACTTTCTTAACTAATAGAAAAAACATATTTGTTGTTTTTATTTTTCATGTTTTAAGCTCTACTAGTATCGGTTATTGTATTTAGAAAAGATTCTGTTGTGCTCAAATAGAGTTTTCATTACATTTATGCAAAATATATTTTAATGCAACATGACCAATGCTGAAAAAATTTAAATCCAAATAACTAAAAAACTGTGCCTGATGAAAAAAATCTGAAAACATATTTGAAATCATGATATATACAACCACAGGAATCACAATTCAGACACCCAAAAAAATGAAAAATATTATTTTTTTTGTATAACAGTGTTATTAATGCAGCCAACTTGACAAAACGAATGATGCAGAAGTTCTTATGGAGCTACTTTCACTTGTAATTCTTAAAATTGAATCCCGTATCAATGTTGTATTTTAAAATTTTCTTTAGCCGCTCATAGAATATTATTGATCATTTGGGGTTGATATCCATATGTGTGTATTTCGTATTGTGGTCGATACTCAACTGAATATCACTTTGGTCGCAAAATATTATAATGCATTTGTGGGTGGCTCTGGAATGTATTCTCGCATTTGGAATAACTGGCATTGACAGACACAAAAAGAAAATATTAAAATTATAAAAAGCACAATTGACTTATGAGTTTTTTGTGAAATATGACAGCGCTAGCTTTACTTGCGCCTTACAAACAGATAAATAATGCTCTTCAAAACACTGTCATTTAAACGAGTACACATTGAACCATTCATATAGTAGCTCCTCTCGAATTGTTTGTTGCATCACCCATTTAAAGCATATTTATGCTGTACTCTGAACGTAATAACATGAATACTCGAAATGTCATTTTCAAAAATGTACTTAAATTTCAATGCATTCCATGGATGAATAGCAATGGATGCTTGAATGAACGAATGCGTGGATGGATAGATAGATGACTGGCACACTATAGTAGTTGTTGTTGATATGCATGCCTGTAATAACTTCTAGTTTGCTCACTTTTACCATTCATTGTAGCTGCTGCTGCTGCTACATCTACTGCTGGATGCAAGCGCAAATTCCACTGGTTATGCTGATGAAGCAACTGTCATTCGCAGAAACTGCACGAATGATTGGTGGTGGTGGTGGCTCAGAGTCATTCCAATAGTTCATCACGCTTTTTCCATTCCCGACGTTCCGTCATGACGACGACGACGCACACAATTGTACGTCCAGCGTAGAATTGGAAAAAAATACTGATAACAATGCGAAATAGCTTTTACTTAAGTCTAACACAATAACAGCAAAGTGTTAAAAATCGCCTTGTCATAAATTAATGAGCTAAATTGTAAATGGAAAAAGGTCATCCGTCCAATGCAGCCATTTATCTATTCGGCCATTTCTTGTGAGTTATATAAAGGAGATGGAGCCAGTAACGGCATTGAAGTGAATACCATTGAAGCTTGAAATTGTAATGATTGTTTTGTTAAAAAAAATTGAATTGTAATCGAAAGAAAATAAATAGCCAATATTATTCATTGACAGATGTTGTAGAGATGATGCTGAAAGTGAAAAATATGATGGCGATGATTAATAAAATCAATTGTAAGGGATATTTTGCGCTGTTAGAGAGACTAAAGGCAAAGAATTATTTGAATTATACACAATTAAACTTAAATGTCACATCTTTGAATATTAGGGTGATCTCGCGCGGTACTCAGCAGTTTCAGAAGTTCTGTGAACCGAAATATTGATGGATGGGACAAAGTAAATTGTTCTAATTATTATGAATGGGACAAATAATAATTCAGATTACCTCGTAATATTGTCTGCAAATTTCAAATTTCCTCTTATCAATAATCGCTCTGACGGTTTTTCTAATAGATCAATTGTTATGATAATTGCACAATGTGGGAGCGTGGCACCGCCAATACAGCTTGAAATTTAAAATGACATACAACCGGGGTGGAAATGGGCGTCGTAACAGCCATAATAATAATTTGCTCGTCCTGAAAAATTTACAGTATGTTACAGTTGATAAAAACAGGCTATTTGGAAGTGCAGAGGCGCCGCCAACACACGACAATATTTCATATGGACGTGCCTGTCATGCATGGTGCAAATATTGACTCGGATCACCATCTAGATGCTGCCAAGGTACTCACGTGATATAACAGTGCTAAAAACGCTCGTAACCAAACGCAAAGGAAGCTAGACATCACAAAGCTGCTTACCGACGATATATCCAATGCCTACTCCAACCAACTCACTCAATTACATCGAACCAACTCTGTTCTGCTGTTCCCGACATCCAATGGCAGCATATTGCGAATTATATGAACACTGCCGCAAAAACACGCTCAGACAAGCCCTGGTACGAATTGCAAAGAGTGCAGTGACGGAGCGTAATAATGACACGCATCTCCAGGCGAAAAAAACGAAGAGAAGAGAGAGCCCGGATATCGAAAATTACAGGTGTTTAATTACAAAACATTACTTTCGTAATTTTCGTGGTAATTAAATTAATGGGTTTCAAACTCCCATCCCTGCCTTACATTCTCGTTAGAATCTGTCTACTCCTGTTTAATACACCCTTGTAAGTGTTTACAGATTCTAACGAGTAACTTAACGAATGCTTTAAGTCGCCGCCACCTTACTTCATCTTGTGTATCTCGTTGACTCTTCAAGTTAACTTCTTGCTCCTCTACCGATCGCTACCGACAGCATCCCAGGCATATTGTTGCTAAATTACAAATCGTGTAATTATAAAGGTAAAATTGTTACCACTAATAAAGCAATTGGCTTTTTGTTTGTATATTAAAACTATCGTGTTTTATTTCCCCTTTCTTTCTTTACATAACATCGCTTACGGCGAACAACAGGTATAGAGGTGTAGACCGAAAATTCTATCAAAATGTAAAAAACATAGGTTTTGGACCAGAGATCCCCACCTGTAGGGACGGAGACGGAAATCTGGTCACTGACATTCAGAGTGTGCTGCAAATATGGAGGGAAACTCTTTCGATCACTACTCGTTCCCGAAGGCAGCATAAGTGACGAAATCACACCAATCATCGACGATGGAGTAGACTGTCCACCACCAAGCCAAAACGAGATCAACACGGCAAGTGCACGGCTTAAAAACAACAAAGCTGCGGGAGTCAATGGACTGCCGGCAGAGCTTTTTAAAGCCGGCGGCGATGAGCTGGCAACGTGCATGCCCTAGCTCATAAAAACGACTTAGCTCAAGGAATGCAAGCCCGATGATTGGAATCTGAGTGTTCTACATATGCCTTGTGCTTAAGAGAGGCGATCCAAGTGTGTGTACCAGATACAGCGGGATCATTATTTTACCTATCGCATACAAGGTCCTGTCTAGTGTATTATGTGAAAGACTAAAGTCCATTTTAGCGAACCTGATTGAACGTTATCAGTGTGGTTTTAAATATGTTAAGTTCACGACAGACTAGATATTCACACTACGACAAATTCTAGAGAAGACCCAACACATGCCGATCGACACCACCTGTTTATCAACTACAAAGCTGCATTCGACAGTCCGATACGGCAGAAACTATTAGATGCTATGGCTGAGTTTGGTATCCCCGCAAAGCCGATATGATATTGCCGGATAGCACTGACTGACAAGAAGTCTTCAGTGAATATTGGCAAAATTCTGTCAGAGCCATATTCTACTAAGCGAAGCTTTAGACAAGGCGATAGTCTGTCCTCTTTAAAATCGTAATGGAGATTAGCATGTGGAAGGCTGCAGTAGACATCTTCCACAGGTTGCTCGCGTATGCCGACGATATAGATATCATTGACAGAGGACTGCGTGATGTAACTGCGGCCTTTTCGAGCATTGGGAAGCAGTCGGCAGAAGTTGTTCTGGTGATTAATGAGGACATAACCAAGTTATTTGTTTCAACGAACAATGATTTTACTCATTTGGGACGCTGCGTAAACGTTGACAACTATAACTTTAAAGTGGGAGAAGATTTTGTCTACCTTGGCTCCGCCATAAACAAAAATAAAAATATCAGCCAGGAAATCAAGAGTCGAGTATTGATCGCTAACCGCTGCTCTAAACTTTTTGATGATAAATGATTAAGCCCTCGAACGAAGATCCACTCTACCAGACACTGATCTTACCTGTCTTGCTCTACAGGGCATAATCCTGGGTTATGACGCAGGCGGATCAATCTATTCTGGGAGTTTTCGAGAGAAAACTACTACGCAAAATATTTGGAGCCATCATCGTTAACGGCGAGTACCGTCGTCCAATGAATCATGATCTGTATGAGCTGTACAATGACATCGACGTAGTCAAGCGCTTTCAAATAGACCGAATGCGCTGGCTTGTACACATTGTACGAATGGACGAAAAAGCTCCGGCTCGAATACTCTTTGGCAATAAACTCGATGGGCGCCGCAGGAGGGGGCGACCAAAACTCCGATGGATGGACCAAGTGAAAGAGCTGTTATCTAAGCTCGGTGTGACGAACTTTCTACGGAGCGCAAAACACCGAAGCACTTGAAATAATTTTCTGCATGCGGCTACTGATAGACACATTTCGGTTGTTGCTGCCATTAAAGAAAAGAAGAATAATCTTGTAGAGGCTGCTGTAATCACTGGAAATTATAAAGGAACCGATGTCCTGATGTACACGTACTACCATGACACCTACAGAAATGCCATTCGATTTCAATGGATTACAGTTTCCGATTCGGTTGGCATATGCGATAACCATTAATAAAGCGCAAGGGGCAATAGCTTCAAGTCTGTGGATTTAATTTGACAAATCTAGAAAAAGATAACAAAATGCTGTTTCATAAAAAATGCAATTCAGAGGTAGCAAAGCGCACCGAATACAGCTAGTATATATATATATATATATTTAACTTAAGTTTTTATATAAGTAAGTGATAAATCTACATTTAGTTGATTTACAATGTCTACACCACTTAGCAGTACTCAATTTGTTATGAAACGGTCCCACTCCTCATGAAAACACTTAAAATAAAATCTTTTTCTCTAGTATTAAAAATATTGTACTTAAATGCAAAAAAATACACTTAAAGCATTGTTCTTCAAGTGCGAGATTTCATGTAGTACTCCATTAATATTTCATACGTTTCAATTGCAGTTCGCTTTGCAACCACTACGTTGCGTTGGTGTTTTCTTTAAACTTAATTTGTATTGATTTATTTGCATTTATTTGCCATGACCAGCGTTTGAAAAATACTCACAAATGTGCACAAAATGTATGCAAAACTCTTTTCATGAGAGTGTTTGAGAGGTAAATGTGACACAAACTCTGTACCGTTGAGCATGTTAACATGCAAACTCATCTCGCTAAGTGTCGGAAAACGATGTTGCTCTTTTTTCTGACTCCCGTCGTGTGTGCGATAAAGATGACACAACTCATATGTGCACTGAGAAACGAAAATACCCAAACACGGAGTAACACATGGATATTCAAATAGAGAAAAAAACACATACATACATATATTTACACATATACAGCTGTATTTCTTCTTCTTCTCTACCAATCTTTTAGTGTCGCTCGTTTATGTGTGCACACCATCTTTGAGTGCTCAGGAAAAAATTGTACAAAAGAGTTTTGTTATGTGTTGACTCTGTGTGCGGAGCATCTTCGATCATTAAACTCTTGTGTTTTGAGTTCGCCTGCGCTCATTACCGACGCACAGTGGTTCCTTTTTGGTTTTTTTTGGAATTAATTCTGTAACTTTTGAACGGATAATGCTATCTTGATGAAATTTGAAATAGTTAAAGCTGAGGTGTTTTCAAGTTGATTTGGAAAAATTTGGCTCCCTAGGGGGTGTGGGGGCCACTGCGTGGCCCTCCAAAGTTGGTCACCTCGGGTGTTTCAAAATTTCAAATGCTTGAGGAATGTGCATTTATAAACCGATTTAAAAGATATTTTGCATTTAGATAGTGCTTCGAAAAACCTTCAAAAAACATGCTTACATGCACATATTATCTCATTTATGTCAAGAGATATTTGAGAAAATAAAAAAAATTGTGTCATTTTTGGACGAGGTTGATTTGGTATTTTTAAGGGTGTGAGCTCAGTTTTTCCTTGATTTTAAAGATATTTATATCGTTAGTTAGCTTATAAAATTCTGAATGAAATTGCTGAAAAAATAATGCAAATATTTTGTTCCAATCAAAAGTTATAAGCATCGCAAGTAAAAGTTTCCAAAAAAAGGCATATTTTTACTGTTTTTTTGCAAAAAGGCGACTACATTCTTTCGTTTGTAAAAAAAATATTTCTTCCGGGAAGTGGCAATTTCTTAATTATTCCTCATAGAAATGTTGATGCAGATGCATTTAATGCTAAATTTGAATCAGTTCAGCAAAATGGTTCCCCGGCAAAGGAAGTCAAAAATACCCCATTTTTGAAAAAAAAAATTTTTTGTTTTTGAAAATTCTCAAATCGCAAAGCGCCAACGAGAAAGCTCATTATATATTTTTTTGACCACATATGTGGACTAGTTAACCGTAACGTATTTCAACATCCCTGCTATAAACAAAGACAGTGTGGCCATTTTAGTAAAAAATTCGGAATTTTGGAACATATTTTCCCCGTTTTGGGAATTTGGGTATTTTGTTATAAGATATGGCAACATATTGTTATTCGTTTTTTTAAGGACAATTTTATGTACTTTATTCCAATATTTCGTTAAGATATTCCAATCCGTTTGAATTTTACGCTATTTTTCATATAAGATATTATTTCTCCAAAAAATACGTTTTGACCAAATTTTATATTTGACTCAGAATCATGCCCAAAATAAAATGTGCTTTTAATTAATTTTTGTAAATTATTAAACTTCATGTCGTTCCCTTTTCAACGATATGCAATACTTGTATGTCAAAAGTTTAATTATTGTTTATAATTATAATAAAACTTCACTACCTCTGTAAAAAAAGTATATATCGTTAAACATACATATATATGGGGGCTATATCTAAATCTGAACCGATATGCTTAGTTTTGTTACCACATTAGAATAGTGTGAAAAAACTAAGATGTGCAAAGTTTTGTTAACATCAGAGCAAAAATGTGGTTTTTGGCAACAATAATCTATAAAAGGTTATGCTAATTTGTATGGGAGGTACCAGAAAGGGCGGGGAAAGTGGACCCATTATTTCAGTATATACTTCACGCTGTCAAATAATAATACCGTCCAAATTTTAGCTTCGTAGAGCCCTCCAGCATGAAGTTAGTGACAGAATAGTGGTTTTAGTAAAATAGGTCATTTTGTATGGGAGGTACTTGAGGGGACGTGGCTATTTCGCCCATTTTCCAACCAACATTACGACTAGTGAATTTTATGCCACTGGTAAATTTCTATTCAAATTGATTAAGAACTACTCCAATTATCGTCTTAACCATTTACCCAGCCGGCCAGACGGACAAAGCTTTATTGGGTTAAAAATCTCCAAAAATTATTTTTTTGTAAAGAAATCTAAGGTCTCAGTTATATGTTCTGTTGTGTTAAACTTTTTCCCGTTTAAAATTATATATTCTCTCTACCATGTAGCTGAGCTTGTACAAATTTTATTCAAAATTTGTTAAAAATTGTAATAATAACACACATAATCTACGAAAACATATAAATATTGCATTAAAAATCAAATTTTTAACTTAAAAAAATAATTTAGCTTAACATATTTATGCAATTAGAGACATTTTTAGTACACATGAGACTAAAACATCATTATGGAGTCGTTACTTATTAATAAAACTTACAAGCTCATAGACTCTTTAATTAAGTTATTTATGATTTATAAATCCCTATGCACAGGAATGCGAGACAAATTACGAAAAATGTCCCTTATTGCATAAATATGTTAAGCAAAATTGTTTTTTTAAGTTAAAAATTTGATTTTTAATGCAATATTTATATGTTTTCGTAGATTATGTGTGTTATTATTACAATTTTTAACAAATTTTGAATAAAATTTGTACAAGCTCAGCTACATGGTAGAGAGAATATATAATTTTAAACGGAAAAATGTTAAACACAACAGGACATATAACTGAGACCCTAGATTTCTTTACAAAAAATAAGTTTTGGAGCTTTTTAACCCAATAAAGCTATGTCCGTCTGGCCGGCTGGGTAAATGGTTAAGACGATAATTGGAGTAGTTCTTAATCAATTTGAATAGAAATTTACCAGTGGCATAAAATTCACTAGTCGTAATGTTGGTTGGAAAATGGGCGAAATAGCCACGTCCCCTCAAGTACCTCCCATACAAAATGACCTATTTTACTAAAACCACTATTCTGTCACTAACTTCATGTGGGAGGGCTCTACGAAGCTAAAATTTGGATGGTATTATTATTTGACAGCGTGAAGTATATACTGAAATAATGGGTCCACTTGCCCCGCCCCTTCTGGTACCTCCCATACAAATTAGCAAAACCTTTTATAGATTATTGTTGCCAAAAACCACATTTTTGCTCTGATGTTAACAAAACTTTGCACATCTTAGTTTTTTCACACTATTCTAATGTGGTAACAAAACTAAGCATATCGGTTCAGATTTAGATATAGCCCCCATATATATGTATGTTTCACTATATATACTTTTTTTACAGAGGTAGTGAAGTTTTATTATAATTATAAACAATAATTAAACTTTTGACATACAAGTATTGCATATCGTTGAAAAGGGAACGACATGAAGTTTAATAATTTACAAAAATTAATTAAAAGCACATTTTATTTTGGGCATGATTCGGAGTCAAATATAAAATTTGGTCAAAACGTATTTTTTGGAGAAATAATATCTTATATGAAAAATAGCGTAAAATTCAAACGGATTGGAATATCTTAACGAAATATTGGAATAAAGTACATAAAATTGTCCTTAAAAAAACGAATAACAATATGTTGCCATATCTTATAACAAAATACCCAAATTCCCAAAACGGGGAAAATATGTTCCAAAATTCCGAATTTTTTACTAAAATGGCCACACTGTCTTTGTTTATGGCAGGGATGTTGAAATACGTTACGGTTAACTAGTCCACATATGTGGTCAAAAAAATATATAATGAGCTTTCTCGTTGGCGCTTTGCGATTTGAGAATTTTCAAAAACAAAAAATTTTTTTTTTCAAAAATGGGGTATTTTTGACTTCCTTTGCCGGGGAACCATTTTGCTGAACTGATTCAAATTTAGCATTAAATGCATCTGCATTAACATTTCTATGAGGAATAATTAAGAAATTGCCACTTCCCGGAAGAAATATTTTTTTTACAAACGAAAGAATGTAGTCGCCTTTTTGCAAAAAAAACAGTAAAAATATGCCTTTTTTTGGAAACTTTTACTTGCGATGCTTATAACTTTTGATTGGAACAAAATATTTGCATTATTTTTTCAGCAATTTCATTCAGCATTTTATGAGCTAACTAACGATATAAATATCTTTAAAATCAAGGAAAAACTGAGCTCACACCCTTAAAAATACCAAATCAACCTCGTCCAAAAATGACACAATTTTTTTTATTTTCTCAAATATCTCTTGACATAAATGAGATAACATGTGCATGTAAGCATGTTTTTTGAAGGTTTTTCGAAGCACTATCTAAATGCAAAATATCTTTTAAATCGGTTCATAAATGCACATTCCTCAAGCATTTGAAATTTTGAAACACCCGAGGTGACCAACTTTGGAGGGCCACGCAGTGGCCCCCACACCCCCTAGGGAGCCGAATATTTCCAAATCATCTCGAAAACACCTCAGCTTTAACTATTTCAAATTTCATCAAGATAGCATTATCCGTTCAAAAGTTACAGAATTAATTCCAAAAAAAACCAAAAAGGAACCACTGTGCGACGCTTAAAATGTGTTGAGCAGAGTGTTTTGGAGTCTTTTCAATCCCTGGCCATGACCAACCGACTGCCTCAGAATGTCAATAAAACATCTTTTTGCGAATATCATTGGGCGGCCGATTCGATTTATGGTTTTCATGCTACTCTATAGCATGTTAATTTTATTTATTTACTCGTTTGTTTTTTCAGTTTTCCTTTGGCAGTTGTCAGAACTTTGCCACTCACGTTCTTTTAACACTTTTGGGCCGTGGCGCTGTCCCCCTTTTGTATAATCATTATTTAAGTTGTTTAATGTGTAAATATTTGCACCCTGATTGTATTATCGTGTTTTTAATGTAAACAATTTCATTCGCCGACGACACAGGATCAATGTTGGTGATGATGAAGTTTGGTATATATTATTGTAATATTTTCCTTGGTTGGTTGTTGTTATTGCCGTTGTTGTTGTAGCATTCACTGGTGGCTGCCAATGTACATACATACATATGTATGTACTGACTTAACTTTCATGTGCGCCTTTATCCTCATCCACATCACCAGTATTGGTGATATGTTTGAAAAGTAACTGAAAATACCAGTGTAAGCTCAACATTAATAAGATGTATTTGCAATGTAATTCAAAAGAATAAACTTAATATGGATGCTTTTGGCGTGATTGAAAAAGTATTGTAAGAAAGATTTTAAGCAGCAGCAGATGTGAGCTTGGATGACATGTGGAAGAGGGCACTTAATTTTTAAAATCGGCAAAGCTGGATCTAAAGTTTTCTGACGATTTCGGATACAAGTTTGATAAGCTATAATTAAGTCATCAAAGATAACAGAGATGATCATGAGTTCAAACCACTTTTAGTAACTTCCTAGTAACGAAAGATTATAGTTCATTACTTGTTTTCCATAGTCATCTTCCATACACAGAATTGTCTCTTTAAACACTTAGGTGCCTAGACTTGGGGGCAATTGTCCCCTTTTTGACTAGTATAGAAAGAGGCGAGCAATTCTAGTCCATTGGCAGTTGATTGTCTGCTTTGAACCAGTTTGGAAGCACTTTAATAGGGGTTGATAAGAACTATTCCAAATTTGCGCATTAGAACTGTTACAAAAATTTCAAAAAGTGTGTACAAAAAATTCATTAAAACCAGTTATTTAGTAGAACATATTTTTATCGTTTGTGACATTATTAGGTATATTCTGTTTATTATGGGTTGTAGTTGAGTTAGTTATGCGTTGACGTTTTGTCTTTTACCTGGTCCATCCAACGAAGTTTTGATCGCACCTTCCTGCGCTGCCCATTGAGTTTATTGGCGAAGACTTTTCGAGCAGGAGCATTTTTATCCACACGTACAACGTGACCAAGTCAGCGCATTCTCTCTATTTGAACCCGCTTGACTCCGTAGAGGTCGTTATACAGCTCAAACATCACATGGTTCATTCAAACATTTTGCGAAGCGAACATTATAGTGAGTAAAACTCAACAAATTCAATGGAATGACCAAAATTTTGGCAGTAATAGCGCACAAATTTCATGGCATTTAAGGCTTAGAAATAATTTCTGGTATATGGCCTCCACAACTGTGATTTATAAATTCCATTCCACAGTAGCCCAAAGGTGTCAAATCACATGACGTGGTGGCCAATTCATAGCGCTGCCTTGGTGAAACTATTTCCCCTCTAAAAGATTTGCAATAACATGAAGAATACAAAAAATCACGAATCAGTTGCTTTGAGTTCGCCATGTTGGCACTGTTTTCCGATTTAAAGACAAATCGGACGATAACGACTTAAGCATGTAAAACTTATAAAAAACAATGATTTTTCGGGATGTAATAGAGTCTCATGAGGGTTGTACTCTCCCCAAAATTGACAATTTAGCTTGAAATGAGCCTTATTGCTTAAGATGATCTGATGACAAAAATCTGTTAACTTCTCAGCCCATTCAACTAACGCACAACGCAACTGATGGTCCGCTATCGTTAATTCTTGCACCACGTGGATCTTGTAAGGATGTACGTCAAGATCTTTCCTTAACATTTTCCAAGTACTGGGACCGGCCGTGGCATAGTGGTTAGGACACGCGACTTCCATGCGGGAGATCACAGGTTCAACTCCTGGCTCCAGTCATCTTAAAAGAAAAAAATAAATAAATTTTTCTTTCATTGTCGGCTCCCCTCGAATGTTGTCACAACAACGCGAGAAGCTATCCCATACCTCATTAATGGGGTGTAAAGGGAAATTAAGTTTTTTTAAGTAGGGGCAGATACTGAATAGCTGAGAACAGCGTCGGATCGATAAATTCGAGTCCTCTGTCACACTCACGTCTATAGCGGCAATGACTCCTTCTGTACGAGCGGTACTCTCTTGATTTGGATTAATATTAACCAACGTTCACGCAGCGTCCCAAATGAATAGACTCTTTGGTCGTTGAAACAACTAACTTAGTTTTGTCCTCATTTATCACAAGACCGACTTTTGCCGACTGCATCTCAACACTTGAAAAAGCCGCAGTAACATCTCCCAGTCCTCTGCTAATATTATCTATACCATCGGTCTACGCAGTCGGCATGAAACTCAGCCACGGCATGTGATAGTTTCTGTCGTATCATATTTGTAACCTAAAAACAGATGGTAGGTTTCGATCAACATTTCTTAGGTCTCATTCAGGAAGACTACACTGATAAGGTCCAATTAGGTTCGCTGGTATGGGATTTAGTCTTTCACGTAACACACTAGACAGCACCTTGTATGTGAAGGGTAAAACGTTGATCCCACGAGATTCAGACTCCAATCAACGGGCATGCATTCCTTAAGCCAAAACGTGGACTGCCTAAAGTCCATCGGCTCCCGCAGCTTTATCGTTTTTAAGCCGTGCAATTATCATGCTGATCTTGTTTTGGCTCGGTGGTAGAATGTACCATTCATCGTCGATGATTGGCGTGATTTCGTCACTTACGCTGCTTTCGGGAAAGATCCTAGAAAGTGTTCCCTTCATATTTACAGCACACTCTGCGTATCTGTGTCCAGATTTCCATCTCTGTCCCCAAACAGGTGGGGATCCTTGTTCCAAAAACTTAGCTTTTAACTTTTTGGTATATATTTCGCGCTTCACGTCTATCCCTGTAATTTTAGATATACTGGCTCTTCTTTTTTTTCCATTGACGTTTTACCGCGTTAAGAGCCGTTCATCTCTCTCCTCTTCTCATTATATCTTTTTTTCCATTGACGTTTTACCGCGTAAAGAGCCTTTCATCTCCCTCCTCTTCTCATTATATCGTTCGTCGGCGCACGCGTTGCTATTGGCTGCAGTTTTGGTTGTGTTCAGCGTCCTTTTCCTCAGACATTGCGCGACATTCCTTATCGTACCAGGGCTTGTCTGAGCGTGGTTTTCATGGCTCTATAAAAAATGTCCCAAATTCAAAAAGACCAAAAAAATATAAAATTACCCAAAAAAAAATTGCATAAATTTTATTTTCACAGTTTGAATATTTTTTAATATGCAAAAAAGGCCTAACTTGTGCCGGTGCCTATGGTCCCTGATATATAGCAGTCCTGATGCCTACGCCCCGACATATTATTTGCAGAATGCTTCGTTGTTGTGTTTTTTCGTAAATTATGTGGGGGATTTTTTACAAGTGTAAGGGAAAATTTTTGTGCCTGTTTTTTGGCGCATTTTGCATGTGGTCCATTTTTAATAGAGCCGATTTTAATAATCCAGTATGCTGTCACTGTGCATCGGAAACATCAGAATTAGGGAGGTGCAGTAATTGAGAGATTTAGTAGGAGTAGGCATTGGCTATCTCGGTGGTATGCAGCTGTGTTATGATTAGCTTCCATTGCGTTTGGTGAGAAGCGTTTTTAGCACTACACGATCACGTACGTACCTGGGCTGTAACTAGATAGAGATCCTTGTCAACATGTGTATATCGCTTGAGACAAGCCTTTCATCGATTACTACATGATCAATATGGTTTTTATCTTTTGTTCAGGTTTCTTTGTGAATATCTTTATGTGGGAATCCGATTCCACTCCACAAGATAATTAGTCGGACTAAATTATCGAAGGAGTATTAATTCCATAAAAATAGGTATTTTCGTATGGGAGGTACCATAAGGAATGGTGCTATTCTGCCTGTTAACAATCCCATTACTTCATTTTGGATTATTTTAAAAGTGATAAATAATCATAAATTTTGCTCGAAGCCATCCAGGCAGCGAGCCAGACACACGGACTTGGCTCAATCGTCTTAAAAATTCCGGAAAAAATTGGTCTTGAGATACTTAGTGTCCAACACATCTTCTTTAATGCGTTACACTTAAGATTATGCTTTGAATTCTAAAATATTTCATGACTTATCATGCTAAATTTACAAAGATTTAAGATCTGCAGACTATGTATTAATTTTTTTTTCGCATATCTTTGTGTTTAATTTCGACATGCACACTATTAGTGTATAAGTATGAATATATTAGCACTCGAAGAAAAATTTCCTATTACTGCCAACTATCGATGCGAAATTTGGCAAAATTTGTTGGCCTTGTTAATAAAAAAATGTCGGACATCGGAATTACAATGCATTTGTTAAAGAATTTGAAAAAATCCAAGTAACACGCTGATTCACTTGTTTCCTACTTCAAGGATCTTTGACCTAAGCCTTTGGAAAAATTTCCGAAATTTGTATGACAATCACAAGATGGGTAAAATGTTGTGAAGTTATTTTTTCCACTTATACAGCCACTATACAAAATTCTATCAAAATCAGAGCTCGCAATAATTGGTCTCTCTTGTTCTTGTTGTCAGCAAAAGCCACTCAACCACTGACACGATGCGTAACTGTCGCGAAAAAACCCTTAAACTTCGTTCTTCTTTGGCATGCTCTTTGCTCAACCGACGAGCATTTCTGTTCACTTGCTTGCTTTGCTCACTTACTGATTCTCAGTAGCTGAGCGACAGAAGGTTCTATTCGCATTGAGCGGTCAGTAAGAGACCGATTCATATCTTACGTTCAACCCGAAACCTGAGAACACGAACAAAACGAAAAAATGGTTGCTGTTCAGACACTGAGCGATTTCTTCTCATTTGTTTCGCAGTAAAATTTGGTTGAGCATATTTTGCGAGCTCTGATCAAAATCGAAGACATGAGTCAATTTTGCTGTCATCACTTAAAATTTAAATGTTCTCAGTGTTTTTTTACCCTTCTACTACATCAATGGTTTGTGAGTCCGCCCAAGATGCAAGTTTCACAATGTATTCCTCCAAATGCTTCCGATGCTGTCACAACTTTCTTCGAGTCTATGCCCATATCTGGCATCTGTGCTCACTATGGTATTTTGTCTTAATTTTATTGGCATACGAGGACTTAATTACGTTGTATTAATATAAAAGAAATATACATTTAATCCCCATCCCTAAGAGAGCTATGCAATGAGGATGCCTTGAGGCAATCTGCAATAAACATGCGCCCAAAAAGCCAACCAGAGCAAAGAAAGATGTGAAAATTTATGAAGTATTTAAGGGCGATAATATAAAAAGTTAACAAATTATTATCTCAAAGCTCCTACGATAACGATGAGCGATGTTGTAACGAACTATCATGCTATAGTGAACTCTGAAGAAGGCGTAGATGGTGGATAAACAAAAAAGGGCATTAATACCTTTGTAATATTAATAAAAATTGAAACGGAAGCGTCATATAATAAATTATTTATTTAATGTATTTATTTTAATTGCAGTACAACTGAAACACATCTTGGTTGTTAATTAATATGTACAGTGAAATATGGTTTTTGCTCTTTGAGTGCATTAATTACTTTTGTATGAACTCTTAATTATGTGTGTGTGAGTAACTAATGGCTGCAAAGTTTTGAATATATGTTAAATATTTCGCTTAAAGATATTGTCGAGACAAGTATTGAGTTTAAAGCTTTGTATGTTAGGGATTAATGTCATTTAAATGTGTTGTGTCAGAAGAATAAGATTAAAGTTTTTCTGTAAGAATTTTAATTTGCTCTGGTATTTTGAAAATTTGAAATTTTGATTATGTAATCGTTGAACGTTAGTAGCACAAAAACAAACAGGTCATACATCAGGAAACATTATTTTCTACGAGTTTATTAAAATAAAACATACATACCAAAATTTAAGATTACCTAAGAAAATGCTTTCTAGTATCCGCAATTTGTTATAAAACCTCACACTACCAAGATTAAATCTGAGGTTAATATACGACACAAGCCATTTCTACACAATTAAATATATATTTTATATATATATATGTGTGTGTGTGTGTGTGTAAGTATGTCCTCACCGTCCTTAAGCTATCAAATAACTTTTGAACAAATAAAACACTTAACCCAATTTTAATGTTCCACCATATATTATCCCCCTGTTTTGGGGTCTTCTTGCAAATCGTTTTATTTAATTACACAAGAAGTTCATCTTTTGCGCTTCAAACCCCAAAACACCAAAAGGAGCCATTCTTACGATTCATACGTACACATTCACTGGAATAAGACCAAAGACCTAGCAAGAGTGCAAATAAAGCACAACAAATTTAGTTAATGAGATTGCACTTTTGAGGGGTTTCTTGTTGCTGTTGTTGTTGTTGGCGTTGGGTTGGTAATTTTTTCCAAGCGTTAGTAAAGATTCTGTTGTGTGTTTACCTGTCATTGTTGAAGGTATATAGTGTGTATACATATATTTGTGTGTGTGTGTATGATGTTTTAATGTGTTTGTATAACAAAATAGTTTTCTTATAAATGGTGTGAGCTGAGTTTAAATTATGATGGTTGTATTATAACTAAGTAAAGTTAAGGATAAAAATTTGACAAAGGCAGATAAATTTTCCACCACTACGATGCTATTTTACGATGTTTTGTATAAACATGTTTTTATAAAATGTTCTGAGGAAATATTGCCCTGAAAATTTTATTGTATGTCTCCGAAGACATGAACTATCCCAAATGTATTTTTACTTACATATTCTTTGGTTCGATATTGGTTTCATTTACTCCAAGACAATGACCCTCAAATTGTTGCATAGTGTTATTCAATAACATTACTTTTAAACCTGATATCGCACAGTGTTCTGCCTTACACATGAAAATCAAATGTACCCATTATAGTTAGAACACTCGACTACCATCCGGTTCGATTCCTATCTCAGTTATCTACATTTCTTTCATCGGCTGCCCACTCGATTTTGTCGACAGCAATTTTGTAGAAGTTGATTCAAGTATATCTTCTACTTTGCAGAAGTTGATTCAAGTATATCTTCTACAGCAGCTGACATTCACATTCGTCTATAAAAATTTTAGGAGCCGAAAAGAAAGCATGTAAATTCACAATAACCCGATAAGCTTTCCATACCCCATTCATGGGGTGTAAAGAGAAATGAAGTCCTGGGGCGTCCTAACAAAACGGTACGTTCAAAATTGGGGTCAGGAGGTCGTTTTTCATAAGATTCATCAGGAATAGTTTCCAACGTAATTTCCATATGCACCCCTTGAATGATGTATGATTATTGTGAATTAACATTCTCTTAGGCTCACATAACGACACTTCCTCTTTATAAACGAATGGATACGTCATCTTGTATTTTGGAAAAATTTTTTCGTGGTACTACTGGGGACGGAGTACCTCCACATGGTGACTGGAAACTTGCCTTTGACACCCGTCAGAGCACGGTTAACTGTGAGGGGCGAAACTTAAAACTCAGGCACGTCGGCTCTGATAGTGGTACCCTGATCAGCGTCTGCGACGTGGTGCGCTGGGCTTGTAACCCGCCACCAATGTTTGAACTATTGCAATGTAAGAAAAGAATAAAACGGACACTCCAAAATGTTGACAACGACTGTAAACGAATTAAGGACCATTATTTAAAGATATGCACCTAGAATGATAGAACACTGTATAGACCAGGTGCCTCCCTCCAATTGGCGGAAGTCCTTGAAGAATACAAGGCTGACATAACCGCTCTACAGGAAATCCGGTGAACGGGACACGGATGCTCGCGCATGTAGACGTGCGACATGTACTATAGTGGTCATGAGAACAAGCATGAGTTTGGATGTGAATTTGTGGTTAGCAAAAGATTGAGCACCTAATCTCACGGTTCAACCCGATGTATGAACGAATAGCCACCATTAGAGTCAAGACAAAGTTTTTCCACATAACACTTATATGTGCCCATGTTCCGACAGAAGAAAAAAGTGATGGGGACAAAGACCAGTTCTACGAGAGCCTAGAGAATGTTTATGACCGTAGCCCCAGCCATGACATTAAAATTGTACTAGGCGATTTTAATGCTAAAATAGGCAGGGAGACCGCATTTGAGCCTACCATCGGAAATTTCAGTCTGCATACCGAAACGTCAAACAATGGCATCAGACTGATTGATTTCTCTGGGGCAAGAAATATGGTAGTTAGAAGCACTAGATTTGACAACAGAAATATTCATAAGGCAACATATCCAGATTAATTGACGAGGAATTAGATAGATCACGTGGTAGTCGATGGAAGGTACGCTTCGAGTGTTCTGGACGTACGAATGATCAGGGCTGCGGACATTAACTCCGATCACTACCTTATGCAGTTAAGGTACGTACAATGCTAAGCATGGCGAAAAACATGTGTAACCAGGCACAACGAAAGCTATACATCGGTAAACTGCGGTGGCGGACGCCTACGCCAACCACCTAACTCAACTGCTCCAACCCCTAAAAATATAACATCGCAGTGGCAATATACAGCCGCCTCCATAGAATGGACTGCGGTAAGCGTACTTGGGTACTTAAAGCCGTCTCAGATGATGAATGTCGCAATGCCACGAAAGAGACGGATGCTGCATACAACACGACCCGTTGGTGAACGGCACAGGGAGAAGAAACGTGAGGCAACTCATCTTTTTAAACGGAAAAAGAAGAAGTTGAAAAAGTGACTGGATGAGTGCACAGAGTTGCTCTGAAGTAGAAGGGAAGCCCGAAAATTCTACCAGAGAGTTAAGGCGAGAATGCTTGGAACAGGGTGGCCCTCCTGCAAGGACAGCGATCTGAAGATATGGAGAGATCATTTCAGAAATTTACTAGTTACGGACACTACCGCAGAAGATCCCGCTCCAATCCTTGGCGATGGTATTAACTGTCCACCTCCTAGTCAGAGCGAGATACGTGTGGCAATATCCCGCCTTAAAAATAACAACGAGGCTGAATTGTTTAGGACAGGTGGGGGGAGCTGATTAGAAGCATTCATCAGCTCATGAAGAACATCTGTCTGAAGGAGTGCATGCCCGGGCTTTGGAGTTCCAGCCTATTATGTCCCATATACAAGAAAGGAGATCGTATTAAGGGTAAGAACTACCGTGAAACAAGCGTACAAGGCCCTTTCTAGCATATTGTGTGAACGTCTAAAGCCAGTTGTAGAAAAACTAATTGGACCTTATCAGTGCGGCTTGGTCGACCACAAATCTGCCTTTGATTCTCCAATAAGGAATATGCTATATGAGACCATATCTGAGTTTGGTATTCTTGCAAACTAATTCGACTTTGCAGATGTACCTTGGAAAACACAAAATCCTCTATTATAAAATATAAGCGAATTTGTATTTATTATAATAAATATTATGTATGTATGTATGTATGTATGCAAACTCGCGAGAAATCGGCACGTGCAAAGCCTTGCAATTGCCATGCTGATCTCGTTTTGGCTCGGTGGTGGACAATCTACTTCGATACCGATGATTGGAGTGATGTCGTTACTTAAGTTACCTTTGCGAATGAACAGAGTACGGACGTGTTCCCCTGAATATTTGCAGCACGCTCTACGAGTCCGTGACCAGATTTCCACCGCTGTCCTTAAAAGTGGGAAACCCAGTTCCAAAACCTTTGCTTTTACCAATAGGAGAAGCTTCTGGGCTTTCTTTTTCGATATCTTCACTATCTCATAGAAGCTTTTTCTACTATGTGATCTGAGCCAATGATATAAGAGAGAGTTGGTTGAAGTAGGCATTAGCTATCTTGGTGGTATGTAGCTATGCGATGTTAATTTTCCTTTGCGTTTGGTTAAGAGGGTTTTACTTACTTACTTACTTAGCTTGTACTTCTTTGCAATCCGATGTTGATTATATACCGCACGTAGAAAAATATTATAAGCGCCTCGATCTTCTGCGCTTCTTCACCAGTAAGTCACACCAAGTTCTGTAAGGTTCTCAGTAACCTGGTCTTTCCAACGGAGTTTTGGTCACCCTCTTCTACGCCGTCCATCGAGTTCATTGTCGAAGACTTTTCGACCTGGAGCATTTTCGTCCATGCGTACAACATGGCCTAGCCAACGCAGCCGTTGCACCTTAATGCGTCTGACCACGTCAATGTCAGTGTACAGTTAATGATTCATACGACGATTCATCTGAGCCATACATTAAGACAGGTGGAACCAGTATCTGGTATAGCTGGAGTTTTGTTCGTCGAGAGAGGGCTCTGTCATTGAATCGCTTGCGGTAGTAGCATTTATTTGCAAGCAGGATTCTTCTCCGGATTTCTAGGCTGACATTATTTGCTTTAGACAAAATTATCTACCACCTGGAAATTATAGTTGTCAACGTTTACGCAGTTTCCCAAACGAGTACATTCTTTGTTCGTTGAAGCAAATAACTTCGTTTTGTCCTCGTTCGCCGTTAGGCCCATTTTCGCTGATTCCTTCTGTATACCTGAGAAGGCTGCAGTCACATCCCGCAGTTTTCGATCGATGATGTCGACGTCATCAGCGTACGCGAGTAGCATGTGGCTTTTGTTGAATATCGTGCCACTCGTGTTTACTGCAGCTTTTCTCATTATCATCTCCATCACTATTTAAAGAGATCACGCGATAGGCCGTCGCCTTGTTTTAGGCCTCGTCTGGTACAGAATGGCTCCGTAAGGTCCTTACAATCTTCACTGAAGAATTCGAATCAGTCATTGTCATCCCGCAAAGTCGTCTCAGCATCGCTGGAATAGCAAACTCAGCCATGGCTTCGAGTAATTTCTGCCGTATCGGCCTGTCGAAAGCAGCTTTATAGTCGACAAAAAGATGGTACGTATCGATCTGTTTCTCTTGGGTCTTTTCCAGGATTTACCGAAGTGTGAAAATCTGGTCAGTTGTTGATTTTCCAGGTCTAAAGCCACACTAGTAAGGCCCGATCAGGTTGGATAACACTGGCTTTAGTCTTTCACATAGCACACTCGACAGAACCTTATATGCGATGGGTAAAAGGTTGATCCCGCGGTAGTTGGAGCACACACAGGACATAATACGCTTACATTGCAATCGTCGGGCATGCACTCTTTAAGCCAAACCGTGCGCAGGAGCTGGTGCATGCTTGGTATCAGCTCCTCGCCACCGGACTTGAAGAGCTCTGCCGGCAGACCGTCGGCACCGGCTGCATTGTTGTTTTTCAGCCGCGATATTGCTCTTCTTTCCTCAGCTTGACTTGGTGGTGGACAATCTAAGCCGTCGTTGACAATTGGCGTGATAACTTCACGTGCGCTGCCTTCTGGAACCAGCAGTTGCTGGAAGTGTTCTCTCCATATATGCAGCAAACTGCGCATCCGTGACCAGATTTCCATCCTTGTCCTTACAGGTGGGGAGGCCATTACTGTATCCATTTGCTCTTACTTTCTGGTAAAATATTGGGGACTCACCACTATCCTTGTATCGCTCTATATCCTCGTTCTCCCGTTCCTTCATCTGACGTTTTTTCGCCTAAATAGCTGTCTCGCCTGTTTTGCTTTTTCCTTGTGCCGTTCCCTAACAGCACGGGTTATAATTGGCTGCAGCGTTGCCCTATAAGCGGCATCCTGTTCCTCAGACACTATGCGACATTCTTCATCGTACCAGGATTCGTCTGAGCGGCGCTCTTCATGTCCTAGCACGGTTGTTGCGGCGGTTGCCATGGAATGCCCAATATGCTGCCACTGTGTATCGGGAACGTCAGAAGTAGAGGCGTTGTGTCGTAAAAATTGGGAGAGCTGGATGGAGTAGGCAGTAACTACCTCTGGGGTTAGCAGCTTCGCGATGTCCAGCTTTCTTTGTGTTTGGTTTCGTGCGTTTTTCGCTCTGCTCAATCTTGTGCGCACCTTGGCTGCAACCAGGCAATGATCCGAGACAATATTAGCACCACGATGCATGCCTGCCATCAATTACCACATGATCAATTTGATTTTTGGTGTTTTGATCGGGGGATAGCCAAGTTGCCTTGTGGATATCTTTGTGCTGGAATCTGGTTCCACTCACTACCATGTTCCTTCCCGCTGCGGAGCTAACTAGCCTAAACCCGTTGTCTGACGTATCGGTATGCAGGCTGAATTTACCGATCGATGGACCAGGGTTTTAGCACTAATTAATTGCGTGCGTATTTTTGCGGGAACTAGGCAGTGCTCCGAATCTATATTTGCACTGCGCATTACACGCATATCCATAACACTTGAGACATCCCACCAAACCAAAAGCTTCGATATTGGCTGATATCTAACTCGTCTGCACATTGTCTGAGCTCTTCTCACCGATATAGCACAGAATTCTGTAGGACTTGATGAAGGGAAATTTTATTTATTTTGGCAGTTTGGCGACGATTTCGGAACTCTGTGTCGGTGGAAATAACAGATTTTTATTGAGGAAACAACAAATTTCCCTTCATATTTTCCTACGATTTACATTAGGAAATCTTTCAGACATCGGTACGACATGTGGTACATCAGATTTTCCTCAGCTGCGTCGGTCAGACTTCGTGTCAACCACACCATACGTTTTTAGCTACGAATTCGGCCCGATTTCGGATACGATATCGGAAGATTTTGCGGATTGTCGTACCGATTTCTGAGCATTTTGTTTGCTGGGATGCCTTCCATCGACTACCACGTGATCAATCTGGTTTCTTGCCTTTTAAACAGGGGATATCCATGTTTCTTGCTAGTCTAATTCAGTTAACGGAGGTCTAGTTGTCTAAACTGAATTTTCCAACTGCTGAACCAAGATCATCTTCTCCCAACACAATTTAAAAGCCATGGCCAGCGCAACGGCTTTATACGAAGATTAATCAAACAAAGCTCAAAAATCTAATTGTGATAATGTTAAGACAACCCTCTTAAAACCCTTTTGTATTATACATAAACTTTAACACCCTTGTTGATGCACCAGCAACAGCGACAGCATCAACTAAAAACATAATAGCAATAACATGAAAATTGTTGTTTATTCTTGCAAAAAACGATGGTGGCATCAAAAGTTTAAGGGAATTATCTAGTTTTACAATCTCTTATAACTTCGCCATAATTCCAAATAATTCTAACATGTATATAGGTACTTCGGGTATTGTGGAACCCCAATTCGAATTTTGGCGCTTTTGGAAAGTGTATCAGCTGAGTGTGTCACAAAACGTAAATTCTCTTAATATTTTTTAAAAAAAAATATGTATGAAAAATCAGATGAACCCGAAAAACTGACATTTTGAGAATTGGAGGGTAATGTGGAACTCCCTGGGTGGGTAATGTGAAACACCTTTATTTTTTAATTTTTACTGCTTCTACTGCTAACTTCTTGTCCGTTGGATCCCAGTTGCGAATCGAACATGTTTACATATTGTCTATTATATATAAAACAAACAAAATAAATTGTGAGCGATTAATGTGGAATAGGATTGCACAATTCCCGCTTTCTGGTATTCCACGGTAGCCGAAAGCAGGAATAATTCGAAACAAAATTAATAAATATTATGAAACATATTAATATACAGTAGACTACGGATAAGTGCACATCGGTTTTCGCGCGACTTTTTGTGCACTTATGCGGTTTTTGCATTTATACAACACTCGGATAAGTGCACAACTATTGCATATATACAAACATTGCATAAGTACACGATTATTGCATTTACAAAAATTTGATTATTTTTATTAATCTGTAACATCAGTTCAGTTTGGGCGGAACTTTAAGAAAATAATTAAAATCTAAAGCTGTTTAATGTTTAATCCAGTGTTTAATAGTTCAAGCTCGAGGTCTTTATTATTATTTATTGAATTTTTAAACACTGGATTACAAAAAAACAGGTCGAAAAATAACCAAATTGTTTTTATTTACATTTGGTAATGTGGTAACATGTTTTTAATAAAAACTTATAAAAATCAGTTCAGTTTAAGGTAAAAAAATTTCATATTTTATACAAAAAAATTAAAAATATTCAGTTCTGTGCCAAAATAGGAGCTATTATTGAATCATTTCAATCATATTTTGCACCATTGTTTTTTGCAAAATACATATTAAATTGCTCTCAATTCGTTTCACCTAAACCACGTGTGCTGAAAAAGTTTGAAATTTTTTTTTGAACCGGGTTTTCTGTTCCAACCTTATTTATTTTTTCTCCAGTTTCTCTAAATCATAATCTACATGTATGTAGTATGAGAGATTTGCATTTATGCATGCAAAGTTGTACTAAAAAAGTACTTTCAGGTTAGCAAAAGTTGTGCATTTATCCGGTTTTTGCATTTATGCGTGTTGCACTTATCCGTGTATTTTTGTATGTAAACGTACAAAAAAAGCTAATGGCTTCAAGTTCCAGTGTACTTATGCGGTCTTTGCATTTATGCGATGTGCACTTATCCGTAGTTTACTGTAACATACTACTCGATAATAACTAAAGATAATTTCATTATTTATAATTTCTTATTGCAAACCGAAATATAAATATCGAAATTAAGGAGGGGTTCCACATTATCCTCATTAGGCATATAACTTATTTTTACGAAAAACCACCACTACATGGTGGCAAATATTGTTTAAGTAATGAATATCACCTTTTTAGGTGATTTGGGTTCAGAAATGTTCCGCACCAAACGCGATTTCTAAACCAAGTCAGATTTTTGTTTTTAATATTTTTATTTTAAAAAACTAATGTTTTCAATGTATAAAGTATGTGATGATTTACAAAATGGCAAAAAGTCTTGCATAATTTTAATTGCATGAATGCGCAGATGTTGCTCCGCTAAACTTCTTGAATAGCTGATGGTTTTATCACCCAATGCCTGAGAAAACATTAATTTGCTCTTGTAAAGCCGGACAATGACTTTTGTAGGTGGCAAAATTATTTTTGTTAAAAGTATGATCAGATGACGTTAGATGACGTATCGTGACAAGCGTCAAAAAGAACTGGCCTGCCACCTTTATATCTGCCAACTAAAAGTCAATATAGTTAAGATTTCAAGTGAAAAAATGTATATATTGTTGGCAACCTTGTAATTGAAATTTGTGAAGAAATAAAATAACAAACCAAAACGTCAAAAACGGTGCCGTGACATAACCCCACACGGACATAATCCCCAAAACGATTTTGGGGCTTATGTCCGGACAACTTGGCGGACATAACCCCCAATTTCATTGGCGATTATGTCCGACACTAATCTGCGGACATAAGCCCCAATGGGGATTATGACCGAATTTGTTGTTGTTTTTAGTATTTCAACATATGAAGAGAACAATTTTAAATATTGCTATTGTAGCGAGGGACGAATGCGCTGGGGGGCACGCCCCCCACCGCATCCGCCGTAGCTAGTCTCGTTGCATACTTAATCTGTCTCACTGCAGCACGAGCCGTAGTTAGTCTCGTTGCGTACTTAATCTGTCTCACTGTAGCACGAGACGAATGCGGTGGGGGGCACGCCCCCCGCCGCATACGTCGTAGTTTGTTAGTTACTTAAAAAGTCACTCTTTTTTTAGGGGGTGGGCGTTCGCCCACCCCCATTTCATCAACTTCATCAACCTTTTTCATTGCTTTTAGTCGCAAAATTAGTTTGGGTGTTATGTCCGTTATATTTGTTGGGGCTTATGTCCGTTGTGCCCCGCGGACATAATCCCAAATGCAAATTGGGGGTTATGTCCGCAGAGCGTGGCGGACATAAGCCCCAAAATTGCGTTGGGGATTATGTCCGTGGGGGTTATGTCCGGGCACCGTCAAAAACAGCTGATGGGAAGACGCAACCTTTGTAGGAAAACCCTGAATGGCTATATGATCTGGAAAAAAGTAATTGAGTTTGGTGCGGAAACTTTTTTGCAATTTCGAAAAATAATCAATAATGAATAATAATACTTTTTTATGCTCTATTCGACTATGCTATGCCATTTTTCTTATTTGCAAAAATTGTTTAAAGTTATATGCCTAATCCACATACTCCACAATACCCGAAGTTACTAGTTAGTAAATATTTAATGACAACTTGTATATTCTACTGTGGGCTCTAATCATTTGAGAGACTTTTTTTGGCGACAGTGTTTCATTAGGATGTAAACATTTTCAAAAATTTTTCAGAAATGCTTTATTGACGTCTAAGGAAACCGATCACAAATTGCTAATTTTTAAAAATTATTTACTAAATTTCTTAATATTTTCAATTATATTTCCCAACTTTCTTCACCACTCTCGTGGGCTAACTCAATGCCTAACACTTGAGAATTGTTGTATGTCCTGCAATATGTTAAACCACGTGCACTTTCATGCATTTGCATGCACAACAAATGCATAACATCAAAAACAGCAACAGCAGTACCACCGTCCGACAAGTGTTCCCTTAAGACCCAAACGGATGAAAAGGAAAGTGTGAACAGCAAACTCAACTTAAAAGGTGACAAAGCAAGCAGGGGAAACCCTTCGACACTCAACGACGCTCACGGCGACAACCAAGTACGCTCTGAAATTAAACAGCCACACGAAGTACAAGCTGTAGTTTTGAAAACAAATTGCTAGAATGGGTTGAGAAGCTTCTCATGCGAAAAACAGGCAAATGGAAGAAGAAAAACAACAGATTTTCTTTGTTGCATTGTTTGTGTTGCCCTGCGGCCTACCCATGCCCGACCACACGTGCAATCCCTCCAACTGGTTACGAGTGGAGAATTCTGTCGAATAAATACAAACAAACAACCAAAGGGGTAGCATGAAAATATTTAGCGCTTAAGAAAGCTTTTTAACAAATTGAAATGAAATTAAATCGCCAGAGAATGCAGAAAATACAAAGTGGCAGCATTTCTTTAGATAAAGTAATTCTCAGTTAGTATCATGAGTAGGACACAAAAATTCTTTTTTGAGATTGACTTATATTTCTGTGCCCGTTCTACATATTTATCTAGGTTACACGAAATGCAGGGAGAGAACCATCCACATATTTTTCTTGGCTAAGGATAAATTTGAAAATTACTTTGTGTGGGAGGGGAAAGAATCCTTTAACTAATCATAAGATGTAAATTTCACATAAGAAGATCGAAGTGATTTAATTTTTTTTAAACATAAGGAACAATTGAGCGATAGAAAGTATAACGTATAGAAGAAATACGAGTTGGATCATAGGCACAAGACCCTAGAAAAAAAAAATTGTTTTAAGTGGCGTCCAGCAATTGATAGTATTTGTTTTAAATTTTAATTTTTTAATGTAAGTTCTCTATTCATAAATATGAAGCGTAAATTCATTGGGTTTTTAGTATAATATAACTATTACTTCTTAAGAAGTCGCATTGAAAATTGTGATATCAATGTAAGTTATTCTCTATTATGCCTAACGATTTGGAAATAATTCCAAGTAAGTAGAAAATAATATTTTGACGGGAAATTTCCCAAATGTTTTCGTTTAATTTTATTGGTAACATAGCAAGATAATATGAATTCTTAAATAAGAAAGCAAAAGAACCTAGAATTGTAATACACTAGCTTTAATATTCATACAAAAAGCACACATAGGACTGAAACATGCAATATGAATTTTTTAAACTAAACAATTTATTTCTTTAATTCAAAATCTGATTCCCCTTTTTGGCAGAAGTAATAAAAATTCATTCATCGTTAGCAGCATGTAGAAAAAAAATGCAAGTTATTGAGACTTTAGCGCTCCATAAATCCAACGAGGTTTTGGTCGGCCTCCCCTGCTTTGCCCCTTACTTTATTGCCGAAGACTTTTCCCACAGGACGAAAGAACTGTGACATCTTTACCAGCCTGCCATGCTGAAAGACATGTATTCGACAAGAGACTTCGACATGTAGTATGGAAGTTTAACCCTGTAAGTGGTCAAATAGCTGCTATCCGCATCTAGACGAAATATTTGTACATTAAGCTGATTTGTAAACACGCTTCTAAGGAAGACAAAAATAATGAGGAAATTTATGATCGGAAATTTATCAGTCTACACAACAACACCTCCGATAACGGATTCAGCCTGTTTGTTTTCGCGTCGTAACATTGTGGTGAGTGGAATCAAATTCTCGCATAAACTTATCCACAATTTAAACTTGAAATACCCTGATCATATGACAAGAAATCAGATTGTTCACTTGGTAATCGATGAAAAGTATGTCTCAAGCGATTTGGACGGTTTGATGATATCCCCAAGACAGTCTGATCAAAAGACAAGAAACCAGATTGATCATGTGCAAAAGGCAAATATTGACTCAGATCACCACCTAGCTGCATTACAAAGATGCATACCACCGAGATAGCCAATGTCTACTCCAACCAACTCTTTCAGTTACTTCGATGTTTCTGATGTTTCCGACAACCAGTGGCAGCATATTGCGGATTCTATGACTACTGCCGTAACGACCGTACGAAGAGGAATGTCGGGGAATGTCTGAAGAAATCGATACTGCATACAGGGAAAAACTGCAGCCAATGGCAGCGCGTGAAGTGACGGAAAGTTATAATGAGAAGAGGAGGGAGATGAAACGCCTTTTCAGACGGAAAAGGCGTCTATGAAAGAAAAGTGAGATCCAGGATATTGAAAGTTACAGGGATAAAGGTGATGCTCGAAAGTTATAACAAAAGGTAAAAGCAAAGGTTTTGAAATAGGGATTCCCACCTGCAAGAAAGGAGGCGGAAATCTGTGTGATGCAAATATAGAGGAAACACTCGCTTTCTCTACTCGTTCACCAATCATCGACGATGGAGTAGACTGTCCGCCACCGAGCCAAAACGAGATCAACACGGAAATTGCAGTTTTTTAAATAGGGATTCCCACCTGTAAGGACAGAGACGCAAATCTGGTCACGGACACCCAGAGTGTGCTGCAAATATAGAGAGAACACTTTCGATCTCTATTCGTTCCCAATGGCAGCATAAGTGATGAAATCACACCAATCATCGACGATGGAGTAGACTGTGCACTATCGAGCTAAAACGAGATCAGCACGGCAATTGCACGGTTTAAAAAAGTAAAGCTGGAGAAGCCTAATAGATTGCCTGTATAGATTTTTAAGGTAGACGGCGATGAGCTGGCCACATGCATGCACCGGGTCATAATTACAATTTGGCTTATGGAATGCATTCCCGATGATTACAATCTGAGAGTTTTATGTCCTGTTCTTTAGAAAGGCGATCGAAGTGTGTGCACCAACTATCGCGGGATTAGCTATTTACCTATCGCCTACAAGGTCCTGTCGAGTGTGTTATGTGAAAAATATTAAAGCCCATCGTAACGAACCTGATTGAAAGTCCTTAGTGTGGCTTTAGACCTGATAAACCTACGACCGACCAGATATCCACACTTACCATCTGTTTATCGACTACAAAGCTGCATTCGACAATCCGATACTACAGACACTATAAGATGCTATGGCTGAGTTTGGCGAAGCTTATACAACGTAGCAGGATGATACTGACTGACACTATGGCTTCAGTGAAGAAGGTGAGAATCTATCAGAGCAATTTTCTACCAAGTAAGGCTTTAGACAGGCGATAGTCTGTCATGCGCTCATTTTAACATCATAAAGGAGATGATAAAGATGAAGACTGCAGTAAACACGGATGGTGTCATCTTTAATAAAAGTCACATGCCGCTCGGCTATGCCTATAATATTGATAGCATTGACTGATGACTGTGTTGTGTTAATACGGTTAATAGATTAGGACAACGTCAAGTTATTTATTTCCACGAACAAAGAGTCTACTCGTTTTGAACGCTGCATGAACATTATCGACTAAAACATTTAAGTAGTAGATGATTTTGTCTACCTTGTCTCCGCCGTAAAAAAAAATAATAATATTAGCCAGAAAATCAATAGATGAGTATTGATTGCAAACTGCTGCTTCTATGCGCAAAACAAGCTATTTAATGACAAAGCCGTCTCCCAACGGCTTCTAAATGCTGATTCTACCAGTATTGCCATACATCACAGAATACTAAGTAAAGACACAAGCGGATCAATCTATTCTGGGATTCTTTAAGAGAAAGATACTTTGAAAAACAGTAAGACACATCATCTTTTACGGCGAGTACCGTCATTAGCAGGAGGGAGCGACCAAAACTTTGGATTAGGTAAAATATCTGTTGTTTAAAATTGATGTAACGAACTATCTACGGAGCGCATGAGATCGCTGCACTTGGTTTTTTTACGTGCGCCTACTGTTGGGTGAACAATTAAAAAAATGATTTTTATTTGGTTATAAAATATGATTTATAAAGAAAATATCTGAAAATATCTTTCAGAAGTTATTCATAAAGACTGCAATAATTTTGTAACGATAGACTCATTGGGACCGGCCGTGGCATAGTGGTTAGAACACGCGACTACCATGCGGGAGATCGCAGGTTCAAAGCTGGCTCCAGTCATCTTAAAAAAAATTGTTCTTTCATTGTCGGATCGCATTCGTCGATAAACAAGTAGATGCCGTTAGAAAGCGTGTTAACTAACAACAACGCGAGAAGATATCCCATACCTCATTCATGGGGTGCAAAGGGAAATTAAGTTAAGTTTTTTTAATAGGATAGGGATAGGATAGGCGTGGCATAAAACTTGAAACTTTAAAGGCTGTATCTCATGAACTATAAGAGATGTAGAGCTGATATTTGGTATGAGTTGTTGGTACCGTGTGAATTACAGCCAGAGTGGAAGTGGGCTGTGCCACGCCTCATTTAAAATAAACCATTATAACAGCCAGGTTCCAGTCATCTAAAAAAAATATAATTTCTTTCATTGCCGGCCCCCATGATGTTGTCGACGGCAACTATGCAGTATAAGTGTCGAGTCAATCGGCATGTCTAGTAAGAGCTTCTCAAACAGTGACGTTCGCATTCGTCGATAAACAAGTAGGTGCCGTTAGTTGTGAATCTAAAAATAGACAACAACGCGAGAATCTATCCCATACCTCATTCATGGGGTGTAAAGGGAAATGTAGTAGTAGTACAAAAGCCGTTATAATTGTATTATCGTTCTGAAAATTTTACAGAATAGTAGATATGTATCCAGGTTATTTGGAACCAAGTTGTCGAAAAAGGCAGAGGCGCCGCCCACATACATCTATACTTGACTATTACTTATTTTCGAGAAAAATAATACAATTCCTTAATCGAACATTTGTAACATAGGATTTACTACGAATCTGGCCATTGACCTCTTTGGGGCAAGGGAAATAGTTCTCCGAGCTTACTCAAATTTCCGTTATGTATTTTTAACATCAAGTGGCACAATGTTCTGCTCGCTGCCACCCTAATAAGTCGATTTTTAGAAATCCATCCGTCTTTCTGCACGATTACAGCCGTAGTTTAAGAAATATTGAGATGAAATGTGGTATGCAAGCTTCTATCCTCTAAGCGTTAATTAAGTTCAAAGATGAGCAAGATCGGTCAAAAACTAATCTAAACTCCCAGGCAAACTGCCTCTTATTGGGGTTATGCCCCTGCGATTACAACCGAAGTTTATAAACTATCTAAACTTGGTATGCAAGCGTCTATCTTTTTAGCGGAGGCTGAGTTCTAAGATGGGAAAGATCGGTCAAAAACTACTTCCATCTCCTATACAATATGCCCGTTTTTTGAGGTCTTTTCCTGCGATTTTAATCGTAATTTAAGAGCTGACGTGCTGAAGTTTGTTGTGCGAGCTTCTATCATCTAAGCGGAGGTGATGTTCTAAGATGAACACTACACTGCGTTACAACCGTAGTTTTTAGTGCGAGCTTGCATCGTCTAAGCGTAGGTGATTTTTTTAAGATGAACAAGACCAATTAGTAGCTACTCCAAACTCCCATACAAAGTGTCACTTTTTGGGGTTCTGCCCCTGCGATTACAGTCGTAGTTTAGGTGCTTTCGAGCTGAAGTTTATTATGCAAGCTTCTATCCTTTAAGCGGAGGCTGAGTTCTAAGATGAGCAAGATAGGTAAAAAACTGCTTTTACCCCCTATACAAACTGCCCCTAACGAGCTGAAGCTTCTAAGATGAACAATATCAGTCGAAAACTGCTCTCACCTCCTATACAAACTGTTTTTTTACGGGTCTGGCCCCGCGATTGCAGCCGTTTTTTAAGTGCTATCGAGCTGAAGTTTGATATACGAGCTTCTATCGTCTAAGCGGTGGTGATTTTCTTAGATGGACAAGATCGGTCAAAAACTGCCTCCACCTCACATACAAACTGTCCCCTTTTCGGGGACTGGCAGTGCGATTACAACCGTAGTTAAAGTGATTTCGAAGATTATTTTGCGAGCTTCTTTCCTTTAAGCGGAGGTGATTTTCTAAGCTTCCACTTTTATACAATCTGCTTCTTTTTAGGGGTCTGGCCCTTCTATTGCAGCCGTAGTTTAAGTGCTGTCGAGCTGAAGTTTGTTATGTGAGCTTATATCACCTAAGCGGAGGTGATTTTCTAAGATGAGCAAGATCGGTCAAAATCAGTTTGGGGCACTTCGGTTGGATGGTTTTAATGTCTATAACGGATGTACTTTATGTAGAAACCATGTTTTTGTTTAAAATTTATAAATTTGGTGCAATTATAAAATAGATAAGTGACACAAAATGGTTTTATTAAAAACTTGTCTGCAAATTAAATAAAATTATTTTATTTATTTAATTTCAAGTAAAGTTTTTATACAGATTTTTTAATCAACTGCAATATTATTAAGTTAACACCAATACATTGACTTCCGCAATACGCTTTCTAACTCATCTCTTCGGGGGTTATATCCCAATTATCACTTGAAAAAATAATGAATTGTAAAAGGAGTAATTAACAAAATTGTTTTATAACCGCACAACAGACACTTACTTAGTACCTTTCCCCCCTCGCCGCCAGTTCCCCGTGACAGCAGCTTTAACCACAATTCGAGCCCTTTTCCAGGATGTCTACCACTTGTTTGTTTAAGAACTTCCTCTTCACAAAATACTTGTAGACAATGCAACAGAAATACTTTATTAATGAGCCACAAGCAGTGGGTGGGTGGACAACAGACAGCACGAAGGGGATAATGATGCCGTTAGCTGGCACTGACAACGACGTCCTGCAGTGCAATGATCTGCCCAAGTACGTATTGGGACAATAAATAAAAGTGTAGCAGGAAAACGGAAATTACGCTTTAATTAATTCCAGTATTTATTTTCACAGAAATTGTCCAAGATTTATTGCTATGGCAAACAATGGGTTTATGTCGTTTTAAATTTATATTTGATTATTTAACCCAAAAAAAAACATAAAATTGCATAAGTAATTTGTTATTGTTCTGAAATTTGTAATGCCTTCCTTTTTGGTTTATTTTAAAATGCATTTTTTTAATTTCTTTTGGGAATCCCCCAAACACAATAGTGTAATTTACATAAGTCCAAGTGAATATTTATGGCACAAAAACCGGACATGTGTGTAAATTTCCGGTATCAGTGTCATCGTTAATGTCGTCCGATCCATAGTTTGAGAGTTTGGCAGTAGATTGGTGTATTCACTTACAAAAAATTCCTGCAAATTTACACTTCACCATGGGCACTCATTCTCACAGCCACATATACCAGTATAAATATTTTCTTTCCTTCGTTTACACTCAAAACATTTGTACGCTAAATTGCCAAAAAAAAAAAAAAATAAAAAAAATTGTTTGAAGTTACATAAACATAAACTATGCATTGTGGTGTATTGAGTTTTATTGTACAAAACACGGTTTTAACACGAAGATAAAATTAAATTGTTCTATAGCGAAGGGTGTATTCATTTTGTTACGGCTATCTTTCCTCTAAGCGGAGATTAAGTTCTCAGATGAACAAGATCAGTCGAAAACTAGTCCCAACTCCTATACAAATTGCCCCTATTTTATACCATCACTTTAGGGATGAGGGTTTATATCATTTGATACGAAAAAAGTGTAACGCATTAAAGGAGACGAGTTAGACCTCAAGTATCTTAAGACCAAATTCGTTTTAGGACTTTTTAAGACGATTGAGCTATGTCCGTCTTTCTGGCTGGATGGCTGGTCAGCAGGATAACTAGAGTAAACCTTAACGGATCGGTATGAAAATTTACCAGTATTAATATTTTTCAAAACGAACTAATGTGATTGTAAATGGGCAGAATAGCCCCACCCTTTCTGGTACCTTTCATTCAAAATTACCTATTTTCAGATAATTAATATTTCTTTCATAACTGCCAAACAGACGACCGATTGAATTCGGTCAGTTTATTTATCTTGCAATAGTATATAAACCCTAAGAAAACTCAAACCTTTGCCACAACCCTTCTGGTACCTCCCATACAAATGACATAACTGACCCTCATAGTTTTACATACATATTTTTTTTGTAAGTAAACTGAATTCATTCAAATTTTGCGTATGATGTTTCCTTATGAAAATTGGACTCAGAAATAAATATGGACTATATCGGTTCACGCCTTCTGGTACCTCCCATACAAAATTACCAATTTTTGGAAAATTAATATTTCTCCCATAACTTCCAAACGGACTCTTGGGGGATAATGAAAATTGGTCGATTAATTTATATTGTGATAGGAAGCAAAATCTTTAGAAAACTTCGACGCACCCTTCTGGTACCTCCAATACAAATGACCGAACTCACCCCCATAGTCTTTCATACATATCTGTTTTGTAAGTACACTGAATTCAGTCGAATTTGGCGTAAGTTGTACGGTTATGAAAATTTGAATCAGGAATGAATATGGATTATATCGGATTACCCCTTCTGGTACCTCCCATACAAAATGTCCTATTTTTGAAAAATTAATATTTCTCCCATAATTTCTAAACGGATACTTGGGGGGTAATGTAAATAACTTCTAAACCGGCACCTGGAGGATAATCAAATTTGGTCAGTTAATTTATATTGTAATATAAACTATTATTGGGTGATGGTATTTATCAGTCAAATTACCTGACTGAAATTTCTGTACTGGTTGAGGTGTCCCTCTATCTGTCCCCGCGATTTAGTATACTAGCATCTATCCTCTAAGCGGACGTAAAGTTCTAAGATGAAAAAGATTAGTCAACAAATACTCCCACCACTTTCCGTCTGTCTGCTCCGCGATCGCAGCCTAGATTAAGAGATATTGGGCAGTAATTTGGCGAGCTTCTATCCGCTAAGCGGACGTTAGGGTTTAAGATGTACAAGATCAGTTAAAAACTACTCCCACCTCCTATACAAAGTGCCCGTTTTTTGGAGGTGTCCGCCTGTCTGTCACCGCGAATAAAGCTTAGATTAAGAGATATTGAGTTAACATTTGGTATTCAAGCTTTTATTCTCTAAGCTAAGGTTAAGTTCTAATATTAACAATATCGGTCCAAAACTACTCCCACCTCCCATACAAATTGCTTCTTTTTGGGTGTGTCCATCTATCTGTTTCCGCGTTTACAGCCGCATTTAGGGACCTCTCAAGCTTAAATTTGGTATGCTAACATTTATTCTCTAAGCAGAGGTTAACGTCTAAAATGAGTAATATAGGACAAAAACGACTACAACCTCTCTTACAAAATCCCCCGTTTTGGGGGTGTCCGTCTGTCTGTCCCCGAGATTACAACCTTAATTTAAAATCTGTCGAGCTGAATTTTGGTATATAAGCTTTTATCCTTCAGGCGGAGATGAACAATCCTTTAAGTTATAAGATAATTAATACCGGACTAACAATACTTCCACTTCCCATTCAAACTCCTATTTTTTGGAGGTTAAAAATACATAACAAAATTCTTAACTCATTTTAACAATTCAAGCTCAGTATTTGAAATTTCAGAAAAAAATTATTAAAAAAAATGGATGTGAGATGTTAAAAGTAACATCCATCTCTCATAAAAACTCCCCAATTTTTGCGATACCATTTTTACAAATATTACAAAATTGGGACCGGCAGTGGCATAGTGGTTAGAACACGCGACTACCATGCGGGAGATCGCAGGTTCAAACCTGGCTCCAGTCATCTTAAAAAAGAAAAAAAAAAAAAAAAATTTCTTTCATTGTCGGCTCCCCTCGAATGTTGTTGACAGCAACTTCGCAGTATTAAGCGTCGATTCAATCGTCGTATCTAGTAAGAGCTTCTCAAACAGTGACGTTCGCATTCGTCGATAAACAAGTAGGTGCCGTTAGTTGTGAATCTAAAAATAGAAAGCGTGTTAATTCACAACAACGCGAGAAGCTATCCCATACCTCATTCATGGGGTGCAAAGGGAAATTAAGTAAGTAAGTATTTTTACAAATAGTAAAGGATATTTGAGCTTCGACCTAGCCCAATAATAAATGTAAAATAGAACTGATTGTCGGAATCTTTATTGTGACCTAAACAACAATCTCGAACATTTCTTTTTTGAAGTTAATATCATTCAAATATTGGCTGCTACCCTGCCATGGGTGGTCTATTCAGAAGAACCAACTTACGATCACTCGTATTAGCTCTATCACTGGTTTTCACGTCTAACGCCAGTTATGTTAGTTTCCAAGCCTTAAATCATAGTTGACTTATTGACAAAGATTTTTGACTTCAGATAACCTCAACGAAAAAATTCCAGAGGTATAGCGCCTTATCCGTGCCGTAGTAACGCCTTAAAAAAATTTTTTCCCTTTATATCCCATCAGTGAGATATGGGAGAGCTTCTTCCATTTGTGTGGTTGACACGCTCCTGTGTTTTGTACTCACAGAACGGAACCTACGGTTTACATACCTTTCCGAACGTTAGTTGTTTGAGAAGCCTTTACTGGACATGCTGATTAACACGACATTACTGCGAATTTTGCTGTCGACAACATTGAGGGGGCCACCAATAAGATTAATGTAAATGACTGAAACCGGGACCGGCCGTGGCATAGTGGTTAGAACACGCGACTACCATGCGGGATATCTCCGGAAAAACTCCGGGATGCAGACATCTAAAATAAAACAAAATTTAAAAAAAAATAAAAAAAAATTCTTTCATTGCCGGCCCCCCTCGATGTTGTCGACAGCAACGACTTAAAAAGCTTCTCAAACAGTGACGTTCGCATTCGTCGTAAACAAGTAGGTGCCGTTTGTTGTGAATCTAAAATTGAAGGCGTGTTAATTCACAACAACGCGAGAGCTATCCCATACCAGATTCATGGGGTGTAAAGGGAAATTAGTTTTTTTTAAATGACTGAAACAGCAATCGAACCCTGATCTTCAGCATGATAGTAGCGTCCCCTAACCATTATGCGACGGGCGGCCCTCTAGATCTGTCTTGCTGATGCCAAAAATAAAAAAAATATTTTGCCTTTGCACTCATTGTTTGAGGCATGCGAAGGCATTCTGTATTTGTGTAAGATACACGTTCCTATTTTTGGACTCGGCAAATCCAAACGTCAGCTGTTTGACAGAGCTCGAAACTAGCTAACCCTTAAGATAGTCTCGCCTTCTGCCTTTTACCTTAAGGTTGGTTCTAACCGACATCACTGCCTTAAAATTGTTTTAGCTGTGGCAAAATGTTTACAACCATCCAATAAATCTGCGTTCGTGTTGTAAGTTGTAAAACTTGGCCAATAATTTGTTTAAAACAAAATTTTGTACGGTTATTGAAATTGCTTGCCCATGTATGGCTGTGGAGTCGAGAACACAAAGTCAACAAATTTAACGTTACTTGGCCAATAATTTGTTTAAAACAAAATTTTGTACGGTTATTGAAATTGCTTGCCCATGTATGGCTGTGGAGTCGAGAACACAAAGTCAACAAATTTAACGTTTATGTTTTTGCATCAGTATTTATTGGATGTGCAACAAATGCTGAAACACATATCAACACACAGTTAAAAATGTATAACGCTTTGCGAGTAATAAAGATATTTTCGTGATCGAAACGTAAGGTATACAATGTTGCCCCATATCCACTCACGAGTCATATTTTTGCACGTGTTCATCTCACACAAAATGGGGGTTAATTCGGTCATTTGTATGGGAGGCACCAGAAGGGGTGTGACAAAGGTTTTGATTTTCTGGGGGTTTATCTATTATTACAAGGTAATTAAACTGACAAAGTTTAAATGCCAACAAGCTGTCCGTTTGGAAATTATTGGTAAAAAATTATTTGTCTAAAAATAGGTAATTTTGTATGGGAGGTACCAGAAGGGATTGGCCGATATAGTCCATATTCACTCACGAGTCAAGTTTTTGCATGTGTTCATCTCACACAAAATTTTATTGAATTCAGTATAGTTACTAAAAAGATATGTAGGTAAAAATGTGCGGGTTAATTCGGTCATTTGTATGGGAGGTACCAGAAGAGGTTTGACAAAGGTTTTGATTTTCCGAGGGTTTATCTATTATTACAAGGTTATTAAACTGACCAAGTTTAAATGCCATCCAGCTGCCCATTTGAAAGTTATGGGAGAAATAATAATTATCAAAAAATAGGTAATTTTGTATGGGAGGTACCAGAAGGGGTGGGGCAATTCTGCCCATTTACAATTCCATAACTTCGTTATGGAAACTATTAATACTGAAAAATTTTCATAAGGATCAGTTAAGGTTTACTCGATTTATTCTGCTTATCCCTCAGGATGACGGTAAAATTTTGAATTTCGAACCCCGGTAGCGACCCCTAAACCTTTAAGAAAAAAATTAAAAAAATTCACATAGAGTTTTTTTGTACGTCTTAATAAAATTTTAACTTGGCCCATGAAAAATTCGAAAAACATTTTTTAAGACTCACCCTAGTATACATACTAGGTAGGAACGAACTTTGTAGAGGCTAGCACTGTATGTAAAATCAAGCGGTCAGATAGGCTAGGATCATAATTTTTGTATGAATTATAAGGCTTTCTATGTCAGATGTGAGCCTGAAATCAAATACTCTTAAACCGTACAAAACAAGAATGTTTGTTATAATTACAGTAAATGGATTTAAATATTCAGATTAGCATAGGAAATGTAAATATTATATTCGGGTGATACAAAAATATGCGAATGTTTAATATGCCCTCAAAAAACACTTTGCAACAGCAAATAAACATTTGTATTCCGACTATAATTTTATACCCTCTTATCATTAGGCATGAGGGTACATATCATTTGATACGAGAAAAGTGTAAGAAGAAGATTTTGGCCCCTAGTATCTTGAGACCATAATCGTATCGAATGATATATACTCTTACCCTAAATTATGAGGGTATAAAATGTGGAACGCATTAACGGACACGAGTTGTGCCCCTAGGATGTTAAAACTAAATACGTTGAAGGGCTTTTTAAGTCTAGTGATCCATGTTTATATGTCTAGCTGTATGGCGTGAATTCGAGTAAAACTTTACTGATCCTTATGTACGAGTACCAGCGTTAGGAAACGAAGTTTATTCTTACTCTTCTTTAATGACAGCAACAATAGAAATTTTTCTATTAGTAACCGCACGTAGAAAAGTATTCAAAACGCTTCGGTCTTTTGCGTTCCGTAGTCACACCGAGCTTAGATAACAGCTCTTTCACCTGTTCCATCCAACGAAGTTTTTGCCTCCCCCTCCTGCGCCGCCCATCGAGTTTATTGACGAAACCCTTTTGAGCTGGAAATATTCATCCATTCGTAATAGATTCTGCTCTGTATAACATCCTGCATCCATCATCCATTCGTAATAGATTCTGCTCTGTATAACATCCTGCATCCTGGTAGGTGTCCATCTGAATTTCTCGGATCTTCTCCAGGATTTGTCGTAGTGTAAATATCTGGTCGGTCGTAGATTTACCAGGTCTAAAGCCATACTGATAAGGTCCAATCAGGTTCGCTAAAACGGGCATAAGTCTTTCACATAACGTGCTGATCTCGTTTTGGCTCGGTGGTGGACGATCTACTTCGTCGTCGATAATTAGCGTGAGTTTGCACCTTGTCTTCGAGAACGAGGAAAATTCGAAAGTGTCCCCTCCATATTTGCAGCACACTCTCAATGTCCGTGACCAGATTCCATCTCTGTTCTTTCAGGTGGTGATACCTATTCCAAAACTTTTGCTTTCTACTTTTTGGTAGAACTTCCGGACTTCATCTATCCCTTTAATTTAAGACATCCTGGCTCTCTTTTTTCATCCAAAGACGCCTTTTTCGCCTGAAGAGGCGTTTCGTCTCCCTCCTATTTTTATTATAGCGCTCCGTCACTGCACGCGTTGTCATTGACTGCAGTTTTGCCCCGTATGTAGCATCCTTATCTTCAGACATTTCGCGACATTCCTTATCATACCAGGACTTGTCTGAGCATGGTTTTGCGGTCGTTGCGGTCACCCTTAAGGATGAGGGTATATATCATTTTGTTCTTCCATTTGTAACGCCCATAAGGAGGCGTGGTAGGTATAACAATATGTATATATATATAAATGATCAGCATCGAAATCTGAGTCGATTTAAAGGTGACCGTCTGTCCCCGCGATTACAGCCGCAGTTTTAGAAATATCGAGCAATGAAATTTGGAATGCAAGCTGCTATCCAAAGCGGAGGTTAAGTTCTGAGATGAGCCCAATCGGTCAAAAACCACCTCCCATACAAACACCCCCTTTTTGGGGTCTCTCCCTGTGATTACAGCCGTAGTGTAAGGGCAATAAAGCTGAAATTTTGTATGTGAGCTTCCCTCCACTAAGCGGAGGTTGAGTAGTAAGATAAACTACTCCCCCACCTGCCATACAAAATCCCTCTTTTGGGGGTGTCCGTATGTCAGTCCCCGCGATTACAATAGTAATTTAAGAGCAATCAAGCTGAAATATTGTATGAAAGCTTTTCTGCTCTAAGCGGAGGTTGAGTATGAAAATAAGACCGAGCGGTCAAAAACTTTTCTCAACTCCCATACAAACTCTCCCTTTTTTGGGTTTGTCCCTGCTATTGCAGCCGTATTTTAAGAGGTATAAAGCTGACATTTTGTACGCAAGATTCAATATCTAAGCGAAGGCTACTTTTTAAGATAAGCAATATCGGTCGAAAACTACTCCCACCTTCCATTCAAACTACATACCTTTTTTGGGGTGTCCGCGTAACTAACCCCGTGATTATAGCCGTAGGTTAGGAAATATTGAGCTGAACTTCGATGTGCAAGCTTTAATCCTATAATAGGAGCTACGTTGTAAGATGAGCAATTTTGGATGAATACTTCTCCCACCTTCCATACAAACTCCCCATTTTAGGGGTGTCCGTCTGTATGTCCCAATAGTTTATGAGCTTTCGGGCTGAAATTTGGTATGTAAGCTTCTGTCCAGAAGCAGAGGTTAAGTTCTAAGATAATCATGATCGGATTTAAACTACTACCACATTCCACACAACTTCCCATTTTTGGGGAGTTACAAAATTCATAAAAATAAGCTCTAACTCACCAACTCATAAACTTATCGGTAAATCGAATAAAATCGGTACAAAATTATTGACCAAATGGATGTGAGAAGCTAAATGTAACTTCCACTTCTTATCAACTCCCCTGTTTTGTGGTACAAAGTTTAATAAAATATAGTTGTAGTGTTTTTACGCCACCCAAGGGTTAAGCCATAAACATTAACTAACAAGTACAGGGCGCTGCAATTGTAATGCCATGAGCAGGAAAGCGGCCATATATTACCTAAAGCGGTCATAGAATGAATATTTAATGTCCTCGAAAAATCAGCGTCATGTTAACCTACTTCGCCTTGATGGTGGCTACTTCGTCAGTTACAGGGTAAAACCGCGAGACCAGATGTAGAATTCTCTTGCCGACTATGAATTCATATCTAAATTAGTGGGTTTCTGCATGCCAGCTGCGAAAGATGTCACTGTTATTTTGCCATGTGCGTCCTTGTCCCGGTCATCGCATTTCTTGTATGAATGTGATGATTGTGTTTGTCTAGGTCATCCGCTAATTGGGCAATGGCACAATCTTTGCAGAGAGTTCGAATATCCCAGGTGTATGTTCTTAAATAATAGTCCTTATAACGTTTGTTGGGGTCTGTCAACAGTTGGGGACTTTTTGTTGTTTTTCCTTCAAGTTTTTATAATATTTTTTATTTAAGAATGTGGCTAAGTAGGCCCCCTCTCCCTATTATACGGCTGTCAAAACCACTAAGACAGTCGTTGTGTTGAGTTAAATAACTTCTGTTACGTTCTTTCTAAGACGCTTTGGTGATACCATGCCATTGATCTTGCTCAAAATTGCGCCTTTGCAATTTTTCAAAACTAAACAGTCTGGCAATCAGACTGCACGTTGTTAGACTAACTAAATTTGCAACACTAGCGCAGCATATCAAAAATATTTACCCGATAACTTTTGGGACCGGCCGTGGCATAGTGGTTACAATACGCGACTACCATGCGGGAGATCCCAGGTTCGACTCCTGGCTCGAGTCGTGTACATTTTCCTTTTATTACCGGTCTCCTCGATGTTGTCGACCGTAACTTCGCAGTATTAGTGTCGAGGCAATTGGCATGTCTAGCAAAAGCTTCTCAAACAGTGACAATGCGAGAAGCTATCCCATACAACATTCATGGGGTGTAAAGGAAAATTTTGTGAAGTTTAAGATAATTTTTTCTGTTGTATTCACTTCGTAACATTAACCTAAAGTAAATTTCGTTCAGTGTTTATTTCAAGCTCTATTAAAAAATATGCAAACTATGTACGCCGACGTTTTCGACCCAGCATCCACGGACGATTACAATAAAAAATGCACAATGTACTTTTAATTTCCGTTTATAAAAAATTTATTGTGGTATATTTTGTTACTCTTTTTAGATTGTTTGGGCGGGAGGAAAATACACTATGTAGTTTTATTATTTTTTTTTAAGAACATCTATATGTAGTACGGGCATGTGAATTTAATTGCATATGCATATGAATTTAATCGGTGGTCGTGTGAGTGTTGGTGTGGGTGGTGTGTTTGTGCAATCTCTATTGTTTACTTATGTGTTGAGTGTCTGGGGACAGCAGCACTACATATACACTTATTCGATTAAAAGTTTATTAGTGTTTGTGTATTTAAATAATGTTTAGTGTTAAATGAATAAATCATATATTCGGCATATTAATTTTGACCAAAGGACTTAGTGGTTTATACAATTAAATGTTGATTTGGCTTCGTTTAATATTCATCATCACTAAGTTTAGTTAAATGCCATGATAGGCATTATGTTGGGAAATTATGATGAATTATCAGAAATAGTGTTTTGTAGCGATTCTTGTTTAACCTCTTACCTAGGGCAGGGTGAAAGGAGAAATGCAACTTTAAATGCTAATTTGTATTAGTTAGTTATGGCTTTATGTGTTGTATCTGTCATAAAGTTCAATTTCATCTGTGGTCCGATGTACCAAATGTCCGGCATATGGACAGACTAACTTATGTTACACGTAGACCCAAAATCGACAGAGCTTCCAACGTTGCGATGATGGCCCCTTATAGTTCTTGTGCCTTAAAAGTTAACCAATCTTCTCTTTTACTATTTATTATATTTGGCATATCTACTTAAAACTGGCGTAGTTTATTTTGTTTCAACTTTATATTTATGTTTTATGTGCGCCTTTATATTTCCCAAAGTTCAATGGCTTTGTGCAATTGCCTGAAAAAAATCCCAACTTTTGCGACGTTTACATTGTTTTATTTACCCAAAAAATGCAGCACTTGTCGGTGCAGCAGGCTTGTAGTTGTTCTCGACAATTTCCCAAATACCCTCAAGTCTTGTTGTAAATTCTATTAAAACATACTCAATTATTTGCCAACATGTAAACTCATGTTTTGTCACCAATGGAGCAAAAACACTTCATATATCCGTTTCCACAATTTGTACATATAAACACACACACACAAGCATTGAAACATGTCCGTACACATACAGTTGCTGCTACTCTAGTGTTGCACACAATTTTCACAAATTTTATTTCTGTTCTCATATTTCTTTAAACGCTGACTGGTGGTGGTCGGTTTACACAATAGCTTTAGCAAGAAAGAGCAACGCTAAAGTGCTGACCATTTTTTGTTGACGCTCATTTGGCTGATGTTGTCCTGTGGAGTGTGAAATAGTGGGTTTGGAAATGTACCTTTCACATAGATACACACACACACACACACACACAAATTCTTACTCACAGCCAACTAAGACGGCCATAAAAAATATATAGTATGTATATGAAAAAAAGCTAATGTCGTTTCTCATAATTAAAAGCCGTACTTGCAATTTTTCAATAACAGCCATAAATCAAACATATAGATGCCCAGGGAGTCAAGCTATAAATTATCACACACACATACACGATGAAACTAACGTACATTCACATTTTTATACAAAAATGCAGGAAAATGTACAAACACATACATAGCCCAGCTAGGGCATAGTATTTTTTACCTGCACAAGCTAACATACCCAACAAGTGCATTGCAAAAGTCGTAAAGGGAATTGGTTGCGTGGGCAGTTGCATGTGACTCTTCTGCACCAAAAATGAGACAATATTCAAAACACTTTGGCAGGAAATAGGGATATATTTAAACAGAGGTTAAAACGCTATATTGTGGAAGTATTTTTCGAATTTTGACTACTAATGATTTAATTATTTCCTTCTTCCACTAAGCATAACAGTAGTTTTTGAACCGTTTCATATTGCTAAATCCTTAATACCATTCGGATTAAAACTTTAATTTGATTTTAAAACTTTAAACTTACTTTATTTCCCTTAACACAACATGAATGAGCTATGGGATAGCCTTTCGCGTTATCGGAATTAACACGCTTTCTATTTTCAGGTTTACAACTAACGGCACCTACTTGTTTATCGACGAATGCGAACGTCACCGTTTGAAAAGTTTTTACTAGATATGCCAATTTACTCGACACTTATACTGCGAAGTTGCTGTCGACAACATCGAAGGGGTCAGCAATGAGAGAATAATCTAGATGACTGGATGCGGGAATCGAACCAGGGATCTCCCGCATAATCGTCGCGTGTTCTAACCATCAAGCCACGACCGGTTCCAAAAAAACAAACATCCCGAAATTCACAACAATCACTAGACAAATTAATTGACCAAAACTTATTGAGTTAACTTCGTGCAAATATACCAGAACCCTTAGCATTAGTTATATTTCAATTCCTGTGGTGTGTAGGCGTGTGTACATGTTAGATATGTATATTTATATACTATGCATATCAAGGTGTGTTTTGGTAGACATATTTACCATGGATCTTACTACAAAGCAAAACCAGAAAATACAACTAACAAACGTCAAATGCCGGCGGGGAATGTTGTTAAAAAAAATATGTGGCGGCGTTATTTAAAAGTAACAAATAATTTCAATATCAATATTCTATGGAGTAGTAGAAAACAGGGTTGGTCTAATAATTATTTCATGATATTCAAAGCTTCGCTGACACTTGATCATAAATCAAGTGCCTAGGGTGTTACCTTGTTGAAAGAATATGAACTAATGAAAACAATTCAATTATAAATAATAATTCTACATATAAAGGAATCGTTATGAAAGAAATGTAGTAATTAGAATATATTTTAATATTTTTGTTGTTTGTTGTTGATAAAATTTTGATCCCATAAAACGATATTTGAGTTTATGAAAACAAAGCTAAATTCTTGAAAGATGTTAGTGAGTGGAAGGCAACCTGGATATCCCCTAAACAAAAGACAAGAAACTAGATTGATCACGTGGTAGTCGATGGAAGGCATATCTCAAGCGTTATGGACCTGCGTGTTATGCGCGATGCAAATATTGAATCGGTTCACCACCTAGTTGCAGCCAAGACGCACGCGACTATGTAGTGCTACGCCAATCAAACGCAAAGCACGCTAAACATCATAAAGCTGCATAACACCGTGATTGCCATTGCCTGCCCAACTAACTCTGTCAATTACTTTAAAAAAACCGCCTTAATTTTGATGTTTCCGTCACACAATGGCCTCTTCAGGAAGAAAAATGAGACGCAGGATATCGAAAATTACAGGAATAGAGGTGAAGCACAATAGCTCTACCAAAAGGTATAAAGTAAAGGTTTCGAAACTTTCCCGGATTCCCACTTGTAGTCAGATGTGGAAATCTGGTAACGGACACCCAAAATGTGCTGCAAATATGAAGGGAACACTTTCGTACTCTGCTCGTTCAGCACAATTGACGAAATTACGCCAATCATCGATGACGGAGTAGATTTCACACCACCGAGCCATAACGAGATCAGAACGGCAGTGGCACGGCATAAAAAAATAAAGCTGCGGGAGCCGATGGACAGCCGGCAGAGCTTTTTAAGGCCGTCAGCGATGAGCTGGCAACATGCATGCGCCAGCTCATAAACATGATTTGGCTAAGGGAATGAATGCATGCCCAATGATTGGAATCTGAGTGTTTTACGTCCTGAGATTGACAAAGGCTATACAATTGTATATCCCAAATAGCGCGGGATCAGTGTTTTACCCAGTGTGGCTTTAGGCGTGGTATAAATTCCGATATAAAATATTCACACTATGACCTAAAATGCAGAAGATCCAAGAAATGCAGATCTGCACCTACTATCTGTTTGTCGATTACAAACCTGAATTCGTCAGTTCGATACGACAGAAATTAATAGAAGCTATGGCTGAGTTTGGTATCCCCACTGACACGAAGTTTGTATTGAAAATGGGCGAAAATACTGGCATAGTAATTTTGTATCAAGCGAAGCTGTAGACAAGGCGATAGTTTGCCATCCGATCTATTTAACATTATTATGAGATGATTATGCAAAAGACTGCAGTAAACACTACTGTTCCCATCTTCAGCAAAAGTCACGGGATGTTACTGCGGGCTTTTTGAGCATTGAGAAGAAGCAGTCGTCAGAAGTAGGTTTGGTGTTAAAGGAGGAAAAAACTTAGTTACTTGTTTCAACGACCAAAGAGTCTACTCGTTTAGGAGGCTGCGTAAACCTTGACAACTATAACTTTGATGTGATAGATGATTTTGTCTACCTTTGACCCATTATCGTTAACGGCGGGAATAAACCATGTGCTGTATGAGCTGTACAACGTCATCGACGTAGTCAAGCGCGTTGAAATAGACCGAATGCGTTGGCTTGGACACGTTATTCGAATGGATGAAAATACTCCGGCTTGACAAGTCTTCAGCAATAAAATAGATTTGCGGCGCAGGAGTTGGTGACGGCGGCAATCCCCCATACGATGGACCAAATTTTCGATGACGATGAGGCATAATTAAGGTTATATGCAGTTAATGTGCCGAATTATCTCATCCTTTAGCTCTTCAATTGTTGCTTTCTTATCGACGTACACCTTTTCTTTCAAATAACCCCAAAGAAAGAAGTTCAATAGTGTCAAATCACATGATCTTGGCGGCCAATTGACATCGCTACCACGTGAGAAAACACGGCCATTGAATTTGTCGCGCAAAAGAGCCATTTTTTTTTGTTAACTGTGTGCCAAGTGGCACCGTCCTATTGAAACCACATATCGTCCACATCCATATCTTCCAATTTGGGACATAAAAGTTCACCTCATGATAGTGAACAATATTTACATTAACTGCCTGACCGCCCTCATTTTGGAAAAAATACGGCCTGGTGATGCCGCCAGCGCATAGAATGCACCAAACAGTCATTCTTTGTGGGTGCATTTCTTGCCACTACTCTAACCATTGTCAACGAATGGTCAAGAGGCTTTAGTTCTTGAGTCAATTGCACCTTGTAAGCGTGTAAATGCAAGTCTTCATGCATAATTTTCATCAACGACGAGGGTGAGAGGTGCCATTGTTGGGCACAACGCGAACAGCAGCAATATTTTCTGCAGTACGAGCTGTACGCGCATGTACTGGTGTTTTCACATCTCCTACAGACCCGATTTGATAACATTTTTGGACAATTTTTCCGAATCCAGAAGTGCACGATATGCATTTTGATTTGAATGCCCATTTAGTCTGAATAACTTTAACGCGTTGCTCGATTGTGTATCTTTCCATGGTTCAAATGGAGTTTGTCTGAAATTGAGAAATGACAAATGAAATGCAATATGATTCATATGCAACATCGGCCCTTACAATTTAACCATCCTTTACATAGCTTGTAACACAGGTAGAGTGTTCAAAACCGAAACCGAAAACCGTCTAACTGGTTTTTTTCTCCGAAACCGTATGCCGGTTTCTTCAAACCCAGTAGAAAGTTTCATCATACACGACTTTGTCGTCAACGCTGTCCTCAAGACAACATTTAAACAATGTATGTACTTGTCGTCAAAACACTCGGTTGACGACAATCTGACCGACAAAATACTTATGTTGTCGTGCATCAAACACAATCAACAAAATCTAAGGAAGAAAAATGTGAAATATTGATTTACTTGTCGTCAAAACACTCGGTTGACGACAAGCTCACCGACAAAATACTGATGTTGTCGTGCATCAAACACATTCAACAAAATCAAAAGAAAAATAAATGGAATCTGGCGTAAAAAATTTTGAGTTTATTTAACGTTCGAGTAAACATCAGCAATTTTATAGTTTGAAATCTCGAATGAAGATGAATGCCGTATAAAAGTTTATATCCTTCACTTCTCTCTTGGTCAGTAGTTTCCTAAAAGTATTAACAATTAGTCATACTAATAAAAAGCTAAAAAAGACAGCTAAAATTCCATCTTTTCTAATATGGCTTGAATGACAATTCAAGACATACATAGAAATCAATGACAATTTGACCGACATTTTCACCCATCAGGTCGTGCATGATTGTTTAGGCTACGTGTCGCTACTATAGTCATCAACGACAATTCAACCGACATTGTCACCCATCAGGTCGTGCATGATTGTGTGGGCGACAGGTCTTTTGTATAGGCGTCAACGAAAATTTGACCGACATTGTCGCTCATCAGATCGTGCATGACAAAGCGGACACTTGTATGAAAATTTCGTCGACAATTTGTATGGACGGTCCCCTAAGTGTCATCAACGATTTACTATGGTCATGCACCTATTCTTGAGGATGTCTTGCAGACACTTCCTACTGGATATATGCCAATTTCGAATACCCGGTTTAACCGGTTTTTTGATGTCGGTTAACCGGTTTTCCAAAAAGCAGTATTTCACAGAACATTGCTAGGTCAATTATAGGTAAATCGGCAAAGAAGGTTGATTATGCTTTTCCGATATTCTTCAGGCCAATCTCAAAGGATGCTTTCATCACAATTTCCATATGCAATTCGAAAATTTGTCTGGAAAATGCTGTTAGATGACTGTTCTCTCTCATCTTTAAAAGGGTGGGATGACTTCGTTTTCATATAAAAAACTTTCAATTGTCGCTATCTCCTAACTAAGCATCCAATCGCGAAAAAGGGCTTGGGAACTCATCTTGTAATGGCTAAGAAGCCGTCTATAGTTAGATGAACAAGCTCAAATGCAGTTATCTCCTAAACTAAGTGTCCGATCGCAAAAAGAAGCTTAAGTTATGATTACCATACAATAGTTGGGAAATCACCCAGTTACAGTTGGGATCTAATTTTGAAATAGATTGGGCTCTCACCTAGAAATGAGTGTGAAGCCGTCGATATTCATATGAAAAACTTTGTGCCTTTATTTCTTATGCTAAGCGCCCAATGGTAGAAAGGATGTTAATTTGTGGTCAAATTGATACCTTAATTCTAAACCATGCTAATTGTAAAATGTAGAATGTAAGGAAGCGTATTTAAAGTTTGTGAGTAATATAAATTCACTTATACAGGTATGTTCTGGAAAACAATTCGGTTTGAAAACAGAGCAAAATCGGTAGAAATGTACTAAAAAGTTTGACTTCTTACCGATTTTGCTCTGTTTTTAAACCGAATTGTTATAAATTGAATGGATTTATGTAACGATGTTCATATCTTTATACCATCACCCTTAGGGATGAGGGTATATATCATTTGATACGAAAAAAAGTGTAACGCATTAAAGGAGATGAGTTAGACCCCAAGTATCTTAAGACCAAATTCGTTTCAGGACTTTTTAAGACGATTGAGCTATGTCCGTCTGTCTGGCTGGCTGGATGGCTGGTCAGCAGGATAACTCGAGTAATCCTAAACGGATCGGTATGAAAATTTACCAGTATCAATATTTTTCAAAACGAATTTATGGGATTGTAAATGGGTTGAATAGCACCACCCTTCTGGTACCTCCCATACAAAATTACCTATTTTTGGAAAATTAGTATTTCTTCCATAACTTCCAAACGGACAACCGGAGGATGTTTGAATTTGGTCAGTTTATTTATCTTGCAAAAGTAGACAAACCCTAAGAAAACCGAAACCTTTGCCCCACTCATTCTGGTACCTCCCATACAAATGACCGAATTGACCCTCATACTTTTACATACATATCTGTTTTGTTAGTAAACTGAATTCACTAAAATTTTGCGTGTGATGTTCGCTTATGAAAAGTTGAATTAGGAATGAATATGGACTATTTCGGTTTACGCCTTCTGGTACCTCCCATACAAAATTACCTATTTTTGGAAAATTAATATTTCTCCCATAAATTCCCAACGGACACTTGGGGAGTAATGAATATTCGTCAATACATTTTTGTCGTGATAGGAGGTGAAACCTCAGAGACCCTAACTATTTGACACACCCCTGTTGATACCTCCCATACAAATGACCGAACCCACCCCCATAGTCTCACATATATATCTTTTTTTGTAAGTACACTGAATTCAGTAAAATTTTGCGTAAGGTGTACGGTTATGAAGATTTTAATCAGAAATGAATAAGGGCTTTATCGGATAACCCCTTCTGGTACCTCCCATACAAAATGACTTTGTTGGAAAATTAATATTTCTCCTATAACTTCTAAACCGGCACCTGGGGGGATAATCAAATTTAGTCAGTTAATTTTTCTTGTAATAGGAAGCAAAGCCTCAGCAGCCCAAACTATTTGGCACACCCCTTCTGGTACCTCCTACATAAATATATGGGCTATTTCCCCTTTTACATACGAAAAATGTCAGACACGTTGTGCTGCCCCTAATTGTACCTTGTGTACAAATAGGAAAAATGTTGTATGTTTTTGCTCTACGTGCAGACAAACAATAATAAATAAGTAATTTTATTTTAAAAATCTATTAATTTCAATAACTCAAGACTTAAACAATATCTTATATTGGGTGATGGTATTTATCAGTCAGTTTAACTGACTGAAATTTCTGTACTGGTTTTATATTTAATTGCTTATTTGGTTCTATTTTACAAATTCCGAAAAACCGAACGAAACCGGTTAAACCGGTATTTTAGCAAATCGTGTATTCGAAAACCAAATTGTTGGAAAAAGGCATTTTTCGAATAAACCGGAAACCGGTTTTCTGAAAAATTCAAGTATTTGAACACTATAAACACAGGACAGTAGTTTAAGTAACGAGGGCAAAACATTACAAACAACTTTATGGCATTAAAGGAGACGGATGATACTCTAGGTATCTTAAGATGAAATTCGATTAAAAACTTTTTAAAACGGATAAGCCATACCCGCTCGTCAGGCTAGTTGGCTATTCAACACGATTACTCGACTAAATCTTAACCGCTCTAAATTGAAATTACAATTACTCGACTAAATTTTTTATTATGTATTATGTCCTGTATTAAACAGGGCGATCCAAGTGTGTACACAAATTACCGTGGGATGAGTCTATAAACCATCCCCTAAGGTCCTGTCCTAACAAACCTGCTTGGACATTATCAGTCTTATCAGAGTGGCTTTAGACCTGGTAAATCTACAAACGACTAGATATTAACACGACAAAAAAAGGAAAAAATCCCAAGAAATGTAGATCTACACCTACATCTTTTTTATAGACTACAAAACAGCATTCCACAGTCCGATACGTCAGAGACTATTAGAAGCACATAACGAATTTTACATCCTCCTCGCATATTTATGTTACATTTACTCATAAAAGCAACAAAGTAATCACAAATTATTTTGCACTTCTCACACAAAAATATATCATCCACCAGATTACTGCAAGTATGTAGTTATTTTTTTCTTTTTTCAATTTACCATAAAATTTGATAGTTCTTCATTCGTGTTGACCATAAAATATGGAAAATAAAAGCAAAATACTACGAACAAAAACAGAAAAAAAAACTGTGAGTACGTGAATATCAAACACTTTTAGTTATTTCATATTAAGTTGATGTTTCCACACATATAACGCAGATACTTTTTACTCCACTCTACGAGGCATAAAAAGACCCTAGAGAAATAAATCATTTGTATATCAATGTTGGGAGGCGTTGATGATGATGCCGATAAGAAAACTTCAATGACTATGCAAATATCGTTTTTTTTTCTTTTCATCTATTACGAGTAGAGTATAGTAATTTGTGATTTTGTTGGGGTTTCTCTACGATTTAGGACGTGCTTGCCACAAATTGATGGTAGTTCGATTTTGAAATCAATAAAGCAAAAGTATCATAAATTTTAATGAATGGCGGGGAGGGAAAATATGGATATAGTTAAACGTCGTTGTTTGATATTTAAATGTAATGAGTTTACGAGAATTACGATCAATTTATTTGATATTGGATTTTAGATGGAAACAACATCGCCTAAGTAGAATGTAGGAAGCTATCTATTAACAATTTTACAAATTTTGTATCCATGTAACAATAACGTCACTGGTTGTCATTTATGAGATAAAACTAATAAATATTTAACTTATTTGTATAAAAATTACTTTTTTTGTCGCATACTCAATAAAGCGTAATCGTCCTGGTCTCACGTCACTTTGTAGAGAATCCTGTTTTTGTTCTTCAAAGTTTTTTGCATTGCCTTAGTTAAACGCATCTGCAGCCTTACATTAACTGAGCAGTCTATAAATTGTAGTGCTTACATAATCCCATATTTCATATAAATCAACTGCAGTCGCAATATAACAGCTGAGTGCAAAACAAAAAAACTAACATCATCATCGTTATTTATTTTTTACTTTTTGATTTAGTTTTACTATTTTTTTTTAGTCTCATGACCTTCTTTCTGGTTCTGTCACTATTTACTGCCTCAATTGTTGTTCGTTTCATAAAATATGGCCTTTCGATTGACTCTAAAGTGTATTTGACATATTTGCTGATTGAAATCATAAATAAATCAAAACTTTTTAATGATTTATGAATAAGTGCTTATACGTACTATGTATGATGTGTATGTTGTGTGTGCATCCAAATTACACAAGTGTCACATCATAAATAAATACCATTGACATAATAGTCAATATGGTTGAATTATCCTTGAAAAAAATACAATTGGTGATCATATTGAAATCGTTTTTTGAAAAATTGTATTTTAATTGTCTTATCTGAGTAAGTGACATGTAAAGGGGAATTTTGTGTCATAACTACGTATGTATGTATGTATGTCATAACTATGTATGTGACAGGATATAGGAAAATGAAACAATTTCGAAATTGATAAATTTATGTTTGATAATAAAGGACATTGTGGGGTAAATTTGATTGTAATTTTCATTGCAGTCTATTGTTTTTACTAGGTTCTATCATTTAAACTTTCCAAGTTTTTAATATATTAATATTTGTTCTTCTCTTGTACACTGAGGGAAAAACAATTTTTAAAGTTGTTAACAGATGTAGTTGTTAATTTGATATCATTATGTTGTTACGTTGTTGATTTGGCACCGAACGTTATCGAATCACCACTAAAAAGTTCTAAAATTGACAACAAAATGTTGTGGCATTGATACCGAATTGTATCATATTGACACCATAAGGCACCAATATCGACAACGAACGTTATCAAAATGACACCAACATGTTGTAAATTTTCAGCTTATGAACACACTTGCAAGCACGCAGGGAATTTAGTGTTACATGTATGTTGCAAGCAGCTGCTGATAGAAAATTAAGCAATTATCAAATTGATAAATTGAAGTTTGATACGAAATGAGCATTATGGGGTAATTTTGATAGTAATTTAGAATGTAGTGTTTTATTTTTATAAGGGTCTAACAGTGAAACAATTTTTTTGTTCTACTCCTGTACTCTGAGGGAATGTGGTTTAATTTAGATTTTTTCGTGGCCAGTGTCGCCAATTTGAACCACTATGCTGATGAAAGAACGGCGTTGTCAATTTGACACTAAACGGACTTAAATGCTCACCAACATGTTCTTGAATTGATAACAATATGTTGTGGCATCGATAACAAATTGTATCAAATTGACACCAAATGTCATCAAATTTACAACAATTAGACACCAACTTTTTTGTCAGCTTCAGCTTATAAACAAACTTGTTGGTACACTGCGGCTTGCTAAGCAACTTTATCATTCGTTGTCAAGTCATTGGGGACGGTCGTGGTTGGAACAGGCGGCTACCATAGGTACATGGTTCGATTCCTGCCTTCAGCTATCTACATTTTCTTTCATCGCCGGCCCCGTTGATGTTATCTACAACAACAGACGTTTGTATTCGTCTATAAGCAAGTAGGTGCCAATTATTGTGGGTCTAAAACTAGTAAGAAAGTTTCAGTCGGGAAACCGGACTTACATATACCTTCACCCTCTGTTAAACATAAAATGTTCTAGTATGTAGTAAATTTGTATTGGAGGTACCAGAAGGGGCGTGGCTACCTTCCAAGTTTTTCTCTAAAACTTTATCCTATTATGGCCTTACTAAATACAGAATTTGGGTGCGACCGCGTTGGGTGCATTGATATTATGACCCCATCTCTAAGCTTCGTTGAATGGTACATTTCTATGGGAGGTGCCAAAAAGAGCGTGGCTAGACTTTCAATTTTTTCTCCAAGCCTTAATCGTGTTATAGTTGAACAAATACAAAATTTGAGGCACTATCATGACGAGTGTATTGATGTTACTACACGGTTTCTAAAGTGGGCGAAATGATACATTTGTATAGCAGGTGCCAGAAGGTACCCAAAATGTATCATGTTACAGCTTTACTAAATACAGAATTTGGGTACGATCGCGTTGGGTGTATTAATATTATTACTCGATTTCAAAAGTGGGCGGAATGATAAATTTGTATGGGAGGTACCAGAAGGATCGTGGCCATGTAGCCCATTTGGACTACCGTAAGTAGTTTTGCAAAATTTCTTTCGAAAGTTATCGTGTATATCAGCCGGACAGCCAAGCAGACAAACGGCCATGGCTCAAACGACTTAAACAGTCATGAATCGAATTTGGTTCAAAGAAACCTAGGGTCCAAAGTGACTTCTTCTATGTGTCGCACTTTTGGGTCGTATCAAATTTCAAAATACTCGTGGGTTGAGGGTAAAAATAGAAAGCGTGTTAATTCACGATTACTCGAGAAGCTGTCCCATACCTCTTACATGGTGTGTGAAGGAAAATTAAGTAAGTTGATAAGTCATTGGTGTTTGTGAACGTTTTTATACTTTCACCAATACGGATGATGGAATATATCATTTGATAAAATAAAAAGTGTACCGGATTAAGGGGGACGTTTTAAACACAAATATTTTAAGATATAGTTCTTTTTAAGACGATAGAGCCATGTACGTCTGCGTAGCTGCTGGGCAGGATACCTCGAGTAAACCTTAAGTGATCCTTATGAAAATTTTCTAGTAGTAATATTTGCTAATAAGCAGTGCACGAAAATAAACAAAACATTTCGCAAACGTTTACAGAATGTCAAAAACTTTTCAATTTTTTTTAGTTTTGTGCAAAAGCAAAATACAAAACAAAAACTTTTCAAGACAGAATGAGCGAAAACGAAACAATTAGAGTTTCACTCATCTTCATGCTTTTATTTACCGTTTGAATCTTACATTTGTGTACAAAACAAATGCAGAAACGTTTTTTTATTGTTTTTGTAGCACAACTGTGCACAGAAAATGAAAATTTGGTTAACTCTGCTCTAGTACATTCTTTATAATGAGTGAAACGTTTGTCAAACTTTTATTCTCAAAACGTTTCAATATTGTTCTCATGCATTCCCTTTCCAACTGCGTACGTTTATAATAGTGTACAGTTTACTCTCACAAGCAAAAACAATACAAAACTAAGTGGGCACAATCGTTCCCATTGTTTATGTTTTGTTTTTGTTTTACTCACTGCAAAGAACAAAACAAAAAGAAAGCAAAAGTTTCGTTTTGTTTATTTTCGTACTCTGCTAATAAGGTTCTCTACCTTACCTCTGTTATGGTACGCACAAGGCTAAGCATGGCAAAAACGTACGTAACCAGGCACAACGAAAGCTGGAAACCTAATTCAACCGATATGGATTACTCAAACCCCTGATAATATTACCTTGCAGTGGCAATATATAGCCGACTCAATAGAACAGACAGCGAGAAGCGTAATTGGGTACTCTAAAAACGTCCCAAGAAGATACCTGGTACGATAATGAATGTCGCAATGCCACGAGAGAGGCGAATGACAACTCTTCTTTTTAGACGGAAAAGAAGGAGCTGAAGAAGTGGCAGGATGAGTGCACAGAGTTGCTCCGAAGTAGAGGGGAAGTCCAAAAATTCTACCAGAGAGTTAAGGCGAGAATGCGTGGAACAGGGTTGACCTACTGCAAGGCCAGCGATAACCAGCTAGTGACGGACCCGAAGAAGATTATTTTAGAAATCTACTGGAATCGGACACCACTCTAAAAGATCCCGCTCCAATCCATTACGATGGTATTAATTGTTCACCTCCGAGCCAGAGATAGATACATGTGGCAATATCCCGCCTTAAAAATAATACAGCGGCTGGAGCTGATGGTCTCCAGTCTGAATTGTTTAAGGCTGGTGGGGAGGATTTGATAAGGAGCACTCATCAACTCATGGAGAACAACTGGCTGGAGGAGATCATGCGCGGGGGTTGGAGTTTCAGTCTGTTACGTCCCATATACAAGAAAGGAGATCGTAAGAACTACCGTGGAATAAGCCTATTACCAATTGCGCACAAGGTCCTTTCGAGCCTATTGTGTGAACGTCTAAAGCAGCCAATTTTAGAAAAATTTATTGGACCTTATAAGTGCGACTTAAGCCGTGGTGCATCTACGACGGATCACATATTTACTTTACAACAAATCCTGAAGAAAACTCAAGAATAGCAGGTCGACACCTACCACCTCTTTGTCGACTACAAAGCTGGCTTCGACTCTCCGATAAGAAATAAGTTATTGAAGCCATATTTGATTCTAATTCAGCTATCGGCAACTAACACAACCACAATATGGGATTGTGTTGGTGAGTTGTTCTCTTCCCTCTCTCACTGTAGTGAAGGAAATTGTTGTAAAGATTTTTTCATAACTATGAACAAAATTATAATATAATAATATAGGAAATATTACTGGTGTGCGCGTGGCAATGCACATTAACATATAAGAACTCATTTTTACCGAAAAAATGCATTTCTTTTATTGTCTTGCTAACAACAAGCGTCGACACAACTGCGTCGGACGAATGCTCAAGCGAGACTGATTCAGTTTGTTTGTTTTCGTTCAATGTGTGTGAGAATACATGTGTGGCTCTCTCGCTTATGTTGCACAAGTGCGCGCTCTTGCCGATCGCTGTTCTAATTCGAGTTTGCAGATGTACCTTGAAAAACACCAAATTCGCGGTTAAGATTGGTATGAATCACTCTGAACCATTCAACACGGAAAGAGTTGAAAATTATTGTTTTGAGGTATTAGATAAATTTACCAAGAAATCAAGCCACGTGCTAATTTTAACCATTCTGTTGTATGCTGCCGAATCTTGCGACAACGGACATGCATAACCTAGAAGTAATCGAGAGAAAAGTACTCCGAAAAATATATGGACCTATCTGTGTTGACGGCGAGTTTCGCCATCAGATCAACCATAAGCTGTATGAAATTTACCACGAAATCGACGTAGCTAAAAGAGTCAGAATCCAACGACTACGATAACTGAAACATGTTGCCAGGATGAATGTAACTGCTCCAGCGATAAACGTGCTTGAAAGCGCACCTGATGGACGGCACAGTGCAGGAAAAGATAAACTTCGGTGGAAGGCCCAAGTGGTTGGCGATGTGCCACCGTCTGATAGTACTAATTGGAGAACGCACGCTGAAGACCGTAGCGTGTGAAATTTTTTAATACTTCAGGACTCTAATTTATGAACCACGATCTGTACCCGCAATTTCAGTTGTAGTTAAACAGCTATAAAGCTGAAATTTAGAATGCCAGCTTCTATCCTCGAAGTGGGTGATATATTTTAAGATGAACAAGATCGGACAACAACTACTTCCAGCTCCCATACAAACTGCACCTTTCTGGTGGAGTGATTACACAATGCATTACATTTTTGATCCCGGCTTTTTAATAGTTGAAAATTTCAAGCTGATTTCAAATCTGCTCAGAAATATGTTGAAAGTAAAACGGTTTTTGAGATATAGCCAAATTTAAATTTTTCATGTTTTTTTAAACAATTTTTTCCGGTTTTAATTAATGAGAGGCAGCGAAAACTTGAAAAATCATCAACATGTTTACAAATATCCAAATTTGTAGTGCCAATACTTTGTCATTTATATCTGGATTTTAAACAACTGTCGTTTTTCTATTAAATAATTTTATTATCTAGTATTTTTGTCACAGTCTGCCAAAATCGGCGAACTAAAACCAGAGAAAATGAGATGTTAGTAGTTCTAAATTTTTTCAAATTACTAAAAATTTAAATTTGACGATATCTCAAAGACGGTTCTACTTTCCATATATCTCAGAGCAGATTTGAATTCGGAGTGATATTTAACATTAAAATAAATTGTTTCGGATACAGACACTTTTGAAATTTTGTGACTTAGTGTTACAGTTTAGCAAATATCGAGCAGAAATTTAATATGCACGCTAATATCCTCTAAGGCGAGGCTAAGTTCCAATATGAGTAAGTTCAGACAAAAACCACTCCCACCTCCCATAGAAACACGCCCATTTTTGGGTGTCCGTTTGTCTTTAACCACTGTCACAGCAATAGTTTCAGAGCCATCTATCATAAATTTGGTATGCAAGCTTCTTTCCTTGAAACGGAGATTAATCGGACAAAAACTACTCCTACCTCCCGTACCAACTTCCTATTTTTGGCGGTGTCCGTCTGTCTCTGCAATTGCAGCCTAAATTTAAGAATTATCGAACTGAAATTTGGTATACAAACTTCTACCCCTAAGCCAAGGTTAAGCTCTAAGATGAGCACAATCAGACAAATACTATTCCCCATTACAAAATGCATAACAATATTCGCAGGTCATATAAAAAATTCAAGCTCAGTATTTGATATTTCAATTAAAATTTATTGACAGAAAATTGATGTGAGAGGCTTAAAGTAACGACCAACTCTCACACAAACCCCTCCTTTTTTTGCTACACAAAGTTAAATAAAATATAGTTGTAGGTCAAATTTTGTGTTCATAGGTGAAACTAAAAAAAACGGGTGGTTTACTCCAATCATTTATAACTATAAGTTTTGTGAGATTTTTGTGCGAATAAATCTAAGTCTTTTTCAATTGGAACCGTATAAGACCCTGTCGGTAATTCCATACAAAATGATCAAATGTCCAGAAATAGTGTATTGAACTTTGATGACGGATTTATTAACATTTTTTTCAATACTTCTCAAACAGTGACGTTCGCATTCGTCGACAAACAAGTAGGTGCCGTTCGTTGTGAATCCAAAAATAGTAAGCGTGTTAATTCACAACAACGCGAGAAGCTATCCCATACCTCATTCATGGGGTGTTAAGGAAAATTAAGTAAGTTTGGTATACGTTACCATGTATTTTCCTTCAATGTAAAACAAAATAAAATGTTTCAACTCCATCATATATTACTCGCTCGCCCGCCTGGTTATTCTCACTCTATTTGAAAATCTTATTTCGCCACGATACAATTAAGTTACTATTCAAATAATTTCTTTAAAATACCCAACTACCTTCATACCTCTTAACCTTTTTTTTAACTTATTGGCCACCATTTCTGCTATAAAATTTTATGAAATATCTGTACCCTTTTATATATTTATGTATTCAAGGTAAACTAATTTCCAATCCCTTAATTAATTTTATAACTTTCAAACAAATCATAACTTTACATAAATATTTAACCAAATGTAATGAAAATTCTCTAAGAATAATAATACAATTAGCTACAAAAATGTTTTTTATACCGATAATAGAGCCCAGGGGTCAAAAACAATACAAAATAATTCCAACTGTTATAACAAAAGTCGAAGCGCAAAAGGTCTTCTTAAAAATAACATTTAAAAATGTTTGTACACCAAAAGGATTCAATTGCGCAAATATTTTCCACTTGATTTTCGTCTTTTCATCACAGCGCCTTTAATGAGTTATACAAGCACCTCCTCAGCAAACAAATAATGCGTATAATTACAAGTATTTATTATTTCAATGACTAAATACATAAAAACAAGAGCCTGAGCACGAAACCCAAAAACCGCGACGCTTCAGTAGTCACAACACACCACCGCGCATCCTTTCCACCAACTTAAATAATGGTATTTCGAAGAACACACAAATACATTGGCGGACAGTGCAATAAACATTTAAAGCAGACAAAAATATTTCAATTAATTTCCATAGAATTATTTGGCCTTGTGCGTACCGTTGCATAGTTCGCAGATGGCAGCATATTTAGTTTGTTGTACGATAGGTGGCGTTATATTATATGGTCTTGAGCTTAAAATAAGTTAAGTTGCCGATCGTGGTAGATGACAAGAACAAGTAGGAGATGCAAGATTTGACACCTAACTCCAGTCATCTTCATTTTTTTTTTCATTGACGGTCCTCTTGATTCGCAGTATAGTGTCGAGTCAGTCGGCATATCTAGGAAAAGCTGTTCTAACAGTCCTCTTGATTCGCAGTATAGTGTCGAGTCAGTCGGCATATCTAGGAAAAGCTGTTCAAACAGCTGACGTTCGCATTCGTCTATAAACAAGTAGATGTCATTCGTTCTAAGTCTGAAAATAGAAAGCGTGTTAATTCACAATAACGCTATCCTATACCTCATTCATAGAGTGTAAAGGAAAATTTTGTATTTTTTTTTTAAATTGTGAGTACCAGAAGGGATTGGGGCTGTACTGTCTGTTTACAATCCCATAACTTAATTTTGGAAAATATTAATACTGCAAAATTGTCATAAGGATCTGTGAAGGCTAACTCATATTATCCTGGCCACCAGTCAACCAGCCAGGCAGACGGACATGGCTCAATCGTCTTAAACGTTACTGAAACGCATTTTTTCTTTAGATGCTTGCGGTCTAGCACGTCTTCTTTAATGCTTTACGCTTTTTATACCATCACCCTTAGGGATGAGGGTATATATCATTTGATACGAAAAAAAGTGTAACGCATTAAAGGAGACGAGTTAGACCCCAAGTATCTTAAGACCAAATTCGTTTCAGAACTTTTTAAGAAGAATGAGCTATGTCCGTCTGTCTGGCTGGCTGGCTGGCTGGCTGGCTGGCTGGCTGGATGGCTGGTCAGCAGGATAACTCGAGTAAACCTTAACGGATCGGTATCAAAATTTACCAGTATCAATATTTTTCAAAACGAACTTATGGGATTGTAAATGGGTTGAATAGCCCCACCCCTTCTGGTACCTCCCATACAAAATTACCTATTTTTGGAAAATTAGTATTTCTTCCATAACTTCCAAACGGACAACCGGAGGATGTTTGAATTTGGTCAGTTTATTTATCTTGCAAAAGTAGACAAACCCTAAGAAAACCGAAACCTGTGCCCCACCCATTCTGGTACCTCCCATACAAATGACCGAATTGACCCTTATAGTTTTACATACATATCTTTTTTGCAAGTAAACTTAGATCACTCAAATTTTGCGTGTGATGTTTGCTTATAAATATTAGACTCAGGTATGAATATGGACTATATCGGTTCACGCCTTCTGGTACCTCCCATACAAAATGACCTATTTTTGGAAATTATATATTTCTCCAATAACTTCAAAACAGTCACTTGGGGGGTTATGAACATTGGTCGATAAATTAATGTTGTGATAGGAGGCGAAACCTCAGAGAGCCTAACTATTTGACACACCCCTTCTGGTACCTCCCATACAAATGACCGAATTGACCCTTATAGTTTTACATACATATCTTTTTTGTAAGTAAACTGAGATCACTCAAATTTTGCGTATGATGTTTGCTTAAGAAAATTAGACTCAGGTATGAATATGGACTATATCAGTTCACGCCTTCTGGTACCTCCCATACAAAATTACCTATTTTTCGAAAATTAATATTTCTCCTATAACTTCCAAACGGACTCTTGGGGGGTAATGAAAATTGGTCGATTAATTTATGTTATTATAGGAGGCAAAACCCTAGAAAACCTAACTATTTGACGCACCCCTTCTGGTACCTCCCATACAAATGACCGAAGTCACCCCCATAGTATTACAAACATATCTTTTTTCTAAGTACACTGAATTCAGTCAAATTATGAGTAATTTGTACGCTTATGAAAATATAAATCAGGAGTGAATATGGACTATATCTGGTCACCCCTTCTGGTACCTCCCATACAAAATTACCTATTTTTGGAAAATTAATAATTCACCCATAACTTCCAAACGGACATTTGAGGGGTAATGAAAATTAGTCGGTTAATTTACATTGTGATAGGAGGCGAAACCTCAGAAAACCTAACTATTTGACACACCCCTTCTGGTACCTCCCACACAAAGGGCCGAACTCTCCCCCATAGTCTTACATCCATATTTTTTTTGGAAGTGCACTGAATTCAGTTAATTTATTCGTATGTTGTACGTATGAAAATTTGAGTCAAGAATGAATAAGGACTGTATCAGTTCACCCCTTTTGATACCCCCTATCAAAATTTTTTTTTTTTTTTGAAATATTAATATTTCTCACATAAATTCCAAACCGGCACCTATACCCCCTACACAAATAAGTAAAGTTTTGGACGATTTTGCACCACAAGCAGGGGAAAAAATAGACATAAGTAATTTTATTTTAATTAAAAATCTATTCATTTCAATAACTCAAGACATCAACAATATCTTATATTGGGTGATGGTATTTATCAGTCAGTTTACCTGACTGAAATTTCTGTACTGGTTCTAGTATCAAATGATACGAGTGAGGGATAAGATATACAAATACAAAAACCTCATTGTAATACAAATGATACCTTTTGTTATACTGTAACATAAAGTCCCTATCCACCACCAGTGCATGCTCCATTTCAAGCGCTTCCATTGAAGGCATCACAACTAAATGTCTATTTATTGAAATTTCAAAAGGATTGTTGAAATAATTTTCACTTTGGCCGCAGTAACTCAAATCTCAATGAATCCTTAACTTTTCCCATTTTTGTTGTTGTTGTTGTAGACAGACATTGTTTTCTTCTACCTCCTTCCAACATTTATTATCCCTCTTACGCTATGCTATGATGGGATGCCAACAAAATTCTTATGCTTCTTATAGTATTCACGGTGATGCTGCTGCTGCTGTTTTGGTCCTAAACAGAGAGGATTCACGTTCAATTGAAAAGTTAAAGGCCACCGCAATCACTAAAACTAATAACTTTTCTCTTGTCTTTTTTGCCCCGTTTGTTTGTGGGCCGGCCGTCAATGAGCATGATGAAATTTATATTCAAATGTGTTGGTTCGCCAGGTGGCAGGACGCCAGCTTGGCAACAATGTCAGGATGATGGGTTTTAACCTGACTGTTTGTTTATTCATGAGCTTCTTGATTTTTCGTCTGATATTCATTAAATCCTTCTTCCGCAACGGAACACCAAAAATTATACATAACTTACCGCACACCGACGAGGTAGGGGTAAATGTTTGTTGTTCAAGGATTTTACTTTGAAGATGCTGGTGGTGTTTCAATTTGTCTGCCCATCTATCACATAGTTGGCTTTTAGTGTATTTATATAAATGTATATGTACATATAATCAAATATATTTAGATATATAATCAAGTTTACCTTTATTTGATTTGTATGTAAATCCGTAAGTTTATTTATTTCCTTGTTAGTTTCTCTGAGTAGGACTTCTATCTGTAGTAAAAGTTTTGACCATTGCCGTCTAAAGAAACAAAGATGAAAAAATACCAACCAACCATTATCGCGGCTAACGGAAATCATTTGCAATTCAGTATAAAGTATCTACAGACGTCACCGCTTACTTGAAAACTTTTCAATCTGTTATTTAAGTTTATGAATGGGAGCTGCTCTCTGCCGGCGTTGCAATAAATATTTTATTTTGTTTATAGTAAATAAAAAATTAAATGTAGTTAAATGTAATTTTATTGAGTTAAATGGAAGAGTCAAGTTAATATGGTTATTGTTGACTCACATAAATATGACGACAGTGTAAACTTTGTTTGTTAAAGTGGGAAAACATATCAACAATAGCTTTGGATTTTGACAAAGGTACTTATTGGCATGTATAATTGAATTAGTGTAGCTATTTAAATGTAACAATTGAAACGCCTGAATGATCTGAGTAATTCATATTTTATAGAAACAACAGATATTTATTCATAAGTTGCCACACGTTGAAAAGAGTTCAAGCACTTCGATCGTTTGCGCTCCGTAGAGAGTTTGCCGCACCAAGTTTATAAATCGAGTCTTTAACATGGACCATTCAACGAAGTTTCGGTTGTCCCCTACTACAAATGTCGTTATACTTATTTAGCTGGTACTTCTTTGCAATCGTATGGATAATATGCCGCACGTAGAAAAATATAATATGCGCTTCGATATTTACCATTAGACCCATTTTCGCTGATTCCTTCTGTATATGTGACTGCATTCACATCCCGCAGTTTTTGACCGATGATTTCTTCGTCATCAGCGTATGCGAGTAGCATGTGGTTTTTGTTGAATGTCGTACCACTCATGTTTACTGCAGCTTTCCTCATTATCATCTCTATCACTATGTTGAACAGGTCACACGATAGACCGTCGCCTTGTTATAGAACTCGTCTGGAATAGAATGGCTCCATAAGGTACTTGCCAATCTTCACTGAAGACTTCGTGCTAGTCAGCGTCATTCTGCAGATGCGTATTAGTCTCGCTGGAATACCAAACTCAGCCATGGCTTTCTGTCGCATCGGTCTGTCGATGGCAGCTTCATATTGGATGAAAAGAAAGTAAGTGTCGATCAATTTCTCTTAAGTCTTTTTCAAGATTTGCCGAAGTGTGAATATCTGGTCAGTTGTTGATTTTCCACGTCTAAAGCCACACTGATAAGGCCCGATTAGGGGGCGTTACCTTGGCTTTATTCTTTCACATATCACACTCGATGCATGGATTCCTATTATCGAGCATGCACTCGTTAAGCCAAACCGTGCGTAGGAGATGGTGCATGCTCATTTACAGCTCCTCGCTACCGGACTTGAAGAGCTCTGTCGGAAGTAAAATAATCATCTTGTCTAGGTTAACGTAGCGTTCCAAAATGATTAGAATCTTTGTTCGCTGAAACAAATAACATGATTTTATCCTCATTTACCACCAGACCCACTTTAACAGACTGCTTCTGAATGCTTGATAATGTCGCAGGAACATCCCACAGCCCTTGGCTAATGATATGTATATCATCGGTACACGCGAGCAGATAAGCCTCTTATTAACGTGGTACCAGTTGTGTTTACTGCAGCCTTCCGCATAATCGTCTCCATTAAGATGTTAAGGAGGCCACTTGACAGACTGTCGCCTTATCTAAAGCCTTGCTTGGTAGAAAATGACTTCTTCAGATTTGTTTGACTATGCAACATCGTATCAGCTATATAAGAATACCAACCCCAGTCATGGTATCTATCTGTTGCATAGGACTTTCGAATGCAGGTTTTTGATCCATAGCCTAAGGTTATGGTAGTGTGGCAATCTAAAGACCAGACTCATTTAGTATATTGTGATATCACAGAAGCTAGTGAAGATCTCTGGCATCAATATCAGCCATATAACATAGTATCATAAAGAAATAAAAGCCCAAAATTCCCTTATATATATATCCACCTATTTGCCACGGCAGGCCAAGTTCAGAGAAAGTGAACTTGCCTTCCTATTTTACTATTAATCTCTTAGAACAATTTAATGTCATGATTATATTTGCATAAGGAGAACTATTTCTCAAATTTATGTAACTCTTATGACAACTGAACAAATGCATCTCTTCAGAAGATTTTATACTAACACAAAATAGGCAGTCAGTCAACATATTGTTATGATTTATATCCAACACAACTTGGTTGTGATGACTTCTTGTTATCCAGCAGGCGGTTGAATGATAGTGGTTAAACATAATGACGGTTTTGAGCTCAACCATTCCTGGAAATTTAATTAAAATTTGTAGCTTCTGCGAAAAAAATGAGTGTCATCGAAAGAAAGAGATGCAAAAAAACACACTGGAATTACTCTTATCACTCCGGCAGCCATAAATAGTTACTGTAACTTGTACTACTGCAACAATTTATCCCATTGCTGTTGCTGCTGGTTATGGTGCTGGTATTGGTGTTGCTGCCGTTTACTATGAAGATGTTGCTGCTGCTGATGCTGCGGGCATTTATTATGATTTTCATTTAAAAACCGCAACTGTATGAAGAGAATGCTGCAAACCAAAACTACAAAAGAAGTTGAAGTAACCATCATCATCATCATCATCACTTGCACAATTTGTTTCGGGTGCTGGTAAACAGAGAATAGATGATTCAACTCCCTAGTTGGGGGTTGTGGGTTATGTGTGTATGTGTTTGTGTGTGAAACAGCGGTTCGAAGGGAGGTAAACGGCTCGGATAGATGGGATTGTCCATCTGGCTTTTGCGTCACAGCAGCATGGTTAGTTTTTTAAATGAATTAATGTTGCAAAATTTTAATGAGTTTTTCGCGTTTAATTCTAAAGCCCTGAAACCTGTCCACTCACTGTTGTGAATGCACTCTCGTTTACATTTGTTTTTTGTGAAGGGGGAGGGGGTAAAAGAAACCTTGCGGCACGTGGCAGCAAACAAATGTTGATAACGTACGGGCTATACTCATCTTTATATTCAAAGTTGAACAATTGCAGTCATTGTTTTGTCACATGGGCACAGTGGTAATATTTTTAATGTTTATTACAAATAATTAAACCTCAATTTAATAAATTGTATTTTAAACAAAAGATTTATTATAAAGTATCTTAAGCAAACTGTGGTAACTTTGCATTCTATTAATATGGTATGGTAGAGCATTTCGCATTTGATTGATTTATTTATACTCTTAATGTGTATTTGATGTGTTATAAAAGTTGAATTTCCCAGAAACTTTCTTTTTAATTGAATTTAACATTACAAATCGAATTGGTTGTCGGAGTCTATTCTGACCCAAAAGAGCGCCTATTAAACAGATGAGTGAGACATGCAGCGAACCCTGGTTTCACGCATGATAGTCGCGTATTCTCACCATCAAGCCACCGTCGGCCCCGTACAAAATGATAAGGTCACTGCGAGATATAATTGCAGCCTAGAGAGATAGTTTCCTTAAGACCCTCATAGACCGGAAGCTATCGATCAGGTTACAAGAGTCCACAGCCCTGCATAACTTGGTCTAATTTATTGAAGTTTTTCTCGCCATCAAAGAGTATACCAGGGCACTATTAAACCTGGGAGTGAATGTTAGTATTAGGAGGGTTGTGTGCAATCCTCTTACAAAGCGCTGTATCAGGGCCAAATTTTGTTAGTCAAACTTAAATAGATTTATCAGTAGAGATACACTCCAAGACAGGGTTCTATCCCCTTTACTATGGAACCTTACCTCGAAACTCGAAAGCCTCAAGGTTGTCGCAATGCAGATGATGTTATATTCTTAAAAGGGCCCTTCTGCACAGGGCGAAGAGGACGGCGATAACGGTCCCAGATTAAATCTAAACAAGATTATACTGGTTTTTTACTATCCTATCCGTGGAAACGATCCACTTGGGGGACACTGAATTTCCTTTCGCGAACATGTGGTCACAGTGGCACTAAATGCGTGCAAGAGGGCAATAATGAGAATACTGCAGCGGTGCAATAAATATAATCTTATATTTGCTACCATTGGTCAACAAAGGTATACAGACTGCCACAGCTATGGCAGACAAAGAGAGATGTAGCAATGGCCAAACTATAGTTATAATCACAGAGTAAGCCTTAACATGATGTCTGACATAGCAGGCATCTTTAACTATATTCTGGCTGAACCACAGTACGACCAAAAGTACCAAATAATTATTTCAGATAAATATGTGTGAAAATTCAGAACCCCTGGCACGAGACTATATGTTGACTTCAACAGGTCACTAAGTCGAAGAATTAAGTAGGTTTGGGGGTCTGTTCCAATGAGCTTCAGTTAAATACATAACGCGAAGACTACCTGGTCATTGTGGTGTATACCAAGTTGAAATGTTGTCCATTATAAAATGTCAGTGTCAGTAAAATGAATGTCAGTGATTAAACGTTCTAATCACATATGTCAACTGACATCGTCTTGTCGATCTGACCAGATGGTGAGCTCTTTCCCCCTAGAACCTACTTCAATGTTGTCGTTAAAGTCCGGGGCACAGTTTTATTATGCAATGAGATATTCAGATGTACATATATCCTATACAGGCGTAACATATTGACTGACAAGTTCTAGCTCGAAGCTTGTGTTCCTTTCGATTTGGTCACACACTGTTATAATTTGCTACCTTTTTCTGTTTATAAGAGATAAATCGACATGTTTTTTTTATCATTTGTCAGTAAATCACTCCACTTCCACCGGTCACTCATTCAACTCCAGTATACCTCAGTATACTTCTGCGACAACTTCTTCCTTTGTCACCATCTGCTTGGAGCAAAACTCCCCATACGGCTGGACTTATTCACCACCTGTTGCTGATGCCAAACCACCCCATCCGGCTGCCATAATTTTTAACCATTCAGTATCAATCGAGCACAGTAACACAAACATAAATCTGAACCATCGACTTGATTGAGCTTAAAACAATTGTCTCTTTCATATTAGAACATAACTTTCCTTTACACCCCATTAGTGAGGTAGGAAATAGCTTCTTGCGTTGTTGTGAAATTGAAAGCTTTCTATTTTCAAATTCACAACTAACGGCACCTACTTGTATATCGACGACTGCGAACGTTTACTAGACATGCCGACTGACTCGACACTATACTGCAAAGTTGCTGTCGACGACATCGATGGGGCCGGCAGTGAAAGAACAATATAGATGACTGGAGGCGGAAATCGAACCCGGGATCTCCTGCATGGTAGTCGCGTATTCTAACCATCATGCCACGGCCGGTCGCATGCCACGGTTTCATATTATAATGGAAAAAGCCCCGTGACAACGTAACAGTGTTCATGCAACCTTTTAGGTTCGGAGCTATTTAATACCTCTTATATGCATTGAGAATGCAACGCCACATCTACCAAAAAGAATACATTGAAGCACAATGATAAATGCGAGTCTTGTGTGGTGTCAAGTGGCAACCCAGCTCCATAACTCGAATTTGAGATTTCAAATTTACGACTGCAAATTTTGGTTGAACAATAACCACTACGTGGTTCCGCAAGAAGTGGATCCTTACCCATTCGACCAAGAAGGTAGGTATGAAACTGCTCTGGGTACTCCGGCCGCCAGTAGTACCTTCTTTAGACCCCTCGGCCGGAGCTCGTAAAGGAATACACCTTTCCTACCTTTTTTTATCGTTGCATAGTCAGAAAATGGTCCACTGGTGGTTCTCTTGTGTTCACTGGGACTATACTCCCCGAAGGCCCTTCGAAAGAAGCCCCCTGCGGTGCGTCCTTATCACAGTGAAGATTAAATTATTCTTCGACAGTCAAACTACCATCAAATCTCTGTATTTTGACTTCCTGAACTCAACATCAGCGCAGAATTGCCGCAGTTATCTCTCCGAGATAGCTGAGCATTACAGCATCCATCTATATTTGTGCCGGGCCACAGGCATATACCTGGGAACTGCAGAGCCGACTAGGTATCATAACAGATTCCAGCCGAACTGGAAGCCGTTGGCACGTCTTTAATCACTTGCAAGTTTCTCCTGAGTGGTAGAGAACGTTTGGCCGAAAACGGTAGATGAACATTTGTTTGAGGTTTTATTCAATCCAGACAGATGTGGTCTTGATTAGATTTGAAGCGTTTTTACACAATGCTCAAGATCTGACGTTTTATTACTTTTGTCCTTCATGACGGGACACTGTATAAATGGAAGGCACGCAATGAGACTAAAGCTTGAAACAGATAATTTCTGCAGAAAATGTGGTGTAGGAGCCCACATAACATCTGCACTGCACTTGGCTTGCCCTGGCGAACAGACATGAATTGTCACCTAGATAGGTGACTGGGTCGATATTGTTCGAAGAAGATTTTTGGGGCACTCAAGAAAGTCCAACGAGGGAAACTAGAGATCTTTGCTAGTGTTTGTGGTATTATAATAGACTTTATAGTCTAAGTAAGTCTGATTAGGGCCGGTTGTGGCATGATGGTTAGAACTCGCGGCTATCATTCGGCAGATGCATGGCTGCTTTCATCGACAGCCCCCTCGATGTTGTCGGCAGCTACTTCACAGCATAGCGTCCATTCAATCGGCATGTTTAGTAAAAACTTCACACACAGTGACGTTCGCATTCGTCTAAAAACAAGAATGTGCCGTTATTTGTGAATCTAAAAATAGAATTCGTGTTAATTCACAATAACGCATGAAGTTATCCCATACCTCATTAAAGGGTTAAGTTAAGTCGTTTTCTTAGGTTTAAGAGTTTGATTTTCAGAGTGCCGTACTAACCTAACCCTAACGTAATGTTGATTGAATCACTGTAATAGTTTAGGTCTGGAGCATAAAAGTACTGTAGCATGGCAATATATAGCTCTGTATTCACTTTGGCAGCATGCACTCTTTCATCTTTATAAAAGTGCTAGCTGACCCGGCAAACGTTGTTCTGCCATACAACTTTGGACCCGGCAAATTTCATCTCGCTCCTAAGGTAACGCCTTTATATAATAGTAAAACACATATATTTCAAGTTTTAATCTGCTTTACTTGAACTTAATCGAAATCTCTGAAGAGCGATCTGATATACAATGTTTTTCGATTTGTTTCCGGCGCAAAAACAAACAATGAAGACTGTTTGCCAAAACACAAACAGACAACGCACAGCTGACCGTGTGAAAAGCAGGGAAATTCAAGGTTGATTCCAATAATTTCCAATGATTGGCCTTACGATTTATTGTTTGTTATCGCAAAAGACAATCGAATGGGGAGTTGAATTGGAAGGGAAGATTAATTACAATTTCGGATGATTCAGATTCCGCAAAATGATCATGATCGATCCCACCTTCAGCTGCAAATTATGCACAACTGGCACATCTAGAGAGTTCAAAAATTCTGTCGAATAGTTGGTCGCCTCATTCTCATTAAATGACCTCGGAAATTATTCACCGTTCGGTCATCTGCCTCCAATGCTCGTTTATGCGCCATCGTGAATTCATTCCAAATAATGATTTAGCATTCTCGCAACAATTTAGGTACACGTTGTCTTGTCAACCGTGAGAAGAAAGCGGAATGTGCAGTTCGACCACCTTTCACCAATGTTGAAGCAATACCAAAAGATGCAACAGCTAACTCAACTGCGTTCTTGACCGAATTTTTGCCAGAATCGAAGAAATTACAAATGTCTTGCCTGATCATCGAGAAAGTAAATGCTTCCGTTCCATCGTCAACAACCTTCATCATTGAATCGTACATGTTCGTTTGCTCGGCAGTTAAGGGCGCCACATTTGTTCGGACTCTTTCAGTCAGCTCAACTCGATCAAAGTCTTGTTCTTGATGCAATTCGCGATTGAATGCATCATGCATCAAACGATTTGGCGCTGGTATTCCCAATTTCGACAGTAGACTGCCGCACATAAGCACGCAAAGTCTTTGATCAGATGATAATTTTAAGATCGAAATTGGATGTTGTCATGCGAACTCTGTGCAAATTTCATAAGCCATCTCGTCCAACTTGTCCACCATCCCGAAGCTTGAGAGCAATATCGCGTGAATTCCACATTTTCCGCAACAATCACCACTGCGTCTTCATTTATAGTGGGAGCATTGAATTGTCTTACATGGCATCCAGCGGGTCTCTTGTCTGCTCTGATAATGATTTTGTGAACGCCATAATGCATTGTATTCAATGCGGTTTTGAACAATCGGACCAATGCATTATGCATATGCAGAAGATTTTAAAATTGTTCGACCATTTTGTATTTAATCTTTTAACATAATAAATTTCACAATATTCTGAAATTTTTCAAGCATCATAACGAATTTTTATCTTTACGTCGTCTAAAATCATCAAATCAAGCCATACAATGAAAAATTTCGTCGAAAAAAATCAAAAATGATCGAGTTTTTTCCGGAATTTTCCGAGTTTTCCACCAAGAATTTTTCTATTTTTCCATTCGAAAAGTCATTTCGGAATAATTATCCGAAATTTTTTACATTTACATCATTCAAAATTATCAAAACTTACAATAAAATGTAAAATTTTTATTGTAATAATTATCCGAAATTTTTTACATTTACATCATTCAAAATTATCAAAACTTACAATAAAATGTAAAATTTCGTCGTACAAAAATTTAAATTTTTCCATAATTTTCCAACCAAAATTTTCTATTTTTCCAACTGAAAAGCCACAACGGAACAATTACACACAAATTGTAATACAAAAATTCAATTTGCGGTGCAAAATGTTTCCGAAAAAATCAAAATTTTTCGAGTTTTTCCTGAATTTTCCGAGTTTTCCACCGAGAAATTTTCTATTTTCCCATTCGGAATAATTATCCGAAATTTTTCACTGTTACATCTTCCAAAAATATAAAGTCATACGATAATATGCAAAATTTTGTAAAAAAAAATTTTAAATTTTTCGAATTTATCCGGAATTTTCCGAATTTTTCAACAAAAATTTTCCATTTTTCTATTAGAAAAGCCATTCTGTAACAATTGCACACAAAATTCCATACAAAAAAGCAATTTTCGATTTTTTCAATTTTCCGACTTTTCCTGAAGATTTTCCCAAAATTTTCTTTCACATAAACCTTCTTCTGGCAATAACGAACAACGGAAGAAAAGTTTGAGCAAAATCGGCCCAGCCGTTCTAAATTGATGAATTACTATACATTTTTGCCACCATTTTTATATATATAGATGACCAGTAATACCTTCTGCTGACAAAGATATTCAGACAAACTGGATAGTTCATAAACTTGAGACTTTATTTCCTGTAAGGAAATACATTTAAATATTTGTGAAGAAGATGGTTTAAAGATATTCTGGACATACACTATAGTATTTTATACTAAAGAGTCTGCGTTGTCCACTAATATACGCTCTGCGCTCCCTTAAAGTTCTCGGATCGTGCTTGATTAGTTTGTGTAGGTCTTAAACTTGCGGACCTAATTTCTAATCAATACAAATTATTGAACTAGATTCTTTGCCGTATGTTGTAGTGAGCTCAAAGTTTTCTTTGTACTATACTCGAATAATTGTTGTTTTGATAGCACTCGACTATGCAGATAACGTAGTGCTCCGCTGATTTCTCAATGGAAGCTACCTGCTACTGATTGAAATGGAAGTGGATATTAGGTCAATCCAATATTTTAGTGAAGTATTAAGTGTACACGACATCACTGTATCAATCTGAATGAAGATACAAGAGTGTCGTTATTAAAACTCGTTTTTTTGTCTGATTTAACTCACTCATCATAATGGGCATCACTGTAAATCTTTGGCATACCCTATGTTTATCGGTTATCATCATGATTACTGTTTTCTTCGCGTACACACTGTCGTTGTGCATATGTGAATATTGTTGGTGTCGTAGAATGTAGAATCTTGTTCTCGTCATAACCATACCTCCCACCATATCCTTTGATTTACCTCGTCTACATCGTGTGCCAGTTCTTTGACGACATGACATGGTAGTTTTGTCGACTTTGTATTTAGCTATATGGAAAAGTGCTGTTATCCTCTTATTGCTACCCCAAGCGCTGTAGATGGCGATAGTAGTTTTGCTTGCCTTAAGGTATTATGTTGTGCAGCGTGTTGTAGTTTCTTTCAAAGATGAGGGTTTTTTTCACATTCTGTGAGTAATTTTCCGCTGCTTTGTAGCATTTTAATTTTATTTATCACAACAATTTGCAATATTCATTCATTTTGTTTATGATTTATCGTCACCTTTTGCACACAATATAATTTTAGCCAGTATGAAGTATAAGTGTGAACTGAGGAAACATTTGTGAATGCGGCAGTAGATATAAATGCAATAATGTAAAAAGTAGAAACAGAATGTAGTTCGCCGTTTAACTTTTACCATGAGAGCTTATAGTAAAAAGTTGTTCTAAATTTATATGAAAATTCATATTCTACTTCAGTGTTGTCATGTAAACTTGAAACATTTGTTTACAGAGCGAATATTTTCTATTTAGAAAATACAATTGTAGGTTTTTTTTCATTGGCTGCCCTTGCATTATGTTACCCTTCCACGCAACTACCGATTCAAATATAAACGGACTTTTGGTCTTCCCTGTATAACTCTTTCTCAATGTGCACAGTTTGTGTCTTCTTTTTGCTTAACCTATGTTTATATTCATTCATATTTTAACCGGGATATAATGTCGCCCATCTTTACCTACTCTGTGTACTTGAGCAATTGTTTACATTCTATGTATAGAACGGGTTCCTAAAATCTCTTCCCTCACATTCTCCCTTTATTTATCCGTTACATACAACTTAAAATTGGCGAGCATACAGAGAGGTGCACAAATAAGAACGCTTTGTTGATGTTGATGAGCATAATCCTTTTACATAGTATGTATTTGCACTCGCATACAAACGAACAAAATACTATATGGGCTATTTGTTTGTGGTCCATAAACTGCGGCTACCACACAACACTTTCGCAGGGCTTCCATTCCATACGATGGTCTTGGGCATTAAAGATTCTGCAGTGTTTTTTTTTACTCTCATTTTCTCGGCTTTGGTTTTAGATTTGTTTGTCCAGAGTTGTTGTGGTTACGTTGTTATTTTAAACTTTGAGACCATTGATTTACACAAATATAAACACCAAAATGTTAAACGTCCCCTTTCCACTGCTTTTGCCATGGGCTGACAAAGGCCAGCAGTCTGGTCTTTTGTGTAAATGAGTGTACACCAGCATATACTGGACATACCGCACTTTTGTGTGTGTGTCCGTGCGCGTATATGAAAACACATATACAGACATGTGTTTGCCAAAGGACCACTGGTGCAAATATTTACTTAACATTGCCACTAAAGCCGCATGACAGGTATGGTAACGATATTTTAGCAAAAGGGGCCAGATTAAGATTATGTTCTTAAATCGTAAAACGCCTCTCATTCCAGTTTGTATACCCTCAAAATTAGGGATGAGGTTATATATCATTTGATACAAGAAAAAGTTTAACGCATTCAGGAAGATGTGTATGACTGCAAGAATCTTCAGATCAAACTCGTTTAAGGACTAATAAAGAAAATTAAGCGATGTCCAGCTGGCTTGCTAGATGACAGCTGGGCACTTTAATTCGAGTAATCCTTAACTAATCCTTACAAAAATTTACCAGTATTAATATTATCCAAAATAAAGTAATGGTATCGTAAATGACAGAATAACCCCATCCCTTCTGGTACACCTCTTACAAAATTACCTATTTTTGGATAATTAATATTTCTTTCATAACTTCTAAATGGACAACTGGAGTTTATTTGAATTTGGTCAGTTTAATAATTTTGTAATAGTAGACAAACAACCGAAACCTTATCCACAACCCTCATGGTACCTCCCATACATATGACCGAATTGACCAAAAAAACCGGAGCTATTTAATAAAAAGATTCGGCAATTTTTGGAGCCAGCTACCGCAAAACAACAAATTGGTTGTGACGGTATGGATCATGACCCCCTTGACCAAGAAGAGGCCTATCTTACCACCTCTGCTATTTCATAGGTAAGTACATAGTTGCAATGCAACTCCACATTCGGTATCAACTACAGTCCGGGTGAAGACCTATCCCCCTAGCGGTTATTCCCACGATACCGCACACAATCACCTGTGGCAGTTTCGCAGTGTTATGTAAAGAACCATACTTCACAGGATTGGTTGCCTTTCGTACAATGGGAACAAAATGGAACATTTACATACTTGGGAGTACCAATGATTTCACATCAGAAAAGGAAGTTCCAAACCTCTTCAATGTATTTGTAATGCTAGACTCGTTTAAACACCTGAAAGATCAATACGACCAATATGAATAAGGACACGCAGTGAAGACTTGCAGCCATACAAAACAACAGACAGAACCTCCGACCCAGGATATACGATGTTGGTAGATTACGGAATATGAACGTCCGAAACAACTTTACCTCCCAACTCCGACAGGCGATGAATACCACCGAAAATGTATTCCCTGCTTCCATTGATTCGAAATGGTACTATGTTAAATACACAATACTGTCATGTGCAGATAAGTCAATCGGACCAACCCCCAATGGAAGAGAAGATTGGATGTCTAAGACTACTTGGAATTTAATTGCAGAACCCAAAGAGCTGAAAGATAAATTCAATGCTTCCAAGAACTCCGAAGAGAAGAATTTTCTAAAAAAATAAGTATAATGAAAGCCATAAAACGGTACAGCGTGCAGTGCGTAGGGACAAACGAAGAAGTATAGATTGTCTCGCTGAGCAGGCTGAAAATGCCGCAAATTCTGGCGACACTCGCACAGTTTTCCATGTCACCAAAAAACTCGCGGAACGCAAATGTCACCCTGAACATCCTATCCGATATCTGACTGGAAATCTTCTCAGCACCGACCAAAAACAACTGCAAAGGTGGAAAGAACATTTTTCCATAGTCTTAAATAACATAATAGACCCTGCAGCTGAACTTCATATACCTACAAGTTCAATAAATACCACAAACTACAGGATTGGGTCCTAGTTTATCCGAAATTGTAGCAGCGATAAAACAACTTCCGAACGGTAAAGCCGCGGGCACAGATGGTATCCCTGCTGAAATATGTATATAAGTGTGATCCAACACTAACTGCAGTGCTATTACACCCACTCAATACGGAATCATGGGAAACTGAGTCCTTCCCTGAAGAATGGAAAGATGGGATAATTGTCAAAATTGCAAAAAAAGGAGACTTTAAAAAATTTTAACAACTGGCGGGGTATTTGTGTTCTCCCAACGATAGCAAAGCTAATGGCAAAAATAATTCTAAACCGAATTAAAGAACACCTAGAGCGTAGTATTAGCTTCTGTCAAGCAGGTTTTCGCAGTGGATATTCCTATGCAGATCACATCAATACGCTGCGCATTATTGTGGAACAATGTTTGGAATTCAATTCCAATCTTCATCTTCTCTTTGTGGACTTTGAGTAAGCGTTTGACAGCATCAACCGTGAATACATATGGTTAGCCTTGCGAAGAAGATATAAACAAAAAAGTGATATCTTTGATCAAGGGAAGTTATAACCGGGCCAGATGCTTCGTTCTCCATCTCAATGCATATTGTCACCTCTATTATTCCTAATAGTTATGGAAGATGTTCTTAGTTCCATCGAAAGCCGAAGCCAATGAATACAATGGCAAATCAACGGCAAATACCTAAATTACCTGGCCTACGCAGACGATATTTGCTTGCTTTCTCATAGGCTGTGTGATCTAAAATGGATAACATTAGATCTCCAGGAAAAGTTGCAACATACGGGTCTTAAAATAAACACCAGCAAACAACAGCGTCATTAAGGGTAGGTGATGAAACCATCAAATATGCTCCTAACTTTTGCTACCTGGGGTGTGAGATTGATGCTGAAGGAGGTTCTGATTTAGATGTAGAGGGCAGAATAAACAAGGCAGGATCGTCGTTCGGCATACTGGCTCCAATATAGCAAAGTAACAAAATAAGCCTCCATATGTGAAGTCTGTACTTCCGAATGGATGTACAACTTGGAAAGTTACCAGTAGTATTACCAATCGGCTTCAAACTTTTGTCATCCGCTGCCTTAGAAGAATACTTCGCATTTTCTGGCCCCGTACTATCTCAAATGCAGAACTGTTGTCGCGATCACGGCAAATACTACTAGCAACGGAAATTCGTAAGCGTAAGTGGTAGTGGATTGGACATACTCTTCGCCGAAATGATGACAACGTGGCTAAGCAAGCACATAAACGGAATCCCTTTCATCAGGCAGGTAGTCGGCATGGAAGACCACGTATAACATGGCGACGCTCCACCGAAAGCGAAATGAGTAACCTCGGCGTATCCTGGAACCAATTAAGATCGATTGCACAAAACCGTGTCCGATGGCGGACGGCTGTAACTGATGCCCTATGCTCCAATTGGAGTTAGAGGAACACATATATATACATATATATATATATATTGTTTGACGGCAGCTACAGAAATTCATCCATCAGTAGGCGCACGTTTTGCGATCAATATTCGTCTCTTTAATTCCAAACTAACATAAGTATATTTGTTTACGACCGAGCTAATGTAGACAAAATCATCTACCACTTCAAAGTGTCTCAAACGTGTAGACACATTGTTCGTTAAAACAAATAACTTGAATTTATCCTCATTTGTCACCAGACCTTCTACTGTGGTCTGCTTCTCAATGCTTGGATAGGCCGCAGTATTATTCAGCAATACTCTGTCAATAATACATATACGAACGGCATATGCGAGTAGCATATGACACTTGATCTTCTCTATTATAATGTTGAAGAGATCGCATGACAGACTATCGCCTTGTCTTTATTCTCGCCTGATAGAAAATCGGTCTATCAAATTTTTGTCCATTTTTACTTAAGACTTCGTAAATATTTGATCCTTCGTAGATTTGCCAGGTATAAAGCCGCACTGATATAGTCCAATTAGTTTTTCTACAATTGGCTTTAGACGTTCACACAATATGCTTGAAAGGACCTTATACGCAATTGGTAATAGGCTTTATCCACGGTAGTTCTTACATTCACTACGGTCTCCTTTCTTGTATATGGGACATAACAGACTGAGACTCCAATCCCCGGGCATGCTCTCCTCTTGCCAGATGTTCTCCATGAGCTGATGCATGCTCCTAATCAGCTCCTGCCCGCTAGCCTTAAACGATTCAGCAGGGAGACCATCGGCTCCAGCAGCTTTGTTGTTTTTAAGGCGGGAGATTGCCACACGTATCTCGCTCTGGCTCGGAAGCGGACAATAAACACCATCGTCATGGATTGGAGCTGACCATCGCTGTTCTTGCAGGAGGGTAACCCTGTTCCACGCATTCTCGCCTTAACTCTCTTGTAGAATTTTCGGGCTTCCCCTCTACTTCGCAGCAACTAGGTGCACTCATCCTGCCTCTTCTTCAGCTCCTTCTTTTTGCATCTAAAAAGACGAGTTGCATCTCGTCTATTCTCCCTGTGCCTTTCACGAACAGCTCGCGTTGCCATTGGATGCAGTTTTGCCCTGTATGCAGCATCCGTCTCTCTCGTGGCATTGCGACATTCATCATCGTACCAGGCATTTTCTTGAGACGGCTTTGAGTACCCAAGTACGCTTCTCGCAGTTCGTTGTATGGAGTCGGCTATGTTTTGCCACTGCGAGGTTATATTATCAGGGGTTGGAGCATTCCGCAGCAGTTGAGTTAGGTGGTTGGAGCAGGCGTCCGCTACCTCTGTGGTCCGCAGATTTAACTGTGAGCTGAAATGTACATACGGGAGCAGTTCAATACTTCAGTTAATACCATTCATTTTCACTGTCCGGAGTTTTTCTTTGTTTTTTTTTCTAAAACAGATTTTATTTCCGCTACAAGTTCTTGTTATAGGCAGCATCTTTTTGGAAACCGTCATGATTACTCGCTAGATTTAACTTGCCATATGCAAGTTTCATATCTACATTTTGCAATAAAATTAATTATTAACTATATCTGGTTTCACACAAATTGAACTGAGATCGGTACAGTTGAACCCCCACACACACACTCAGTTCAGTTAAAACTGTCAGTTTAAAATATACAATTTTTATATTTCTTAATAAAAGTTAAGTTAGTCAGCGTTAGTACGCTGATGACGTAGACATCATCGGTCGAAAACTGCGGGATGTGACTGCAGCCTTCTCAGGTATACAAAAGGAATCAGCGAAAATGGGCCTAACGGTGAACGAGGACAAAACGAAGTTATTAGTTTCAACGAACAAAGAATAACTCGTTTGGGAAACTGTGTGAACGTTGACAACTATAATTTCGAGGTGGTAGATAATTTTGTCTACCTAGGCTCCGCCATGGACAAAGCAAATAATGTCAGCCTAGAAATCCGAGGAAGAATCCTGCTTGCAAATAAATGCTACTACGGACTAAGCAAGCGATTCAATGACAGAGCCCTCTCTCGACGAACAAAACTCCAGCTATACCAGATACTGGTTCTACCTGTCTTAATGTATGGCTCAGAATCCTGGGTTATGACACAAGCGGATGAATCAGTTCTGGCGGTATTCGACAGAAAAATACTCCATAAAATATATGGGCCCATCATCGTTAACGGAGAGTATCGGCGTCGCATGAATCATGAGCTGTACGAGCTGTACACTGACATTGACATGGTCAAACGCATTAAGGTGCAACGGTTGCGATGGCTAGGTCATGTTGTACGCATGGACGAAAATGCTCCCGCTCGAAAAGTCTTCGACAATGAACTCGATGGACGGCGCAGAAGAGGGCGACCAAAACTCCGTTGGAAAGACCAGGTTACTGAGAACCTTACAGAACTCGGTGTCACTAACTGGAGAAGAAGCGCAGAAGATTGAGGCGCTTATAATATTTTTCTACGTGCGGTACATAATCCACTGGGATTGCATAGAAGTACCAGCTAAGTAAGTAAGTAAAGGCAGAAATGAAACACCCGAACACAGTACAGTTATACAGTTGAAACTGACAGTTAAAACTGTACCGTTCAAACTGACAGTTAGAACAGTACATGAATGGCCAGCTTAAAAGAGCCTTTGTGTTATTAAGGCGCATCGGTGGTAGCATGATAGTTAGGTTGCTCTAAACTGCGTCTTCTCACCACTGAACTGATGTTCAGCGCTTGGAGTTCCTTTCCACCTGCGGCAGTTTACGGCCGAATATCTGTTGTTCCTGCCAAATAAGAATGAAAAACAGAAAGTGGATAATTTTATACTATGAATCAGTGGATATTTATATTATCAAGTGATCTACCACGGATCAACTAGTAATCAGTTTTGAAGTTGTCGAGTTATATTTCTTCACCAAATTTATGGCGAATTACTAGACCAGAAATATCCAGTGCCTAATGACCTTAAGGTTGGTCCTTGCTGTCAAATAGTTGAACACACATACTTATGAAATTTCGTTTACATACGATACGATTCTTTAAAATGTTTTTGAATTTTTGTACTTTTTATGTCGGTGCTTGCTTTTCGTTGTTATTGTATTGTTTAAGCATTTAGTGGTGTATTCTTTAGTGCGGTTGATATGCTTTAAATCCAACATTTTTCCAGTTGCCCTCTAATAGCCATTTGCAGTTTTAAACTGCATATGTATGTGTATGGTTTTTTTTTTGGGCAATGTTTATAACAGTCCAGTTTTTTGTTTTGTTATTTGGTTTATGTTAAATATAATATAAGTATATATGTGGGTACAATTTCATTTGCTTTCCTCCCCCTCTTTGAATTGCATTTCCATAATTGAGTATAAATTCTTTTATATTAATAAACTGCAAGTAGCGAGTATGAAATTGAAATAGTTTTGCATAAAATTTTAATGAAAATATTTAGTGAAATATTTTATTTATTCGTATTTACAATGGCACTGTAGAAAAGTTGTGGTGGTGGAAGTTGAGGGGGAGGATAGAATAAACATGTAATTAAATGTCACGTTGATTTGGTCAAAACTGTGGCTGTGGCATAATAATAGTACAATTGTGGAAGCTTTGATGTTAAAAGTTTATTTCGTATACAACAGCTAATCATGTCACCAGGTCAGATAGATTTAAATTTGGGGAACGAGCTGATAGAGCAAAATTAAGCAAATTATTTTTATGGTTTTCTGTCATCACCCGAGTATTGTTTATAAAAGATAATTGAAAATGTACTAAATGCAATAGGCTGACGCATATTACAAATACGACTATTCAAAACCCTTAAAAACTATAAAAGGTTTTCAATTTTAGAAACCTTAAACGAATTCAAATAAATGCAGAATACATGGAATATGACTGCAACCTTGCATACATTCTTAAAAATATGAGGTTGCTGCAATATATTCGACCCTTATGATCATTGCCTATATATAAGTTAGGTCTAAGAATCTATTAGTGGCATTGGGATATTACCAATTTTCGTCTCTAATGACCAATTTTTTGGAACCAACAATTTAATATGTGTGTTATTTGAGAAAATCTTACAACTCTCTGTCCTGCATTGCCACCATCTTTTTCAACTTGTTATTTCCCACTCTATCGATAAATTCTACAACCTCATGAAGATTATCGTCACGCTCCCCTATCCTCTACCCGTTTATTAACTAAATAGCCCTTACATTTATCCAATCCTCTAATATTCCAATATTGGTGCGAATTATTGTTATTAAACCCATCTAGGCGATAATATATTTCATAGGATCCCAAACACACTTAAATTATTCAAAACATTATTACAACGATTATTGCGCCATCAACATTTACATTTGTTTTTATGACATTAAACCGAAATTCTCATTCGCATTTAAGCCCCTTTAAAGAAGATTTCAAATTTTAAAGCTATAACAAAAAATACAAACGGAGCTGTGACAAAGATGAGCATAGCGGCAACGATGATGATGACGACGACGACGACAACAACGACGGCTGTGACAAAAAAAAAAACGGAGAAAACTGTTTAACAAACCATGTAAACGAATAAAGGAAAACGAACAGTTTAAGAACACACAGAGAACGTTGGTTCATTCTAAAAAAGAACAACAACACCAACATAAGGACACAAACGGAAGCAAAACTTTGGTGGAATGAAGTTTAACCAACCAACCAACCAGCTACCAAAAGAAATGTGAGCGCCACACAACAGATTGTTATGGGAGCATGAATGAAGTAGAGGAAGAGGACAGGGACGGGGCGGGGCAGTACGCAGGATACTCATACAAACTGTGTCACAGAAAGAAAAGATGTTGACATTATGTTTGTCATTTATATGTTAACACTTGTTGTTGTATCAGATATTTAAGGGCTTTGCACAGTCTACAAGTGAATTCCCCTTCTATGTATTCCCCCGGTTACATTCGTTGGTAAAATTTTAACAGCGTGACAGGCAGAGATAGAGCAACCGTCAAACTCAAAAGATTTTGAAAAGTGGGTGAAGATTATTAAATTGAGTTTGATTGTTTGTTAGAGCAGTTAATATGATTTCAGGAAGGTAACAAAGTTTGTACATTCTTTGCTGAGTTGATTTTATCAACAACACAAGTTTTGTAAATTTTTTAAGTGGTGGTCAAATACAATCTTAACCGTCAAATGTCGATAGCAGGAATCATTGAATATATAACATAACATATTAAGTTTAAATAAAAAATAAATATATGTAGGATTTGATTTGTTTTTGTGGACGTTATCGAGTGTATTGTTAGGATTCTTAAGGACATTGTTATAAATGTTATGTTTGGTATAAAAACATTGTTAATGTTACTGTTTGTAGATAGTAAATGCAGTGCTCTAGAAATCGCCATATTGCATTCTGTCCCATACGCAGACATTTCCCCTGATTACGTATATCGCATTTCGACAATATTCGATTGTCTTTTTTTATTTCAATGAAATTAGTTATCATTAACAGAAATGTTTAGTGTTGAGAATCATCTTATGATTCATAATATAATAGGAGCAAGGGCAAGTCTCATTTCAGTTTCATAAACCACATCAGCGATGCCATATTTGAAAAACGACAAAGATTTGACGTGACTACGACATACATAATAATTGGGATTAAGTAAGAAAAATTGTGTATATTATATTAGAATTATGTTTGTCCTAATGTATAAACCTTTGGTCATTGCCAAAACTAAAGGTGTCAATACTCATTCATTCGATAATCAGGCTTTCTTGAGCGGATGTTGTTTAAAAGGTGGGAGTGCGGCAAGGCTATAGCTCGCAGGGAACAACTTCTATAGAATCCTGCAAGAAAAGCAATGGCCACCTAGTACTGGACTCGTATAATGTACTAAATGCAAGTAGATAACTTTTCCTAAATTTACTTGTTGCGAACACCAGAGGATCCCGTTCCAAGTCTTAACTGTCCACCTCCGACGCAGAGTGAAATTCGTTTGTCATTATCCAGCCTTCAAAACTTCAAAGCATCTAAAGCCGATGGTCTCCCGGTAAATTGTTTATGAAAGATGGGGATCTGCTGGCTAGGAGAAAACATGCCCGAAGATTAGGGTCCCAGTGTGGTATACTTAATCCATATACAAGAAAGGATATCGTAGTGAGTGTAAGAACAAACAATCTTTTCGAGCACATTGTATTGATACTGAAGCCACCTGTAGAAAAACTAATTAGACCTTATCAGCGTGGCTTTAGACCAGGTATATTTATGCAAATATTCATTTTGCAACAAATCTGGAGAAAACTTATGAAAAGCAGATCGACACCCTCCACCTTTTTGACGAATACAAAGCTGCCTTCGAATCTCCAGTAAGGCATCAACTTACAATCCATGTCTGAGTTTGGTATTCCTGGTAAGTTTATATGCCTTTGCAGATGCATCTTGGTTAAAATTGTTAAGGATCTCTATGAATCATTATCTGCGAAAAGATGTATGAAGCAGGGCGAGTACTAGTCATATACGCTATTCAATATAGTTGTGTTTATCGACTACAAAGCCGCAAACGACAGTCCGATACGACAGAAACAAGTAGATGCTATGGCTGAGTTTGGTATTCTCGCGAAGCTGATACGATTTTGCGGAATGACACTGACCGACACGGTCTTCAGTGAAAATAGTTACAAATCTAACAGAGTTATTTTCTACCAAGCGAGGCTTTAGACAAGGCTGTGATGCGATCTCTTTAACATCATAAAGGAGATGATCATGCGGAAGGCAGCAGTAAACACGAGTGGGACCATGCAACGTGCTGCTCGCGTATGCCGATGATATAGATATCATTGGTCGAGAACTGCGGGATGTTACTGCGGCCTTTTCCAGCATTGAGAAGCAGTCAGCAGAAGTGGGTCTGTGGGTCTTTGTTCCAACGAACAAAGTGTTTACTCGTTTGGGACGCTGCATGAACGTTGACAACTATAACATTTAATAATGTCAGTCGGGAAATCAAGAGACGAGTGTTGATCGAAAACCGCTGCTACTGTGCGCTGAGCAAGCGTTTTAATGATAAAGCCCTCTCTGGACGAACGAAGATCCAACCCTACCAGACTCCGATCCTACCTGTCTTGCTCTACAGCGCAGCATCGAGGGTAATGACGCAGGCGGATCAATTTATACTTGAAGTTTTCGATAGAGAAATACTTTGCAAAATATTTCAACCCATCATCGTTAACAGCGTACCGTCGTCGAATGACATGAGCTGTACAACAACATCGACGTAGTCTGGCGCGTGCAAATAGGCCGAATGCGCTGGCTTGGTCACGTTGTACGAATGGACGAAAATGCTTCAACTCGAAAAGTCTTCGGCAACAAACTCGATGGGCGGCGCAGGAGGAAGCGACCAAAACTTCATTGGATGGACCAGGTGAAAGAGCTATTACCTAAACTTGGAGTGACGAACTATCTACGGAGCGCAAAAGACCGAAGCGCTTGGAATACTTTTCTAGGTGCGGCTAGGTAAATAGATACATTCCTGATGTTGCTGCCATTAAAGAATAAGAAGAAGGATAATATGATGAGAAAGCCAGGGGTCAACATTTCCGGCACCATATTCCATCAGAGCCTCATGTCACAAGCCTACGTCTATGATATAGACATTTTTGGCCGAAATCTGCGAGATGTAACTGTGGTCTTCTTATCGTTGGAAAACGAGTCAGCAATAATAGGGTTAGCGGCAACGAGAACCAGACGACAATAGTGATTTCAATGAACAACAAGTCTATTTGATGACGACGCACCGTAAACGTTGAAATCTATTGTTTTGAAGTTGAGGATAAATTTACTCACGTCGGATCTTCCGTCAGTAAGAAAATTATTGCCAGTCAAAAACCCTCCAATCAGGTATTCCCTACGGGGGCCCTTTGCGGGTTATCGCCCCCACGGACCTAAGAGAACCACCAGTTGACCTCTTTCTGGCTCTGCAATGCGAAAATACGGCAGTTAGGATGTACTTCTTTACAAGCTCCGATCAAGGAATACTACGGGAGATCAGGTTTAGCCGTTTGGGCAAGGAACAGCTTTATTATGCCACGTATTGTCTGTGATCAAAACCAATAAATACGCTGGTAAATAGAAAGTTTTTGCTCGAAAAAAGTGGAGCTGAGTGCCTCTTGACACCATACGAAACTTGCATTCTTCATTGTGTATCAAAAGTATCCTTTGTTTGAATGTGACTTTGCATTCTCAACGTATAGGAGAATGGATAGCACAAAACTTAAAACAGAAACACTGTAACATTGTTACGAGCTTCTTCTTTTATAAAGCGAAAGATTATAATTGTGTATCAAGTCGGACAGTAACTCGTTCAGTTTATATTTACTGTTAATGTTCCTGAAACCAAAGGTTAAAATGAAAATGACAGCCGGATGGGGTGCTACAGTATCTAGTAGAAGGTCGAAACAAGACCAGCCAGATGTTCTTTGCTCCTAGCAGATGGTGGTGAAGAAAGTAGTTGTTGCGGCAGTATACTGCGGTATGCTGAGAACTTCGGTTGCTTGTTCATGGCGACGTGGGCGTTTACTTGTTGTTTGAAATTGCGTATGGAGGGAATGAGTTACTGCCCAAAAGACTAAAAATGGCGATTTATCACTTAAAATATATGCAAATTAGTAGCAAATAATAACAATGGGGGTCATTTCGGACGGAGTACAACCCTCGAGCTTGTACTTGTTAGTCAATATGGTACCCCCACCCAAGAAGCACGTACAATTTAAACCTTTCGTGGAGTGAAGGTATTACTGTCCGGGCCTTAACAGCGGCATTATAGTACGTTTTTATGGTGTGGAGCCCACCATCTTGTCAGGTCTACAAGACGACACTAGATGTAAAAAATAACGACATCTGTCAGTCAAGAAATCTTACGGAGAATAGTGCTCGCCCAATAAATGCTTTAACCGACAGCGGTAGCACTGTAGTGGGACGTGCCGTGGTATAGTGGTTAGAACACGCGATTACCATGCGGGAGATCCCGTGTTCGATTTCCGCCTCCAGTCATCTACATTTTTCTTTCATTGCCGGTCCCCTCGATGTTGTCGACAGCAACTTCGCAGTATTAAGTGTCGAGTTTATCGGCATGTCTAGTAAAAAGCTTCTCAAACAGTGACGTTCGCATTCGTCGATAAACAAGTAGGTGCCGTTAGTTGTGAATCTTAAAATAGAAAGCGTGTTAATTCAAAGCAACGCGAGAAGCTATCCCATACCGCATTCATGGGGGGTATAGGGAAATTAAGGTAATTTTTTTTTAAGGAGTCACTGTAATAAGGCTAAGCCGGTCGATCATCGTCCGTCGGGATAAGGATTTAGGACAAGCATATGTTTAAGTCGGTTCAACTACTTAAAATCTCTGTATTGGCTGACTAATTTTATTCCTGTATTAGGTCAGTGTCTTTTCTCGAAAAAATGACTAAAACGATTAGAGATATAAAGTTAAAATATTCCTTAAAAAAACTTCGGTAAATTTCATTAAAAACAAATGATATCAGAAATGGCCTAAAATAGTAAGAAACATATTGTTTTTGAGGATTTAGGTTGCTGTTCACACAGTGCTTTGAGAAGATACAGAATGAATAGTAAAGATATATAGATTTTTGACTTTAGAGCAACATAAGCATAATTTTCTAAGCAATATTTTTGTAAATAATTTGAATGTTGTAATGTCCTATATTAAGGTCCATTTTTGACTTTTATCGAAATAAGGACTAAAAGAACACTTAAGGAGTCGATATAGAGGGTTAAAATGTTCATGTAAGACATCTGACATCGAAAATAACAACGGTTTTTTAGTACCTATTTCCAACTCTATTTTAGGTTAAAATGAAAACTATATAAAGTTAACCTTTTCCGGAGCGTATGAGTTATGTGGAAATTTATATATAACTCATACGTAACTGAGTAAGTATATACGAAAGTATGTGTTAAGGCGCGTGCAGACACAAGGAATCTGACAAAAAATTTGTCTGTCAGAAGTGATATCGTTATCTAATTGCTATGATATTCTAGTAGTCGACCGTTCACATACAAAATTTTATCGCACCGCCTAAGACATAAGTTGCTGTATTTCATCTACTATTCGTATGTATTAAGACGAGAAATCATCTAACTGCACTTATCACAAAATAAGGTCATAAATCTCAAACACGAACACCAACATTCAATATCTTTAAGATGACAACCCGAGCTCATGTCCTTAAACCGATAGGTTAATGGTAAAAATTTGTATTTTTTCACTGTTTAAGGCACTGGATGCACTTTTCTCGGGATGTTTGTTCCGCATTTTTTCCCTATTCAATATGTACAACTTTGCCTTAAACACAAAAGAGATATGCTGTACAGTATACCGATACATAACCGTGATTAAATATATAAAAACTGCTATCAATCAACCTTGCAGCCAATTTAACAAAACGAACGATGCAGAAGTTCTTATGGATCAGGCTATTTTCAAGAGCAATACTCAGAATTGAGTACCAAATCAATGAGCTCAAAAATGTTGTACTGGATTATTATTGTATATTTGGTTTTTTTTTTAAATTCCAAAAATAAAATTTTTTTATCCTATTACATTTCTGCGAAATTTTCATTCTCTAAATGTTCCAGCAACTATTCCTACTCTAGTTGTCGCCTCATCTAATTCGTTATTGCACTTAATGTTTATCTACATTAAGTAACAAAAACCTTTATTGACTATTTGCTGACATCTAACGCCCCGATGGTGTTCTCTAAATGAAGTTGATATTTCTTGTAAAACTACCCAACAGACATACTTTCAATTCCTTTTTCTCCCACCCCTACCCCATCATCCACTTAATAAAAAACTGTTAAAATAATAAAAGCTACAAAAAGCATAAATTGTTAAGACCTATCCCCTGGAAAAATATGACAATTCATATGTATATGTATATAGATGATGATAGTGTTTTCAAATTGAAACGATAATACATTTGGGACATTTTCTACCTTCTACCGCTCCCCATACCGGTTTGTACGATATCATATGTGTATTTCACATAGCAACTTCTGGCCATTATAAGCCATTGACACGTTGTCTCCTGATATTGGTCTTCGACAGTTCGAAGGTTTTGCTACGTTTTGTGTGTGTTGAAATGTCTTTTAGGGGATTGTGTTGTGTTGGAGTAACTTTGGTATCATTGTATTGAACAACGACCATCGTTTGTATAGGGATTCCCCAGTGCTGGTGTACGTACGTATTGGAGCTATTGTGTTAATGTGTATTGTAAGTGTTGGTATGTAGGTGGCTGAGAGTGTTTCTGTATGTGCTTTGTTGATGTGTTGTTGGTCTTTTTTCAAGTCCCCAATGTTTTGTGATTGTATTAAATTTCTACCGAAAGAGGTTTTCTGCTAACCTAAAAGTTCTCTTTACGTATACGAACGTTTTGTTATTGCTCTGGTTGATGATTGTTGTTCTTATAACAATGGGCGCTACAATTTGGTATGTAAAGTATGTATTTACATTGATATGGCTAGGATTATCAAAAATACTCAGTATATATGTTTGAATTTATGACAGTTGCCTGTGTTATAGTTGCTTAAGCTGATCATTCAATCTTCTCGACATTGAAAGTATAAAAATTTTAGAATGAAATGCATTCGATTTTCTAACAGAGGACCTGGACTGCCTACTTTGGAATAGCACCTATAGCACTCGAGACTCCCAAAGCATGGTTTACATAAGATCTAGATATGAGAAGAGGTTTCTGAAAGAAAATAAAATTCTTATCATTGAATAATTTTCTGCCATTCGCACAAAATGTTTCAGCCGGCGCAATAGGTCTGTTTGGACGCACTTGACTACGTTGATGTCATTATATAGGTTAGGTTAATTTGGCAGCCACGTTAAACACAGCTCACTTGGGTCCTAGTATGAGTCCCGTTGTGATACCATTTTATGATTTCCGCACCAAATGCTCCTATTCTAATCGGTCAACGTCGCTGTCAAGCCATTTCGTTGCCCTGATGAAGGCATGGATGTTCCGCAAATCGCCTACTGATAGACAGATATTGTCTGAAAGTGTCCGATGACCAAGTTTTTCGTATCGCAGGTCACCTAAAGCAGGGCAGCGACATAGAAGATGCTCCGTGGTCTCCTCTTCTTCTTCTTCATCATTGCAGCTTCTACAAAAATCGTTGTAGGGTAGTTTCAGCCTCTTAGCGTGTTTACCAACCGGCCAATGACCAGTTATCACAGCTATGATGTTCCTTAAGTGAACTCTGGATAAGTTCAGCACAAATCGTGTCCTCTGTATATCCATTGTAGGCCAAATCTCATTATATAGGTTATATATCATCCGATCTAGTCTCACCGACTAGTTCTATATATTTTATTTAAGGAATCAGTCATGTTTACTGCAGCTTTTCGCAAAATCAGCATTTACAATGTCAAGCTTCCTTTGCGTTTGGTTACGAGCGGTTTAATCACTATTTATTTGGTGACCTAAGTGGGAATACTGATACTTTTTGACAGTGCATAGTGTTATTTATCCTACGACCATTTGATTGCAGCCACACTTATAGCTGATCATAAAGTCGCTATGAACCAACGTTAAGAGTTCCATCGTCCTGCTTTTGCCTTCAAGCTGTTAAGGATATTTTACTCTTGTTAACTTTAAACGCTGTAAATGGTTTAGAAAATGACCAAATGGTTATCTGGCTAACAAAGCAATAATGACGACACAACAACAACAACAACACCAGTGCTAGTTGAATCATCAGCCAGCACTAGTGCAAGAACAACAACAGCAATCCTAAGTAAAAAATGAAATTGCAAACAAATAAAAAACTGTTATTGACACGCTTTGTCAAAAGACAGCCAGCAACAACAACAACATCTACCCAAAACAATTGATTGAGTAATTTGTCCTTTTGCTCATTCTCAGTTGTTTTTGTTGGATTTCTCTTGGACTTTTTGGTGTTTTTTCTGTTTACTTATTTCTTAGAATTAACCCAGCCTAGCTGGAAGCCATTGTTTAGAAAAACATCCTTTTGACTGGCAGGGGTGAGATGACAGAAGTTTGACATTTCAAATGCCAGAAGTACTGGAGTGGCAACAAGGCCTTTGCTCTAACTACAGCAGCTACTGCTGCTGCTGCTGTTTGCTGCCTATTGACATTGATAAAGTGTTGACAAATGTGTAAAGGGATTTGTGGTTGATTGTTTGGGATTCTTTTTCTTAATTTCATCAGCCACAGCCGAAAAAATACCCAGCAGCAGCAGTAGCAGTGAATTAAAGGCAACAATAAGGACAGAACCCTTAAGTTCGGGCCAACAAAGCAAAAGTGACGGCTAAAAAGAGCAAACATTTGACATTAACTTGGCTTAAATTGAGATATTTCCAAATCATGCAAGAAAAATGATGCAAACACCACTACATAGTGTAAGTAAAACAAATTGTACTTAAAAGCCTATGGGAGATTTGTATTTGATTGTTGATAGCAAACAAATATTAACTCTTGGATTGTGTGATTGCGAACGAAGGCCAAATGAAAACTGTGGTAAATAAGAATACAAAAAATTTAATTGTATAGCACTGTTATATACTGTTTGATGTTGTGACGGAATATCAGTTATTTAGTTTTAACTACGAGGGCGGTTCTATAGATCCTTGACTTGATAAACTTTCCTCGTAGTTTTAACTTCTCAACAAGTTTTCATATAGTTTAAAGTGTTTCGTTGTGAAATGTTTTATATTTTAAGATTGTCATCTTGATACCTTGTGAAGTGTAACATTATTAATATATCACATTTTGATGTATAAAAAAGAACACGGTGACAAACAATCTTTTGCTCCTAAAAATAGTATTACCACAAAAACAATATTGATGTTAGTTGTCATAAATAAATATTATGCACAAAGTTACAAATAGATGTGTTTACAAATATGATTTTAAATGTAACAATAATGTAAACTACGTCAAATATGAAGGTTCATGTTTTTAGTGCTACGTTGGGGTATAGTAATATTCTTACATTATATAAAACTGAGGTCACAAGTCATAACAGCCTATGTGTAGGCGGCAACATAATTCGTCGGTAGTGTGATGCAAGGTAAAGCTTCTGATCGGATTAACGTGGCAAACCCATGGCGATCCTTGTCTACTCACACGTGGTGACAACGGGAATCGTTCTTTGACACCAGTCAGAGCACGGTTAACTGTGAGAGGCGAAACCTAAATCCCAGGCACGTCAGCTCAGAGTGAGCGGTACCCTGCTCAGCGTCTGACCCAGACTGAACGGCTGTAATTAAATTCCGGCAGGAGGGAAAACCTTGATGTGGGGCGCTGAGCTTGGTAAACGCCACCGACGCACAGAGGGGCAAAATCGTAAAAATTGGATATTAATTGAAAAATGAAAATTTGTTTTTTTTTGAAAAATACTTAGTATCAGATTAAAGTATATAAAACTCTACATCACTACTGAAAATTTCAATGTCATATGTTGGTTACATGTCAAGCTGCATTGTATTAAAGTTAAGTAATTTTTGAGCTATTCGCGCACAATAGTGTTATTTGAAATTCGGTAAATTTTGACGCTTAATACATAATTTTTCGCAAGCCAAAAGTAATACTTTTACTATGGAATCTTCAACCTCAAGTATTTTAGCGTTGTTCTAAAAATAATTGTGGTAACAAAAGTTGTGTAGAAATATTTTTAAATTTTTTTTGAAAATATGTCTAAATTTTGGCTATTTTCAAAAAATATTCGTGGATATTTAAATATGAATGGTGTCAGTTGGCGTTCAAATATTAATTTTTTAAGAAACTACAGTTCCTCTGCTTTTATATTCAGTAATAATATGTTGCGCGTTTTTGCGAGAATTTTTTTTATTAAATTAATTGTGAAAATAGTTACACAAGCTTCAAGTTCTTGTCTTTTGTTTACATCGTCTTCGTTTTCATTGTTATAATTTTTGTTTTTTAAAACAAAATTGCCAAAGAAAAATCCACCAACTTCCAAAATCAGTAGTAGATCTACTAGTTTTGCCTTCAGTTTTGACGAACGTGGCACCAGAAGGCACAAATCATGATACATATGACGACGATGATTATAACGAGGGCGATGCATTAGAGTATGATGACTTTGGGCATATGACTTTGGACATATATATAACTACTTATGTATCAATTTTTTTCCTATTTTGTAGACTTGAAGGAACAAGCTATTTACATTTTTGAACAAAACGCTCACCAGACACATCCGTGCACTATCGAACAATTTTAATATCTGCTTTGAGTACCATATATAACATATATGATACAATAATCCCCCTTTCGTCTACGTATATAATAAAAATAAATTGATTACATTATAAAAATTTTATTACTTTTTTTTCAAAAAAAAAAAAATCCGACTGAGCCAGAGCAATTTTTGAAAAGGGGGCGTGGCACCGCCCTATTCCTCCTTGGATGCAATTCATAATGTACGATCAACATATATACCAAATATCATCTTCATACCTTTTATAGTTCATGAGATATATCCGTTCTAAGCTTCAGATTATATGGGCGGTGCCTCGCTTCTTTATCCAATCATAACCAGTACAACATTTGGAAAGTTTCATGACAATTGGTCTATTACTATAGCCGTTAGAGCGATTTTTAATAAGGGGGGAGTGGCACCGCCCACTTTTCTAAAAGATGTGTAGCATATGTCACTCAGTGATAATGTGGCATTCTAATAGTGAAAGAATTTTTAAAATCGGATAAGTATTTTTATTAATATAATTTTTTTGCGATTTCGCCCCTCTGTGCGACGTTTGAACTATTGCAATGAAAAGAAGTACGAAACGAATAAAACTAACCCTTCAGAATGTTGATTTGAGACCAGACCAGGTGCCTCCATCCAACTGGCAGACATAACCGCTTTACAGGAAATCCGGTGGATGGGACACGGGTGCTAGCGCATGAAGACGTGCGACATCTACTATAGTGGCAATGCGGACACGCACGAGTTTTTCCAAATAACACTTATATTTGCCCATTAGATAGGGTCATCCTCCAGTTTTGTAGATTGTCTGACGACAATTTGAGGACACCAAATTTTTTTCGAATCCGTGCACCCTACCACCCCCCGATATACTATTTATTATGTTGTTTCGCCATTTAATAACCGCTCGAAACGAGGCCCATATCGTTAATTTATTGGACAATTATGACCCCGAATCAAGTCGATGTCGAGTCAATCAGTATGTCTAGTAAAAGCTTCTCCAACAGCGACGTTCGCATTCGTCGATAAACAAGTAGGTGCCGTTAGTTGTGTATGTAAAAATTGAAAGCGTGTTAATTCACAACAACGCGAGAAGCTATCCCATACCTCATTCATCAGGTGTAAAGGAAAATAAAGTGTTTTTTAAAGTAAAAGATCATAATAGTACTGTCCAAAATCTAACACTTAGTATAAACATAATCTTCAAAATATTTAAACTTTTAAAGGAAATTTCAAAATAAAAAAAAACCGTGTGTCCACAATGCTGGACATGCCCATATATTTTTGTTGTTGCTGAACAAATTCACAATTCTTCCATAAGGTATATTTGTAAGAGATTTTTTATATATTCATATAAATTTTTAGGTAATAAGTGTACTCCTTTGTTAACAATTTTTTGTGACTATTTCAGATATTTATTGTGGCTATTGTATGTAAGTATCCTTTGGTCGATTTTCTTCCCAAAAAGGAAAACAATGAACTTAAGGTAATCATATGCGTCTAGATGTGGTGCTCCCGAAGATGGTTCCAGTTTTCATAAGATGAAAGTTTACATCAATTTTTTATATAGACTCCAGATATATGCTAAGTTTACATTTCTTTATAACTTCAGTTTGGATTAACTGATCATTTTTCAATGAATTTAATTAATTAAATTCATGCAGTTTCTGTTACCTTGATAATATATATTAACTTACCTTTATTTTCTTTATTTTTTGATCAAGCTCGATGTCAGGCTTGAGGTAAAGAACAAAACTAAAACTAAATATTTACTTACTATGATGGCCTTATTGAGCGTGTGACATTTTATTGACACATGATTATTGACCTCGTTTAAGTTGGAAACTCTAATTTTTGGTAAAGTCTCCACAACTTAGTCCTTCCAGCGGAGTTTCGGTCTCCCTCTTTTCTGTTGGCTTTCCGGCGCTGTTTCGAGAATGTTTCTTACTGTAACTGTTTCAGGCATTCTTGCAATATGTCCTAGCCAACTGATACGTTTCATCTTTATACGTTTTACCATGTCGATTACTTTGTATATCTAGAATAGTTCGTTGTTCATAGTACAGTGTCGATACTCGTCATTTACAAGGGATGTTCTCTGGCTTTACGTCAATGCCTTAGTTAAGGCCCGGATCTAATTCTTTGTACTTAATAGAAAAAACAAATTTGAATACATTTCTTTTGTGAGAGTACCATATTGACTGAAAAGTACAAGCTCGAGGCATCAAACTATCAGTCTACTCACGTAACTTTGCCAGGAAGGTAGTTGGCAAAATTACCTTGGGCTTAAACATCACCGCCCGTAGCACCATCTTAAGACTCCTTGGTCGGAGCTCGTACAGAGGAACTACCTTCCCCAACAACTATTTTTTGCCACCACAGCCCAGAAAGAGGTTCACTGGGGGTTCTATCAGGTCCGTGGAGGTGATTCTCCTTAAAGGCCTCCCGTAAAATCTTTCTTCCAAAAACTCTCAAGACTTCTTCGCCGAAGTTTATGCGTCGTACGTTATGACAGGTATTATTAATGTGTCTTATACAGCAGGAGCTTTATTGTATGAGAGGGGGTCTTGTCCCGACAGTGCCTACTTAACTCTAAATAGAATCTTCTAGCAAGCATAACAATTTTTTTTTTGGTTTTTGTTTACAGTGGATCCAACATAAACTAATTCATTTACTATTTCGAAGTTATAACTGTCAGAATTAACGGATTGTCCTAGACGTTCAATACTTTTTTGTTCGCGTTCATCACTAAACTCATCTTCGCCGAATTATTCTCAATTCTTTAAAACGCTGCAGTTACTGCTTTTACACTTCGACCAAAATAATATCGATATCATCGGCAATCGCAAGCCATGTGACATTTATTGATGATCGTGTGATGGTGAAGAACTTGTGTAAACCGAGAGACGAGATGGCGAAGTCTTTTACTTACCACGAATCCGCATCCAAGTTCGCAGCTGTAGTATACACCACATTTCTTCATCCGGCGACTTCCGTGCTCCGTTCAACACAGCTCTTGTAATACAGTGATGCCAGCCTTATAGATTACGAGAACTTTCGCCAGTTGAATAGAGTCACCAGGCTTATAAAGAGTCCTTACATTGCAGGTGATATCCTCAAATCATATTCCTTATTTCGTTTGCGTAGGTCTTCATCTTGGAGGGATTTCGGTTTTTCTCAATACTTTTCCCTTTCATTTCCATTTATATAAGAAGGTATTTTTCGTTGCTCACGTTAGCCGCGGTCTCCGCATGGAGGCATGTGATTCCGCTTGAGCAGATGAAGTCGATAATGATCAACAAGTCGATAATGATTCAACAAGTTAAACCAATCAGAAGCTTTGCGTTTTGACTTACTTCCCCTTGACACCTAATATGTACCATAATCCTCCCTAATTTTGGGAAACTGTCAACTGATACAAATTTAACAGAAAATCTCAAAACGGATTTTCAGAAATTCTTATCTATATATATAAAAATGAATTGCTGTGAGTTAGTCTCGCTAAAACTCAGAAACGGGTGGACTGAGTTTCACAATTTTTTTGTTTTGTTCGTTATAGTTTCCAGATGGTTTAAACCCATTTTTCCCTTTTCCAAAAATCGCGCAGACGGATTTTCCAATAGACCGATTGATACGAAAATGTTTCCAAGTGGTACTGTTGACCTGTTGATAGTCCCTAGCTGGATAAAGGGGCGTGGCACCGCTCATACAACTTGAAAATCAAAAGGGCTATATCTCATGAACTATGAGAGGTATGAAGATGACATTTGGTATATATGTTGTTGGAGCAGTATTAATTACAGCTTGGGTAAAAGTGGGCAGTGCCACGCCCTCTTTTCAAAAATCGCTCTAACGGCTTTTCTAATAGATCGATTGATACGAAAATTTTACGAAGTGGTACTGTTGACCTTTTGATAGTCCAAGGCTTTATTTGGTTGTGATTGAATAAAGGGGCGTGGCACCGCCCATACAACTATCTATATGAACTATATCTTATGAACTATCAGAGGTATGAAGATGAGATTTGGTACATATGTAGTTAGAGCAGTACAACCATTTAGGTTGTTAATTACAGCCATTTAGGAAATGGGGGTGCCACGCCCTCTTTTCACAAATCCCTCTGCCGGCTTTCCCAAAGACAGATTGATACGAACATTTTACCAAGTGGTACTGTTGACCTGTTGATAATCCCTGGCTATATTTGGTTGTGATTGGATAAAGGGGAGTGGCACCGCACATACAACTTGAAAGTTAAAAGGGCTATATCTCATGAACTATCAGAAGTATGAAGATGTGATTTGTTACATATGTTGTTGTTGCAGTATGAATTGCAGTAAGGATGGAAGTGGGCTGTGCCACACCCTTTTTAAAATAAACAGTTATAACTGTCAAAATTCCACAGTATATTGCAGTTCGCCTAGAGATATCAACAGTAAGGTGGGGCAATTTTTTTATTCGCAAAAATCGTAACCAAAATAGTTATCTACTATGAATTGTTAGACAATTTCACCAACATACTTTGTGTCTGAAAGCAATTCCTAGCTCGGAAGCATGAAGATTTCAGATATAGATTTGTTTTGTTTTTAAATGAGCACTAACCGCAAACTTCAGATATATATTTTTGAAACCTTCTGCGTAAAACTGAGTTCCCAACAAACTAAATGAGGTACTACAGAAGCAAATCTATGTATTGGTTAAAAAGTTATGGCCTCTGAGAGTTGGTATACAGAAATTAAGTTTTTAAAAATCATTTGGCGGAGGTGCAGAATATTGGGCGGGATCCGAAAAAATTGCAAAAATATACCATTCTCTTCGTCTTGGTCTCCAAACATCGGAATAGTACGTACAAATTAGAGCCGGGGCCCATAGGTCGGAAGTTTTCTATAATTGCTTATTCACTAAAAAAAATATCTCTACCTGAAATCTTCATGCTTTTAAGCGCGAACTTGGGATTGAATTTAGTCATATAGTTTTTTAGTGAAATTTTCTAAGCATTTATCGTAGCTTCCGATACTGGTATACGATTACCACCTCTTTGTAGACGCAAACAAAAAAAATATGAAGTGCCGAGGCGCTGCCCTCACACTTCAATATTTGACTTTTAAACTGTATCAAATAATAGTCCGTACACTAGGCAGTTTTACTAGCTGCGCAGACTAAAACAGTGATTTGTTTTTAATTTACTTTAAAGGTATGTATTTTTTAATTACTTTTAAGGAGAGCGAATCGGTAATAAATCTTATAGATAGAAAAATTAAGCAATATTCATTGTAATTATACTAGAAAACAACTTTTGTTTGATTTGGGGGTAATTTAAATTTTTATAGTATTTTAGAGGTAACATTAGCAAACCTTTGTAAATAACCAATGTATGTGGTATTTTTTTTGACGTATAGAATTTCTGATAGGTATAAGTGTAAATTTAGCGATGAAGTGTGATAAACTTTCTTTCACTATACTTTGGAAAATTACCATGCAAAGTTTACACAAGAACAACGTTTAAAAATCTTGCAGATTTATTTTCAAAATGCGCGTTCTGTTCGCCTAACTTACGGAGCCCTTTGTGAAGTTTACGGTGCATATAATCATCCAACTAAGCAGCTGATAGATGTTATAGACGTAAGTGTGGCAGGGGACTCGAATTTATCGAACCGACGCCGTTCTCAGCGACTCGGTATCTGCAAATGCTGAGGAAAGATCTTGGCCTACATCTATATAAGATCCAACTGGTAGATGAATCAATTGATTTTGTTATTTCTTATGTCATTGCAAATCATTAGGAGGAGAAATAGTTCCAACTCGACGGCGTAACATGGCATACAGCGCGTGAGACCATCACTTTGTTTAGCCAAATGTTGGTGACCGAATTATCTAAAAAAAATGGTAATACGAGTTCAATACAAAGAAAGTATTCGGGAATATTCTTGATCCGTGTAAGAAGACATGGCAAAAGAGGTTTTTATGGCTAAAAGGCATGAAACTTCAAACAAAATTTTCATTTGCGGCCAATAGGCGGAGAAGGCATAACAAAATTGTTTTTTACGCCCAAAGAGATTGTTAGTATATGTCTGTTTCCGATTTGTTAAAGAAGTGGTTTTTCGCGCTACATACAGACAAAGCTTACTCTACCTGTCGGCACTATAGATATGACTTTGTTGATGAAATTTTTACTATCGACATAGAGCGTATGCTTTTTAGCATTTAAAACAATAAAACTTAATTGATTCACTTCCATGTTAAGGAGTTACTTGAAATTAGTTACATAAGTTAATAAACTGAACATATTATTGTCGAGCTTAAGTACCGTTTTCAAAGCAGGTCTACGTATATATAAAAACCAGTAAGAAAGTTTCAGTCGGGCGACCCGACTTACATATACCATCACCCTCAGTAAAATAAAAAAAATTGCTATTATATTGATATTATTACTCGATTTCTAAAGTGGCTGGAGTAGTAAATTTGTATGGGAGGTACTAGAAGGAGCGTGTCTAGACTTTTAGGTTTATCTTTCAAAACTTTATCCTGTTATAGCTTCACTAAATACAGAGTTTGGGCACGATAGCGTTGGATGTATTGATATTATTACTCCATCTCTGAAGTGGGCGGAAAGGTACATTTGTATGGGAGGTCCCATAAGGGGCGCCGTTAGACTTCCAATTTTTTCTCCAAAAGTTTATCCTGTTATAACTTAAAAAAATACAGAATTAGGGCACGATCGTGTCGAGAATATTGATATTATTACTCCATATTTAAAGTGGGCGGCGTGGTACATTTGTATGGGAGGTACCAGAAGGGGCGTGTCTAGACATCCAGATCTATTCTCCAAATCTTTATCCTGTTATAGCTTTACTAAATACAGAATTTGGGCACAATCGTGTCAAGTGTATTGATATTATTATTCCATCTCTAAAGTGGGCGGAAAGGTACATTTGTATGGGAGGTACCAGAATGGACGTGTCTAGACTTCCAGATTTTTTCTCCAAAACTTTATCCTGCTTGAACTTTACTAAATACAGAATTTGGTAACGATCGCGGTAGTTCAAATAATAATATTAATCGATTTCTAAAGTGGGCGGTACCAGATGTGTGTGGGAGGTACCAGATGGGGCGTTGGTAGACTTCAGTTTTTGTATCTGTATCCTGCTATAGCTTTACTAAATTAAGAGTTAAGGTACGAGCGCGATGGATTAATTGATATTATTACTCCATATCTAAAGTGGGCGGAAAGGTGAATTTGTATGGGAGGTACCAGAAGGGGCGTGGCTAGACTTCCAATTTTTTTCCAAAACTTTATCCTGTAATAGCTTTACTTAGTACAGAATTTGGGTACGATCCCGTTGGGTGTATTGATATTATAACTCGATTTCTAAAGTGGGCGGGATGATGTATTTGTATGGGAGGTACCAGAAGGGGCAGAGCCATGTAGCCCATTTGCAATACCGTAAGTAGTTTTGGGGAAATATTATCTAGTGCAAAATTTCAAGACATTTGGTTGCGTCTTTCGAAAGTTATCGTGCCAACCAGCCGGACAGCCACCAGACAGACAGACAGACAGACGGACATGTCTCAAATGACTTAAAAAGTCATGAATCGAATTTGGTTCTAAGAAACCTAGGGTCTGAAGTGACTCCTTCTATATGTTACCCTTTTGGGTCGTATCAAATGATATATACCCTCATACCTAAGGGTGATGGTATAAAAAGCGTTTTTTTTACTTACATATATTTTTAATTATTTATTTATTTACTAGCGGACCCGGCGAACTTTGTCTCGCCCCAATTAAATGCCTTCAGATAAACTCTGTAGAGAGTGGTATGATAAACAAAGTTTTTGGATTTGTTTTCTTCCGCAAAAACGGCTTCCAAAATGCGAAAAGCCAACATTATATTGGCTGCACGAAAATCCGTGAAATTCTAGATTAATCCCACATACTTCCAACGATTTGTCTTGCGATTTATTGATTGTCATTGCCAAAGCTAACCGAACGGTAAATTGGAATGGAGGATCAGTTGGAATAATCGGAATTCGGAAGATATAGACTTCCTCTTCTCTCAATTTGCCTTGATGATCGTAGGTTTATGAGATTCTTGACGGACAGCCGTGTACCGTTGCACAATTTCGGGTTATTCAGATTCCGCAATATGATTATGATCGATACCACCTTCATCTGTATATTATGCGTCACATTAAGCGAGTTGAAAAATTCGTTTGGATTGTTGGTCGCTTCATCCTCGTAGGTCAAGCTGTAAACATATTTCTACGAATGCTGTTCTCCAGCGATTTGACTTTCTAAAATGAAATTCAAGTTATCGATGTCTTTATTCGTCGCAGCTGGTAAATGCCCGTCAAATAATCTAATCGATATTTTTATAATTTTGTGCAATGTTATGAGTTGCTCTTCCGACGATGTGAACTCGCAAAAATTTGCAGAGAACGATATCAATACAGTCGACACATCAACACGAAATTGGCCATTGCCAAGCGCCGGCAGTTGTCTCGAGAATTCAGCAGACGATTGGAGGTTCTTCAATGTGACTCTTATGTTCTTGGTAAATTTTAACTTCATGACATTGACGACGATTTCAAGCATAGTTTAAGTAAATCAATTGCAATAGATTTCGTAAGCAAAATCATAGCCCCACCAAATCCTTTAAAATCACCTCGTAAATCCTTCATCGTTCGGTCAACTACTTCCAAAGTTCGTTTATTCGTTTTCGCGCATTCGTCCCAAATGTTGATTTTGCATTCTAGCATTAATTTCGCTGTTGCCGAATTCTTGGTCATTTTGTAATTTGGATTTTTAAACGTGAGAAGATTCATCGACAGTTTCAAAACAGAATTTGCAGTGCGACTGCCTTCCAACAATGTGGCAGCCATGCCAGAGGATTGGTGAGCATTGAGTCCATTTTCGAGCACATTTAAATTTCGGCAAGCCTCCCGAAATGCGGCGCACAGAACTCCATCCTCAGTATGCAGGTAATTGAAGGATAGCAAAGATATGAGCATACGCCTTGGCGTTGATAAACTGTGTATAGTCTGACTAACTATTGTACGACATTACCGTCATGTAAGATTTGATCGTCTAATAGGGGGCGTTAGCGAAGCAAATAACTCTCCCTAAAAAAAACTACAAAGTCGTTTCGGAATGAATGCTCGCAATCCAATTGGATAACTTAATTTTTCACACGTAAACCCATTTTCTGAAAAAATATCAAATTGATAAGCATTGCATAGGATATCAATATATATTTTTATCTAAATATTATTTATCCTGTAAATACTCCAACCAACTTTTATCCGAAATTTTCTCGATCAAAATAATCAAATCATGTGAAAGAATTTTCTATTTTCACATACGAAAACCATTCCGTAGCAATTGCACACAAAATACCATACAAAAAAGCTATTTTTCCAATTTCCTGACTGTTCCGAAGGATTTTCTCAAATTTTATTGCAATTACGAAAAATTAAAAAAAAAAAATTTGAGCAAAATGGACCAACAGTTCTCACTTGATGAATTCCTAAACAGTTTTCAAAATCACAACGAATTCGAAAAGTCATTTCGGAATGATTATCCGAAATTTTTCACATTTAGATCATCCAAAACTTTCAAATCATACGATAAAATGCAAAATTTTGCCAAAAAAAAATCAAATTTTTCTAGTTTTTCCGGAATTTTTCGAGTTTTCCACCTAGAATTTTTCTATTTTTTATTTTTTTTTTTTTTATTTATTTATTTATTTATTTATTTATTGATTTATTTATTTATATATTTATTTATTTATTTATTTATTTATTTATTTATTTATTTATTTATTTATTTATTTATTTATTTATTTATTTATTTATTTATTTATTTATTTATTTATTTATTTATTTATTTATTTATTTATTTATTTATTTATTTATTTATTTATTTATTTATTTATTTATTTATTTATTTATTTATTTATTTATTTATTTATTTATTTATTTATTTATATATTTATTTATATATTTATTTATTTATTTATTTATTTATTTATTTATTTATTTATTTATTTATTTATTTATTTATTTATTTATTTATTTATTTATTTATTTATTTATTTATTTATTTATTTATTTATTTATTTATTTATTTATTTATTTATTTATTTATTTATTTATTTATTTATTTATTTATTTATTTATTTATTTATTTATTTATTTATTTATTTATTTATTTATTTATTTATTTATTTATTTATTTATTTATTTATTTATTTATTTATTTATTTATTTATTTATTTATTTATTTATTTATTTATTTATTTATTTATTTATTTATTTATTTATTTATTTATTTATTTATTTATTTATTTATTTATTTATTTATTTATTTATTTATTTATTTATTTATTTATTTATTTATTTATTTATTTATTTATTTATTTATTTATTTATTTATTTATTTATTTATTTATTTATTTATTTATTTATTTATTTATTTATTTATTTATTTATTTATTTATTTATTTATTTATTTATTTATTTATTTATTTATTTATTTATTTATTTATTTATTTATTTATTTATTTATTTATTTATTTATTTATTTATTTATTCATTTATTTATTCATTTATTTATTTATTTATTTATTTATTTATTTATTTATTTATTTATTTATTTATTTAGTCTACTGATAAATATCTTACAGACTATTATACAAAGTTAATTATAAAATACATTTAATAAAAAATTTTAAGCAAATTTAATATAAATTGATTTTTTTGCAAATTAAAACCCAATATCGAAGAAAAACTGTTGCAAAGTTTTAAACACCTTGTTATTGGTTCATTATTACCATAGTTAGTACGGTGCAAATCTTCATAAAAAAAGGAGAATGTAAAATTACCAAATCAGACAATTCATTACATTTAATTACATTATTCAAAATATTGAAAATAAACATTATAGAATAACTAGATCTACGATCTCTTAAAGATTGTAGACCTAGGAGTTTTCTCCTATTTTCATATGTACTTCCATCTAAGCACCAATTGATCTTTTTGAAAACAAATTTACAGAATAACTTTTGGATTCTTTCAATTCTGTCTGAATGAGTGGTATAAAATGGGTTCCATATTAGAGAACAGTACTCAAGATTGCTCCTAACAAATGAAACATACAAAGTCTTCAGAGTACGGTGATTTTTAAAATCTTTATATAGCATTTAGGATAGAAAGAAATGTGAAATATATTACACGTTAATATGCAATAGCAAAGCATTGCCGGGCCCACTAGTATTATATAGAGGACGCTGTGACAATAAAAACTCAGTCAAAATACTAGAGTTCATTTAAAAGTAACCAATTTTAAAAATCTATCTAATATCCTCTTATGTGAAAATAGTTGCAATAAGGTAGTGTAAAATTTGCCAGAGTACTATTAATATGTCTTAAATGTAAGCAAAGTGTCCTTTTTATCACATAAAGACTACATGTGTTGGCACCTGCTTGCGTTGAGACACACGGACTTACATTTGCACATGTAATAACCCAGTAAACAAAATGGGGCGATTAAACATATACCTACATATCGCCTATAGGGCTATACCTTATAGTGTAGTAGTTATGCGGAAAATACAAACTTTTTCCATATCTGTGTATATTATTCTCAACCATTTGAAGGTTTTGCAAGTAGTGTACCTGGGAAATACTTTTCCGGCCTAATTTGAATCTTATATATACGTCAAAACTTTATCCCACTTAGAACCATTTATAAAAAGCTACATTTATATATTTTTTTTTTAATTTACTACAAATAAAAATTTCAGGTCTTACAAAAATTTTCGAGTTACAAAAACAATAATTCCTCAAACTCTGTTTTAAGAAATATAAAATACAAAATTATAAAAAAAATCAATATTTTTCTGAAATATTTTCACACAGATATAGAAATGTAAAAAAAATGTTAAAATGGTTTTCATTACTTTTTTTTGAGAAGGTTTGCAGGCTACAATACCCCAAGCAAATAAGATAATTTTCTTATTTCTAGAGAAACCTTTACACTTGGTTTACTGGGTTTTACGACAACCGATCATATCTGTGCACATTGAGATTTATAGCCTCCACTGTGCCACATGATAGTGTTAAAATTCGTATAAATTTTTGAATTCGGGTGCATGTCACTCGTTATAGAGTTTGAGGGCAGTGGTGGTAGTGGCATTAAAGTACAATACACATAAAACACAATTTTGTATTTGTGTTTTTTTTCTACGTTTACAAATTGTGAGACTATTCGTCGGATGGGTGAGTGTCCTGTGTTCGTATTTGTAGAATTTTAAGTGACTTGAAATTGCAATTTATTGTTGGCTGTCTGTCTGAGTAATTGTGACTTAAAGTGAGCATTTTTGTTATATTAAAAAATGATGTTACTGATGGGAATGATGCTGATGATGGCGATGGCAATGGTGACGATGATGATGATGATGATGACAATGATGGTTGTTGTCAGTTTAGTTGTTGCAACTACTGAGTCTGATGGTGATGGAAAATTGCATACATATATTTATAGAGTAACAACAATAGCAGCCAGCACCAACACAACTAATGAAATATGAGTATTATATCATAGACATACAAGCGAGTCTATGCCATGTGTGAGTGTGTGTGTGTGCAAACACCCACTGTTCACTTGTGTGATATGTTGTGAGAACCGGATATTCAGTCTGACAGTATAAAAGTTTTTCATTTTGACACTTTGGATATTTATGGGTTCAAGTATAGAAATAATATTTAAATAATAAATTTAAATAGTTTGGGGGCTGTTGTTTGCTGGAGAAAAATTACAAAGTTTATTTACTTTGTGTTTTTTTTTTGTTTCTTTTTTGATGACACAAAATTCCCTCAAGGAGTTGTGATGTCAATTATCTGTGGCCACAATCATTGGCCTGGCTGAAGTTGTGGCTATGTGCGTCCACAACAAACTTTGTGTTTCAAACAGCAAAGTTTTGCGTTTTTAACCTAGGAGAAGATGAAGTCATTTATTATTATACAAACTGATTTAGTTTTTTGTTGTCTGTTGAGGTTACCTAGTCGTTTTGTGTTGTGATGAAAAGTTTAAAGTTTCATCTGGGGACTGGGTGGGGTATATTTTACCTTCAATTGTTTTTGGACTTACACAGCTTTGACGAAATATGTTTGTTGATGAGAATAACTACTGTAGTCTCTAAAGCAATTTGAACGGAGGTTGCCTACGTTTACTGTAGCGTCTAGAACAATTTGAACAGTGGCTATAGCCGTTTATATATTTTGTAATAAAACTAAACAGGTTAATACTTAATAAAGCTATTAATTTACTTTAGTGGCCTATCTGTAACAGTTGTGACAAAAACATTGATTTAAGAGCTTTAAACATTTAAATGAACCAGGAACCCTTATAGAAATTATAAATGTCAACTGCTCTTCCTTATGTGCCTTGTTATGTATTATGATTTTGTCCAAGTTTTTAACAAATCAACCACTCTAACATATATAAAGATTGCTGCTTTACATATATGCATACTGTGTTCAATGATTGTTGATATACATATATATATGTGTATATATATATGTATATTTGCGGTTGTGTCAGACAGGCACATGTTATCATTTTAAGCAATTTGAAAGTTTTCTAAAGGAATGACCATGATTTCCCTCAAAATTGCAAAGCTACAACTTTGTCACAAGAAAAATGTATGAAAGTTTAGTTCGATATGGCCAGTGTAGTGGTTTACATTTATATACATGTATATATATTTTAAACTATATGTATATGTCCAACTGTATTTATATATCTGCAGCTCTTCAGTATCAACATAATTTTCCTATGGCAAATAAAGTAAAATCTAAAAAGAAAAATGACAAAGTTGACCACAATGATTTAGATTTTGTTTTCAAAATATTTTTTCCTGATTTTTTTACTGGTGTTATTTGCAAATTATTTATGAACACAGGGCAGCAGCCGAAGCAGCAGCAGCAGCGTCAACATTACAATCACCCACAACAGCAATAACGAAACAATCCTGCAAAAAGAGACCAACAAAAAAACACAGAAATGGTTCAAATGGTTCACCGTAAAGAATTTCAATGAATGATATCCGAGAAAATGGACAAACAATTCATCCATTTCAATTTATTAGTGGCCATTGTTTATAAGCTCCTCTGCCCGCTGTAGGTTGTTGTGTTGGTTGCCTCTTGTTGTGTCACAGGATCAGAAGTTGTTTAGAGTGGTCAAGAAAACTTTGTGCCATTGTTTAGCTTGGGTTTGTTGTTATTTGGTAATAATTTATTATCCTTACACGAAATGCACTGAAAGAGGAATTCTCTCATAAAATACCAAACAAATGAACACATCGCCTTCGTCCGATAATCCTAGAGAATGGAAAAATCGTAACGTAGTGAACGAACAAATGAAACAAGACAAACTTGTCTGAGGTTTTGATTTACGACAGCCAATATCGGATTTAACATTTCAATGATGGTTGACAAAAAGTCAAATGGATTGTGTGGAAGAGTTATAGGAATATTGAATTGGGGGAAAAAAAGTTTGTGCTGCTTCTCCAGAAACTGGGATTATATTGAATTCTTGCGGACAGGCTTTTTGGTTGGTTGGCAAAATGGACAACATTGATCAAAATTTGTTGTGATTATTCTATTGAATTTTGAGGCAAAGCTATAGCACAGTAAACTTGATGGTGATGGGATTCATGATCGCAGAGACTGATTTATTTAACTACTAAAAGTATCAGGTAAATGAAAACCGAAAAAAGTATTATATAAACGTATGATTTTTGATAAATAATATGTATTTTATAACGGCCTTATTCATAAAAACTTATAAGAGGTTTATACACCATTTTTAAGCAATTTTCGAGAATACAATATTCATAAACGATTCACCACTTCAATAAGTTAAAGTAGGGTTGTCTCTACTTTAAGAATGCTATAACTTGACGTTTGTACAATTTATTGCATATTTATGAATTTGAGCTCTTTATTTTGAGTTTTTCGGCATTTTTCCTATTGAAAAGAGTTGTAGCATGCATTCATTGTGTACGAAATTTTCTTCTTAATCATGGCGCACATAGAAAAGTATCTAAATAGACACTTTTCATTCATGAATACCATTTTGAAAAATATTTCTCCGAAATTCTTCAAAAATAATTTCTAAATAATGGAATAATATTCGTGATGTATAAAAAATCAAAACAAGGAAATAATGTAATCGGTATCCGATTATAATTTCAACATGAGGAAAAGAAAATCAAATTTTTTAATATAATTTTTACTTTAACGTCTTTCTTATCATCATGAGAATCGTAGTCAATGAAAAATTTAGCTACAATAATGTTCATAGTTATTATAAGTGCAAATACATATTTGGTATCCGATTATAAAACTTTTGTATCCGACTATAAAGCTGTTTTTTACATCAGTAACGACCAATAGCAGTCGGCGTTGCCACCTGAGCACATAAAGCTAAAGTGCTGATAAAAAACGTTTATGAATACAGTTTCTTATTAAAGGTTTTTTAGAGCTAAATAATACTTTAGCTAGAGAACGCTTCATACCTACTTTAGAAATTTTTTATGAATATGGCAGTAAATCTTTAATACAAAAAATAAGGCCGATTCATTAAGAACCTGGTAACATTTGACAAAAAAACACAAAATTGTATGGCGAAATCTCTATTACGATGCTAAAGAACTATCCCTATCATACACATTTTTAGATAGGCCTCACGATGGTTTCTTGAAGCTTTTAACATTTAAGGTTATGGTAATGAGTGGAGAGGGCACAGCGAAGGGTGCTGATAATGGTAGTTTGGCAACTATCGAAATAGCTATCAGCCCTGCCAGCTATCAACATAATCCATTTCACACAACTCTTGTAAAACAAATGCTATTAGCAATAATAGAATAGATCTTGAACCGAACGATGAAAACACATTCATTATTTACACATATACCCATATAACAATTCAAATAAGATAAGGAATACAGAACGCACGATTTTTCATTAGATTTAGCCATTTTATGAACAGACCTGTCAAAGGCATGTAGAAAGAAGGCAGAGGGAATTCATACACATCCCCTCTCGCTTCCAAATAACAGGGGTATTGCATTCCTTTTAAATGAAACGAATTGTTAATACGTTTTCTTTCAACTTTTATGAAGGCCTGCCAGAGGCCTTTGAAAAGAATGCAGAGGGATTTCATACACATAACCTCTCGCTTCCAAATATAAGGGGTATTGCATTGCATGTCTTCCAAATGGAAAGATTTGGTTATTTCCGTGGAAGGTGTTTTTTTTTTTTTAAACTGTGTATCATTAGTTTCAACCACACAATTCGAATGCATCTTCATATGCTAGACAGTAGCATGGCTGACTAACAATCACGAGGTAGTGGGTTCAAACTCCAGCAATGTTAACTGTCGTTGGAAACAAAATGTAAGTATAGAGATAAATATATAGAAGTGAGAAATATCTAAAAATAACCGGTGCGCTCTCAAAGCTCTCAAAAAAACTAAATAATTTGAGTTTGCACTGTATAGTTTTTGTTTTATTTGCAAGTCATTATTTTTTCATGTGTATGCAGGCCTTCCATAATACCTTCTTTTAGAAAGCTTCCTTAGGGCCCTTTTATAGAAAGTTTCAATGAGGCCTTCTTGTAGAAAGCATCCATAAGGCCTTCTTATGAAAACCGGCGACGGAAGGTCATGATTTCGGAAATCATTAGTAGGAAGGCCTTCATTCATTAATCCCAAAGGTTTTTTCTTTACGGCTTTCCTTATTTACATTGCGTGAGATTGGAAGGGAAGACACTTATCTCTTTCTATAAGAAAGCCTTATGGAAAGCCTGCATACACATGAAAAAAGAAGGATTTGCAAATAAAACAAAAACCTATACAGTGCGCCCTCTAATTAATTAGTTTTATTGAGAGAGATTAGATAGATTAGAGATAGAGATTAGATTTGTTTAGATATTTTTAAGTTCTTTATATTTCTCTCTATACCTTTACTTATTTTATTTTCCAACGACAGTAAAGTGCAAGCTTGCAAATTTTACTAGAAAGCTAAAGTCAAATGCCATGGTACTGGGCTTCCATAAGCAGATAAGCAGAGTATGCTGCATACATGGAAGGAAGGTTGCGTACGTTAAGCGCTAAGCCAATCCGAGGTTAGAAAAGAAACGTTGAAGCTAGATAATAAAAAAGCAGCCATTGCCGAAGGACCGGGGGTGATGAGCTGATAACTAGCATAAAAGGTTTTGCTAAACAAGTAAATACCCGATGAATAAAATTTAAGCGTACACTATATCCTGTGTTTGAAGAAGGCGATTGAAGTGTGTGTACTCCAACTAGCGCGAAATAAGACGTTGACACATCAAATATATATGGTCTACTCGAGTGTGTTATATGTAAGACTATAGCAAGTTTTCTCCTACCTGATAAGGCATTATCAGTGTAGCTTTAGACTTATTTTTATCAAAAATTGGCCATATATTTACTCTATGGAAAATCTTGAAAAAAAACCAAGGAAGACAGATCTACAAATATCTTCTTTATGTCGTTTTAAAGCACAAATTACCGGAGTTTACTACTTCTGCGAAACTGGTACACCCTGGTACCCATTACTTAGCAGGAGGGACCTTTGACAAGGTGAAAACCTATTGTATATGTTATCTTCAACATACTTATGGGGTCATAAAGGGAGGTTTAATTGTAAGGGTCGGTGTTGAACGTTATGCATAAAGACTTGCATTTACGCGCTAACAAGGTGCAATTGACTCAAGAACTAAAGCCTCTCGACCATTCCAAACTTCGTCATGGTCAAAATGTTTGCAAGAAATGCCAACAGTGATAAATCATCTTTAGTGATGAGAGCCACATTTTCACCTCAGTGGATTCGTCAATAAGCAGAATTCCCGCATTTGGGCTAATGATAATCCAAGAATAATTGTCGAAATACCAATGTACCCACAAAGAGTGATTGTTTGGTGCGGTTTATGGGCTGGCGACATCATCGGGCCATATTTGAGGCCGGTCAGACAGTTACTGTGAATGGTATTCGCTATCGTGAGATGGTAACGAACTTTTGTATATGGATGCGGGCGATATGTGGTTTCAACAGGACGGTGCCACTTGCCACATAGCTAACGAAACAAGGGTTTTTTGGGCGACAAATTCAATGGCCGTGTTATCTCACATGGTGGCGATGTCTATTGGCCGCCCAGATCATTTGATTGGACACCGTTGGGCTTCTTTCTTTCGGGTTATTTGAAATAAAAGGTGTACGTCAATAAGCCAGCAACAATTCAAAAGCTAAAGGATGAGATAATTCGGCACATTAACGGCATAAAACCTCAAGTATGTTTCAGCGTCATCGAAAATTTGGACCATTTAATGGAGGTGTGCCGTCTAGGTCGCGGCGGCCATTTGGCTGATATTTTGTTCCACACATAATTGAACCATACCAATATTATCATAATAACAAGAAATGACAATATTTTCCTAAATAACAATATGACACAATTTGAGGGACATTGTCTCGGGGGTGAACCAAACCAATATCAAACGATAGCATTTGACCTGAGTAACAAAACCCCAAACTCCATTTGTGGTTTAAAGTCTGATTTTTTTGGTCAAAAGTTGAATCAAAGAATATGAAAAATCATCTGTAAAAAAGAGTTTGGGGTATTTCATGTCTTCGGAGACCTATATTAAAACAATCAGGGGAATCTTTTCTCGAAATATTTTAACCCTCTAGCTCCCACCCGTATGGGACATTTTTGGCCCAATTTTGAAAAACTGTTTAAAAATCTACTTTGGACGGAGGTCAAGGATTAGAATCTTCGATAGAAATATTCTCCGGAAAATTTTACTAAGAGTCACCGAAGACAAACAACCTCTATGAGTCAAAGGTTCCAAAATAAAATCAAAATGAAATGTTAAAAAGCCTATTTTTGAGCAAACAGTGCAGTGCTCATTTTCGGGAGTGAACCAAACCAATATCAAACGATAGCATTTGACCTCAGTAACGAAACCCTAAACTACATTTTGCTCCACTACGTCACAATTTTTGTTTACAGTGGTTTAAATTAGATTTTTTTGGTCAAATATAAAATAAAAGAAAAGAAAATGAAAAATCATGTTTAAAAATAGATTTGGGATAGTTCATGTCTTCCGGGGAATATTTCCTCGAAACATTTTAACCGTTTATCTGCCACCCATTTTAAACATTTTGTGAAAATTAACTTTTAAGCCGTTTTTTAAAATTCATCCTAAGGGTAGGAGCTGGAATGTTCGAATGTTCTGATGAAATGTTTCTCTGAAAATTTTAATGTATGTCTGCAGACATGAACTATCCCAAACATGATTTTGCATTTTCTTTTATTTGACTACAAAAATCCATCTTTAACCCACTGTATGCAAAAATTGTGACTTAGTGGAGCGAAATGGAGTTAAGGGTTTATTTACTGAGGTCAAATGCTATCGTTTGATATTGGTTTGGTTTACTCCCGAAAAAGTGCATTGCACTGTTTGCTCAAAAATAGACTTTTTAACATTTCATTAACATTTAATTTTGATTTTATTTTGGAACATTTGACTCGTAGAGGTTATTTGTCTTCGGTGACTCTTAATGCAATTTTCCGGAGAATATTTCTATCGAAGATTCTAATCCTTGACCTCCGTCCAAAGTTGACTTTTAAAAAGTTTTTAAAAATTGGGCCAAAAATGTCCCATACGGGTGGGAGCTAGAGAGTTAAAATGTTCCGAGAAAATATTGCCCTGATTGTTTTAATATAGGTCTTCGAAGACATGGAATACCCCAAACGCATTTTTACAGATATATATATATATATATATATGTGTTCCTCTAACTCCCATTGGAGCATAGGGCGTCAATTACAGCCGTCCGCCATCGGACACGGTTTTGTGCAATCGATCTTAATTGGTTCCAGGATACGCCGAGGTTACTCATTTCGCTTTCGGTGGAGCGTCGCCATGTTATACGTGGTCTTCCACGCCGACGACCTGCCTGCTGGAAGGGATTCCATTTAAGTGCTTGCTTAGCCACATTGTCATCATTTCGGCGAAGAGTATGTCCAATCCACTGCCACTTACGCTTACGAATTTCCGTTGCCAGTGGTATTTGCCGTGATCGCGACAACAATTCTGCATTTGAAATGGTACGCGGCCAGAAAATACGAAGTATTCGTCTAAGGCAGCGGTTGACAAAAGTTTGAAGCCGATTGGTAATACTACTGGTAACTTTCCAAGTTGTACATCCATACAACAGTACAGACTTACACATGCTTCGAAAATTCGCAGTTTTGTATGGAGGCTAATTTTGTTTTTTTGCCATATTGGAGCCAGTATACCGAACGACGATCTTGCCTTGTTTATTCTGCCCTCTACATCTAAATCGGAACCTCCTTCAGCATCAATCTCACACCCCAGGTAGCAAAAGTTTGGAGCATATTTGTAGGTTTCATCACCTACCCTTAATGGAGCTGTTGTTTCGGTTCCTATGCTAAGAGTCTTTGTTTTGCTGGTGTTTATTTTAAGACCCGTATGTTGCAGCTTTTCCTGGAGATCTAATGTTGTCCGTTTTAGATCACACAGCCTATGAGAAAGCAAGCAAATATCGTCTGCGTAAGCCAGGTAATTTAGGTATTTGCCGTTGATTTGCCATTGTATTCCTTGGCTTCGGTTCTCGATGGAACTAAGAACATCTTCCATAACTACTAGGAATAATAGAGGTGACAATATGCATCCCTGACGCACTCCACTTTGAACATGGAATGGGTCTGAGAGCTTTCCTTTATGGAGAACGAAGCATCTGGCCTGGTTATAACTTTCCTCGATCAGAGATATTAATTTTTCAGGTATATATCTTCTTCGCAAGGCTAACCAAATGTATTCACGGTTGATGCTGTCAAACGCTTTCTCAAAGTCCACAAAGAGAAGATGAAGATTGGAATTGAATTCCAAACATTGTTCTACAATAATGCGCAGCGTATTGATGTGGTCTGCACAGGAATATCCACTTCGAAAACCTGCTTGACAGGAGCTAATACTATGTTCTAGGTGTTCTTTAATTCGGTTTAGAATTATTTTTGCCATTAGCTTTGCTATCGTTGGGAGAACACAAATTCCACGCCAGTTGTTACAATTTTTCAAGTCTCCTTTTTTGGCAATTTTGACAATTATCCCATCTTTCCATTCTTCAGGGAAGGACTCAGTTTCCCATGATTCAGTAATGAGTGGGTGTAATAGCTCTGCAGTGAGTGTTGGATCACACTTATATATTTCAGTAGGGATACCATCTGTGCCGGCGGCTTTACCGTTCGGAAGTTGTTTTATCGCTGCTATAATTTCGGATAAACTAGGTGGTGAGGTTCCAATCCTGTAGTTTGTGGTATTTATTGAACTTGCAGGTATAGGTAGTTCAGCTGCAGGGTCTATTATGTTATTTAAGACTATGGAAAAATGTTCTTTCCACCTTTGCAGTTGTTCCTGGTCGGTGCTGAGAAGATTTCCAGTCAGATCTCGGATAGGATGTTCAGTGTGCAATTTGCGTTCCGCGAGTTTTTTGGTGACATGGAAAACTGTGCGAGTGTCGCCAGAATTTGCGGCATTTTCAGCCTGCTCAGCAAGACAATCTATACTTCTTCGTTTGTCCCTACGCACTGCACGGTACAGTTTTATGGCTTTCGTTATACTTATTTTCTAGAAAATTCTTCTCTTCGGGGTTCTTGGAGGCATTGAATTTATCTTTCAGCTCTTTGCGTTCTGCAATTAAACTCCAAGTAGCCTCAGACATCCAATCTTCTCTTCCTTTGGGGGTTGGTAAAGAGAGTGCCACCGATAACTAACTTTCTAGCATTGCAAAAGTCAATAAACCGTTCCCCGTTGTCATTCCGTGTACCAAGCCCATGCTTGCCCATTACATGTTTCAGCGATTCATTGTCAGAACCGACCTTGGCGTTCAGGTCTCCCATGACTATGACGATATCACCTCGTAGAATATCGTCATACGTTGCATTCAGCTGACTGTAGAACGCGTTTTTCAAATCGTCTGTGGCTGCTTCGGTTGGGGCATAGTACTGTATCAGAGAGATATTTCTAACCTTAGATCCAAAACGGGCAAGAATAAGTCGGTCCGATACAGGCTTCCAATTTATGAGGCTCTTACGCGCATTTGCTGACAACATTATTCCAACGCCTGATTGGTGATTGCTTCCTGTTTCCTTTCCAGAATATAGCATGACCGACTGTGAGCTTGGAGACGAATACTCACCAGAGCCAGTCCATCGAATTTCACTTAAACCGAGGATAGCAAGGCCGTACCGTAACATTTCACGTTCTGCTTGCAAATACCTGGCGTTCAAACCGGTGGCGATGTTATCGCCGTCTCTGATCGTTCTTACATTCCAGTATCCAATCATAGTCCTAGTTCGATATGCAAAGGTCGTCAACGAGTGTTTCGGTTTTTTATTTAGAGGCTGATTTTTTAACGATTCGTTAGCAATTTAGATTTCGGAAGATGTGGGTTGCTAACCCTCGTCTCCTAGATTGGTAATAGGGCTGCTATCTGCGCGTCCAATCCCACAATGCAACCATGCTTCAGCGGTTTAAGCCTACTTTCCTGAGACGTCTCTTTGACCATTCAGGATACATGGTTGTAATGCCTTCTAACTTTAGCTAACTTCTAAGCGGTTGCTTTGAAGTCATTGCCCGGGGAATACTTGGTCTAAGACCGGAAGTAGTTAGCTGCTTGGACAGTGCCACAAAGGAATCGATTCTGGTCACTCCCAAGTGAGTAACAATCAGTAACTTTCCACCTCTGTGCAAAGTCCCATTCCCCATTACAGATGTTGTTTCATATTTATTGATTCAACTTTTGACCAAAAAAAATCAAACTTCAAACCACTGTAAAAAAAAATTGTGACGTAGTGGGGCAAAATGGAGTTTAGGTTTTTGTTATTGAGGTCAAATGCTATCGTTTGGTATAGGTTTGGTTCACCCCAGAGACAATGACCATCAAATTGTGTCATAGTGTAATTCAATAATTCCACTTCCAATAATTTCCTAAATAATTTGTGTTTTATTCAAAATCAACATCGGCCCTTAATACTAATCCACCCTTTAGATGAGGAAATCTGCAGTAAGCACCACTGACATGATATTCGATAGAAGTCACAGGTTATTTTAGTACACTGATGTTACAGACATCACTGGCCGAAAACTGCAAATGTAACTGCAGCCTTCTCAGGTATACAGATGCAATCTGTTTTTAGTATCAACGAACAGAGAATCTTTTTGCCTCGAGCGCTGCTTTATCTATCACAACTATCACTCTGTAGTGATACCTCTCCGCCGTAAATTGCCGTAAACTAAGCTATCATGCAAATAATGAGAAGAATAGTAATAGTTGTCCCTCAGAGGACAAAAATAAAATTATATCTGAGACTGGTTTCAGAAGGAGCAAAATACAGCGAATATAGATCGGGAGGTAATACTCCTTCAAAAATGTGAACCCATCATCGTTAACGGCGATTTTGTTTTAAATGCGTTAATTTATTTTCTGTGGTTTGAATTCCCACATATACATGTTCGTTTTTTTGTATATCACCTGCCTTAAACGTTTCATCTTCAAAAAATCTTTCATTTCAATACACTCACATAAGGGGGTTATCGTAGAATTAGGGATTCGAGTGTATACCTACAAAAACTTTAAAAGCAAAATCGGTGCGGTAAATGCCATTCAAAAGTTCCCACGACTCCATTTTAGTATTTTGGTCGAAATTAGACATTCCATATCGAGAGAATGTCCTGACATTTTGTTTAAATTTTAAATGAGACATTGAATTGCTCGTGAAATGCAGTATTCACATACTGTTTTGGTTTTTTCTTAAAGCTATTTAAATTAATCTTTTAAGATTCCCTAGTGACGTTATTCACTCTATCGCTGCTTGCAAGTTATCCATAAAGAAATAACTTTTTATTAATTTATTCACAAATTACACTTCTTTCACACTCCAAGATTCATTGAATAAGAAAATATTATATACTTTACTACTGCCTTCACCAAGTGAAACTAAGCCAATTTTAACCACGGTATCTTAATACGTTATCTCCTCTCATGTGTCTTCATCATATTCTCACGTCGCTATTTAAATTATGCTGATTTTTTAACTGCACACATTTTTAATTTTCATACAGTTTGCCACTTACAACAGATTTAATGCTTAAAATAAAGGGAAGACGAAAAAAAAACAACACAAAGCATAAAATGCAAAAGCGTAGTTCCTTGGTGACACCTGTAGCGACAACGAAAAAATTTAACAAAAAAATAATGCATATCATCACATATCTCTTAACGCATTGCCATCATTTCGTTGTTGAAAAGTCGTCAATATTTTCGCCTCTCCCTTCCCCTCCCACGCTGCATGTTTGCCCGCAACACATGGTCTCAGACAAGAGGTTGCAGCGAAACAAGAAAAAAAAGAGGACTCCTTATGTAGTATAGTAATAACACCAGCATGTCATATGATGAAGTGCAATTTATACGGATGGTACAGTGGCAACTGCATTTGTTTATATTTAATGAAGTTTTATATGGTAGTTTAACACACTTACATACGATGCGATAAGTAAAATAACTGTAGGTCGAAGCGTCGGCATCTGCTGCAGTTGCTTTTGCGTATGCATGTGTGTATTTAAGCCAATGGTCTTAAATAAGTATGAAATAAAAAAAACAACAACAACGAAACCAGCCAAGTGTCTTGTCGGGACGAATGTCATCCTTGTTGACGGCACAAGAGTCATTCTTTCATCGTAGTATGCACGCAGCACATAAAAAGTTCATTAAAATTTCATATACCAAAAGTAGAGACTGATAGATAGAGTGATATGGAGAAACGTTTTCAGTACGACGAAAAATAATATAGCACTTTAAGATCGGACTTGAAGTTGCAACACAGCGCAAGTAAAAGGAAGAATTTCAAGTGCACCAAAAAAAGAAAAACTATGTCATAACGGCTGGCATTGAGTTCATTCGGGGGCAAAGTGTTTAACCGAATTGAATCAGTTTACCCAAGGATTGTGATTTTTCATCGATATATTCTTTATTTGTTCTTCTTTGTTAAAATAAATAGTTAACAGATGGAGCAGAACGGAAACTGATTATTGTCCAAAAAGTGAAAGACATTGAGATAATTTTAGATTCAACGAAAATATGCGTATGCGTGTACCATTTTTTATTTTAGTTGCAGGCAGAATTCATCTCCCTCTCTCTCTGTGGATTTCACAGATAACCGCTTATCTGGGGACAGTGCTATGGGGACAGTGCTTTGTTCCCATAAATCGATGGAACAAATAAAGAAGGAGTAGTTGTAGCATCACGAAAATTTGTCACAGGTGGTACCACGCCAATTTCAAAGTTTTCATCCACGCCAAGGTATATGATTCTATCTTAGATATCCTTCAATTCCCTGCGTACTGTGGATGGTTTTCTGTGTCTTTTGTGGATCTGCGTTCATTTCGGAAGGCTTTCCAAATTTTATATGTGCTCGAAAACGGACTCAATGCTCGCCGATGCGACCGTTTCAGCGTCAGCGATTCAAATTCGTACATTGTTTGCGATCATAGGAGTCACATGTTATGCTTCGAACCCATTCGGATGCCATGTGCGTGACATTGGGAATGCTAGCGCCAAATCGGTTGATGCAATTTGCATTTGATCGCGAATTTTAACGGGAGCAATGCTAAAATCCTGGTCTCTAGGTTTACTCCTGTCAGTGAACGAATCGCCACCATAAGACTAAAGGCAAAATTTTTCCACATCACGCTGACATGTGCTCATGCTCCGACGGAGGAGAAAAGTGACGAGGTCAAAGACGAATTCTACGTCCAACTTGAAGAAATATATGACCGTAGCCCGGGTCATGATGTTAAAATCGTGCTGGGAGATTTTAATGCCAAAATAGGCCGGGAGAATGTCTCTAGCCCAACAGTCGGAAAATTTAGTCTGCATACTGACATACTGACACATCGCCAAACGGAATCAGACTGATTGATTTCTCTGCAGCAAGGAACATGGTAATTAGCAGCACACGATTTGACCACAAAAACATTCACAAAGCAACGTGGATATCTCCCGATCAAGTAACGAGTAACCAAATTGATCACGTGGTAATCGATGGAAGGCACGCGTCAAGTGTCTTAGACGAACGAGTGATCAGAGGTGCGAACATCAACTCGGATCACCACCTCACTGCAGTGAAAGTGCGTACTAGTCTAAGCAGGGCGAAAACCCAGTCACAGAAAAGGCTGGACATCGCTAAACTGCAGACCGCGGAGATAGCCAATGCCTATTCTGACCAACTCACTCAACTACTTCTAGATGCTCCAACTCCCGAAAATACTAGCGCGCAATGGCTATATATTGCCCACTCGATGGAAAGATTTGCGCGGTCCGGACTGGGGTATGTAAAGCCCTTTAACGATAATGCCTGGTACGATGACCAATGCCGCAATGCCACCCGGGAACAAAATGCTGCATACAGGGCCAAACTGCAGCCGATAGTAACGCGAGCTGTTCATGAAAAGTTCAGGTAGAAGAGGCGGGAGGCGACTCGACTCTTCAGGCGAAAAAAACGAGAGCTTAAGGAGCGGAATATAGTGTGTTTTGAAGATTACAGGAACAGAGGTGAAGCCCGAAAATTCTATCAGAAGATAAAAGGTAAGGTACATGGAACAGGTCTTCCCTCCTGAAAAGACAAGGATGGTCATCTCGTTACTGACTCCGAGAGCGTACTGAGAATAACCATAAGAAGCAAATCGACACTTACCACCTCTTCGTCGATTACAAAGCTGCCTTCGATAGTCCCATAAGGCATCGACTATACGAAGCCATGTCTGAGTTCGGTATTCCTGCGAAGATAATTCGTCTCTGCCGGTGTACCCTTACGAATACCAAATCCTCTGTTCGGATTGGCAAGGATCTATCTGCACCATTCGATATGACGAGAGGTCTTAGACAGGGTGACGGTTTGTCATGTATGCTGTTCAATATAGTGATGGAGAAGGTTTTAAGGAAAGCAGCGGTTAACATGTCTGGCACCATATTTAATAAGAGCCACATGCTGCTCGCATATGCCGATGATATCGACATTATCGGTCGAACGATGCGAGAGGTAACAGCCGTTTTCTCATCAGTTGAAAAGGAGTCAGCGAAATCGGGTTTGGCAGTGAATGAGGACAAGACGAAGTTAATGGTATCATCGAACAAAGTGTCCACCCGTTGGGGACACAGCGTGGACGTTAACAACTATTGCTTTTAGGTAGTGGATGAATTTATCTGCCTTGGATCCGCCATGAACAAAAACAACAGTGTCAGCCTCGAAATAAAAAGGAGAATAGTGCTTGCCAACAGTTGTTTCTTTGGACTACGCGAGCACTTTATAAACACCACCCTATCTCGAACTACCAAATTCCATCTGTACCAGGCACTACTTTTACCGGTCCTGTTGTACGCCTCCGAATCTTGGGTGCTTATAGAGGCAGATGCAGCTCATCTGGCGGTGTTTGAGAGAAAAATACTCCGCAAAATATATGGACCCATTTGCGTAAACGGCGAGTTTAGGATTCGGATGAACCATGAGCTGTACGAGTTATACCACGACATTGATGTCGTCAAGCGAATCAAAGTGCAACGATTACGCTGGCTAGGCCATGTCGTGAGAATGGAAGAGGAAACTCCAGCGCGAAAGGTATTCTATCAAGACCTCGAAGGACGGCGCAAAAGAGGGAGACCGCGACTACGTTGGAGGACCAGGTGGAGGAATCACTGACGCTGCTTGGTAGGACTGACTGGAGACGGTGCGCACAAGATCGAAGCGAATGGAATTCTTTGATCATTTCGGCCTTTGACTTAGGCACTAAGACATAAATATATATATGTGTCAAGTTGTTTTAAAGGCTAATAATAATAATGCTAAAATCAAGATCGTCAACAACCTTCCTCAGCGAATCGTACACGTTCTTGTACTCGGCATTCAACAGTGGCACATTTGTTTAAACTCTTTCGGTCAGAACAAAAACAACAGTGTCAGAAAGAGTTTGAACAAATGTGCCACTGTTGAATGCCGAGTACAAGAACGTGTACGATTCGCTGAGGAAGGTTGTTGACGATAAAACGGAAGGCATGTATTTTTCTCAATGCTCCGGGTAGGACAGGCAAGACTTTTTTTTGTTGAAATTTCAAATAACGTAGGCCGCAGCATCCTCTGGCATGGCTGCCATGGCAGTTGAACTGAAAATTTCGTTTTAAAACTGCCGATGAATCTACTTTGGTTGAAAATCCAAAGAACAGCGATGCGATAATGCTAAATCAATATTTGGGATGAATGCACGATAACGAATAAAAGAGCTTTGGAAGTATACGACAGAACGGTGAAGGATTTACGAGGTGATTAAAAACGATTTGGTGGGGCTATGATTTTGCTCACAAAATCTACTGCTGCTAATTGACTTAAACCATACTTGAAATCGTCATCAATGTCAAGAAGTTAAAATTGACCACGAACATGACAGTCGCATTGCAGAACCTCCCACCGTCTGCTGAATTCTCGAGACAACTGCTGGCGCTTGGCAATGGCCAAATTTGTGTTGATGTTTTGACAGATTTCGTTCCCTGCAATTGTGCGAGTTGACATCGCCTTAAGAGCATCTCATCACATTGCACAAAATTATTATAATCACGATTGGATTAATTAACGGGCAGTACTAGATGCGGAGAATAAAGACGTTGATATCTTGAACTTCATTTTAGAAAGTAAAGTTGCATTCGTACAAATCCGTTTACAGCGGCGGAAAACTTATCAAAAAAACATTGTTTATCATGCCACTCTTTACTGAGTTTATCTGAAAGCATTAAATTGGGGCGAGACGAAGTTCGCCGGGTCCTCTAGTTTTACATAAGATTCATGTATATTTAGCTATTTTTGAAGCAGAAGGGCGGGAGGTGAGTTGGGGTAGTGAGAGATGGATTTGGAGCGGTTAATTTATGTCTATTTTAAAAAGTATTTGTGTACGCTGATTCCATACAAGACCGATGAAGGGCGTCGAATGCTGCTATATAGTCGTCGAAGAGATGATATGTGCCGATCGCTTTTCGGGACTATATGGTCAGTTGTTTACCAGGTCTAAAGTCACACTGATAATGTCCCATCAGATTGGATAATACTGGCTTTAGTCTTTCACATAGCACACTCTACATGACTTTGGACATGATGAGGAAAAGGCTAATCGCCCGGTAGTTAGAGAACACAACTGGATCACCTTTTTCAGCTCAGGACATAATACACATGGAATCAAGTCATTTTGCTTGCACTTGTTAAGCCAAACTATGCTTGGCTTTACTTCTATACTTGTATCTCTCTGTATCCACGTTGTCCCTTTCCTTGATATTAATTACCTAACAGACTGGGTTACAATTGGTTATAGCGTTTTCCTTTGAGCAGCATCCTGTTCTTTAGGCGCTATTCGACATTTTTCATTGTACTAGGATTTGCTTGAGCGCCGTTTTTCATATCTAAGTACGGTTGTTGACTAGTCGAAAAGTCAAGCCTTAAGTGAATGACAATTCCAATAAGCACACTGTGATTTGCTCACACTGTGTGTTTGTACCAAGAGTGACGACAGTTGCTTATGAGTACATTCTATTTAGAGAATTTGTCGCCAGTCGGATGGTGGTGCCTTCTCTATAGAGAGTCCGAATATGGCCGTCAACTAGTGGTTCCGTTTGTTAGTTTTTCTTATAAGTATTTTCATAGCCAGTATAGAACCTGAAGGCGAGTGGCTAGTCAATACAATATCTAGTATTTTCAAAATTTACATAATTGTTAATTTACTCAGTACAACACATGATTTTGGGACTCAGTTCTAAGAACTGCACGTGAAATTAGCCCCAAAGAGAAAAAGTTGTGCATCATGCGTTTTGTCAAGTTACACGCCATAATAATTTTGTATCAAGTTGAAGTTAGTAAGTATCATATTGGGAAATTTTTTACGTTTTAGGCTCTTTTGTTATATTGTTATGTGGTGGCGTATGATTAGCATAAGTAAAATTCCACGGAAATCATACGCCACGGAGTACAACAGTTTTATTGTAACTGCTACAGAATAAACCCAGTTCAAAATCATTTGATGAATGGAAAAGTGAAACTCTTGCTTATGTAGGGAAACGTTATATGAACAGATTAAAGGAATTGTAATTCTTATTTTATTTTAATTTGTTTCAGCTATATCGGTCTAGTGGTTCTCGAGTTATGACAAACAAAAGAGACTTAAACGTGAGAAATTCCCCTATTCGATACTTACTAACTGCAAATCGATATTAAATTATTATGGCATGTAACTTGAAAAAACGAATGATGCAGAACTTCTTCTTTTTGGAGCTACTTTTACGTGCCGTTCTCTGAATTGAGTCCCAAATCAATGAGCTGAGAAATGTTGTACTGTGTAATAATATGAAACATTTGGAAATTTCGATTACATTTATATGCATATGGTTATGTGTTAAACTTAAATCCCTTTGACCTGTCGATTTTTTATCCTCTATCTAGAAATATTTCTACCACCCGTTTAACTTTATGACCCAATACAACTTTAAACACACGGCAATTTCTAAGCATGAAACCAATTAGTTCATATTTTCTATATTGCTAACATAATTACTACATTATTAATTATTTACTATAAAACGATAAACTTTCTTTACACTCATGAATTTATTAACAACAGCGACAACAACAGCAACAACAAAATTGTTATGACCAATACCCAGACAAATTAGATACTAGTGTCCTTAAAAATAAAGTCATTGTTAAATCTATTACAAACTACTAGGACATACTTAAAAGCTGCAATAAACTAAGGACATCAAACAAAAGCACTTAAGCTTTTCAATATTATAGTAGAGCAGAGAAGAGCATAGCAGAGAAGAGCATAGCAGAGCAGAGCAGTGAAAGATGAAAAAAAAAACCTCCAACTGAGTTTAAAGGGAAGTAGGAAGATTTGCCAGAAAATGCTACTATTTTTTGTAACATGTTTGAGAGAGTGACAAAAAAACACAGCAGAATATTAGAGGGCAATGTGCCACACTATATTACGAAATGAACATTTAGATGGCTTGTTTTTTTCTCTATGCTTTCCAACAATTTTGTTCCATTGACATCTGTGTTACACATAGCCTCACAATCGTATAAGACCATCAGCATCAGCACCAGCAGCTGTAGCACTACAATAACACCAGCCGGGGGCACAAACAACGACACATCCACACATGCTTCCATACCCGGCGTTATCGCCATGAACATCAACTTCAACAGAGGGTATCAGTGGCACCAACAACAACATCTCTATCTTTCATTCTCAGTATGGGAGATAACATTAGTTAAATTTTAATAATGTACCTCTTTTTAAAACAAAAAAAACAACGGGGAAAAAATCTAGCAAACACAACAAAAAAATAGTACGAAAGTGAACAGTCAGTCAGTGGAGGCAACATCATTTTGTTCCACTTAACTACTTGAACGGCAGGAAATAAAGTTTAACTTGCAGCACACGGCAGCATGGCAGCGACAACAGCAACAAGCTACAAGCTGCCATGAATGAACGTACATAAACAAAACGATGAATATAAAAATAAGCGACAGAAATAGAGAGACAAAATACAGGACAACAGTATCGTCAGGAGCAGCGACATTATTATGCCTCAAGTGGAGATGAAAATGATTACGAAACGAGTACGAGTATTCCACTAAAATGGGTCGAATATGGTGTACCCTTTAATGATACTTTGCCAAGGCGAATTTGTTGCGAGGAATTGTTAAAAGCTAAATATTTTTGCAAAAGATGGCATTGCACTGCGTGACAATGGGGTTCCACAATCAGTTCTATATATTATGAAAATGAAAGATTTTTCCCAAATTAACTTTATATATTTGTTATGCTAGGTTTTGTTAAGTCATCACATCGTCGTTTTTCCTCTGTTAGGCCTATTTATACAAAAATTGGTATTAAGTTTTATTTAACCTCATGACCATTTTTGTATTTGATAGAAAATATAGAGGTCAAATAGGTCATGATCGTAATTTGGGTTTTTTTTCGGGATAATTCCAGAAATTTAGCGATGAATTGATGTTAATAGTGCGGTCGTGTTGATGAATTGGATTCGTCGGCAATTTGGGTTAATAACAGCAATTCAGAATGTATTGATGAATCCGCATTGACAATTAAGGTTCATATCGGGAACGTATTGATAATTTGGGTCTTTTGGCAATTCAGTTGATGTTTGCGACTTGGGATCGTTTTGCAATTCCGCATCCCATCGACAGAGCAGGTTCTTGTTGATAATTCTGGTTAGTCGGCAATTCAGCTTTGTGTCTGGAACTCATGAACGCCGGAGGGCTGGTACAAATATGCTAAATTGCTAATTTCTATTAGGCAACTAAAACGAAGAGTATCTTCAGACCGAAGTCGGGACAAATAACCGAAATTATATGTAATCAATCGAAATTGGATTCAACTGACCGAAGTCCGACCGAAGACCGGTGTTAACAACAGAAATGGAGTTCAACCCACCGAAGCTAAATTCAATTGACACAAGTCCGACTAAACCGACCTGAATTAAGTTAATCGAAATTGGATGCAAACAAGCGATGTTAATTTCACCTCTCCAAAGTCCAATAAACCTATCGGAGTCCTATTAATCCAATCGCAATTGGGTTCAATCAAAAAATATAGAATTCAACAGACCGAAGGCCGATTATATCGACCGGAGTCGAATTTAACCAACCGAATTAGAATTCAATGGACCGAATTTCAATAAAAACGACCACAGTCGATTTAAACCAACCTAAATTGGGTTCAATCGACAAATATTGAATTCAACAGACCGAAACGCCGATTATAACGAGCGAAGTCGAATTAAACCAAACGAATTTGAATTCCATAGTCCTAATTTCGATAAAACTGACAACCTATCGAAATTGGATTCAACAGACCGAAGTTCGATAAAAGCGATCACAGTCGATTTAAACCAACCGAAATTGGGTTCAATCGACAAATACTGAATTCGACAAACCGACCGGAGTTGAGTTAAACTAACCGAAATTGGTTTTAACCTACCGCAATTGGATTTAAGAGACCAAAGGCCGATAAAATAGATCGGTGTCTAGTTAAACCAATCAAACCTTGGTTCAACTTTCAAGAATTTGGATTTAAAAAAAAAAGTCCAATAAACCGATCGAAGTCTAATTATACCAACCGAAGTTGCATGCAACAGAAATGCATTGCATTCTATCGAAATTGGATTTAATCAACGAGTATTGAAATCAACAGGTCGAAGCCCGATTATATCGTTCGGAGTCCATTTAAGCTAACGCAAATTGGATTCTTAAGACCATAGTCCAATAAAACACACCGAAGTCGAGTTAAACCTACTGAATTTAGGTTAAACCAACCTTAGTCTGATTAAACCGACCGAAGTCGAGTTGAACCTACTGAAATTGAGTTCAACATACCTTAAATGGATTAAAAGGACTGAAGTCCGATTATTCCGAACGGAGTTTTGTTAACCAAAGTGAAAATTTAATCTACAAATATTGAATTCAACAGACGGAAGTCCGAGTATACCGACCGGTGTCGAATTTAACCAATCGAATTTGGATTCAATGGACCGAATTTCGATAAAACCGACCGGAGGCGTATTAAATCCTAAACGAAATTGGATTCAACAGACTAAAACCGGTAAAAACATATAAAGTCGATTAAAACCAACCAAAATAGTGCTCAATCGACAAATATTGAATTCCGAACTTAACAAACCGAATTTGGGTTAAACCGATTCGATAAATCTGACCGGAGTCGCATTAAACCCACCTATATTGGGTTCAACCTAGGGAAATTGGATTTAACAGACCAAACCAATCAAAATTGCGTTCAACGTACCGAGATTGGGTTCAGCAGACCGAAGTCCGATAAACCGACCGAAGTCGAGTTCACCAACCGAAGTTTCATTCAACAGACTAATGACCGATTTAACGGACTGGAGTCAAGTTCAACCAATCGAAATTGGGTTTAGTCATAAAATATTGAAATCAACAGATCGAAGTCCGATTTTATCGATCGGAGTCGAGTTAAGCAAACCGAAATTGGATTCAACATATCATAGTCCAACAAAAAAACACCGAAGTCGGTTTAAAAATACCAAAATTGGATTAAGCGGGCTGGAGTCCAATTAAACCGACCGAAGTCGAGTTAAACTAACCGAAATTTGGTTGAATCAACAAATATTAAATTCAACAGACCGAATCCACTTAATCCGACCGGAATTTAACCGAAGTCCAAACCAAATTGGGTTTAACCTAGCGAAATTGGATTAACTAGATCAAAGTTCGATTATATCGACCGGTGTAGAGGTAAGCTAACCGAAATTTGCTTCGACCTACTGAAATTGGATTCAATAGACCGAATTTCGATTATACCGACCGGTGTAGAGTTAAGCTAACCGAAATTTGCTTCATCTTACCGAAATTGGATTCAACATACCGAATTTCGATAAACCGACCGGTGTCGAGTTAAATAACCATCCAGAACCAAGTTCAAACAACAAAAGATGGGTTCAACAAATCTTACTTAAAAAAACCTAAACCTAACCTTTGCACCACTTGCATGAAATATGGGAAAGCTTCTCGCGTTATTGTAAATAGACACGTTTTCTAATTAAAGACTCACATAACGGCACCTCCTGTTTATAGGCCACAATATGAGTTTGTGTTAGTGAGTTGTTCTCTTCCCTCTCTCACTGTAGTGAAGATAATTTTTTTATAGTTTCTTTCATAACTATAAACAAAGTTATAATATAATAATCCAGGAAATATTACTGCCATGCGCGTGCCAATGTCCATTAATATAATGAATTCATTTTTACCGAAAAAATTCATATCTTTTATTGTCGTGCTAACAACAAGCTTCGACACAACCGCATCGGACGAATGCTCAAGCGAGACCGAATGCATTTGTTTGTTTTCATTCAATCTGTGAGAATACATGTGTGGCTCTCTCTCATGTTGCCCTTGTGCTAGCTCTCACGGTTCGCTGTTATAGAAGAATGCAAGCGTCAGCTGTTTGAGAAACTTTTACTAGACATGCCAATTAACTCGATACTATGCATACTGCGAAGTTTCTATCGACAACATCGAGGGGGCCGCAGAAGCAAGAAATGTAGATGGCTGAGGCAAAAAACGATACTTATATCTCCAGCATGATAGTCGTGTGTAGTGACCATCGTTCTGCAGCCGTCCCAGGATTCAACAGATCTGAGTCCGATTGATTCAACCGAATTATAAATCTAGTGAAAATTGCGTTAAACCAATAAAAGTTATATTCAACAGACTAATGTTCGTCTCGGAAGAAGCCAATCGATAAATGATCAACCATTTATGTAGACGTAGTTTGGATGTTAAGAGAATTACGTTGTACAACACATTCAGGTACGGATCAATGCACAATTTTCCATGTGGTAGCCGATTTCTCAAGTTTTTTTGGGGTGACTATTGGTTTGTTATGGTCGTGTGCACAGTTGGGGTGGAGCAAAGCTATTGATCTTCTACATTTATTGCCCCTAAATTAGCTTTACTGTGTTGTAGCAACTGGAGGAAGTAGCTGATAATAATAATAATAATAGTTGATAATTCTTTATATAAATTTTCAATATATCGGCACTCGAACGGGCATGGAATCCGATTATCATACGATCATTGTTGGCAACTCTGTTTCTTTCTTTTGTATATAACAAGGTTTATGTCAAGGATTGCTAGTTGTTGTTGTTTTTGAGTTTAAACCACTATTTTCCTCCAAGAGATGGTGCCAGCTGGTTTTATTGATTTATTTTAAAGATGTTGATAAATCTTCTCCATTTGTCCTTGGTCCTTGCGCAATGTGGGTTTTTTTGTTGTAGTGAAAGCATCTAGAAGAGTTTTGTTGGCTGGAGAACTCGGAGGTATTTGAAAAGTAATTTTTCATCGCTGTTAATGCCACACTCAAAAAAAAACCCATTTGTTGCTCGCTTGCTGCAAAAAAAGTTGTTTTGTTTCGAAAATTCAACGTTTACCTCAATCGTTGAAGTATTCGACACAAAATGAAACAGTTGCCATCAACATTGCTTTTTTTACAGTACACGAACATTTGTTTACTCCTGCATCGTTTAATTTTTCGTTTGGGACAACGATGGGAGACGTTTGTGCAAAATATAAAACCTTTGTATTTGGGAGAGTTAAGAGAACAAAGAGCGTTACTTATTTCGAACAGCAAGCGAACATTCGTTTGGGACAACCGTAGAAGATTTTTGGGGAATATTTAAATCTTTTATGTTTAGAAGAGTTGAGAGAACATGCTTTTTGTTCTCTCAACTCTCCTAAACAAAAGTTTTATATTTTGCACAAACGTCTTCCACGTTAGTCCCGAACGAATGTTCGTTCGCTGTGACAAATGAGTGAGTGGCGTGTATCAATCATTGAGATGTTCCAGAATGATCGCTATCGTGTAGTGTTATGGTGTTTAGTTTTTCGTTTGTGGTTGAATTGTGAACATCAGTTTGTTGAGCGTCGTGTCAGTGTTTTTTTTCTTTATGTAAAGACAATGTTCTTAAAAGTGAATTTCAATGGAAAAGACAATCTAGTGAAAAAACTAACACTTTTGACGAGTTTAATAATAAATTAAAGAAAATGTTTGAACTATCAGTGGTGTTATAATTCGCTAATAATAATTTGGAAATTGCGCAAGAAGATATTATGAATATATTTCACAATATGTAAGCTATTGCTCATAAAGGGTATACACATAAAGGGTAAGTATTTTATTTTTCAAGAAGCTGAACACCAAATGAAACTTGAAGAGCAACTTCATTATTTTTGATATGGTTATGAAAATTTTACCCTTTTATGTTATTGCAGGCCCTAAAGACAGAAACAAATTAATCGTATTATTGAATATGGAATTCTTTTATTCGAACACAGTCGTTCTCGAATACACCTGGACACAAATGCAAATTTGTATACTTAAAGGTAACATATGATATTAAAATATGTCTGTTAATTTTATTCATTTACTAAATTGGTTTTTTTTTCAGGAATTCACAATATTTTTGGAAAGGAATCACTAAATCATTTTTGAGAACTTCAGAGTGAACAAAAATTTAATCAATTGTAAATGTATGTGTAAAATTATAAATCCATCTATATATTACTAATGAAAATAAAAATAAATGAAAATTCTATTTAAAAAAATATGGTATTTAATTTTGGGAAAACAAAAATCCCGATTGGGCCAATGGCGTTTACCGTTTGCAACAAACGAGTTTGTATGTTTGCAGCAAACGAGGATTTATTTTGTGGTAAAAGTGGGTTATTTTACGGCAAATACAATTGTTTTTGCGACAAACGAAATAAACGTTTGTTTCTACTCGTTTTTCATTTGTGGCAAACGTGGATTTATTTTGCGGCAAACACAATTGTTTTTGCTCCAAACGAGTTTTCCATTTGCGACTAGCGAAATAAAAGTTTGTGTCTACGTTCTTTTCATTTGTGGCAAAAGAAATTTTATTTTGCCTCAAAAGAGTTTTTCGTTTACGACTAACGAAATAATAGTTTGCCGTAGTCGTTCTTCGTTTGTTACAAACGTATATTGAGTTTGCGGTAAACGATTATTTCATTCCCACAATAGCCACAACTACTTGTGGTAAACAAGTTTTGTTTTGTGGCAAATGAAAACTTTAAACGAAGTTCATTTGTCTAATTTTTCGTTTGGGAGCAACGAATTTTTTCCTTCAGTGCAGTGCCCCGGCTGGAAATCGAACCCGGACTGCAAATCTACGTCACTTCCACTGAGCTATCGAAGGCTAAGATTTGTCAATCGCAATGGCTATTGTATAGGCCGAATTAAGATTATGCTTGTATATTTAAGTATACAACTGTTTTGTTGGTGATGTATTTGCATGGATGACTTTCGTCCCATTACACTTTCTTTTGTAATTCCCTTTGTTTTTAACCTCAGATACATAAAAATGTATCCGAATATATCTGTTTGACAAAATAAACTTTTTGCAACATCTCTTCTTTTCGATGATTCATCAACCGTTACTAGTATTTTGAAGAACTCAACCACCTCTCAATTCATGTATACAGCATCTAGAAGATACCAACATATTCTCTCTACAGTTGTTGGCAAATGTCCGGGAAAATATATTTTTCACGTGGCTTTACTCATTCATCGTTGTTGTAGTTGTTTCATGTATGTAGTTGCTCATAATGTCCCTATTTTGTTATTCGCTTTATAATGCTGCTGCTGCTCTTTTTGCGCCGAGTTCATTCATATTGGGATGTAAGTAAAAGTTTTGCCAGTTGCAACTCAAGTGTGAGCATGAGTGTATTTTAAACATATGAACGAACGCGAGTGTGTTTTATACGTATGTGTGAGTGTGTGTTTGGGTGATCACATATGCAAGATAATTTAATATTGCCCTTAGACAAAATTGCTCTTGTAGTTTGTAATAAAAACAAAAAAAAATAAAACACCGGTAACGACAAAAAAACCAAAGCAAAGAAGTAAAAAAACCAGGACGATGCTGTTGTTGCTGCTGTTGCATGTTAGATATTAAAGCATGTTCCTCAAATAATGTTTGCAGCTCAAACACACTCACAAACACATACGGACAGAAAGCAACAGAATGCGAATGTGGCACAATGTTTTTCATATTTCCTTCAAAATGTAACAGTTTAAAATTTCCTGTTCCGGATGTTGTTGCCACAAAGTGTTAGATGTTATTTCTTGTTGTTGATAGAGGGTGCAAACAACACTGGCTACAGAAACACTTGCGCATATTCCTTTTGTGTGTGTGTTCATGTAAATGTTGTTTTTTTTCTTTAGTAGATTCTCTCTTGTTCGTTGAGTAATCATTAACATTTACCACTAAATATGTTGTAGAAAATCTGCATGAAACATGTAGAATTTCGTATGCAACATAAAAATATGGGTAACGTATGAGTGATTTCCAGGGGAAGACTTGTATTGATTCAATTTGAGACCAAGTATACGTCATGGTGTACAATTTGGAAATGTGTTTCACTTTTTCGGTGAACAAAAAACTAAGACACATAATATGAAATATGCACATTCAATAGGAGCTTAATTTGAAAATTGCCCTCGTCCGATGGGATGAAGGTATATATCATCATTATGCGGAAAATGTGTAACGCAACAAAAGAGAAGAGTTGGACCCCAGTATCTGAAGACGAAATTTATTTCAGGACCTTTCAAGTCGGGTCATGTCCGTCTGTCTATCTGGCTTGTGGGAAGGATAACTAGAGTAAACCGTAACTGATCGTTATTAAAATTTACAAGTATTAATATTTTCCAAAGTGTTTTGGTTTTAAAATAGGATGAATAGCCTCACACCTTCTCGTATCTCCCATATACAAATTATCTATATTTGGAAAATTAATATATCACATATATTTACCAAACGGACAATCGCAGGATATTTGAATTTGGTCAGTTTAAAAACCTTGTATTAGTAGACAAACCTTTCACCTACTTCTGGTACCTCCCATTCATGACCGAATTGACATCCATAGTTTTATATACATACGTTTTTTGTAAGTACACTGAGTTAAGTTTTATTATGCGTAAGATCTACGGTTATTAAAATTTGCATCAGGAATGGATATGGACTATATATAGGTTGACCACTTCTTGTACTTCTCATACAAAATGACGTATTTTTTGAAAATTATTTTTACTATCTATCAATTTATATTAGTGTATCAGAAGTGTTTTATTGTTTGATATTTTTGGTCAAATTCAGTGTCACGCACTAGGATGACGCGTTTCGAACTCCATGACGAGTACATCTTCAGACCCCTTTGTGACGAACTGATCATAATATCCATTTTGTGAACTGGAGGATATTTACATAAGGGGAGTTAATTTATCTTGTAATACTAGGGAAAACCTCATAAATCCATACCATTTGACACATCACTTCTTGTATATTCCTTCTGTATAGTTGTTGCTAGACAGCCCTTGGCCGAATATTTCGGGTCAGTCCGTTACATAGAACCAGCTGCCGGGAGAAGAGAATGCATTTTGCAGGCGTTTTATTGAGCACCCAGGGAGAGAAAATGCAAAACAAAGTTTTGTTCGCAAACTTCACAATCAGCCAGTATCGGACATACAACCACCACAACCCTCCATCCTTCAACAGAGTCAAACCATTAAGACGATTGGCTTCGACGGCACCTACATGCTGATGCTAAAACACCTTGGCGAGCTGAGATTCGAGTACTTGACAATGTTTTTCAACCTGTCAATATGCAGCCTGATAATGCCCAGTGCCAGGAAAAAGATAAGGTCATCTCTAAACTAAAACCTGGAAAGGACTCTACAAAGGGACAATCCTAAAGACCAATTTTCCTATTGTCGCCAATCGCGAAGACTCTTGTGGCAATCCTAATCCCCTAAATTTTAATAGTTTATCAACTTAGGAGATGACCACTTGCTTAATCTCCACTTGTTCTATTAACTCCATTACAGATGGATTTGCGAATTGTCTAAGTGGTCGTCAGTCGCTCGTAGAGTTTAGAGACTCGTCCTCAAAGCCCCCTACAGTTAAACAAGAAGTACCACAGGGCGGTATTCTATCACCTCTACTGTTTAATTTCTACCTCTCTAAACTTCCCATATCTCCATAAGGTATTGATATGATATCTTAAACGGGCGACTGTACCATTATGGCGACCGGCCAAAACACTGATGAGGTATGCAATCGTGTGCATGGATATTTTGGCGATTTACACCGTTTCTTCACTGGACTTAACCTATAACTATCTCCAACGAAGCTTTCAGTCTTCACCAGTCATCCGCAACAATCTTCACCACCTGAACGACCATAAAAAGAAGAATTACTGCTTTGGGTCAATACGAAGCATACTACCGACTGCCTTGCAATTGCTACTATGCAGCATCAGTGTAGTCACCGAATGTAAGCGAGAAGCAATGGAAGAACTTGCAGACATGCCAAAATGCCGCACTGAAAACTGCAACATGGTACATCCACATGTATTCTGAAGACCACGTACATAAGGAGACTGGGCGATATCGAACTAGTCGAAGGAGTAACTGCTCAGTTTGTTAACCGCCCAGCCATTGCAACCGCCACGTTGTGGTTAGACTCCCATCTCCTAGGCAGGTCAGGAAGGACCTTCTTAATGTAGAGCGCAAGGTCCAACTCTACAAAAAAGTGCTTCTAAAAACAAATATCATATCAGGCAGGCATAGCGGAAATTTGAAGCCGTAAATAATTACAGAGTGAATGTCGTGCTAGGAGAGCACCCTCCATCAGTAACTTCGGAGAAAGAAGAGTTGTTTTGATTCAACTAAAAGCAGGCTAAGAACAGCCGTCTCTATTCATTCTGGCAAGGATTGATGGAAATACCTCGAATACCTGTCTCAAGGACCACACTACACCTATTCAACTGTCCTGCCAAACTAACTCAGCTTGTTCCCGGGTATTTTTGGACCCACAAAATGGAAGCAGACACTTTCTTGGTCTCGAAAGATATAGTTATGTTGGAGCTATCGAAGGCCACCGGTCAGTGGTCAACTCTGCTGCTCCAGTCCTTCTCTTAGTGATACCGACTGAAGAAATATTCAAAATGCTGCTCTACTGACTGTAATGGGTTGCATGCAGATAACCTCTGAACACCACGTACAGGATGAAACGGAAGTCCTCCCAGACATGGAACACAATGCCATGCTTACCAAGCAGTTTCTTTTAGGATTTCATTGGAGGAGTCATCTCAACTTTAACATCACAAAGTTGGATGCTTCCACGAGACCTGTCAGGAAGGACCTTCTAGTCGAAGGAAATAAACCAAAATTTAGGCATCGTTGTCGATGGTATCCATATCCCGGCTGCGCACCACCCAAAAATGTTGGTGGCACCTAAGCACTAATTGCGAAATAGAAACAAGGTTACAAGACAGAGGGGTTTTGATAAAGTATCATTGTTGGAACCTATAACAATTGGCCAGTCCGTGGTTAACTATGCTGCTCTAGTGTGGTCTTCTTCTCTGAGTGATACCTAGTTGAGAATTATTCAAAATGCTGCCCTCCAGGCTGTAATGGGTTGCATGCATTTAACCTCTGAACACCACGTACAGGATGAAACGAAAGTCCTCCCAGACACGGAACACAATGCCATGCTTACCAAGCAGTTTCTTTTGGGATGTCATTGGTGGAGTCATACCAACTTTAACACCACAAATTTGGATGCTTTCACGAGGCATGTCAGAAAGGACCTTCGTGTATACGAGGAGAACGTACGCAATTATGTGCAAGATCCCTTGGATCGTATCTGGTATGCGACATTCATAGAGACGCCATAAATATCGCTGTTTCAGGTTAGCGCTTGAATGTAGTACTTGGAGATCTCCCACTGCCCGTGGCTGATATAGAGAAAATGCTGCCACGGTTGAAAAGAGTTGTTATGGCAAAACTAAGATCGGGATGAAGCAACAGGTCGTGTCAACCCTAACATATGCCCAGCATGTGGTTAGGGTACCCATGATACCCACCACATATTTTGCTGTTCAGCCTACCCTTCTTTACTTAACCAAATGGATTTAGTAATCCATTGGAAGTTGCCAAATTTTGTCGATTTAAGTCTATTAGCATTCCAAATACGTGAAATCTAAACACAAAGTTCTATGGATGAAGCAACTTCCTCAAAATATGTATACTAATAAAGGTAATGAATTTACTGATAAATGGTCTACCCAGTTGTTAAAATACCCATTACTTTATAACCGTTATCAGTTTTATTTAGCAGGAATCAATGATGATTCTCTCGCTTATATTCCCCATTAAATTTAGCATAGGAGTGTCATAGGCCGTTTAATCGGTGCGCTCTCGCTTACAAAGTAAGCGACAATGTCAGTAAATGCCATTTCAGTTGCAATTACGTTATTTATTTATTTATTTATTTATTTATTTATTCAGTCAAAGTAAGATACGATGTCAGCAGGTGCCTCTTGAATCGATGTTATATTGAGTGGACAATATTTTTTACATTACACACGCGTGACATTCTTAGTACTTAGATCGCTCGCTTATAATGTCATATTGATGTCGAATCATTTACCGCTGGGTAATTAAGAGTTTATTGTCTTTCAACAATGTGCAAAGTGTCGAATCTCCAGCTCAACTGCACAATTTGTATCTAAAAGATTTAAATGGTTCAAAATTTGATAAACACATAGACTATTCTCTCACTAAATGATACATCAAATATAAATTTCTTTATTGCAAGTCCTTAAATTAATATGGCTTTAACACGTTGGCTTGCCACTTCAGTCGATTGCCGTGAAATATATGTATAATACTTAATACCTTCATCATTCAGGCCATTTAGTTTGAAGTGATTTTAATTAATATGCAAAAAAGCAACATTTGTATATTTTCCCGTTGTTTTTGTTCGAATCTTATCCAATCTGTATTCCAATCAGTATTACGCTCAATAAATATTTGTTTTTGCCACTTATAGGATTTTATAATATAAACATTGTACTCGTACACGGTATATACAAAACACGTTACACGTTTTTGATTGTGACGGCGCATATAATTAATTGAATTAATGAACTTAAATCAATCGATGCCACTATCACACTGAATAATTTAACATTCAGACTTGTTTTTCTTTTTTACAGATTCATTTATAAAGGGCGAGTTTTTTCTTGCAGCTTATTGAAGCTATTGAAGTGTAATTTGTAATGAAGTTGCAGGTAAAATGTAAAATCCGATAAACAGCGGCTTTAATAGACTCTACAGTAACATGTACACTTTGTGGTATACAGTGATAGTAATTGATAGCACTTTAATGCTTCAAGTATTGAATCGTTCTCGTAGATAAAAACTTCGATTCCTTAGTTTAACAAAAAACATAACAATGCACTCAATTTATGTTACCCTTAAGCGGTGCACTTCACAGACTGTTTGTGTAATTAAGTGCAACAGAATAAAATTTAAACTCTTCTGTGAGGATTCAAACTCAATGCCGGTTTTTTTGTTATTACTTGGCATCGTAGCAACACTTCATAACTTTCATATTGCGACTACCAACAGACAGACCGGCATTTATGTAATTTTATTTATTATATAAATTTGTGGTTGAATGACTGAAATGAAAAGTTTTTTTTTAATAATAAAACAATAGCAAGTGTTTTTTTTGCACTATTTTTGCATTTTCAACATATTTTTTCGTTGCAATAATTTACGTGAACATTAAATGAACATGGCTTGTTTGTTAATACAGAGGAGAATTACAGGAGAGAATACAAAAACTCATAAATAGCAAAATAGTAACAAAATAATTTACATTACATTACTCATCCTACTAGCTTATTGATTTTTTTTTCGTTTTGTATACTATGAATGGTTAATAAGAATTATTGAATAATAAACAATATACATTAACAGACTTCATTTGTATAGACGGTAAAGATGAGGGTCGTTGTACCTCTAAAACAACCACAGAAATTTCTGTCTTTACGGACGGTTTATAAATTGAAAAGGGCATAGGAGCTGGACAGGACACAGCGAAGACCTGTAACTAAGCTTCTCTTTCAGGCTACGTAATGAATGCAGTGTTTTCGGGCTGAGGTATTGGTCATTCAGAAAGTCGCGGGCGGAGGCTATTATGGGATGTAGAATTGATACCAGCAGACGGATAACCATCTGTGTGTATAGCAGGGCTGCAATCAAAGCGATCTTTCTGCATTGTGTTAATCAATATTGGTGAGGAACTGTAAGCAGAAGTTGGATGAACTATAGCCTCTGAATGTCAGCCTCTATTAGGTCCCATGAATCAGCTGACCTATTGGCCATAGGAGGTTATACTGTGCCTATTCCTGACTCTGGAAGATGTTCGTTCACCCGCCCATTTAATACCTTTTTAGCTTAGTGAAGGGTTGAATGTGGAAAACAGCAAGCAGACGAACGGACTGTATAACAGCTAGACCGCTGTGACTCGAATACATATAAAATTGTAACAAATAAGTTATCGTTGCATAGGTCTCGATGAGTATAATATTTGTCCTATAGATGTCGCTGACAAACGACATCATTTTGTAATGAAGGCCTCATTTAAAGCAGTTTCTACCCCTAACATTATATTTTTTCTAGGATAAAGCTATTTAACCCTTGTGCTATCTTTCGAAGTATACCCCTAACAACATCTTTTGTTTCAAATTGACCCAGAACCAATTTCACCTAATAAAAAACGTTTTATCTTTCACGAATTTAGTCTTTTATTAGTTTTTTTTTTCAAAAAAAGGTATAACATACTTAAGAAGTTTTAAATAATAAAGTTATTAAAATATAATTATTTTGTTGACAGTTGTTGCATAAAGTTTTTTATGGTCATTGCATATACAAAATAAAACATATATATAAAAATTCTTAATATAATATAGACCTTTTCTTCATATCTGTTATTTTCAATGGGAGAAAGGTTTTGTTCTTTCTGACAGTACCCACAAGGGTTATACTTCGGGCAAGCAGTTGCAGTCCAAGGTTGTATGTAGTGAAAAAATTGTCGTACACAGATATTTACATACATACATGTTACAAAATATGCCAATAAAAAAATGATTTTTTTCGGGTTGCGCGTTCCTAGCACGACCGCAATACACTTTTATTGATAGGTGCAAGTTTGTCACGCTGGCGACGTTCCGTTCTATATACAGCGTTATCAAACTGCAGGATTTCCAGAACTGCCATGAATCTCTTGAGGGACATGGTTCCACGAAAAATGGGTCTCCCGTTCTTATCGTCCCATAGATTTGCTAGACTTTCACAATGGGATTTCATTACAGATTTCGATAAGATCTATTGGCTTCCACCCTGTTTCAAAAATGTGTGAGCCTTTTATATTTGGCATTTTAATTACTATGTTATTTATTCCATTTGAATAAATAGTTCGAAAGATGACTTGATATCCGTAACCAAGGACGTAGCTTTTCTGGTGGGTCCTGGTTTATTATTTAGTATTTGTCAATTTCGCAATCTTACATTTACTACTGGTGAGGATGTGTTTGCCATTGTACCGACTTATCCTTCGACAAAAATGACGCGAATTCTAATTGAATCTCATTGGAAACATTTTCCAAAGGTAGAATATTAACCGCGGTAGAGCTTTGACTCGATGATGCATCCTCATCGTACTCATCATCAGTATTTATAAGAAATGCCTCTTCAATCCCGCCATCATTTGCATCACTTTCACCAAAAATATCCTCGTCATCAGTTAGTAGAAGTTCCAACTCTTTATCACTTTATCACGGGTTTTTTCTTTCAGAATTAATTATCTTACATTTTTTCTTTGTGCCATTTCTAAATAATATACTAAATTCTCACTATTCACAAAATTCCAAATGCACAGAATTATAAACACAAGAAAATTCAAGAAATATCAACTGATTAGAAAAGCATGGCACACTACATAATTGAAAAAAAATTTAAACAAGCAACAATGTTAACACAGCGGTGAAAAAAAATGGTTTTTATTTGAAAAATTTGTTCCAAAAAATGCAATCGGTTATAGCGTGAAATCTATATATAATTTATATTAGTCTATATCTTTATATTAACTTGGTGAAATTCAACTTAAAAAGTTTTTTTTTGGGTCAATTTGACCCAAAGAAATCACAAGAGTTAAAAACGAAGAACATTTTGCTTTCGAAGTATACAGTTTTGCTCAAAAACAAAAAAGTTACGTACGACAAGATGTATTTACTGCATTAACACCAATATTTTGTTATGTTGTTTGCATTATAATCGCAAATTATTGCATACTTATTAGCGCTGTCGGAAAAAAAAAATAATAAAATTGATTGGACTTTGTAGCTCAAATTATTACATATTTTTAGCGATAGCGAAACGTCTTTTAAATATTTTCCTGCGATAATTATTTTTTTATTTAGTCACCATCGAAACTTTGTTTTTATTGCAATTAAAATTCATAAAAAGGATATGTTATTAAAGCAAATTATGGCCCGACTCAAGTTGGGTGCACTGTTGGTAATCCGAAGTTGCAGGGTTCGGTTCCTGGCCAGATTGGCACTGGTAAAATTAAAATCGATGACAAAGCCAACAACAACTTATCCTAGATGCTTTCACTAATAATACAAACTGGCAGATTGCGCAAGAAGCAAAGAAACTAGTAAGAAAGTTTAAGTCGAAAAACCAGTCATACATATACCCTTACCCTTAGTAAAACATAAAATTTTCTATCATATTGATATTATTACTCCCATAAATGTATCCTGCTTAAGCTTTACTAAAGACAGAATTTGAGCACGATCGCCTTGGTTGTTAATAATATTAATCGATTACCAAAGTGGGCGGAATGCTACATTTGTTTTTGATATACCAAAAGGGGCGTGGCTAGACTTTCACTTTTTTCTCCAAAACTTCATCCTGCATTAGCTTTACTAAGTACAGAATTTGTGCACGATTAACGCGTTGGGTGTTAATAATATTAATCGATTTGTGAAGCGAGGGGAGTGGTACATTTGTATGGGTGGTACCGGAACGGGCGTGGTTAGACTTTCGAATTTTTGTTCAAAAATTTATCCTGCTTAAGCTTTACTAAATACTGAATTTGGGCGCGATGGCGTTGACATAAATAATAATATTAATCGATTTCTAAAGAGGGCGGTACTAGATAGGTATGGGAGGTACGAAATGGGAAGTGGCTCGACTCTAAGTTTTTTCCAAAACTTTATCCTGATATAGATTTTGTAAATTCAGAATTTGGGCACGATCGCGTTGGGTGTAGTGTTATTATCACTCGATTTCTAAAGTGGGCGGAATGATATATTTGTTTGGGAGGCACCAGAAGGGGCGTTTCCATGTAGCCCATTTACAATACCGTAAGTAGTTTTCTAGAAATATTATCCCTCCTATACGTAGGGTGAGGGTATGACAACAAAAGGGTATAACATCGCAAAGTATATCAACAAAACCAAATGGCGCCATCTTTGGAGGAATTTGGAGGTTACAATTTACAACAACATCTAACAATTCCTTGACGGTATAAAGAATTATAAAGAATAACGAATTATCATCCAAACTGTTACCACAACAACAACAACAACACTAAGGGGAAAGTTGCAAAGACGAATTAAAGTATCTCTCCTCTGTCCGAATAGGACATTTAATATGTTTCAAGCGGTGCCTTCCTTGGCTAACTCGGCCACGATGGCAAATGGGGGCTCCCATGATTTTCTCTTCCTTTTCTAGCCCTTCCCTGTCTCGTTCGATCTCCTTCCATTGTTTTCTACCTTTTCTAACGGACAATCACAATGGATCATCAGATGTCGGTGTGTAGTGTGATGTGGTTTTTACCCGAATCGAAGTGTCCACAACCTAACCTAACCAGAGGGTTATTAATCTGTTTCCTGTTTGGAGGTTATAAGAGAAATATAAATGTTTCAGAAATTGGTCATTTTGTCTAAGTGGTACCAGAAGGGGTCAGCCGATATAGTCCAAATAGTCCATATTCCTCTCTGAGTCAAATGTTCATTAGTGTATTTCCTAGGTTATCTTCAGATCAATTGACGAGGAATCAGATAGATTACGTGGTAGTGGGTGAAAGGCAAGCATCAAGTGTTCTGGACGTACGAGTGATCAGGGGTGCGAACATTTACTTCGATCACTACCTTACTACATTAAAGGTACGCACAAGGCTGAGCATGGCGAAAAACGTACGTAACCAGGCACAATAAAAGCTAGACATCGATTAACTGCGGTCCACAGAGGTAGCGGACGAATATTATAACCACCTAACTCAATTGCTACGGAATGCTGCAACTCCTGATAATATTAACTCGCAGGTGCAATATGTAGCCGACTCCATAGAATGGACTGCCAGAAGAGTACTTGTGTACTCAAAGCCGTCTACGAGAATTCCTGGTACGATGATGAATGTCGCAATGCCACGAGAAAGACGGATGCTGCATACAAGTCGAAACTGCAGCCAATGGCAACGTACAGGGAGAAGAGACGAGAAGAAACTTGTTTCTTTAGACGGAAATAGAAGGAGCTGAAGAAAAGACATAATGAGTGAATAAAATTGCTCCGAAGTAGAGGGGAAGCCCAACAATTCTACCAGAGAGTTAAGGCGAGAATGCGTGGAACAGGGTTGTCCTCCTGCAAGGACAGCGATGGCCAGCAAGTGACGAACCCGGAAAAGGTTCCGAAGATATGGAAAGAACATTTCAGAAATCTGCTGGATACGGACACCACTTCAGAAGACCCCGAACAAATCCATGACGATGGTATTTACTGTCCACCTCCAAGCCAGAGCGAGATACGTGTGGCACTATCTCGCTGATGTGTTTAAGGCAGGTGGGGATGAGCTTATCGGGAGCATGCATCAGCTCATGGAGAACATCTGGCTAGAGAAGAGCATGCCCGGGGATTGGAGTCTCAGTCTGTTATGTACGAGACACCAGAAAGGAGATCGTAGAGAATGTAAGAACTATCGGAAAATAAGCCTATTACTCGAAAGGACCTTGGAAACTATTGTGTGAACGTTTAAAGCCAATTGTAGAAAAACTAATTGGTCCATGTCAGTGCGGCTTTAGACCTGGCAAATCTACGACGGATCAAATATTCTCTTTACGACAAATCCTGGAAAAAAACCCATGGAAAGCAGATTGACACCTATGACCTCTTTGTGGACTGCAAAGCTGCCTTCGACTCTCCGATAAAGAATAGGTTATATGAGGCCATGTCTGAGTTTGGTTTCCTGTAAAGCTAACTCGAATTTGCAGATGTACCTTGGAAAACACCAACTCCTTTAGTAAGGATCATTCTAAACCATTCAGAACGGAAAGAGGTCTCAGACAGGGCGATAGCTTGTACTGTACACTTTTTAATGGTGATGAGAAAGGCTGGTGTCAACATGTCTGGCACCATATTCCACATGAGCCACATGCCACTAGCCAATGCCGATGATATCGACATCATTGGCTGAAATCTGCGGGATGTAACTGCAGTTTTCTTACCACTAAGAAAATGAGTCAGCAAAATGGGTATAGCGGACAACGAGGGCAAAACAAAAATAATGGTTTCGACGTACAAAGAGTGCTCTTGATGGGTACGCATCGTCAACTTGGAAAATTATTGTTTTGAGGTAGTAGATGAGTTTTCCTACCTCGGATCTTCCGTCAACAAGAAAAATAATGTCAGCCAAAAATCAAGCGAAGAATAGTGCTCGCCAATACATAATAAACATCTCAGCCCACTAATTTATGAACCATGTTCGTAAGTTGTAATGGGCCACTTAAGTAAGGAAGTATATCCTATGCAAAATATATCAGAGTTCAGTGTACTTTCAAAAACGATATATTTGTATTAGTACGAAGCTGAATTCGGTCATTTGTTTGGGAGGAACCAGATGTGTGTGGCAAAGGTTTCAGTTATCCTTGAGTGTGTCTACTGTTACAAGATAATTAAACAGACCAAATTCAATTATCGTCCAGTTATCCGAATGGAAATTAGGGAAGAAATTTCAATTATCCAAAAAGAGGTAATTTTGTAAGGGGGTATCAGAAGAGGTGGGGCTATTCTAATCGTTTGCAGTACCATTATTTCTTTTTGGGAAATATTAATACTGGTAAATTTTCATAGAGATCAGATAAAGTTTATCTGAGTCATACTGTCTACCAGCCGGCCGTGGCATAGTGGTTAGAACACGCGACTACCATGCGGGAGATCACAGGTTCAACTCTTGGCTCCAGTCATCTTAAAAAAAATTAATTTGTCTTTCATTGTCGGCTCCCCTCGAATGTTGCCGACAGCAACTTCGCAGTATTAGTGTCGAGTCAATCGACATGTCTAGTAAGAGCTTCTCAAACAGTGACGTTCGCATTCGTCGATACACAAGTAGGTGCCGTTAGTTGTGAATCTAAAAATAGAAAGCGTGTGTATTCACAACAACGCGAGAAGCATCCCATACCTCATTCATGGTGTGTAAAGGGAAATTAAGTTTTTTTTTTTAAGTTTACCAGCCAGCCAAGTAGACAGAGCCATGTCCGCTTAATCGTCAGCAAAAGTCCAAAAATGACCGGGGACGTGTCTCTTTTAAGCTGTAGCTTCGCCATTCAGGTAAAGTTGGCGCTGTTTTCTGAAAGTGATTTTTTCGGGATGTAATGGAGTCCCAAGAATCTCTTAAGAACTGTGCTATCTTCCAATAACCACAATTACGCTTGAAGCCAGAATAGAGCCTCATGCCTAAAGATGATTTCAAATGATGCAATTGATGGTCTGTTGGGTGGCTGGCTTAATTTCTTGTACCAAGATGTAGGCCAAGTTCTTTTCTCCAAAATTTCCAAAAACAAACAGAGACCGATAAATTCGAGTCCTATGTCGCCTATAGCAGTGATGGTATCTTCTGTAGGCATTGTACGTGCTCGATTTGAATACATTTATCCAAATTGGATACATTTCATAAAAGTAGGAAATGAACGATTGTGCGCACCGTAAACTTGACGAAATGCTCTATAAATTTCGCAAATGTAGGGCGAATTTTGGAAATAAATTTTGCTCTATTTGTAAACGTTATTCTGGTGTAAGTCTTTCGATGCTGAATTGCAAAAGTATACTGAAAAAAGGAAAGTACACCAATACCTCGCTTTGCGTTTTTTCGAAGTTGCGTCGTTGCTGAATTGGTATTAATTATACCATCACCCTTAGGGATGAGGGTATATATCATTTGATACGAAAAAAAGTGTAACGCATTAAAGGAGACGAGTTAGACCCCAAGTATCTTAAGACCAAATTCGTTTCAGAACTTTTTAAGAAGAATGAGCTATGTCTGTCTGGCTGGCTGGCTGGCTGGCTGGATGGCTGGTCAGCAGGATAACTCGAGTAAACCTTAACGCATCGGTATGAAAATTTACCAGTATCAATATTTTTCAAAACGAACTAATGGGATTGTAAATGGGCTGAATAGCCCCACCCCTTCTGGTACCTCCCATACAAAATTACCTATTTTTGGAAAATTAATATTTCTTCCATAACTTCCAAACGGACAACCGGAGGATGTTAGAATTTGGTCAGTTTATTTATCTTGCAAAAGTCGACAAACCCTAAGAAAACCGAAACCTGTGCCCCACCCATTCTGGTACCTCCCATACAAATGACCGAATTGACCCTTATAGTTTTACATACATATCTTTTTTGCAAGTAAACTCAGATCACTCAAATTTTGCGTATGATGTTTGCTTATAAATATTAGACTCAGGTATGAATATGGACTATATCGGTTCACGCCTTCTGGTACCTCCCATACAAAATGACCTATTTTTGGAAATTATATATTTCTCCAATAACTTCAAAACAGACACTTATGGGGTTATGAACATTGGTCGATAAATTAATGTTGTGATAGGAGGCGAAACATCAGAGAGCCTAACTATTTGACACACCCCTTCTGGTACCTCCCATACAAATGACCGAATTGACCCTTAAAGTTTTACATACATATCTTTTTTGTAAGTAAACTGAGATCACTCAAATTTTGCGTATGATGTTTGCTTATGAAAATTAGACTCAGGCATGAATATGGACTATATCAGTTCACGCCTTCTGGTACCTCCCATAAAAAATTACCTATTTTTGCAAATTTAATATTTCTCCTATAACTTCCAAACGGACTCTTGGGAGGTAATGAAAATTGGTCGATTAATTTATGTTATTATAGGAGGCAAAACTCTAGAAAACCCAACTATTTGACACACCCCTTCTGGTACCTCCCATACAAATGACCGAACTCACCCCCATAGTATTACAAACATATCTTTTTTCTAAGTACACTGAATTCATTCAAATTATGAGTAATTTGTACGCTTATGAAAATATGAATCAGGAGTGAATATGGACTATATCGGGTCACCCCTTCTGGTACCTCCCATGCAAAATTACCTATTTTTGGAAAATTAATAAATCTCCCATAACTTCCAAACGGACATTTGAGGGGTAATGAAAATTAGTCGGTTAATTTATATTGTGATAGGAGGCGAAACCTCAGAAAACCTAACTATTTGACACACCCCTTCTGGTACCTCCCACACAAAGGACCGAACTCACCCCTATAGTCTTACATACATATCTTTTTTTGTAAGTGCACTGTATTCAGTCAAATTATTCGTAAGTTGTACGTATGAAAATTTGAGTTAGGAATGAATAAGGACTGTATCGGTTCACCTCTTGTGGTACCCCCTATCAAAATTATTTTTTTTTGAAAAATTAATATTTCTCACATAAATTCCAAACCGGCACCTATACCCCCTACACAAATAAGTAAAGTTTTGGACGATTTTGCACCACAAGCAGGGGAAAAAATATACATAATTAATTTTAATTTAATTAAAAATCTATTCATTTCAATAATTCAAGACTTCAACAATATCATATATTGGGTGATGGTATTTATCAGTCAGTTTACCTGACTGAAATTTCTGTACTGGTTTTCACTGTGCGTCGTTAGATTTTCAATATTGCGTTGTTTTGGATTTGAGACTTTAATAAGGGTATTACCTTTCTAACTGAAAATCAAGGCAATTTTAATACAGTTTCATTTTCACTTTGTTGTACTAATTTTAGAGCAGTTTCAATTGGTGTGTTGTGCTTTTTTTAGCCTTATGAGTGGGAAGTGTCCTGCTGGTAGAGTTACCAATAAAAAAAAACTTTCAGCTTGGAGTCAAAATTGGATATTCTGCAACGATTTGATATGGGAGAGAAGGCTGTGGATATAGCAAATGCTGTTGGTCTGGCTGCAACAACTGTCAGAACTATTATAGATCGAGATGGGGATAATATAAGAGAGGCTGCAAAATTTGCAACATCATTAGATGCTAAAACGATGACCCGTGCAAGGAGTGATCAAAATGGAGTCCTTGCTTTCTATTTGGATTGAAAATGTAGTTGCGCAGAGAATGCCATTAAGTAAAATGTAAATTACATGGTTACTTTGTCCAATTTTCTTTTTAAAAAGTAGTGTTTTCTTAACACTGGACCCTATCTTCGATCTTTACATGGGTTGCTATAGAAAATCATAATTCACTTTGCGTCGTTTCAATTTGCGTATCGTTTTTCTGGAACGTGTCCATGACGCAAAGTGAGGTATTGGTGTATACTTCATTAGTATGAGAGCTAGTTTTACACTTATCCCTATCGGATGTTCTATACGTTTAGAGAAACATCCTTTATATAGAGTGTGGACCAAATGTCAGTTTATATTTGGCTCAGAAGCTGCGTCGAGGTGTCCCGACTAGGCGTAGTAATTAAGAAATATAAAAGCAGCCACCATGACTCAAATATGAAAGTATTAAACATATAACGATGCGATCATATTTACAGAAACTATCGGTAAAAGGTATCAGAGTTTAACACATAAAACTTTTACTCTCAATTTTCCAACATTTCCTAAAATGACTTACAGCACTCTTATCAAATATACATTCCATATATGTTTAACTAAGTACTCGTACTACTTTACATTCATTTGTAAACATATTAAAGTAAGAGTATCACTAACAAAAAACACAACACACAATTTTGTTCTTAACAATATTTTATTATCTCTCGTGACAGCATTGAATTACACTTTTAATTCAGTTCCCACTCACACACACACACACTGCTTGTTTCCAACTATATTAGTTCCACATCCATTCATTTATTCATTCTTGTTGAAATTAAAAACTTCACTTTATTTTCATTTAAAAACTTTGTAAACTGAACACTCATCTGGCAGACACTTGATAAATGAATAAATTAAGCGAACTCCTTTTTAACACAGTCACTGCAGAATCGCGTTTGTTAACCAACACTTTGCCAGCGAGATGCAACAGAAGCGGCAACACTTGTTGCGCAGAGCAACATCCTGCAGCACAACATTTCGCTTTGAAATGTAAGAAAAAGTCAAATGCTTTAGATTTAGAGCACAAAAAAATTAATTGTTGTATAATTTATAATGTGAATAAAACATATTAATGGGGAAATAGAAAAAAAAAACAAGAAGTGTTTATTGCATCAGGCCAACACAACCCAACCCAACTCAACCCGACACTGTTGGGTTAATTAAAGTGTTAACATAAGTTTTGTGTTGTAACTATAATTCCAGTATATACATTTGTATTCATTAGCATTAATGTACAACAAAGTGTAGCAGCAAACTCTTTCACACCAATATACAAATTCATAAAAACACTTAATCGTTTGTGTGTACCGGTGGCGAGAGTTAAGTTGTAATAATGCCAACGAAACACGACAGGATCAAGTGAATATTAAAAATAACCACAAAAACAAAAACAAATGTTTTAAATATCCAACACATAATTAAATAACCACACTCACAGGCACACACACACCTATTTTTTTGTGTAAGTTCCTGCTTTGGTCGCTGTCATGAAGGTGTGGTGTGAAAATGTCCCATAATCCTTTAGGCAATGTTAACGCCATAAAAACATTATCACATTTGCTATCATCTGCAACAGGACAGATAAAAAGTTCACATGAATTGTTGTATACTCTTAATGTGATAAGTAAGGTAACTCTCATTTAGACTCATTCATGGGAATGAGGGAATGAGTATGCTGCATCTGATGCAAGAAAAAATTATGACACATAGAGCGATAGATTTTACGTTTTTAATGTGAGTTTCACTTTATTTGTGGTTAACAAAATTGAGGAATGAAATGCAGGTCTTAAGCCACACTGATGATTAACCTTCGCACGCCCAAAGGTATTTATGTACGCTATAGCCCAAAACCCACCAGGGTGGATTTTATACTTGAGAGCATATTTTGTGTTAGAAGAGCCATACTAACACCAAATTACGTAGTTATCTGAAGAAAATAATATTAGCAAATAGGAGGACACAATGAGCGACCACACCCTCCCTCGCCTGGCTCCGGCAAACTCCCCCACCACCAACTCCATCCTACGCCTTTAATTATTTACCGATATTAAAAGCCAAACTTATAATAGGATAGCAAGTAGGAGGACACAAAAAACAACAACAATCTCACACAACCCCCTAATCTAAAATAATTGTCAACTGTTTTTAAATTCTGGTGTTGTTTGCGAAAGCATTTTATCGGAATTTGGTTGAATTTGATTCTGAAGACGAACAATCGAACTGGAAGCTGACGACGAAAGCGAAGACGAATATTTGCCTGGGGAACAGTTTCTAGATTCCGACTGCGAAGATATAGGATAAAACTTACTACCGGATTGAACGACAATAGTAACACTGACGGAAATGATGAGGGCAATAATGCAGACGACATTAATGAACCATTGAATAGTTTGTTTTTTTTTAAAGTAAAGATGGTTCAGAATGGTACAAGGATCCCCTACCAATTCATCGTCGGAAAGCTCCCAATATTATTCGCAATTCATCTGCAATGAACCCTGTTCCAATAACCAAAAATTTAACTGAAGTGGACACATTCAAATGTATCATGAGTCCCGGCATTATATACATAATATGTAGACATACCAATTATAAAGCAGAAGCTGTGTATGCTCAATGGAATTCAGACAATCCAGCAAAAGCTCGTGTATGGAAAGCTATTGCCGATGAAGAACTAACAGCATTGATTGAACTTTTAATTGTTGCTGTATGTCAAATATCAAACCAAGAAGCGATCCCAGACTTGTGGAAGAAAAATTCGTTCCCTCTGTACATAGCTACAATGGGGGAAAATATGTTCAAAGATATCTTGGGGTTCATTCATTTCGACTCCAGTAGAACTAGAGCCTTTCGCTTAGAAACAGAAAAGAATGCTCTTACAAAAGATATATTTGAAATGATCCACTAAAATTTGAAGGCTCATTATCGGCCACATGAGTCCATTACAGTGGATGAACAATTATTATCTTTTAGAGGTCGAACAAGGTTCACCCAGTACATGCTGTCGAAACCTGATAAGTACGGAATTTTGATCTGGGGGACCTGTGACTCAGCCATATTTTATCCACTGAATGGCCAAATGTATACAGGAAAGACTGACAACGTAAGGGATGCCAACCAAGGAGAGCACGTTGTCAAAGATTTGGTTGCTCGATACAAGGGAACTGACAGAAATGTGACTATGGATAACTTTTTTACGACACTATGTTTGGCCGAGGAAATGGTCTCATGGCAGTTGACTATAGTAGGCACTTTTGAAAAAATGAAAGATACTTGCCCTAAGAAGAATTTAAACCTTCAAAAACCCGAGATGTTGCCTCAAGTCTCTTTAGGTTTGGCCAAAATTTTACCATGGTGTCATACGTCCCCGCCAAAAACAAAGCTGTGGTTTTATTGTCAACGATGCACATGGACAAATCTATAACTGGGCCAAAGGAAAAGCCAGAAATAACAATGTATTACAATAAAACCATATTTCATTCTTTATTATTCATTTATTTAAATTATATTTAAGATAGAAATTCATTATTTTGCAGAAAAAGAAGGAATACCACCACCCACCCCGGTGGGATCTGGACCACCACGTAGAAAAAATGACAAAATTAAAAAAAAAGCGGTGACGGGAATTTGTTTTTATTATCTGGAATAAATAAGGAATTTAGTCACTATTTCCATCAAAAAGTGAAAAGTTGATATTTTTTAGTATAATTTTTGATAAATTATAATAATGAGTTTACTTTTCCAATTTCAATTTTTTTTTTTATAAAAGAGTAAGTGCTATATTTTTACTAAAAAATAAAACAAAAGCCATAGCTATAAACTTACACACACAAAAAGTTCTTTATTTGGACAATAATTTGATCTAATTGCATTGAATACATTTCCGTTGACTTCTGTCAGTTTTTTTAACTACAAAATTTCACTTTTCATAAAAAACCTTGTTAAATTTTTCTTATCCAAATATTTCTTTACAAAACCAAATCATTAAAATTTTGAAATTGGAAAGTTGAGAAACCCTATTTTTTCCGCCGAAATGCCACTGTGTGTCGTAGTAATTGGGAGAGCTGGTTGGAGTAGGCCGTGGCTATCTCTGGGTTTGCAGCTTCGCGATTTTCAGCTTTCTTTGTGTTTGGTTACGTGCGTTTTTCGCCTTGCTCAATCGTGTGTGCACTTTGACTACAACCAGGTAATGATTCGAGTCGATATTATCACCAAGGATCACACGTACGTCCATGAGACTAGATGCATGCCTGCCATCGATTACCACATGATCGCTGTCAGACGTGCGGTATGCAGGCTGAATTTCCCGATCGATGGACATTAAGAACGTCTTCCCTTCCTATTTTTGCATGTAAGTCTCTGAGAACAATTTAAATGTCGTGGCCAGAGCAGCGGTCGTATGTTTCCTCTAGGCGTTCGTAAAATGCATCTTTAATCTCATCGTCTTTATCTTCTGTCGGGGCATGAGCACAAATCAGCGTGAAGTATAAATATTTCACCTTGATGTGGATTGCGGCTATTCGATCACTTGCTGGATAGAATCGCGAGACTAAATGTGTAAGTCTCTCGCCAGCTACAAGTCCACATCCAAATTCGTGCTTTTCGGCATGTCAGCTGTAATATATAAAGCAATTTTGACGTCGCGAACATCCTGGTCCTGTCCATCTCATCTCCTGGATGGCGGTGATGTCAGCCCTATACTTTTTGAGGAAATCCGCCAGTCGGATAGTGGCACCTTCTCTACAGATAGTCCGTATGTTCCAGGTGCATACCCTTAATTCATGGTCCTTATTACGTTTGCGGGGGTCGTCAACATTTGGGTGGTTCCGATTGATACTTTTTCTTTCTCGTGTTTTCATAGCCAGTAAAAAATCTAAAGGCGGGTGCTAGCCCAACCATCAGGGTTTGTCGCTCACTATCAGCTGCTATTTATGATAAAAAAAATATAACTCGAACAACGTTGCCCAGGTACCACCACGAAGGAAGTTGTGAGTCGGCTTGAGATGCAAGATTCACTTTACATCCACAACGGCACCAACTATTTTAACCACTCAATTATTTTACTTATATTTTATTTATATATATTATTTTTGGGGAATGGGACTTTGTACATTTGCAATACCGTAAGTAGTTTTGGGGAAATATTAACCTATGCAAAGTTTCAAAACAATTGGTTGCGCCTTTTAAAAGTTATTGTGCGTACCAGCCGGACAGACAGACATGGCTCAAACGACTTAAAAAGTCATGAATCGAATTTTGTTCAAAGAAACCTGGGGTCTAAAGTGACTACTTCTATGTGCTAACTTTTGGGTCGTATCAAATGATATATTCATGTTAGGATAACCGTAGTTGAGGGTATAACTAGCATATACCACCAGCTTCGTATGCAATTTTTGATTTACGTACATAATTTTAAGTTCTTGTAAGTGAAGTAACAAACGTGCAAAAAATTCAAATTTCGTGATTTTATCCTACGTTATAATAGGAACATCCACCCCAAATTTCATGTTTCTAGAACCTGTTTTCAGAATGCTTATTATTCTTATTTAATGCCACACCCATTTCTTTGGCCATGCATTTAGATATTAAAAATTCCTTATTAACAGAAGTCTACTTCGTAAAGGGAAAACCTGCACCAATTTTCAAGATTTAAGTACTTAGAAAGTAATGCATGTGTAATGTAGGAAACATCTTTCACTCATTATAACTCCGATTACAATGCTATTGAAATGACACCTACTGACATCGTCACTTACTTCGTAATCAAGCGTGTTATCAAGCTCGCATAAAACTTCGCTTATAATGTAATTACAACCGAAATGGCACTTACTGACATCTTCCCTTAATTTTTAAGCAAAAAATGCACCGATTAACCGGCCTATGACGCTCCTTTGTAAATGTACGGCGGAACATAAGCGAGAGAATCATCACTGATTACTACTAAATACAGCTGACATCAGCGATTACGTAATGGGTATTTTTTACCTCTGGGAATATATGTATAGTAGCAATTAGTGATGATTCTCTCGCTTATATTCCCCCTTGAGTTTTTAGCATAGGAATGTCATAGGCCTTTTAATCGGTACGCTCTCGCTTACAAAGTAAGCAACGATATCAGTTTCAGTGCAGTTTCAGTTGCAATTACGTTATAAGTGGAGTTTTAATCGATCTTAGTAACACGCTTGATTACGAAGTAAGTGACGATGTCAGTAGGTGTCATTTCAATCTGAGTTATATCGAGTGGACAATATTTTTAGCATTTAACACATAGATCGCTCGCTTACAATATCATACTGATGTCATGGATTACTAAATAGGTACTTCGTTTCATTTACCGCTGGGTAGCTATCACCTTTTATCTCTTTTCTGGTCTATCACATCTCAATCTTAAGCACTTCTTACCATATGCCACACTAAGATCAACATTTAATTTTGTATACCTACAGCAAAATAAAAAATCAATTTTATTAATTTCGTTAATTCGTTTCCTTGAGCATACCTATTTTCAAGAATTTTTCTTTTCTCATCATATAATGCGCTATTTTCTATTAAAACAAATTCCATAACACTTCATGCATCTTTTGTTGTCTTCGTCGTTTTCATCTTTGCTTTCGTGTTTTATTTTTTATCGTCTGACATCAGCAGCAATAGAAAATATCATCAACATACATAGTAATAATCTTTTATCGTTATTGTATTACAATTTAAAAGTTAATTTTCCTTTATAAATTTCTTAGAAACATACCAATACACAGAGAAACACCAGCAGTGCCAGCACCCAGGACTTGGGTTGTAGTGACGACGGAGACCAGGGAGATGATTCATAAAACTATTATTATCTGATACATTTACTAGCTCTCTAAACATGTCGAAGTAGAAATTTGCCAGGCAAACAGACTAAAGGCCTTCGAAATTTTAAAGGAACTTCGTTGGCCGAAATCGAACTAAAGCGCCGCTTTGTGAAGGTATATTCGTTAGAAACAGGGAAAATCACTGCCATTATGGAATATGTTTCCTCACAGAATGCTTGCTGTTCCAGGGGCATTCTAAAGCATACTTAAAACTGTGATAAATTTAAAATATTATAAAAATTTTCAAAGATATTGTCGTAGAGGTAATATTTTTGTAATCGGAAGACCATAACATATAGTGGGAGTATTGATGTCGACAACTTTTTTCAATGTTGCTGGATAATGTAAACAGCCCCTCTACGTTAGGCCTTGTAAAAGACCTCTTAGTAAAAGTTGACATATCCCTCCAAACAATATATAATTTTAAGGCGTTACCTCTGCTAATGCAGGTCCCTTAACAGGCCTTCCAAGTAGTGGCCTGGTAAACGGCCTGTGATAAGCAGCAGTAGCAGCAGCAACGACAATGGCACTTTCATAAATGATTGTGTGTTGCAACAACATTCAATACAAGCTACGCAAACGACAGCGATAAAACTATGTCGACGCTTGTTGTGTGTTTATTTTAGTTAAATGTGTGTGTGTGTGTGTGTGTCTGATTTGTCGTTGATGTTGTATTGGTGTTACAGTGTCATCGATAAATTCTCATCACGTTCTTTAAATATTTTTCTATCACCTCCATTGTTTGTTGTAAAAACATCAAATGTTTCTCTTTGTATTCTTGTTGTCGGTGTTGTTGCCTGTGTTAGGGAATTCGTTTTTTTTTTCATCTTGTTTTCCTTACAACTATTGGCATTTATATCATCATATTAAAAACGTTGTTGCTGTTGCTGTTGCTGCTGCTGTTGTTTGTGTCCTGTTGCAGGATATCATAGTAAATATATTTTATTCTATTCTTTTCTATTTTGTTATCCTAGGAAGTTGTGTAGCATCAACCACATAGCAAGGATAATACAAACACAGTGATATAAACCAATACAGACCATTTAAGTGGATTCCTTGTTATTTTTTGTTTCGTTTGTTTGTGTTTTCAAGTTGTTTTTTGTATTCTTTTTTGCTTCTGAAATAACTTGGGGCTAAAATGCAAGAATAAGTAAGAGTATGTGAAGCCATGCAGCTGAGTAGAAATTGGTCTATCATAATAAATGTCTTTAGGAATGTATTTGTATGGAATTTGTTGTATTTGCAAAGATGAAATAAACAGTTGCATCTCTGATATTGTAATATAAAAGAGCTGGGTTATAACTTAAAAGTTTGGTTTCAAATCTGATGGAAATAACATAAAAGAGGTTTACAAAATTTAAGGTTAATTTCACTTAACTCGGCTATTAAGTATTTTTTCCAATGTAGCATCTTAACATAAAAATACTGATTTATTTTGTTCGCATATGAATTTGATTGGAATAACGTAGTTTGAAATTTTCTGGAATACATATATAGCTTACGGTTGGTCTCTTTTAAACGTCCAGTAAAAGCCAACCAAAATACTTGGAATCCATATACCCTGATAAAAAAACTTAATTCCCCTTACACTTCATTAATGAGGTATGGGATAGCTTCTCGCGTTGTTGTAATTTAACACGCTTTCTATTTCTAGATTCACAACTAACGGCACCTATTTGTTTATAGACGAATGCGAACTTCACTGTTTGAGAAGCTTTTTACTAGACATACTGATTGACTCGACACATATACTGCGAAGTTGCTGTCGACAACATCGAGGGGGCCTGCAATAAAAGAAAAAATTTAGATGGCTGAAGACAGGAATCGAACCCTGGAACTCCCGCTTTCGAGGTTGACATTATTTGTTTTGTTGATGGCGGAGCTAAGGTAGAAAAATTATCTACCACCTCGGAATTATTGTTGTCAACGTTTGGTAGTCGCGTGTTCTAACCATCATGCCACGGCCGGTCCGTCATAACTATTTCAATTTTTGAAATGTCTGAATAGAAAGTTTCTCCATGGTCATCATTTACAGCCCCAAATTTATAGGGCGAATCTAGAAAATAAATTGTAAGCGCTATATTACAAACTACAGCTTTATATGTCAGAAGAAGCTCGTTTATCAATTGAGTGAGAACCATTCACTAAATTTTACAACCAACTCTTCGAAGAATATCTGATTTTTCCAAAACGTTTTCTCGTTCTTCTAATTTTATACCTATTATTACTTCTCTCCTATGAATTTATTATCACTTATTTTAAAGATTTTATTTTTTAAACACAACGACCAATTTACATTGCCAGCTCAGCATGCCTACAATAAATCGAAAGTCTACTGAAACAGCTCCCTACTATGTAGTCAGTACAATCGAGAACTCTCTCGAGAATAAAATCTACACTCTTAGAACTTTCCTAGACATCAAAGGAACCGTTTATCTAAAAAAATCTTAAATCGTTACTGGGTTTGGGTGTTGACAGTTTAGTGCTTTATGTTACAAGGATGCTTCTGATGAAAATAATCTTCACACCTGAATATAGAGGGGTCACAATTACTGGAAATGTTAACAAAACTTTTGTAAAACCCGCATACTTAATATAGTATCATACTGGTCCGCCTCCAACAGTAGAATATCGCTTAACCCACTGATAACCGAGCTTATTCGGTTTTTCGGTTTCGGCGTTTTGGTCGCTCCTTTTGCCACGTCCATTGGGTTCATTGTCGAAGACTTTTCGAGCTGCAGCATTTTCGTCCATACGCACGATATGACCTAGCCAACACAAGGGCTGCACCTTAATGCGTCTGACCACGTCAATGTCAGTGTACAGCTCGTGATTCATTTGAAGTCAATATTCACCGTTAACGATGATGAGCCCATACATTTAGCAGAGTATTTTTCTCTCAAATACTGCCAGACAGACATTAAACCGCTTGCTTAGGCCGTAGAAGCATTTATTAGCAAGCAGGATAATTCTCCGGATTTCGAGGCTGACATTATTTGTTTTGTTGATGGCGGAGCTTAGGCAGATAAAATTATCTACCACCTCGAAATTATTGTTGTCGACATTCAAGCATTTTCCCAAACGAGTAGATTCTTTGTTCGTCGAAACTTATAACTTAGTTTTGTCCTCGTTCACCATTAGACCCATTTTCGCTGATTCCTTCTCTAAACCTGATAAGGCTGCAGTCACATCCCGCAGTTTTCGGCCGATGATGTCTACGTCATCAGCGTACGTGAGTAACATGTGGTTTTTGTTGAATATCGTGCCACTTATGTTTGTGCAGCTTTGCTCATTATCCATCATTTTAGGCCTCGTCTGGTATAGAATGGCCCCATAAGGTCCTTTCCAATCTTCCATGAAGACTTCGTGTCAGTTAGCGCCATTATGCAAAGGTTATCAGCTTCGCTGGAATACCATACTCAGCCATGCTTCAAGCATTTTCTGCCATATCGGGCTGTCGAAGTCTGCTTTATAGTTGACGAAAAGATGGTACGTGTCGATCTGTTTCTCTTGGGTCTTTTCCAGGATAACGCTGGCTTCAGTCTTTCACATAGCACACTCGACTGGACCTTCTATGTCATGGGTACAAGGCTGATCCTACGGTAGTTGGAGCACACACTTGGATGAACTTTTTTCAGCACAGAATATAATACGCTAAGATTGCAATTATCGGGCATGCCAAGCTGTGCATAGGAGCTGATGCATGTTCGTTATCAGCCCCTTGTCGCTTGACTTGAAGAGCCCTGCTGAAAGTCCGTCGGCTTCGGCTGCTGTATTATTTTTTAGTCTCGATATTGCTGTTCTTACCTCGGCTTGACTTGGTGGTGGGCAATCTAAGCCGTCGTCAACAATTAGCGGGATACCTTCACGTGCGCTGCCTTCTTGAACCAGCAGTTGCTGGAAGTGTTCTTTATATATATGCAGCACACTCTGCGAATCTGTAACCAGATTTCTATCCTTGTTCTTACAGGAGGGAAGCCCATTACCGTAGCCTTTTGCTTTTACTTTCTGGTAAAATTTTCGGGCCTCACATCTATTCCTGTATCGCTCTATATCCTCGTTGTCCCATTCCTTCATCTGATGTTTTTTTTGCTTAAATAGCTGTTTCTCCTGTTTTACTGTCTCCTTGTGCCGTTCCATAACAGCTCGGATTACAATTGGCTGTAGCGTTGCCCTATGCGACATTCTTCATCATACCAGGATTCGTCTGAACGCCGTTTTTCATATCCTATCACGGTTTTTGCGGCGGTTCCCATGGAATTCGCATTATGCTGCCAGTTTGTATCGGGAACGTCAGAAGTAGAGGCGTTGTGTCGTAGTAATTGGGAGAGCTGGTTGGAGTAGGCAATGGTTATCTCTGGGTCTTGCAGCGTCGCGATGTCCAGCTTTCTTTGTGTTTGGTTACGTGCGTTTTTCGCTCTGCTCAATCTTGTGCGCACCTTGGTTGCAACCAGGTAATGATCCGACCCAATATTAGCACCACGAATCACACGCACGTCCATGACACTAGATGCATGCCTGCCATCAATTACCACATGAACAATTTGATTTTTAGTGTTTTGATCGGGGGGTAGTCAAGTTGCCGTGTAGATATCTTTGTGCTGGAATCTTGTTCCACTCACTTACCACATGATCCTTATCTTACGCTCACTATCAGCCGCTATTCATAAGACATTGCAGAATTTTATGCAAAATTTCAACAAATCTCTCTCAATAGAGATTTGGCTGTAAATAGGTAAGTGACTTTCAAAACTTATTACGGTGTAGAATTTATGTACGTACTTATATGATGTTTAGGTAGATCACAAATTAACTTCCTCATTTCCATCAGAATATCAATCAACAGTTTCTTACCCAAACCATATTAAGTGCCCAACCTAATTCCGAGATGAGACCACAGCTGCATCTAAGTCGTTCCCACATATTGTTTACTTACTTAATTTTCCCTTTGCACCCCATGAATGAGGTATGGGATAGCTTCTCGCGTTGTTGTGAATTAACACGCTTTCTATTTTTAGATTCACAACTAACGGCACCTACTTGTTTATCGACGAATGCGAACGTCACTGTTTTAAGAAGCTCTTACTAGACACGCCGATTGAATCGACGCTTAATACTGCGAAGTTGCTGTCAACAACATTCGAGGGGAGCCGACAATGAAAGGCATTTTTTTTTATTTTAAGATGACTGGAGCCAGGTTTGAACCTGCGATCTCCCGCATGGTAGTCGCGTGTTCTAACCACTATGCCACGGCCGGTCCCGGCCCCCCCACATATTGTTTGGTGTTCACAAATTAAGCTTTTTTTTGCAATTGGACACTGAGTTCAGCATATAACTGTACTTTAAAGTTACATATGAACAAGCTTTTCAAACGGTAACGTTCGCATTCGTCGGAAAACAAGTAGGTTCTGTTAGTTGTGAATCTAAAAATAGAAAGTGGGTTAATTCACAACAACGCGAGAAGCTATTCCATACCTCATTCATGGGTTGTAAAGGGAACTTAAGTAAGTAAGTAATGTTTTTCATATGAATACCGATGGTTTTCCAGCCATTTCAAGATGACAGGAAATAGTTATCTAGCATAATTGTTTAAACAAATGTTCGTATTGCTTAAGAAAATTTCAATAAAAGCATCCTTTGAGATTTGCCCAATGAATATCTAATAAGCAAAAACAACCTTCTATATGCCGATTTGCCCAGAACTATGCGGAAAATGTTCTGCAGAAATACTTTCCTAGTAACTCAACAAATAAAAACAAAGATTTTGCACGTTTTCAAAAATATGGAAATCCAATTTTTAAAGAGTTATGAAATGGCGCCTCCCCAAAACAATTATTTTATCCATTTGTAAGCTTTCAAGTTTTTATAAACAATGACAAATTTAATATTTTATATTTTCTTACTTTCGTTAATTTACTATATTCCTGTGAATTGTTAAGTACTGTTTGTTACTTACTAATGGTTGCCTGTTTGTCGTGCAAAATTTATGTTGACGTTATGCTGGACAATTTGTTCACATCTTAAACTAACTTAATCCGTTTATTTCAGAATATATTACCTGCATGTGCAAAACAATTTTATTATTTTGTTGACAACTTTACATGCAGGGATAACATGCAAGACCGCTGCACGAACTTTCTTAGGCTACATATAGTTGCCACAAACTGTACACAAATTTATTAATTTTCTGTGCAATTATTTTTGTTTTCATTAATGGCTAAAAACTGATTTGTCGTGTGATATAAATTATACATATAACTAAATATGTATTCATTTGAGAAGTCTTAAAAGTGCACGGAGGCTTAAATTTAGTTTATTACACGAAAGTGATTACAATATATCCACTTTTTTACATTCTGTTTATAATAAAGTGCAACATGTGCATTTGGGTGGAATCTTAAATTAAACTTAGAATTTTCGATAATGTTGTATCGGAATATTAAATCAGTTGTCATAAAAAAGCTATAGTCAAAATTTGAGCAATATAGGACAACTTTAAGCCGTGCGCCAAAGAGGTCAAAGGTCAGTTTATCTTTGTTTGTCTGCATTTTTTAGCAGCGTATAGAAATGAAAAAACCTTGACCGATCTTTTTGAAAATTTCACAGAATGTAGCTGTGTGGTCGTTGGTCCAAGTAGGATACATTCATTTCTGATATAAAAAAGGGGCGTGGCCATATGGTCTATATTTAGAAACCGCAATATCTGGAGAACTGTTTCTCCATTTGCCTTAAAAATTCGCGTGGAGAGTTCGTAATCAAACAAAAAATGGGCGGGATCGGATTATAAGAGGTATAAAGATGGTACTTGGTATGTGGTGTTGGTACAGTTTGCATTACAGCCAGGTTTGAAAAGGGCTGTGCCACGCCCCATTCACAAGAAACCGTTATAAAAGCCATAATAATAGTTTGATCGTCCTGAAAATTTCACAGCACAGTAGAGATATAATCAGGCTATTTGGAACCAAATCGGCAAGAAGGGTTGAGGCGCTGCCCACACCCGTCGATATTTTGACTATATACATATTGACGACATAGAAAAAATACAATACAAGGGAGGTACCACAAGTGGCGTGGCCATGTAGCCTATTCCAATACCGTAAGCAGTTTTGAGGATATAGTTACCCATGCAAAGTTTCAAAGCAATTTGTTGCGTCTTCCGAAAGTTATCGTGCGTACCAGTCGGACAGGCAGACGGACATTGTTTAAAGGACTTAAAAAGTCATGAATCGAATTTGGTTCAAAGAAACCTTGTGTCTAAAGTGTCTCATTTTATGTGTTGCACCTTTGGGTCGTATCAAATTATATATTCCCTTCTACACGTAGCTTGAGGGTATAAATAAGATTTACTAAAAATCTGACATTTGACCTCTTTGGGGCATGTGAAATAGTTGTACGAACAAAACATACTTAATTTCCCTTTACACCCCATGAATGAGGTATGGGATAGCTTCTGGCGTTGTTGTGAATTAACACGCTTTCTATTTTTAGATTCACAACTAACGGCACCTACTTGTTTATCGACGAATGCGAACGTCACTGTTTGAGAAGCTATTACTAGACATGCAGACTCGACACTAATACTGCGAAGTTGCTGTCGACAACATCAAGGCGGCCGGTAATGAAAGAAAAATGTAAATGTCTGGAGCCTGGAGTCGAACCTGGGTTCACGTGAATTAACACGCTTTTTTTTAGATTCACAATATAACCAGCATTTTAAAATTAGCTGGTTCTAGCATTTATATTGTTTAATTACAAAACATTACTTTCGTAATTTTCGTAGTAATTAAATGAATGGGTTTCGAACTCCCATCCCTGCCTTACATTCTCGTTATAATCTGTCTACTCCTGTTTAATACAACCTTGAAAGTGTTTACAGATTCTAACGAGTAACTTAACGAATGCTTTCAGTCGCCGCCACCTTACTTCATCTTGTGTACACTTGTTGACTCTTCAAGTTAACTTCTTGCTCCTCTATCGATCGCTACCGACAGCATCCCCTGCATATCGTTGCAAACTAATTACAAATCGTGTAATTATAAAGGTAAAATTGTTACTACAAATAAAGCAATTGGCTTTTTGTGCTTATACTAAAACTATTGTGTTTTATTTCTTCTCTTTCTTTTACATTACATCGCTTATGGCGAACATATATAATTGGACTTTTGTTCGGCCAAGGAGTATTTAGTCATTTAATTGGTAATTTAGTTCGTAATTGAATATACTAGCAAGTAGTATTTTGCTTTTGGCATTATATGCAGACTGGCATTATATGCATGTGTTTTATTGATGATGGAGCCGAAGTAGATAAAATCATCTACCCCTCAGCCTCCCAAACGAGTTGATTCATTTTTGTTCGTTAAAACTAACAACTTTGTTTAGTCCTTGTTATCCTTATTGTCATTATAACAATTTTTTTTCTCACGCAATACCTGGGACGCTGAACACTCAGAATGGCTTTAATGCAACGTGTGACATTTAATCGACACAACGAATTTAATATTGTTATCATAAGCGGAATTTTTAAACACCGACAAAAACTTTCCATTGCCTGTGTCACCAATTATATTAAAACTCCAATTGAACTCATGTGTGCACCGGCCAATTTTAGGAATCTGTATGAGCTTATGTAACAGACGTGAAAAGGCCGATGTCACCCTTACATAATACGCTTATCGACGGCGGCAGCGACGACGACATCGTGTTGATGTACACATGTAAGTAAGTAAGTGTAAGTGTACACATGTATGCATTTAACATTTGCCGGCAGGTAAACTCCCAAACATAAATATACATTAAACTTTTTTCAACAGTTTCATATAATAAATATTTGTCTGGGCTGCCGGTAAAGAGGGCATTTAAGTCGCCAATTGAGACTAAAATCCCATTTATCGTAAATATTTAAAAGAACTAAAACAAAATGTTTAATAGTATTTATGGATTATAACAAACATAAAATCATACTGGTGGTTTCAATGAAACATAACAACACTCAGACACATTACACCATTGCCCATATATGAGTTTATTCATAAACAACTGAAGCCACGTAGAAATGGAAAAGGCCTTTTTATGGAAGGCTCTTTTAATATGGATAACATTTTAATATAGTGTATTTTTCAGGGCCAGACATAATTTTTTAAATAATGTTGAAAACAGAGTTATTTTGCTCTTCTCCTCAAATACAACTCTATTTGCGAGCGACTCAATTTTGTGTTTTCATTTTCGACGTAAAAAGAAATAAGTGTCGTTTGTTAATGCTCTAGAACGTCATCGCTCGTTGAATACGCTTTCGAAAGCACTCAACAAAAGAGTACTCATTGCTTTCAATGCTTTGATATTTCTCACTCAAAAGTTATTGCGATGATAAACTCTTTACAACAACAAAGCTAAGTTTTGAGTGCTCCTGTTTAATAAGAATTAAATAGCTGCATAATTCAACATTTTCACAAAAAATGTGATTCCCGAAAATTTCATGTATTGCTTTGTCATGTCAAACACACAAGGCGTTGTTGCATGTTGTGCTAGCTCAAACATACTGTCTTAGGATGTTATTGCAACTTAGCTAAGCTGTTGTTCGCTGTTGTGTTCAATATCAAGCTTTTATTGTTTTTTCTGCAGTATGTTTTTAATACTGTTTGATCATGTCTAGTAAAAAAAATAAAGATTATTCTTTTTTTAATAAAGATTACAAAAGAATGAAATAAATTATTGATTAAAAGGTTTTAAAGTTGAAAAGCGTTTATTTTGAAACGGAAAAAAAACTTTATTTTTTTTAATCGATGGAATACAAACAAAACATTTTTGATTTAAGATATCGAAAATAAAATAGTTTCACATAAGAACAAACAAGACAAAAGAAAATGTAATTCAGTTTTTTTTTAACTTTACAAAATTAATATATAAAAATAATTTCAAGTTTCGAAACAAAAGAAGGATTTTGTATGAATTATTTTAAATAAAACGTTTATTTAATTGTCATTTATATTTGTAGTATGTAATGCATTCAAATCTAAGTTAGTGTGTAAAAACATAATTTGATTAACATTAACTGGGTTTTTCCCCAGTACCGACCTTTTTTCAGAGAGTAAATGTCGAGCTTTTGAAAAAAGTCTTTCCGATGCAGCAGAGCTGGCTAGTGTCGCTAATACAAAACAACTTAACTGAAAAAGCAAAGGGAATTCCTTTTTACGGGCTTCCCACCACTCCAGGGGATCAAATTCTTTGTGATACAAGATTGTCTGACTCTCATACCTCAAAATTTCATTTTGCACTTGGTCATCGTATTCAGGCGCTAGTACAGCTTGTACAAACTCGTTAAAAGGATCATCTTCAGAATGTACAGAGTTCATTGTAGTGTCTAAGATAGTCGATGTAGTATTATATCTTTCTAACATTTTAATGCATAGTTCATGAATACTTCGTTTCTCATTCTTTTGATGATTTATACTTTATAAAACACTTATGAGGCAAAAGATTTGACGTACACTTATCGTTAAATGTAAACACATTTTTACACCGCGAGCAAAAAATAAAGTTTTTAATGACTCTACCGCTATATTTTATTTCTTCAAATATATTGAATAACTCGCTTTTTGAACTTCTTTTCCAGGTGGAATATATGCCACTTTCAATGTTTAATTTAATTTCGATTGCACTGCTCATTTTTACGTAACCAATACAACTTATTGAATACTCAAAAGCTAATAAAGAAAATGTCCGTTTTTATAACATCAATTTGAAAATACCCTCACGTCTATTCGCTGTGATTAATAAAAATGTATAAGCAAATGTTCCGTTACTCTGCCATATTTGTATGTATGTATGAACATCAGCGTAAGTTCAAAAGGGAATTCGCGACAGGCGATGACATCTTACCAAATAAATCAACCATGTACTTCTCTGTTTTATGTACATACATGTACATTTGAGGTACATTATAATGAGCGGTTATTTATTGTTTTATATAAAATTTCTTTTTATAACTTTAATATCACTTTTTTTAATTTAATGAAGCTTTGAATAAAATTTCTCGAAAGTAATAGCAATCATAATCTATTAGTTGTCCTATTTTAATTGTAGGTTTTTTATATTAAATGGCATTATTAAGAGCAAAGCTGCCTGTGTCACATATAAAAAGCTAAGCAGTCCGTGTCACACATTAAGATGTAAGCTGCATGTGTCGCATGTATTGACATGACACGATAACAGTGTCTATATATGTCGTAGTCAAATATACATTAGCACCACAGCATGTCATGACAATTGCATGATGTGACACATGTCGCTATGTTTTATAGTTCAACATTTGCAGTAGTTTAATAAGAATATCAGAGCAGCAGTAGGCAGAACCAATACTATCTCATTTTTCATTTGAGTATGATTTACAAAATTCAGTGAATTTGTTGTTGTTCATAACTGATTTGGTTTACAGGAATTACATACTTGTATCTGCTCTGCTAGCGCCGTTTTTCGAATTTTAACCAAACACCGTTCCAGACTTAATTCAGACAATATCGACAATTTACTTTTTATCAGGCTGAATGAAAGCCTTTTCCAAAATACAACATTTTCCGATTGAATTATATTTGTTAATGTCTTTTTTTTTAAACGTCTGTTCAATTACCATTATTCATTTACGTTTCTTAACTATAATAAACTGTAGTCACTAATGGCCTGTTTTTGTAACTAATTTTTCAACCATTCGTACGCCAAATGGCGAACGATTGACATTTTTGGTTTTTTTACTCTTTATTTTGAGTGAAACAAAAAAGAGCTTTTATTGATGGAAATTTTTGGTTCGACAAACTGTAAAACGGACGAAACAAAACGTCATATTAGACGATCAAAAATTAGCAATCGTTGAGGTGTAACATTGCACAGAAAATGAAATATTGTTATAAAAATTGAGTATTTTTACAAAAGAATGTTCTTTCTAACAGCTTAGAACATTTTAAACACTCATATACATTGAAATTAGGAAATGGTGGATTTAAAAAAACGACAACTTTTTTTTTGGATGTTTAGTGGAATCGATGTATGTAACTGATTTCTGTATTGGTTTATTGTTACTTAAATCATTATAGATTTTCATTAATACACCTATTAATTATTGCGGCTTTACACCTTTTAGTTCTTGGTTGTGTGTCCGCAGTCAGCTGTATTCACTAAAGACAGGGTTTCCCCCATCATGCAAAAACTTGTTTTTTTTTCAATAGCAAAAGCTTTTGAAAAGACCAAAACAACACATCGGCAACAATGGACTTTGAAAGAAGGACAATGAGTGAAATGAGCTTTTACTCCCGAGCGAAAAGAGAAAGAAAACACAAATAAAAACTCGATCGTCTGGGTAGCAATCGTTCGTCTGCCTACACGAAAAAGTTTGCTGAACAGGCTATAAAAGTGGAATCATGTACATTTTTATGTTGCTTAGTGTAACAATTGTTTACTTTTTATTGTAATGGAAAAATATTTAAAAAACCTGTGAGCGCTCCTTGTTTGCTTCAATGAGCGTACAATGAGTTATTCAATTGAAAAATTCTATTCAAACAAGCAGTCGCCATTTTAACTTATCAAAGCGATGTATTGAATGAGTGAAACTAATGAGGAGTTTATAGAAGAGAAGATTGCTTGATTGCTTTCGCTCACTTGTTTTGAAAATGATAAACTCATTGTAAAGATAACTCAAGAGAGCGAGAGCGTATTTTGATTGCTCTACGCACTCTGGTTGAAAACGCTGTGCCAACTTTTCATTATATTAGGTATCCCTTCTCTCGTTGCTGCACCCGTACTTATAGCCTTTATCACTCAGTGATAACGTAGCATTATACTTGTGAAAGAATCCTTAAACTATAAAAAAATACGAATATACAAACTCAATCATTTTCTCTTCATAATATTATTATAGAAGTATAGATTCCACATAAGGTTCTGAGCTATTTCTAAATTAACTTTCCCTACATAGTCCGCACCTGCTTTGATGGCCAACTCATATTCTCCTCTGTTAAATTAAGCCATTTGAACATTTATGTGAATGCTATAGCAGTTTATGTATGTGTGTGTGCATTGCATGCATAGTATCATTGACATTCATAGGATTTTGTGTGGCTGAAATATTGGTAAAATTTCACCTGATGTCAATACAAATAACAGACAAAAACAGTCAAAATGTTGATTACATTTTTAAAACCATACATGACTGAGGTGGTCAGCCACTTAAACGTCACTAGACACAAAATTAAAATTCAAATATTTAGACACAAAGTTTAGAGCACATCGAAATTCATAGATTTTTCTATTTATTTTAAACTTGTTGGCATAACAGCGGGACAGTATAGGTATAAATACTGCCGCATAGAAAGTGGCTATCAAAATACCTATCGGGTATAAGAAAAAAGTTTCAGTCGGGTAAACCGACTCACTTATTTTATCACTTTCAGTAAAAACATAAAATTTTATTAACAAAATACAGAATTACTAGATTTCTGTAGTGGGAGGAGTGGTATATTTGTATCGGAGGTACCAGAAGGGGCATCGCTAGACTTCCAGTTTTTTCTCCAAAACTTTATCACGTTATAGCTTTAATAAATACAGATTTTGGCAGGATCGCGTTAGGTTTATAAATATTATTAATATTTGATTTTTTAAAGTGAGCGGAATGTAACATTTTAATGGAAGGTATCAGAAGTTTCTTCCCCGAAACTTTGTACAAAAAAGAGATCGTAGATACTGTAAGAACTACCATGGACTAAGCCTATTACCAATTGGGTACAAGGTCCTTTCGAGCATATTGTGTCTAATTGTATGAAAACCAATTGGACCTCATCAGTGCGGCTTTACACCTGTTTAATCTACCATGGATCAACTATTCACTTTACGACAAATTCCTGAAAAAAAACTTATGAAAAGCAGATCGACACCTATCACCTCTTTGTCGACTACAAAGCTGCCTTCGTTTCTTCGATAAGGAATAGGTTATATGAGGCCATGTCTGAGTTTGGTATTCCTGCAAAACTAATTCGTCTATACAGATGTACCTTGGAAAACATCAAATCCTCTATTAAGATTGGTAAGAATCACCCTGAACCATTCAACACGGAAAGAGGTCCAGGCAGGGCTATAGCTTGTCCTGTACACTATTTAATATAGTTATAGAGAAGGTGATAAGAAAGGCTGGTGTCAACATATCTGACACCATATTCCACAAGAGCCACATGCCACTAGCCTATGCCGATGATATAGACATCACTCTGCTGGATGTAACTGCAGTTTTCTCAACGCTAGAAAAGCAGTCCGAAAAAATGGGCTTAGCGGTCAACGAGGACACAACAAAAATACTGATTTCGACGAACAAAGAGTACTCTCGATGGGAACGCACCGTGAAAGTTGAATTGTTTTGAGGTAGTAGATGAGTTTACTTACCTCACATCTTCCGCCAACAATAAAAATAATGTCAGCCAAGAAATCAAGTGGAGAATAGTGCTCGCCAATAGATGTTTTTAAGGACTTCGGTATCACTTTAGGAACACCACCTTATCTCGGGGTACTAAGAAACAGCTGAACACCAGGTGTTAATTTTATCCGTTCTGTTGTATGCTGCCGAATCGTGGGTGCTTTCGACAAGTGACATACAAAACATGGGAGTATTCGAAAGAAAAGTACTCTGAAAAATATATGGACCTATTTGTGTTGACGGTGAGTTTCGCCATCGGATGAACCATGAGCTGTGTGAGCCTTACCACGACATCGACATAGCTAAATGCATCAAAATCCAACGACTTCGATGTCTGGGACATGTTGCCAGAATGGATGTAAATGCTCTAACGAAAAAGGTGTTTGAAGGCGAACCTAAAGGACGACGCGCCGAGGCTCAGAGCAGGGAGACCCAAACTTAGTTGAAGGCACCAAGTGGTAGTCGTCTGGTAGGACTAACTGGAGAAAAAAAATTGTGTAACATTTTTTAATATTTAAGGCCTAAAGCGTAAGTTCTAATGGGTCACTGATCGTCATCCGTATTGCTAACTTTGGCTCGGATCATTACCTTCATGCAGCTAAAGTGCGCACAAAATTAAGAAAAGCAAACAAAGCATGTAACTAATCACAAGAAAAGAATCGCGAAGCTGCAAACCCCAGAGATAGCCACTGCCGACTCCAACTAGCTCTCCGAACTACAACAACACAACGTCTATACTTCTGACGTTCCCGATAGGCACTGACAGCATGTTGTGCATTCCATAGCAACCGCCGTAACAACCATGCTTTGATAAGAAAACGGCGCTCAGATGATTCTTGATGCAATGAAGTATGTCGCATAGCGTCTGAGGAACACAATGCTGATTAAAGAGCAACGTTACGAGGCAGGTGCTCCCCTCCTGTAAGGACAAGGATGAAAATCTAGTTACAGATACGTCGAGTGTGCCGCATATATGGAGAGAACACATCCACCAACTGCTGGTTCCGTTAGTCAGCGCATTTGAAGGTAACACGCCAATTGTGGATGACGACTTAGATAGCCTACCACACAGTCAAACCGAGGCAAGAATAGCAGTATCGACAGCTCCTACGCATGTCTTTAACCACCGCATATAAGGTCTTGTTGAGTGTGAAAGTCTAAAGCAGTGCTAGGCATAACCGGACGCACTCGCACATCAATACTGTGCGCGGTCGTGCAAGATAGGTCAGCGCTTGTGGCACACCGTTAAATGTTGTGCTCTCCCAACAATTGTGGTCTCATGCTATTTTCGAGTACGTGTGAATTGCCGATCGTGTTTGTATGAATAAAAAATTATTGCCGGCCTCGCGAGGCTATTGAGTGTCTCATTGAAAAGTCTTAAGCCTGGTAGCCAACCGACCAGATATGCAGCAACACAAATTCAGTCGAAGAGAAATCCAAGCGCTTTGGTCTTTTGCGCTCCGTACGTAGTTAGTCACACCAAGTGTAGATAACAGCTCTTTCACCTGGTCCATCTAACGAGTCTGGTAGAGTTGGACCTTTGTTCTTCGGGAGAGCGGAGCCAAGGTAGAAAAAATCATCTACCACTTTAAAGTTATATTTGTCAACGTTCACGCAGCGTCCCAGACGAATGGACTCTGTTCCTTAAAACATATATATTGGTTTTGTCCTCATTTACCACCAGACCCACTTCCGACAAATGCATTTCAATGACTGCTCTATATCATCGGCACACGGGAGCAACATGTGACTTTTGTTGAAGATGGTACCATTCCTGTTTACTGCAGCCTTCGGCACGATCAAATCCAATACGATGTTAAAGAGATCGCAAGACAGACTATCGCCTTGTGTAAAGCCTTGCTGGGTAGGAAATGGCTCTGTCAGATTTTTGCCAATTTTCACTGAAGACTTCGTGTCACTCAGTGTCATCCCGCAAACTCAGCCATAGCATCTAACAATTTCTGTCGTATCGGACTTTCAAATGCAGTATTGTAGTCAAAGTAAGATCGACCATTTTACATCAAAACCAGTAAGAAAGTGTCAGTCGGGCAACCCGACTTACATGTACCATCACCCTCAGTAAAGCAACAAAAAATCTATAATATTGATTTTGTGACTCCATCTCTAAAGTGGGCGGAAAGGTACATTTGTATGGGAGGTACCAGAAGGGGCGTGTCTAGACTTCTAGATTTTTTCTCTAAAACTTTATCCTGCCTGAACTTTACTACATACAGAATTTGGGAACGATTGCGTTAGGTATATTAATAATATTAATCGATTTCTAAAGTGGGCGGTACCAGATGTGTATTGGAGGTACCAGATGGGGCGTGGCTAGACTTCCAGTTTTTTTCTCCAAAAACTTTATCCTGCTATACCATTACTAAATAAAGAATTTGGATACGATCGCGTTGGATTTTTTGATATTATTACTCCATCTCTAAAGTGGGCGGAAAGGTACAATTGTATGGGAGGTACCAGAAGGGGCGCGGCTAGACTTCCAATTTTTTTTTCCAAAACTTTATCCTGTAATAGCTTTACTAAGTACAGAATTTGGGTACGATCCCGTTGGATGTATTGATATTATTAATCGAAATCTAAAGTGGGCGGAATGATGTATTTGTATGGGAGGTGCCAGAAGGGGCGGATCCATGTAGCCCATTTGCAATTCTGTAAGTAATTTTGGGGAAATATTAACTCGTGCAAAATTTCAAAACATTTGGTTGCGTCTTTCGAAAGTTATCGTGCGAACCAGCCGGACAGCCAGACAGACGGACATGGCTCAAACGACTTAAAAAGTCATGAATCGAATTTGGTTCAAAGCTGGGGTCTAAAGTCACTCCTTCTATGTGTTATACTTTTGGGTCGTATCAAATGATATATACCCTCATCCCTAAGGGTGATGGTATAAAAATATTGTGGGGATACAGATGTCGAAGTTTTTGTTAATTTTCGAACTTCATGAATGTAAGCGTTATAACTACTTGTCCGTGCGAACACCAGCACGTTTGCGTAATATTCAATTATAGACATTAATCATACCACCTAGCGGCTGCTACGCCTCAAATTTATAATTTGTATGCAATAAAACGTGAATAGTAACCACAATTCAATGTAAGTCACAGTGCAAACCCATCGCAATACAAATTTATTTACGAGTGTCAAACATTTGGACATTGAACTATTAATTCTGGCTGACATCAAACCAACTGACCTGTTCAAACTCAAATATCCTTGAGAGAGTGGGTAAGGTTGTCTGGTAGGCAGCAGAGTTTACTGCCGTTGGCGTACTGGGTAGGTTCTTGTGAGATGTAGGGACACGACGTGCAAACATGGTTGTGTAGAAAATGCATACACAATCTTTTGCAACAACATATTCTAGATCAAAAAGTAGAATTCCTGGCAACAATAAATTTTAGCCAATCCATTTTACGCGACTACCATGCGAGAGGTCCCAGGTTCAACTTCTGGCTCCAGTCATCTAAAAAAAAATAGAAAAATAAATTGTTCTTTCATTGCCGGCCCCCTCGATGTTCTCGTCAGCAACTTCGCAGTATAAGTGTCGAGTCAATCGGTATTTCAAGTAAAAGCTTATCAAACAGTGACGTTCGCATTCGTCAATAAACAAGTAGGTGCCGTTAGTTGTAAATCTAAAAATAGAACACGTGTTAATTCCCAACAACGCGAGAAGCTATCTCATACCTCATTCATGGGGTGTGAAGGGAAATTTAGTTTTTTATGATATCAACTTTGTATAAAAGCTCTACGCATTCAAGAAATAGTTTCGAAGACAAAATTACGAAAAGAATTTGTTCCATTAATTCATGTGGGGTAAAAACGAAATATCGTGGGCTTGTACTTTTTTCGAACTTATTTTTGTGTTGCCCACAAGTTTATTATGAAGAGATATCCTGTCTTTTTAAAACATTGAAAATTTTGAGACAATGCAATGCAATCACAGTATGGTATTGTAAAATAAACCAATTGATGAATTACCTTAAGAAATTTAATGGTAGATAATCAAATCGGCAGCGCTTTTCAGCAGTAGAGCCTTTTTCTGCCACCGGTAATTCTGACGTCCCGATATTCACATTTCTCATTAATGGAAAATGTTTGGATGAATCAAAATTCAAATGTGTTCTGCATACCCTATTAGACGGAGTTGTTTCCCCTATTTCTTCCCATATATTCCATCTAGATGGATATAAGGCAGAAGATCTGTGACACTGTAATAAAATATTCTGCAAAATCGATTTATACAATTGATTGCTTTGATGCATGCATGGGTTTTGCGTATGTGTCCGCAATACTCCCTGTATACGTGTTATAAATGTGTCTGTATTTGTCTGTGGTTGCGTGTGTAATTGTAGAAGTCACCGCATATCTGAATGATGGACTTGTAACTCTATTAAATAACCCTCACACACACACATGAACACACTAGCAGTTACGTTTGCGCCTCAAAACTCGAAAGGACGAAAATACATTTGTTATGCATTTCCCTGTCGTTTGTCTGTCTGTCTTCGCAAAATTGCTCATAGTTCCAAACGCAATTGAATATGTTAGTCTGAACGATCGTATGCGGCGACTCGATATGCAATTTAAATTTTTCCTGTTAGCTTTGAGGGCATATTGTGTATTTTGAATGACTTCATTCATATAACGGAAAATCGATTACACAGGATATCAGAGATTTGGTTGTGAACTTGTTTCCGTTCCTTGGATACCTTGGATATTTGGATATTTATTTAAAAACAAATACTACGGCGAAATCAGATTGTAGCGAATCTGGTGAATTGTAAATGCAAATAAAACGAAATAGGTGAAATAAACGAAGGAGGCTTGGACGGGTTGAGATATAGTTGTTGTATTAATGCGCCTTACGCGTTATATTTGGCAACTCATCTTGACAGCGATATATCGATATGATGAATGAATGATAGATGTTTTTAATGCGAATATTAAACACAGGTATATACTTTTCAAATAAATTGCAATAAGGATTATGAATATATGGTTGAAATTCTTTTAGATTAACTTACAATGTTAATTCTTAAATTTCTTCTTGTTTGGCAGAGACGTCTGACATCCATCCATCAATAGCTGAACGGATAAAAGTTCGCATTTGAATTATTTAGATTGGCTTGAATGCTTTAATGTCATTATACAAGTCATAACGATATACGACGACGGTTGACGATAATGCTAGCAAACAGCAGTAGGAGTAGTTTTCTCTCGGAAACTCCTACAACGGAAGACTCTGTTTGTGCAATTTCCCAGAATTCTGTCCTGTAGTGCCAGATTGTTAAGGTAAGAGTCTGGTATAGTTGAATTTTTATCCCTCGAAAGATGGTTTTGTCATTGAAACGCTTGCTTAGAAGTAGCAACGAGATTTCCAGGCTGACACTATTATTTGTGAAAACTAAATTATCTATCTCTTTTTCAGTTTACGTTGGGAAATCACCTTGCAAATTCTTACACCGGAACCACCTTTAAAAATTGTGGAAATTTATTTGCGCTTTGTTCACCAAACCTATTGAGTATTTGGCTAAGTTTACGGGGCGCATAATCGTCCATCTGAGCAGCTAATACATAATACTATGGATCGATTAATGAACACTTTTATTCTGTTGTATAATGTTCATCCTAATTGAGCATGTATTATGCGTACAGAAGAAGCCATCGCCGCTGTAGACGGGAGTGTAACAGAGACTGAAATATTATGATGAGATACCGTTCTCTGCCCTTTCACTACTTAAAATATTTTGAGGAAAGATCTTGGCCTACGTCTATATAAGGTCTGGTGCAAAAATTAAAGCCAGCAGACTATCAATAGCGTCGTGTGCTGGCTGACAGGGTGGAAAGTAAACCAGATATTCATGGTCAAATCATTTTCAGTTCAGTTTCGGCAATGTAAACAATCAGAAATTCTGAACGGATAAATCATTGTTAGTTGCGGTTTACATGCCGAAGGCTTTGTCAGCGCATTTGTCTTTACATCCGAAACTGGTGCTTACATTATCGTGAATTGTGATAGCTTTAGGCAAGTGATTAGTGATTGTTTAATATTGCTCATGTTATTACGAATCATATGAAGGAGAAATGGTTTCAATAAGACGGCGACACATATACTTTGTTGGCGTTCATAAAGTGCAGTCGCAGTCGCACACAGCGTCTCTTAGTTTATTGAAACAAATAACTAGGTTGCGCCCTCATATATCACTACATCCACTTATGTCGATTGCTTCACAATGCTTGAGAAAGCCGCAGTAACATCTAGCAGTCCCCGGCAAATGGTATCTATATCGTCGAGCTACACGAGCGACATGTGACTTATTAAAGATAGTACCAGTCGTGTTTACTACAGCCTTCCTCACTGTCATCTTTATAAGGAGGTAAAAGATATCGTATGACGGTCTATCGCACTGGGTGAAGGCTCGCTGGTGTAAAGTCACTCCGTCAGATATTTGTCTTAACTCAAAACTTTGTATTGAGCAGTCTTCGTCTTCTCTAATGGCAGCAACAACAGAAATGTATCTATCAGTAGCCGCACGTAGAAAAGTATTCCAAGTGCTTTGGTTGTTTGCGCTTCGTAGACCATCAAACGGAGCTTTGCTCGCCCCTCCTGCGCAGCCTATCGATTTGATTGCCGAAGATTTTTCGAGCCTGAGCATTTTCGTCCATTCGTACAATGTGTCCAAGCTAGCGCATTCGGTCTATTTGAATGAGTTTGACTACGTCGATATAGTTGTACAGCTCATACAGCTCATGATTCATACGACGACGGTACTCGTCGGTAACGATGATGGGACCAGATATTTTGCGAAAAAATTGTCTCTCAAAGACTCCCAGATGAGATTGATCCGCCTGCGTCTTTACCTAGGGTTCTGCGCTGTAGAGCAAGACAAATAGGATTAGTGTTTGTAACAGTTAGATCTTCGTTTGTCGAGAGAGGGCTTTATAATTAAATCGCTTACTTAGCGCATAGTACCAGCGGTTCGCGGTCAATACTCGTCTCTAGATTTCCAGGCTGACATTATTATTTTTGTTTATGGCGCAGCCAAGGTGGTAAATATCATCTATCACTTCAAAGTTGTAGTTGCCAAGGTTCACGCAGCATCCCACACTAGTAGGCTTTTTGTTCGTTGTCCTCATTAATCACCTGACCCACTTATTGTTAATGCTTGAAAAGGTACAGCCCGTAGTCCTCGGCCAATGCCATCTATATTATCGGCAATCCGCGAGCAACATGTTAAAGATGGTACCAGTCCTATTTACTCGCATGACCATTTTCATTATGATGTTAAAGAGATCTTATGACAGACTATCGCCTTGCTTGGGAGAAAACGGCTCTGTTAGTTTTTTGATTCTATTCACTGAAGACTTCGTGTCAGTCAGTGTCATCCCGCAAAGTCGTATTAGTTTCGAGGGGTATACTTAACTCAGCCATAGCATTAAATAGTTTCTGTCGTATGCAGATATCGATAAACAGATGGTAGGTGTTATTCTGCATTTCATTTCATTTCCAGGATTTGTCGTAGTGCGCAGATGTGGTCAGTCGTGAATTAACCAGGTCTAAAGTATGCTAAGGTTCAATCAAGTTCACTAGAACGGTCTTTAGTCTGTAACATAACACCCTTGACAGAACCTTGTATGCAATAGATAAAAGGCTGAACCAGCGATAGTTGGTACACACACTTAGATCGCCTTTGTTAAGCACAGGGCATAAAACACTCAGATTGCAATCGTCGGGCATACAATCCTTTGGTTTAATCGCGTCTATGAGGTGGTGCATGCAAGTTGCCAGCGTATCGCCGCCGGCCTTTAATAGTTCTTTCAGCAGTCCATCGGCTCCTGCAGCTTTGTTTTTTTTAAGCTGTGCAATTGCCGCGCTGATCTCGTTTTGGCTGGGTGGTGGACAGTCTACTCCATAGTGGATGATTGGCGTGATTTCGTCACTTATGCTGCCTTCGGGAACTAGCAGAGAACGAAAGTGTTTCCTTCATATTTGCAGCACACTCTGAATGTCCGTGACCAGTTTTCTATCTCCGTCCTTACAGGTGGGGATCCCTGTTCTAAAACCTTTGCTTCTTATCTTGTGGTACAACTTTCGGTCTTCACCATCCCTGTAATTTTCGATATTCTAGCTCTCTCTTTTCTTACATAGACGCCTAAAGAGGCAGAGGAGAGGTCATTATAGCGTTCCGTCTCAGCGAGCGATGCCACTAGTGGCAGTTCTCTCTTGTATGCAACTTCCATTTTGTCAGGCAATACGCGACATTCCTGATCGTATAAAGAATTGTCTGAGTGTGGGTTTTCATAACCCAGTACGGTCGTTGAGGCAGTTGTCATACAATTCGCAATATACTGCCATTGGGTGTCGGGAACATCAGAATTAGGGGGGTTGGTTTGAAGTAATTGAGAGATTGGGTTGGAATCGGCATTGGCTATATCGGTGGTATGCATCTTTGCGATGTCTTGCTTTCTTTGCGTTTGGTTACTATCGTTTTTAGCACTACTTAATCGAGTGTGTATCTTAGCTAACAAGGTACGTGGTGGTGGTGAGCCGAGTCAGTATTTGCACCGCGCATTACACGCACGTCCATAACACTTCAAACATGCCTTCCTTCGATTGCCACGTGATCAACCTTGTTTCTTGTCTTTTGAACAGGGGATATCCAGATTGCGTTGTGGATTTCTTTGTGCGGGACTCTGGTTTCACTCATTACCATGTTTCTTGTCGACGCGATTCTAGCCAGTCTGAATCCGACATCATAGGTGCTGTTGTGCGGATTTAATTTTCCGATTGCTAAACCAAGAGCACCTTCTCTTTCTGTTTTAGCATTTAAATCTCCTAGAAAAATTTAATGACAAGACCGGCCAGCTGTCATATATTTCATAGAATGCCTATTTAATGTCCTTGTCTTCCGTCGGGGCGTGTACACAAATCTGCGTAATGTAAAAATATTTCGCCTTGATGCGTATAGTGACTACTGAGTCAGTTACAGGGTTAAACCGCGAGACCACATGTCAAAGACTTCTACGAACTATGAATCCACATCCAAATTCGTGTTATTCTGCATGGCAGCTGTAGAAGGTGTTCTTTTCCCCCATTTTCGACCATGCACAGTTCTGCCGCTTTATGCTCATGTCCTTCCATCGCATTTCTTGTATAGCGGTGATGTCAGCCTTTTCTTTGTGGAGGACATCTATCAATTGAATGGAGGCACCATTTCTGTAGAAAGTTCGGACATTTCAGGGTTCTTGTCCTTTCTTCTCTTAGAGTTTTCATAATAGCTTTCATTTTAGGAGTGTGGTTTATTAAGTCAACGTGCCCGTTCTTAGATTCTTGGGACTGACAAAGCTACTAAGAGAGCAGTTGTTTTGAACTTCAATAAGTTCTCTTACTTATTCCCTTAAACACATACCATTTAGTTTGCTTAACATTGTGCCTTCTGACATTTGCCCAGTGAACACATGATCTATCAGACGTTATAAGTAGTTTGGGGCCTTACGTTATTCCAAAGTAAATAAAAAAAAAATTTAATTTCCCTTTACACCCCATGAATGAGATATGGGATTCTTCTCGCGTTCTTGTGAATTTATACGGTTTCTACTTTAGATTCACAACAAACGGCACCTACTTCTTTTTCGACAAATGCGAACGCCACTGTTTGAGAAGCTTTTACTAGACATGCCGATTATATCGATACATACTGCGAAGTTGCTGTCGACAACATAGAGGTGGCCGTCAATGAAAGATAAATGTAGATGACTGGAGTCGGGAATCGAACCACGGATCGCCCGCATGGTAGGCCTACTCTTTTTTTATAGGCAAAAAGCTCCAGCCTGGCTTAAGAGCACCTGGCTGACTGAAGTAAGTACCATTATTGACAGTCCAAAAAATATACTTGTATCCCTGTGTTACTTTTACTGATAACTGTGTAATATGCCTACCCTGCAGCTGCACTGTGTCATTATTCCGTATGTTTCTGTCGTTATTATTGTTGTGACGTTGTTTTCACGCCGTTTTCCCTGTTCTTGTCATGGAGGACATGATCTTGTTACTACCACATAATTAAATGTCCTGTAATGATATTGAGCGTGGTGGTCATATACATTTGTACGTATGTATGTATGTAGCTAGATGCACGTGTATGTGTTGCCAGTGATTGCAGTACCGTATGCATTTTAATTATTGATACAGATTTTCAAGGTGTGAAATGAAAACGAATGAAACTTAAATATTGGTCATGAAGTGGATAACGCAGTAATAAACATAATACATTTAGCGTATGCAAATGGACTGGCATCGTATATGTTAAATCATGTTGTTTTTATAGTGCAGTGAAATAAAAGAAAACGCCGGCAAATAGTAAATATACTTCCGGTGTTAATGCACGGGTTTTGTGTGGTGAACTAGTTTGGAGTTCAGTATATATGTGAGTCCTTATGATTAACAATAAAACTTAACTTAATTTCCATTTGCATCCTATAAATAACATTCATCGGCAAGTAGTTAATGTGCTTACGAGATTAACGTACAGGATTTGTGTTGGACACTACGTTGGTGTTCAGTATATATCTGAGTCCTTTATCTTTTCTTTGCATTCCTTAGGGCAGAGCTTCTAGCATTTCAGTCGTTATCAGGCTCCTATTTATAAACTCACACAACGGCACATACAGTTTAAAGACGAATCCGAACGTTAACTGCGTAAAAAGCTTTTACTAGATGTGCCGATTGGCTCGACGCTACTGCAAAGACACTGTCGACAACGTCGAGGGGGCCGCTGATGAAAGAACGGGATCGAATCCTGGGCTATCACTTGATAGCCATTTGTTCTAAACATCACGCCACAATCTGCCCTGACTTAACAACTGTACCTTTTTTATTATTAAATATTTAAAAAAAATTTGCAGTTTTTAAATGATCTGGACCACCTTAACTGTCAGAATCACTACCGACCAAGCCTCTTGAAAACTCTTGCAAACAATAGCAATGTTTTACACTTGTTGCACATAATGTTTGTATTGCCATCGTATATCCGATTAACAAAATTGCTCGCGTTTCAAAAAAAATTCCAATTCCATCATTACTCACAGCGATTTCGGCTTTATTTAGACCACACACTCATAGAATTTATCCACATCTGTAGCATCTAATTTAGAACCAACGCAAACAAAATCTACTCAATCCTCACCAGAGGGAGCATAAAATAGGTTACATTTTGACTCAAACATTATTTTCACATCATTTAATTTAATGAGAGGTTATTTACTAAGATTTGTTGATGTTGTTGCTGCTGCTGCTGTGAATGACTGTAAATGTTTGTTAGTAGCTAATAAACGATACCCAAAAGCTCAACAAAATGAAGCTCACGCCTCAGCATAACAATGTAACACCCCAACACTTCTAGTGTTCCACGAGGCAAGAGAAACGAGAATGTAGCCCTCGGGCGTACAATCTAATGTATGCACACTCACACCGCGCCAACATTCTAACTGATGCTGTTGTGTTCAACACATTAGATTTATATCAAATAGGAGTACAACAACAGCAACAAAAAACAAACAAAAACATTTTGTGGTTTTACACAATTTATTAGAATGAACAGCAACAAAAAAAAACACACAAAAATACATATAAAAACCAGTGCAGAAATTTCAGTCAGTTAAACTGACTGATAAATACCATCACCCAATATAATATATTGTTTAAGTCTTGAGTTATTGAAAATAATCGATTTGTAATTAAAACCAGTTAGAAAGTTTCAGTCGGGCAACCCGACTTACATTTACCCTTACCCTCAGTAAAACAAATAATTTTATATTTTATTGATATTATTACTCGATTTCAAAATTGGGCGGAGGAGTGGTACATTTATATGGGAGGTACGTGAAGGGGTGTGTTTAGGCTCCAGATTTATTCTCCATAACTTTATCCTGTTATAGCTTTACTAAATACAGAATTTGCGCACGATTGCGTTGGGTGTACTGATATTATTACTACATCCCAAAAGTGGGCGGAAAGGTACATTTGTATGGGAGGTACCATAAGGGGCGTGTCTAGACTTCCAATTTTTTCTCCAAAACTTTGTCCTGTTATAATATAACAAAATACAGAATTTGGGCACGATCGTGTCGAGTGTATTGATATTATTACCCTATTTCTAAAGTGGGCGGAGTGGTACATTTGTATGGGAGGTACCAGATGGGGCGTGTCCAGACTTCCAGATTTTTTCTCCAAAACTTTATCCTGCTTAAACTTTACCAAATACAGAATTTGGGCACGATCGCGTTAGGTCTTTTAATAATATTAATCGATTTCTAAAGTGGGCGGTACCAGATGTGTATGGGAGGTACCAGATGGGGCGTGAATAGACTTCCAATTTTTTTCTCTAAAACTTTATCTTGTTATAGCTTTACTCAAAATAGAATTTGGGTACGATCACGTTTAATTTATTGATATTATTTCTCCATCTCTATAGTGGGCGGAAAGGTAGATTTGTATGGGAGGTACCAGAAGGGGCGTGGCTGGGCTTTCAAAATTTTTTCCAAAACGTTATCCTGTTATAGCTTTACTAAATACAGAATTTGGAGACGATTCCGTAGGGTGTATTGATATTATTACTCGATTTCTAAAGTGGGCGGAATGACGTATTTGTATGGGAGGTACCAGAAGGGGCGGGGCCATGTAGCCCATTTGCAATACCGTAAGTAGTTTTGAGAAAATAATAACTCGTGCAAAATTTCGAAACATTTGGTTGCGTCTTTCGAAAGTTATCGTGCGAACCAGCCGGACAGCCACCCGACAGACAGACAGACAGACAGACAGACAGACAGACAGACAGACAGACAGACAGACAGACAGACGGACATGGCTCAAACGACTTAAAAAGTCATGAATCGAATTTGGTTCAAAGAAACCTAGGGTCTAAAGTGACTCCTTCTATGTGTTACACTTTTGGGTCGTATCAAATGATATATACCTTCATCCCTACGGGTGATGGTATAAAGAAACACCCCAACAACGATAACAAATGGTCTGGCCTTACAACAACTATGGGGGTGGGGGGCGGTCCATAATAACAATGTAAATATAATTGTTTTGTGGGCTTTAAATGTCGTCTGGGTGTTTTATGCTTCCCCTTCATTCATTTTACAGTGACCCCTAAACACATTGAAAATATTAATGATTTTTTTGAAGGGATTCACAGGAATTTTCCCAGCATCCAAATGTTCGTTCAACGCTCATTGTGTAAAAGCTAAGCCTGGGTAGGCCAGAGTCAAAATCACTGTATTCATCTGATTTTGTTGGCGAGACAAAAACTGAATAATTACATTTTAATAGACTTTAGTCTCTCCCGATAAAAAGCGAAATTTAATTTACTGCAAGAATTTTATTACTCATTTAGCACTTTGTTAATTATTGTAATTTGTAACATTAATGACGATAATGAGTTAGGAGTTAACGCTCATTTGTACGAGAGAGCAAATTGACTTTAGCTGGGATGAATATAGGCATGGATTGTGGAGGAATTAAAGGACATGTTGAATGTTTTGTAATGGCAACAAATTTATGAGCATAACTGAACGCTGGTGGTTGGGAAAGTGATTTGTGCCATTTATGTTGACAGTAGGTAAGGTGTATTCGACCCACTTAGACTATTTAGTTAATTTTGATACCACGGCGCAAACAAAATTAAGCGGCAACTCTAAAGATCAGTAATTGATTTGTGCTTATTTATGCAAAATCGTTCAGATTCCTAAAAAAAAGTAGAAACCGATTAAAATAGGACTTTGCATGCCTTCTTGCAGGCCTGCAAAGGCAGCCAGAAGCCCTATCCATCAAATCAAACCTTCATTTAAAATTAATATGACAGGTCTCGTATGAGAAATACAAAGGAAGGAGACATAAAAACAAAAGCATGTCTACTGCAGGTATCAGGCCTGCAAAATAGCATTTCTAGAAGGAGTAAAAGAAGAAGGGACCGGCCGTGGCATGATGGTTGGAACACACGACTATCATGCGGGAGATCCCGGGTTCGATTCCCGACTCTATCTACATTTTTCTTTCATTGCCGACTCCTTCGATGTTGTCTCATCCATAGCATCTAATAATTTCTGTCATATCGGTCTGTCGATTCTCGCTTTGTAATCGATAAATGGTAGGTGTCGATCTGCATTTCTTGAAACTTCTCAGGATTCGTTTAAGTTTAAAGTCACACTAATTAAGTCCAATCAGGTTTTATAACATGGGCTTTAATCTTTCACATAACACACTCAAAATCATCTAGTATGCGATGGGTACAGGTTTGATCACGCGACAGTTGGTGCATACACTTGGATCGCCTTTTTTAACCACGGGACATAGAACAGAGTCCGCATGGTTTTACATGAGTCTCGCAGTGAAGGCCTTACCAACGCCTCCGTGGGTTGGCCAAGACAAACTTGAACCATAAAGGAATAGGAGTCGAAAATTTTAGGAGAAATCTACCGCAGTTTTCGGCTGTTTCATCCAGGCAGAAGATACCAAATTTGATATGTAAGTATGGAGCATACCCCGCTTTGACCAAGGTGAGGCCCCCGCTACTCTATGGATCTATAGCACTCGGTTGCAATGCAACTCCACACCGCGGCCAAAGACTCTACAAGCGATTTCAGTTTTAACCATAGCCCTCGTGATGCTCTCACAAGGGGGCCTAAATCTAGTGATTATGCGGGAAACTAGTTCCCGGGGCTCCTGATCCCCAATACCAATATGTGATTTAATGAGCCATATTTCACAGAGCAGACATGGAATTTTAACATACCTGCAGGCACCGATATTTTTATACTAGCGCCCAGGATAGGTGGAAACGGTTTGGTGCTACACCACAGGCATACAACACCCTCACCGCTAGAAGATGGAGAGAATTCCAAACTCTTATCGAAGACGGTGAACGGCAACCATATATTAAGGCTAGGCCTATCAGTACAGCCACAAGATCCGAGGATCTGTGATGGCTAGGAGTAATCTGGAACCTGACTCCGAAACTACCAGACACCTGTGGTACTAGATAAAACACTGGTCAAGTTTCATACCCAAATGTAACCCCGCTTCGGTCCTTTGTAGCCAGGGTGGCTGGTACCTCCTACCGACGCTTGTTGACTGCCGCTTTGCGAAGCTGAACTTTTCGGTATACTGGCTCTCCTTTTTCTACCATAGACGCTTCTCCAGCCTAAAGTGGCGTTGCATTTTCCTCCTCTTAACATTATATAAATCCTGTAGCAGTGCGCGGTTCCATTCGCTGCATTTTTGCCTTGAGTGCAACATCCATTTCCCCAGATAATATGCGATATTCCTCATCTTACTAGGGCTTGTCTGAGCGTTCTTGAGGCAGTGTTCATAGAATTTGAAATATGCGGCCCCTGTGTGTTGCAAACTTCAAAATTAGACGGGCTTGTTTGATGTACTTGAGAGAGTTGGTTGAAATTGGCATCGGCTGTTTACGATCGTCTTCAGCACTACTTAATAGTGTGCGCACTTTGGCTGCAACTAGATGGTGATCCGAGTCAATGTTTTTACCTCGCATCACATTTACGTTTTTCACGCTTGAGACATTTCTTTCATCAATTACCACATGATCAAACTCGTTTCATGTCTTTTGATTAGGGGTTATCCAGGTTATCTTGTAGATATCTTTATGCGGGAATCTGATTCCACTCTCTACCATATTTCTTGCCGACGCGAAGCTTACCATTCTGAATCCGTCGCCGGAGGTGTCATTGTGAATTATTCGCATATTCACATATTATACAGAATATTTCGACTGTGTCTAGTAAGAGCTTCTCAAACGGTGACGTTCGCATTCGTCGATAAACAAGTAGGTGCCGTTAGTTGTGAATCTAAAAATAGAATGCGTGTTAATTCACAACAACGGGAGAAGCTTTCCCATACCTCATTCAAGGGGTGCAAAGGGAAACTAAGTAAGTAAGTGAGTATTTCGACTGCTAAACCGAGAGCATCTCTTTTTCCGATTAAAGCATTAAAATGTCCCAGTATAATTTTTAAGTAATGGCAGGGCAGCGGTTATATATTTCTTCAGGGCGCTCATAGAATGCATTTCAAATGTCCTCGTCTTTGTCTTCTGTCAGGGCGTGTACACAAGTTAACGTGATGTACAAATATTTCGCTTTGAAATTCGGTCACTTACAGATTGAAGCCGAGAAACTAAATGTCGAAATATCTTGCCGAATATGAATTCACATACACAAGTTAACGTGATGTACAAATATTTCGCTTTGAAATTCGGTCACTTACAGATTGAAGCCGAGAAACTAAATGTCGAAATATCTTGCCGAATATGAATTCACATGCAAATTCGTGTCTTTCTGCATGGCAGCCTTTAAAGAAGTCACAGTTGTTTCGGTGAGTTCCTCCCTGTTCCGGCCATAGCATTTACTTAGTGGCGGTGATGTTAGCCTTGTGTTTGACAAGGACATCCGCAAATTGGATAGAGGCACCATCTCTGTAAAGAATTCTGACATTTTAGGAGCATATCCTTAAATCATGGTTCTTATAACGTTTGCGGGCGTCGTCAATTAGAACTGATGATTAACTGATACAAATGAAAAAATGATCCCTGAGTTATGCGATGAAACAAAATTTTCTAAAAAGAAAATGGATATACAAAAAAAAAGAATATACTAACAATTTACCATAGCAAAAATACTTCTGACTACTTTTCTAAACGAAATACCATAATTTAACGAAAAAAATATAGTAAAAATACTTATCCCGCCTAGTGTTATCAAATGTTTACCTCCGATATTAGCCTAATTAGCGCTTGTGTTTGGTTCATTCCAAATTCAGCAAACAATTTATTTTAATTAACAGCTGATGACTCACATGTTTGCAAATAAGATGTCACTACATCGAAAACTTACTTAACTTTCAACATTCGACAATTGACACTTTGAGCATTTTTAACTTTTCACAATGGCATTCGTAGAGAGCACTTTAGATCTAAGTTAACTCAATAAAATATTTAACTTCCTCACTCTCCGACAAGATTTCATGTGGTTAAATCACGAAAACAATATAAAAGTTTCATTATTCTTGATTTGTTGGCTGATTTGTTGTTGTTGTCGACACAAACTCACAGAGATTTTCACGAAATAAAACTTTTTATTAGGTTCATTTTGATATCAAAACTCACAAAAACAGCCTCACACACATACACATACCACTCCATCTTCACTTACACGCATGCTTTCATGTAACACACACAGAAGAATTTGTGCTGGCTCACAATGTCTTCTGGTGAAAAAAAAAATTAAGTGAAACAAATGAAAAAGTAGTTTAATGAATACAAATGAACAACAACAACAACAACAACAGCATCTAGTTCAAAAGCAGCAAATGCAGAAGCTGGATATCACACAACATATTCAACACATCGCATTTGAGATTTCCAAAAAATAAATCTTTTATATTAACAGCTTAAACAAGAGAAGACGAAAATAAACTCCTCCACACACACACACACAAAGCAAACAAAAGAAGACCAAACCCATCACCATCTATCAAGTACGAGAACAATTTCAACGGCAACAAGGATAACACAAAATTAGTAGGTGTGTGTGTGTGTGTGTCGATCTGGCTAGCAGTGTCGGTGTTGGTGTCAGTGTGCGAGTTGTTGACGACGACATGTCATGTATTTAGAATAGCATTCTCAAATTAGTTAGCTCACATGTCCATCTCGATGGCCAATATGCTATGCGGAGGGAGGGTTAACCTTAATAACAAGCCTGACCATCTTTGGACTTTGTGACTTTTATTTGCAAAAGTTGTTCAACATTGAGAAAGTACTGAAACGTAAAAGTTTTTTTTGCCTTTGTGGCGAAACCACTAGCAAGTTTTCATCGTTTATTTTACTGAGTGTTTGTCTACGCGAAAGAAAAACTTGTCATTTGCCAGTTCCAATGTAATTCATCAAAATCAAAAACAAATATAATTGAAGAAACTCTTTTGAGGCGGAAAAACAATCTTATAAAAATTCATTATGTTTCGTCTCCATATTGAAGATTAATGATGCTACGTGACTGTGCTTCACTCAGACTTTTATTTTCATTTCTTAAACGATGATTGGTATCAGCTTGAATTAATACTGGCACAAAAGATGGCAATTTGAAATAAAATCCTTGATATGGTCATTGAAAACAAAAGTTTTTTTTCGAATTAATTTTAAATAGGTTTGACAGCTTATTAAAAGTTGACCAGGAAGTCAAACAGTGTTTTTTTTTGAAACAATTCATCATAAGGATGTAATGATATGAGAGTGATTTCTGAAATGTTTCATAAAGTGATAATTGAGGTGGACAAAGGCTGATTTATGGTGTTAGTTTTTGAATTTAAGATAAATGCATGCAACGTCAACATAGGTTCTGGGAGTTAGTAGGTTAGAATTAAATTTCTCATGAGAGGAGAAGGGAGATAAAATGGGTCTTCAGGCGAAAAAACGTTTATGGAAGAAAATAAAAAGCCAAGATAATAAAAACTACAGGTATAGTGGTGAAGTACGAAAGTTTTGCCACAAGGTAAAAAGTTAAAGTTTTGGAACTGGTATTTTAATCTGTTTGGACAAAGATGACAGTCAAGTCACGGATACTCAGGGTGTACTGATAATATGTAGGAAACAGTTTCGTTCTCTGCTCGTTCCTGAGTTCAGCATAAGTGACGAAAACACTAGAAATAGTACATTGTCCACCACCGATCCAAAATGAGATCACCATGACGAATGCACGTTTTAAAAACTAATAAAGCTGTGAGAGGCGAAGGACTGTAGACAGAGCTTTTGAAGTTCGGCGGCGATGAACTAGCAACGTACATTCACCAGCTTATAAAAACAAATTGCCTCAAGGAATGCCTGCCCAATGATTTTAATCAAAATGTTCTATAATCTGTGCTTAAGAAAAGGCGATCCAAGTGTGTGTAACAACTTTCGCGAGATCAGCCTTTAACCCATCGCAAACATGGTCCTGTCAAGTGTGTTAAGTGAAAGACTAAAGCCTACCGCAGCAAACCTGATTGGACCTTATCAGTGTGACTTTCGACCTGGTAAATCCACGACCGACCAGATATTCGATCGATCGATCAATTCCATGATCGACACCAACCATCTGTTTATCGATTCGACAGTCCGATATCACAGAAATTAGTATATGCTATGGCTGAGTTTGGTATCCTCGCGAAGCTGATAAGACTTTGCGGGATGACACTGACTGACACGAACTCTTCTGTAAAAAAAGGGAAAAATGTGGCAGAGACTTTTTCCATCAAGTGAGGCATTCGACAAGGCGATATTCTGTCATCTGGCTAGAGGAGAGCATGCCTGGGAATTGTAGTCTCAGTCTGTTATGTCCCATATACAAGAAAGGAGATAGTAGTGAGTGTTAAAACTACTGTGGAAAAAGCCTATTACCAATTGCGTACAAGGTCCTTTCGAACATATTATGTGAATGTATAAAGCAATTGTAGAAAAACTTATTGGGCCTTATCAGTGCGGCTTTAGACCTCGTAAATCTACGATGGTTCAAATATTTACTTTACTACAAATCCTGCAAAAAAACTCATGAAGCAGACTGACACCTACCACCTCTTTGTCGACTATAAAGCTGCCTTCGGCTCTCCGATAAAGCTTAAGTTATATGAAGCTGTACACTATTTAATGAAGTTATGAAGACGGTGATAAAAAAAGCTGGTGTCAACATGTCTTGCACCATATTCCACAAGAGCCACATGTCACTGGCCTATGCTGACGATATAGATATCATTGGCCTAAAGCTGCGGAATGTTGCTGCAGTTTCTTCGTCACTGGAAAAGGAATCAGGAATCTTGGGATACTTAGGAACAGCTATACCAGGTGTTAATTTAAGCCGTTCTGTTGTATGTTGCCGAATCTTGGGTGCTTCCGACAACGGAAATACCAAACCTGGGAGTATTCGAGAGAAAAGTACTCCGAAAAATATATGTACCTATCTGTGTCGATGAACCATGACGTAGCTAAAAGAGTCAGAATCCAACGACTTCGATGGCTGCGATATGTTGCCAGGATGGATGTAAATGCTCCAGCGACAAAGGTGTTTAAAGGCGAACCTGAAGGAAGACACATACCAGGGAGACCTAAACATCGTTGGAAGGACCAAGTGGTTGGCGTCGTACCACTATTTGCTAGGACTAACTGGAGAACGCACGCAGAAGACCGGAGCGTGGGGAATTCTTTAAGACTTCAGGCCTCTACTTTATCAAAGAATCTACTCAATTGGGACGCTGCAACTCTACCAAACACTGATCCTTCCTGTTTTGTTCTACAGCGCAGAATCCTGGGTAATGACACAAGCGGATCAATCTAGTCTGGCAGTCAAGAGAAAAATACTTTGCAAAATATTAGGACCCATCATCGTAAACGGGGAGTACCGTCACTGAATGAGTGGTTTAACGACACTGGCTTGGACATGTTGAACGAATGGATGTGAATGCTTCAACTCGAAAAGTCCTCTTCAATAAATTCGGTGGGCGGCGTAGAAAATGGCGACCAAAACTTCATTGGATGGACCAAGTGAATAAGCTACTATATAAACTTGGTGTGACGAACTGTTTAAATGAATTTCTGTTGCTGCTGCCAAATAATAAGAAGAATATTAAAAAATATATATAAATCCCTTCACGCTTTCTATTTTAGAATCACAACAAACAGCACCTACTTGTTTATTGACGAATGCGTGCGTCACTGTTTGAGAAGCTTTTTACTAGATATGCCGATTGACTTGACACTATACTGCGATGATGCTGTCTACAACATCGAGGGTATCGGCAATGAAAGAAAAATGTAGATGACTGGAGCCGGGAATCGAAATACGGATCTCCCGCACGGTAGTGATAAGTTCTAACCACTATGCCACGGCCGGTCCCAAAGAGGTTCAAAAGTTAAACTTATACCATGACCCCGGTTCGATGCCTGTCTCGACAGCATTTTCGCAGTAGTGGAATACGAGTACCATACTCAGCCAAGGCTTTAAGTAGTTTCTGCCGTATCGGGCTGACGAAGGCAGCTTCATAGTCTACGAAAAGATGGTACGTGTCGATCTGATATTCTAGGTTGTTTTCCAGAATTTGCTGAAGTGTGAATATCCGATCAGTTAATGATTTACCTTGTCTTGAGCCACACTGATAAGGTCCGATCAGGTTGGATCACACTGGCTTTAGTCTTTTACATAGTACATTCCTTAGAACATTCAACGGCATTCTCTTACACATTGAACGAAAACAAACAAACAGTAATATTTATCAATTATTTCATGAATTTCTTTATAAAAATTATCTTCACTACGGAGAGATAGGCAAGAGAGCAACTCACCAACGCAAACTCATATTGTGGTTGTATTGGGCTGCCGTTCACTGCCATAGAACCTTATTTGCGATGAGTAAAAGGCTAATCCCGAGGTAGTGAGAGCACCCACTTGGATATCTGTTTTTAAGCAAAGGACATAATACACTTAGATTCCAATCATATGGCATGAACGCGTTAAGCTAAGCCATAAGTTGGAGCTAGTGTATTCTCGGTATCTATTCATCGTCTCCCGATTTGAAGAGCTCAGCAGGAAGTCCGTCGGCACCGCTTGATTTATTACTTCTCAGCCGCGATATTGATCTTCGTACCTCGGTGTGGCTTGATGCGCTGTCTTCCGGAACCAGTATGTTAAAGTGCTATCTCCACATTCGCAGTACACTCTGAGTATTTGTAACCAGGTTACCATCGTTGTCCTTACAGGAGGGGAGTATAGTAACTATTTGCATTTACTTTCTGGTAGAAATTTTGGGCTTCACCTCTATCCCTATACCTCTCAATATCGATTGTTTTACTATCTCATTGCGCCGTGTCCTAACACGTATTTAAATTGCTGTTTTGTTGTCCTATAAGCATAATCCTGTTTCTGAGATGCTATGAGACATTCTTTGTCGTACCAGGATTCGTCTTGGCGCAGTTTTTCATATCCAGGCAAGGTTGTTGCTGTGGTTGCCATTGGAATGAGCAATGTACCGCATAGTAGTTTGTAGTGATAATCGCAATAGGCAGTGGCTATCTCTGGGGCTTGTAGTTTAGTGATGTCCAGCTTTCTTTGTGTTTGGTAACGTGTATTTTTTGCTCTGCTTAATCTTTTGTGCACCTTAGTTGCAACCACATAATGATCCTATGTTCGCACTTTGAATCACGCACATGTCCATGACGCTAGATGCTGCATGCATTCCATCGATTACCACAGGGTAAATATGATTTTGGGTATTTTTATTGGGGTATGACTAAGATGCCTTGTGGAAATGTTTATGCTGAAATCTGGTTCCACTCACTACCATGTTTCTTGCCGCTGCGAAGCTAAATTGCCCAACCCATTGTTGGATGTGTTGCTATATAGGCTGAATTAACCGATCGATGGACTAAGAACATTTTCCATTCCCATTTGTGCGCTAAAATCTCTTAGGACAATTTTGATGTCTAGACCAAGGCATCGGTCATATTTTTCCCTAGACACTCGTACAATATATCTTAAATCTTATCGTCTTCCTTCGGGGCATGTGCACGGAACAGTGCACTTTGAAGCGAATTGTGGTTATTTTATTACTAACATGATTAAACCGCAAGACAATACGTCTCTGGCCTATTATAAATCTACATCGAAATTGTGCTTTCCCGCATGGCACCTGTTAATTCTAGTCCCTTGCATCCCTGTTCTGTCCTGTCACCCTTGTATTTTTGAGGACCTCCGCCAGTCGGATAGTGGCACCCTCTCTATAATCAGTCCGGACAGTCCATATTCAAAATATTACCACAAAAAAAAACAATTGCCTTCACTAAGGGAAAAACGCCGTTGCAAAATTGGCAGAAGAAAGTTGATGTGTCTCAAAGTGACAACCAACGTCGTTAATTTGAAAGAATTATTTTGAAAAAAGTACTGTTTTTTTCGATTTAACACCAAATGGTCTGAAAAGGACGCCGAGGTGTCGAAATGACATCACTCGTTGTAAATTTAAGCGTAAACGGTGTTGATACATCATTGTTTCCAGATGTGGTTATTTTGACAGTGATTTGGAATATTTTGTCACGTTTTTTCCGTCAGTGAGTGTGAACAATAAACAGAATCCTCAAAATAGTAGATCATACTTGATTAACTTCACATAAATAAATTGTAAAACAAATACCTTAAAATTAAATTAAAATAATGATCTTCGTGTAGTTCTTACTTTAGGCCGAAGCGAACTACGTAACTTTTTTTCTAAAATGCTACATAAATCATACTCGGACTCATAAACATATGTTGATTCTGACCTCTGCAGGTTATTTGATGTAAATGTGTTATCAAGTATTCTACGTAATTATTACTAAACAATGATAATCTTTTGAGTTAACAATTGCCAAACTAAATTTTTCGAATTTCTACTGAATACAACCAACACACTCTCAAACCTAATATCCAAAAATGTTTCCATTTACAAAACAATTATTTCTATTTATGATCTTTTAAATGCCGACGACACCAACATCTACGTGCTTCAGTTATCTTATCTAGAAAGCAACAACGGAGCTCACCCATAAAATCCTGACAAATTCTCTAAATTTGCTACTTTAACACCCTCACAAATGCGAAAATTACTTACACTTCATCACACCATCAGACACCAAGATACATACATATACACTTGCAAACACACACACACACAGGTGAGCTCTCGACACCAAAGACAGGAGCAACAATTACCGCAGGCAATATAAACTGACCCTAATGGCACACAATGTAAGCACCGAAAACATTTGCCCCTGTAAGGTAAGGACAACAGCAACAGCATGAATATTTGTATTGTTGTTTTAACACAATTTAATACATTAACCTACCCACACACACACACACATCACATAGCGTTTCACACGCACTAAATATACGGACACACACACATAGAAGTAAATGAAATTAGTTAACTTCAGACGAAAGCATAAGCCCATAATGATTTAAGGGCCCAAATTTACCTTGCCTAGCAGGGATAGACGAGAAATGACAACACATTCAAATAAAGAAGGTGTCTGTTCGTCCGTCTGTCTGTCCGTCTCTTTGGGTACAATGTGTCCCGTGTCTAAGTTGCCAAAGCTAAGCTTTCAATTTGTTGTCGGTCTATGTTCCCTTTTGGACCTCTTTGTAGGTCTACAGCAACAAAGGTGTTAATGCTAATGTTCACGTCTAGAGACGTTGTGAGCAGGCAGAAGGGGAGTGTTGATATAATAATTTAAATAATTTATTTGTAAAGTGGTTAGACAACTTAGTGGTGGGAGGGTAAGATGAGATATTGAATGTTGAAAAACGGTGGTCATGCGGCATTACAAATGTTTGGGCGTAAAATAGAAAACATGTAAATTGTTTTATCAAATATAAATAAAAATGAAGAAAATATGTTGGGCATAATTGCCTTTAGAGGATTTAGAGGACAAATGGGCAGGATATCTAGCGTGAAGCAGAAAAGCAAGACAATTCGGATAATATAAATTATTTCTTTGGGGTTATAAATATTTTGGGTTAAATTCACTATAGAAATAATTTAAAGTAAGTTTATAAGATTTGTATACATGTATATATGTACAATAGAGTGGATCAATTTGTGTGGGGGTAAAAAAATCGCCAAGCAGTTATTAAAATCCTATGACGAATTTAAAGAACAATTGATCCAGAAACCATGGGTCTTAAATCAAAATCGAGCAGGCGATTTTTATTGATTTTTATCGGGGAGTGGGCGTGGCAAAACTTTTTTTTTAGAGCTACAGAGATAAAATGTTATACCCAGATAGTACTCGACAACGCGAATATGAATAAGCAGAAGAAATATAAATTTGGGACCCAATGGGCGGAGTGGGCGTGGCAAAACTTTTACAGAGCTAGAGAGATAAAATTTGGTACCCAGATAGTACTTGACAACACAAATATGAAAATACAGACGAAATTATAATTTTCGTTCACTGGGCGGTGTGGGCGTGCCAAAAAATAGCTAGAGAGATAACATTGTATACCCAGATAGTACTCGACAATACGAATATGAATGAATAAGGACTGTATCGGTTCACCCCTTTTGGTACCCCCTATCAAAATTAATTTTTTTTGAAAAATTAATATTTCTCACATAAATTCCAAACCGGCACCTATACTCCCTACACAAATAAGTAAAGTTTTGGACGATTTTGCACCACAAGCAGGGGAAAAATTATACATAAGTAATTTTATTTTAATTAAAAATCTATTCATTTCAATAACTCAAGACTTCAACAATATCTTATATTGGGTTATGGTATTTATCAGTTAGTTTACCTGACTGAAATTTCTGTACTGGTTTTTATTGCAGTTATTCTATATATGCTCTTTTGCAGGCCTGCAAGCTGGTCTTCAGTAGCAATGCCTCATAGAAGGCCCTTGTTTTTAGGACTCCAACAGGACTTACTAGGCATGCCTACTGAAACGTCTTCAATGAGAAAAGGAATGTGCTGGCCTTGCCTGCCTATGGCGCCATATGTTAATTTGAAATGAAGAGTGCATTTGAGGGGTGGGGCTTCTGACTGCCTTTGCAGGCCTGCAAAGCCAAATTTTTTTCCTGCTGGGTGTATGCAGAATTGTATTTAAGCCCTAGAGAGATGGAACTTGGTAAATAGATAGTTCTTGGTACAACAATAACACATATTCAATCAGTCGGCATAGGGGACGTGTTAAAATTGTATTTCAGCCCTAGAAAAATACAATTTGGCACACAGATAGTATGCGGCAATACAATTACAAAATTTCAGACGAAAATTTTAATTTGTTGAGTGGGTATAGTTTGCATTCCCAAACTGGGTTTTAGCATAGAAAGATAACATTTGATATACATAAAGCACTTGGCACTGTAAGTAGAAATTTGCTGAGGAAATTTTAATTTTGATTAGTGGGCGGTGGGGACGCATTAAAACTGTATTTTAGCCCTAGAGAGATACAATTTGGTAGATTTCAATTTTCAGACCAAATATTTATTATTGATTGGAAGGTAGTTCCTAGTCCTAGAGAGATGAAATTTGTTGTACAGATACTACCCCATCAGGGGGACGATGGGGTGAGGAAAAATAGTTTCGCTTTCTTTTTTGTGTGCTGATAAAAATACTCTCTGGAACAACCACATGAAAGGCAAAAGCTAATCGGAATAGAAATGAGTCATAAAGTGCTGATAAAATTACTCTTTGGAACAACTAGAAGAAAAACAAAAGCAACTGAGAATATTAAAAATAGATTCATAATGAAGCTACAGAATGCCTTAGTATTCGTCTTATTTATAATTGTTATTAATAATATAAACGGTGTTCCTATTTCGGAGGAGAAAGCAGGTGTCTTCCTTAAGAGACTTACGCGTTTGATGGCTGCTTAATCAATTCAAATATATATTTACCAGTGCCATAAAAATCGCCATTCGCAGCGTTGGCTGAAAAATAGGCGAAATAGCCACGCCCCATCAAGTAGCTCCCATACAAAATGACCTATTTCACTAAAAACACTATTCTGTCTCTAACTTCATGTTGGAGGGCTCTACAAAGCTAAAATTTGGCTGGTATTATTATTTAATAGCGTTTAATATAACAATACTGCAATAATGGGTCTGTTTGCCCCTCCCCTTCTGGTACCTTCCATACAAATTACCATAACCTTATAACATATATAGTAGCCAAAAACCAAATTTTTGCACTAAAATTCACAAAACTTTGCACATCTTTTTTGTTGTTGTAACAGCTTTACAAATTTAATCCGGGGGTTCTTTGCTAATGTCCAGCCCCAAAAACTGGGCGACTTCCACTGGATTGGCCCATAAATTCAATGGGCTAAGTGAAGTAGGGTGGGCTGGGCAAGTGAACATGTGGTGTGGATTTTTGGGTTATTCACAGTCGGTATTTGGACGCCATCGACTACGACGCCTAATTTTAGGGTTACCTCCTTTGTCCAAGTGGTGAAGAGCGTTGCTGACGACTTCGACGGTGATAGTTTCAGGTTTCGTCAAGTAAAGAAATACTGTAATTCTCCGAGATATTCACTACACGATTGCAAAGCTCATCAAATAAAAGCACAGTCGTCCGAACCTTGTGGAGGTGTACGGAGTTTAGAGAGGAAGAAGTTAAACAAAAGGGGGATAGAACGCCGCCCTGTGGTACTCCTTGTTTAACTATACGGGGATTTTAGTACTTGTCTCTAAACTCTACGAACGACCGACGACCACTCAGATAGTTCGCACTCCATCTCTTGTAATTATTTGGCATGGTGGACTGCAGAATGTCCTAGAAGAGTGTGGTGTGGCTGACTGTGTCGAAGGCCTTCGACAGGTCCAGGGCCTCTGCTGATTCTAGCCCTGTGATATCTTAGTGGATATGACGGTTAATGCAATGGTGGTGCGGAATCCATTTTGCGGAATCCATGCTGGTTGTGAGCTGCTGTTAGGTGGCTAGACAGCTGGGGGAGGAAGAGTGCCTCTAGAGTCTTCGCGACTGGTGACAGGATAGAAATCGGTCTTTAAGATTGTCGCGTCCTTCCTTTGCTTAAGTATAGGGATGAGTCTATACCCTTTTTTCAGGCATCGGGTATTATTAGGCTACTAATTGTCAAGTATTCGACTCCCCGCTCGCCAAGGTGTTTCAGCATCAGCATTGATATGCCGTTAGGTCCAATCGCCTTGGATGGTTTGGCTGCATTAAAGGCCTCTAATACTTCATAAGGGGTGTAGGGTTGTGGTATGTCCCAGACTGGAAGGTTGTGTAGTTTGCGAACAACACTTCGTTTCGCATTGTCTCTCTCTAGGTGCACAATAAACTGCCGGCAAAATGCACGTCGGAAATGGTGATGTCGGCACACTTATTGGCGGCCCTGTTATCCTTTTTTGTTGGGTTGAAGAGTGACCGTACTGTAGACAACAACACCCATTTTTGAGCCCAGGTTGCAGTTTTTCAAGCGAACTATCCATTTTCTCCGCTTGTCCCCATTTATTAGCCTGCTGATTTCAAGGTTCAGCTCGACAATACGTGGGTTGGCACTTCGGATGTCATCACGCTCATCCCCTAACCACGCACATCTGCTGGGAAGTGCTGCAGCACTAAAGATAGTCGTCCCGCAGGTATAAAACGGGCTGCTGCTGCATTGTGTGTTGGAATTTGCTCTTAGCTTAGTAAACGTTGGTGAGAGTTGGGAATTAATTGAAAATGCGATCGGCGAATTCTCTGAAGCTGTGCCAGTCTGGTTTTTTCTGGTTAATGTAGGTTCGGAGACGATAAAGTCGTTGGGTCGATCTAGACAAACGATTATGGGTCAGTTTATCAGACCAGGGCTCCCAATTGTTATGTCTATGGAGCTGGTGCAGTTACCCATAATCGGTGTGGGGCATCCACATTCAGTGTGCGGAAGGTGGACTCATCAATTACAATAACATATCAATAACAAAGGTAGTGAAATTTGATTATAATTTTAAAGGATAAATAATTATTTGACGTACAAATATTGCATATTGTTAGATAGTGATTAAAATGAAGTTTAATAATTTATAAAAATTAATTAAAACAACGATTTATTTTGGGCATGATTATAAGTAAAAATTTAAATTTTGTGAAAAAGTATTACAACAAAATACCCAATTTCCAAAAACGGGGAAAATTGGGTATTTTTGACTTCCCTTTCCGGGGTACCATTTTGTTGAAAGACTCAAATTTGGCATTAAATGTATTTGCATAAAAATGTATATGAGAAGTAATAATACAAATTTTCCACCTCCCGGAAAAACTTTATTTTACAAACGAGGGAATATATATATATATTAAAAATAGGCCTTTTTTCACTTGTGATGCTTATGTATTTTTTGCATAATTTCATTCATAATTTTAATAAGAAAACCAACGATGTGAATATCTTTACAATCAATTGACATAACTTTTTATATTTTCTCAAATATATCTTGACCTAAATGAGATAACATATACATGTAAGCAGTTATTTGAAGGGTTTTCGAAGCACTATCTAAACGCAAAAAATCTTATAAATCGGTTCATAAATGCACTTTCCTTGAACATTTGAAATTTTGAAACACCTTGTGACCGGTGACCAATTTTGGGAGCCCAGTAGAGAGACGAAAATTTCCAAGCCATCTTGAAGACCCTTCAGTTTCATCAATATTCCAAATTCCGTTATAAAATTACAAAATTAATTTAAAACCAGTACAGAAATTTCAGTCAGGTAAACTGACTGATAAATACCATCACCCAATAATAAGTCCTATTACAAGATAATTAATTACCAAATTTGATTATCCTCCAAGTGCCGGTTTAGAAATTATGGGAGGAATATTAATTTTCCAAACATGGTCATTTTGTATGGGAGGTCCCAGAGGGTGATCCGGTATAATCCATATTCATTCCTGATTCAAATTATCATAACTGTACAACTTACGCAAAATTCGACTGTATTCACTGTACTTACAAAAATATATGTATTTAAAAGTATGGGGGTATGTTCGGTATTTTGTATGGGAGGTACCAGAAGGGGTGCGTCAAATAGTTATGTTTTGTAAGGTTTTGCTTGCTATTACAAGATAAATTAATTGACCAATTTTCATTACCCCCAAGTGTCCGTTTGGAAATTATGGGATAGATGTTAATTTTTCAAAAATAGCTAATTTTGTATGGGAGTTACCAGAAGGGGTGATCCTATATAATCTATATTCATTCCTGATTCAAATTTTCATAACTATAAAAGTTACGCCAAATTTGACTGAATTAATTGTACTTACAAAAAAAGATATGTATGTAGGACTATGAGGGTAAATTCGGGAATTTGTATGGGAGGTACTAGAAGGGGTGCGTCAAATAGAAAGGTTTTCTGAGTTTTTGCTTCCTATCGCAAGATAAATTAACCGACCATTTGTCATTATCGTCCAAGTGACCGTTTGGAAGTTATGGGAGAAATATTAAATTTGCAAAAATATGTCATTTTGTATGGGAGGTAATAGAAGGCTTGAACCGATATAGTTCATATTCATTGCTGAGTCCAGTTTTCATATGCAAACATCATATGCAAAATTTGAGTGAATTCAGTTCAGTTACAAAAAAGATATGTATGTAAAACTATGAGGGTCAATTAGGTCATTTGTATGGGAGGTACCAGAAGGGGTATGGCAAAGGCTTCGGTTTTCATAGTGTTTGTCTACTTTTGCAAGATTAATAAACTGACCAAATTTAAATATCTGTTGGGAAGTTATGAAAGAAATATAAATTATCCAAAAATACTTAATTTTGTATGGGAGGTACCAGAAGGGGTGGGGCTATTCTGCCTATTTTCAATCCCATAAGTTCGTTTTGAAAAATATTAATACTGGTAAATTTTCATACTGATCCGTTAAGGTTTACTCAAGTTATCCTGCTGACCAGCCATCCTGCCAGACAGACGGACATAGCTCAATCGTCTTAAAAAGTCCTGAAACGAATTTAGTCTTAAGATACTTGGGGTCTAACTCGTCTCCTTTAATGCGTTACTATTTTTATACCATCACCCTTAGGGATGAGGGTATATATCATTTGATACGAAAAAAAGTGTAACGCATTAAAGGAGACGAGTTAGACCCCAAGTATCTTAAGACCAAATTCGTTTCAGAACTTTTTAAGAAGAATGAGCTATGTCCGTCTGTCTGGCTGGCTGGCTGGCTGGATGGCTGGTCAGCAGGATAACTCGAGTAAACCTTAACGGATCGGTATGAAAATTTACCAGTATCAATATTTTTCAAAACGAACTTATGGGATTGTAAATGGGCTGAATAGCCCCACCCCTTCTGGTACCTCCCATACAAAATTACCTATTTTTGGAAAATTAATAGTTCTTCCATAACTTCCAAACGGACAACCGGAGGATGTTTGAATTTGGTCAGTTTATTTATCTAGCAAAAGTAGACAAACCCGAAGAAAACCGGAACCTTTGCCCCACCTATTCTGGTACCTCCCATACAAATGACCGAATTGACCCTTATAGTTTTACATACATATCTTTTTTGCAAGTAAACTGAGATCACTCAAATTTTGCGTATAATGTTTGCTTATAAATATTAGACTCAGGTATAAATATGGACTATATCGGTTCACGCCTTCTGGTACCTCCCATACAAAATGACCTATTTTTGGAAATTATATATTTCTCCAATAAGTTCAAAACAGTCACTTGGGGGGTTATGAACATTGGTCGATAAATTTATGTTGTGATAGGAGGCGAAACCTCAGAGAGCCTAACTATTTGACACACCCCTTCTGGTACCTCCCATACAAATGACCGAATTGACCCTTATAGTTTTACATACACATCTTTTTTTAAGTAAACTGAGATCACTCAAATTTTGCGTATGATGTTTGCTTAATAAAATTAGACTCAGGTATGAATATGGACTATATCAGTTCACGCCTTCTGGTACCTCCCATACAAAATTACCTATTTTTCGAAAATTAATATTTCTCCTATAACTTCCAAACGGACTCTTGGGGGGTAATGAAAATTGGTCGATTAATTTATGTTATTATAGGAGGCAAAACCCTAAAAAACCTAACTATTTGACGCACCCCTTCTGGTACCTCCCATACAAATGACCGAACTCACCCCCCTAGTATTACAAACATATCTTTTTTCTAAGTACACTGAATTCAGTTAAATTATGAGTAATTTGTACGCTTATGAAAATATGAATCAGGAGTGAATATGGACTATATCGGGTCACCCCTTCTGGTACCTCCCATACAAAATTACCTATTTTTGGAAAATTAATAATTCACCCATAACTTCCAAACGGACATTTGAGGGGTAATGAAAATTAGTCGGTTAATTTATATTGTGCTAGGAGGCGAAACCTCAGAAAACCTAACAATTTGACACACCCCTTCTGGTACCTCCCACACAAAGGACCGAACTCACCCCTATAGTCTTACATACATATCTTTTTTTGTAAGTGCACTGAATTCAGTCAAATTATTCGTAAGTTGTACGTATGAAAATTTGAGTTAGGAATGAATAAGGCTGTTTCGGTTCACCCCTTGTGGTACCCCCTATCAAAATTAATTTTTTTTGAAATATTAATATTTCTCACATAAATTCCAAACCGGCACCTATACCCCTTACACAAATAAGTAAAGTTTTGGACGATTTTGCACCACAAGCAGGGGAAAAAATATACATAAGTAATTTTATTTTAATTAAAAATCTATTCATTTCAATAACTCAAGACTTCAACAATATCATATATAGGTGATGGTATTTATCAGTCAGTTTACCTGACTGAAATTTCTGTACTGGTTTTCGTATCAAATGATATATATCCTCATCCCTAAGGGTGATGGTATAAAAATCTATTCTCGACTGCTTAAAATTTTTACATCCACTAGATGATGTGTATTTGTACTAAAACTTTCGGGGAACAAAAAAATCATTCGTCATTAATTTTTTCTTTTATTGTAAAACAACAACCACGATCGACTGGTAGAGCGAGATTTAATGATTTTGTTTGTTCTTTGTCAATACCCAGCGGTAAATGAAACGAAGTACCGCTTTCGTAATCAAAGACATTGTCGCTTACTTTGTAAGCGAGAACGCATCTATTAAATTTAAGGCAAAATATAAGCGAGAGTATCTTCACTGATTGCTACTAAATATAGCTGACGTCAGCTATTAAATAATGTGTATTTTTTACCGCTGCGTATGTGTGACCAGCAAAATGCCGCGTAGTTCATTTGCGGGTCCATGCTCTTCACTGATTTGTAACTACACCTGCCCAGCGGTAAATGAAACGAAGTACCTATTAAGTAATCCATGACATCAGTACGACATTGTAAGCAAGGATCTAAGTACTTAGAATGTAATGCGTGTGTAATGTATAAAATATTGTCCACTCATTATAACTCCGATTAAAATGGCACCTACTGACAACGTCACTTACTTTGTAATTAAGCGTGCAAAAAACTTCGCTTACAATGTAATTGCAACCAAAATGGGACTTACTGACATCTTCCTTTACTTTGTAAGCACAAGCGCACCGATTAAACGGCCTATAACACTCCCGTGTAAATGTAAGACAAAAGATAAGGGAGATAACCATCACTGATTGATAGGTAATATATCAGACATCAGCGATTACGTAATGGGTGTTTTTACCGCTGGGGGCTTCTATAGAAGACGTTAGCTTCCTTGATATGAAACTTAACTAGCAAACTAATTTACTAAAAAGGTACACGTTAATGTAGTTTGTTTTATTTATTTTCATAAAAAATTGGCCAACCAAATTATTAAATCTTCAACATTTCGCCAAAACTAAATCAAGAAACTGCGGTAAAAACTATGTCCAATCACATAAAAAAAAAACAAAAATGGCCAAATATATCTGAATTTGCCTTTGTGTTGTGTTTATATAACTCATCTGTTGGACCAATAAGCTTATGTATGGACATATCAAATGCATACATGTACACACACATAGTACATCAACGTGTGCGTGTGTGTATACATAGAAGATTGTATATGAGCTGGCTACGTACAAATGGTTTATGGTATGATGAAAAGAAAGTTTCTCTATGTTTATTTGGATTTTGTTTTTTTTTTTCAATTTTATGGTTTCTGGATAATATGCGTTCAACTAGAAGTGAATTCCCATGGAATATTGTTTCTGCAAAATTCACATCTAGAACAGCGAATGCCAGCCACAGCAACAATAATAATATCACTACAATCCCATGAGCTGTACCAACAACAGCAACAGCAAACCTCTTTGCCACCAACAACATCCAATCCTGTGGAAACATACTTTTGTGGCATATACAGTGGTTGCCGCCACAATGTTACATGTCATTGTAGTGTTATTTACTACACGATCCCCGCATGGACTTTATTACCACGGCAACCTCTCGGCGTGCGCTCGCCAAAGTTCAGTCCCATTTGTATGGACAAAGCGATGCATGTGTTGCATCCTACTAGCATTTGTTTGGCATAATAGTTTTTTGCTTATACATATATCGTCTCTCGTTGCCATAGTTTTTTGCGTTCAGGTTTGTTACAGAATTTTCTGTTTTTTTTTAATATTCCATTCCATGTTTATTACGGTCATCACTGACCTGTACAAGATTAGCGTTTAGTTTTCGAAAGAGTTTTACACAGAGGTTGACTTAGCGTCGAATATTTGAAAGTAATGAACATGTTGCACACTAACTAGATGGGTTGTTGGTTAAATTAAGTTTATAAAATCGACCGAAATTAGAATCGTTGACAACATCGAGGGCGAGGACAATGAAAAAAAAACTTCAGATGACTGGATACAGGAATCGAACCATGGATCTTTCGCATGGTAGCCGAGTGTTCTAACCATCATGCAACGGCCGGTCCCATGTTGTCGATGTTGTCGACAGCAATTTTGCAGTATAGTGTCGAGTCAATCGGCATGTGTAGAGCTTTTCAAACAGTGACGTTCGCATTCGTAGATAAACTTGTAGGTGCCGTTAGTTGTGAATCTAAAATAGAAAGCGTGTTAATTCACAACAACGCGCAAAGCTTTCCCATACCTCATTTATGGGGTGTAAAGGGAAATAAAGTTTATTAGAATCGTTGCTGGTTTATCAGTATAGAGCAGAGATTTAACGTAGCCCCACAAAAAATTGTCCAAAAAGTAGCCCAAAGTCTCGTCACACGAATGAGTTGGCCAATTCACAGGTTAAGGTTCCAAGGCTTTGTCCTATATTTGCCCTTAGAATAGTAACTGGACAGCTAAAAAGCTTTTCCAGGATAAACTTGGAAAAGCTTTTTAGTTATAATCCAAAATATGTTAATATTAATATTGTTTGATATTTGTAAGTGTAGTAATGATAGATGAAATGAAATAATCATACAAAACTTTGTTCAGCTATTACTGCAGTTAATTGTTATACCTCCCTAACGTATAACCCGCTTTCAGCTGTACGTATGTATGTGATTGTATATGTTTTTAATCTGTGGGCTTAAAAATTACTTCCATTTCTGTCGGGGTTTTTTTTGTGTTGCGGATCCCCATCATCCCTAATCCACTGGTTGGTTGGTTATGAAATTTTTAGCTATTTTAATTAAGGTTGATTTATACAAACACTGGGCATTGTGTAATCATTTAACTGATACAAAGAGAGTAATTAGTTGCAACTTGTGTGTGTTGTAATTTGTATGCAATTGTATTATACGGATTAGTCATTGTTAAGCTTTGAGGTATGTCCGCGAAATTCATTCAGGATAAAAACTAACTGTGGCCACATGTACTTAATAGATTTTATGCTACGAAACGCTTATGCGAATTACATTCAATCGTTATGGTAATCACATATTAGTTAACTATATAGGATAGGTATAAAATAAATGCGTAGCATTTGTTTGAATTATGCAGACTTGGCTCACAGTGAACGCAATTGACTTTTACTTACACAAACATACGTCCCACTTTCGCTGCACTGCACATCATAAGGATCAGGAAGCTGATATGCCTTAGCGGAATGACCCTGACTGATACAAAGTATTCAGTGAAAATTGGCAGGGACCTCACGAAACAATTTTTTTTTTACCAGACGAGGCCTAAAAAGTTGCAACGGACAACCGTGTCACGTCTTTAACATAGTGATGGAGATGATAATGAGGAAAGTTGCAACAAACACGAGTTGCACAATATTCAACAAAAGCCTCATGCTACATGTATGTGTACGCTAATGACGAAGACGTAATTGGCCGAAAACTGTAGGATGTGACTGCAACCATCTCAGGTATACAGATGGAATCAGCAGAAATGGGTCTAACGGTGAAATAGGACAAAACGAACTTACTAGTTTTGTAACGTGACGAAATTAGAATCTATATATATAAAAATGATGGCAAAAATGTATAGTAATTCATCAATTGAGAACAGCTGGGCCGATTTTGCTCAAACTTTTTTTAAGTTGTTCGTTATTGGCAGGAGCAGGTTTATGTGAAAGAAAATTTTGGGAAAATCTTCCGGAAAAGTCGGAAAATTGGAAAAATCGAAAATTGCCTTTTTGTATGGAATTTTTTGTGCAATTGTTACAGAATGGCTTTTCGAGTAGAAAAATGGAAAATTTTTGTAGAAAAATGCGGAAAATTCCGGAAAAATTCAAAAAGTTTGAATTTGTTCGACGAAATTTTCCATGTTATCGTATGATTTGATAATTTTGGACGATGTAACAGTGAACAATTTGGATAATTATTCCGAAATGACTTTCCGAATGAAAACATAGAAAAATTCTCGGTGGAAAACTCGGAAAATTCCGGAAAAACTCGAAATTTGGATTTTTTCAGAAACATTTTGCATCGCAAATTGAGTTTTTGTATAACTTTTTGTGTGCAACTGTTCCGTAGTGACTTTTCGGTTGAAAAAACAGAAAATTTTGGTTGGAAAATTATTTAAAAATTCCAAAAATTTGAATTTTTTTCGGCGAAATTTTAAATTTTTTTGTGTTTTGATAATTTTGAATGATGTAAATGTGAAAATTTCGGATAATCATTCCAAAATGACTCGGAAAATTCTTGAAATAACTCGAAAATTTTGAATTTTTTCATTGTATCGCTTGATTTGATGATTTTAGACGACGTAAAGGTGGAAAATTCGTTGTGCTGCTTGGAAAAATTCGGTTTTTTGTGAAACCTATATGTATAAAAGCGGTGTAAACAGTGTGTAGTAATTCATCAAGGGAGAACGGCTGTTCCATTTTGTTTTCAATTTAAATTCAATTGTTCGTAATTAGTATGAGGGTTTTATGCAAAATAATTTTGGGAAAATCCTTTGAAAAAGTCGGGAAATTGGAAAAATCGAAAATTGGTTTTTTGTATGGAATTGTGTGTACAGTTGTTACGAAATGGCTTTTCGAATGGAAAAATAGAAAATTCTTAGGGAAAAACTCGGAAAATTCCGGAAAAGTTCAAAAAATTTGTTTTTTTTTATTGACAAAATTTTGCAATTTTCGCATGATTTGATGGTTTTGAACGATGTCTAGGTGGAAAATTTTTGGTTAAATGTTGGTTGGTAACGAGAAAAATAATATTTAAATAAAAAATCCGTCGAACCCGACATTGGGAGTGCCAGCGTCAAATCGTTCGATGCAAAATGCATTCAATCGCGAATTTTAACGGGAGCAAGACTATAATCTAGATGAGCTGATCGGAAGAGTTCGAACTAATGTGCCGCTGTTAAATACCGAGTACAAGAACGTGTACTATTCACGATGAAACTGGAGGCATTTACTTTCTCGATGCTCCGAGTGGGACACCTAAGACATTTTTTGTTGATTCCGGCAACAATTTGGTCAAGATCTCAAATAACGTTAGCCGCTGCATCCTCTGGCATACCTGTCACATTGTTGGAAGGCATTCGAACTGCAAATTCCTCTTTAAAACTGTCGATGAATCTTCTCACGGTTGAAAAGCCAAAGTATACAATGACCAAGAATTTCGCAACGGCGAAGTAGAGCGGAAATGCCAAATCAACATTTCGGATGAATTCTCGATAACGACTAAATGAGCTTTGGAAGTAGTTGACCGAACGATAAAGGATTTATGAGGGAATTTAAAACGATTTGGTGGGGCTATGATTTTGCTCAAAATGTCTAATGCTGCTGATTTACTAAAACCATGCTTGAAAACGTCAAGAAGTTGTAATTGACCAAAAAATTAGGGGCTCATTCCATTCGTACAAATCTGTTTACAGCGTGACCGTAAAGGATGAAGCGACCAACAATCCGACCGAATTTTACACTCGCTTAATATGCCGCATAATTTACAGATAAAGGTGGGATCGATCATAATCATATTGCGGAATCAGAATCAACCGAAATTGTGCAATGGTACGCGGTTGTCCGTCAAGAATCTGATAAAAAAAAGTGATTTCAGACGATCATAAAGGACAAATTCAAAGAAGAGGAAGTCCTTATCTTACGAATTAGATAATTCCAACTGATCATCCATTCCAACTCCCCGACGACAATCAATAAATCGTAAGGCCAATCGTTGGAAGTATATGAGATTAATCTCGAATTTCCCTGTTTTATGTCCGTTCAGTTGAACGTTGCCTTTTCGAGTTTTGGAGAACCGCCTTCGATGTTTGTTTTTGAGGCGAAAAACTAATCGAAAAACATTGTTTATCAAACATTCTCTACTGAGTTTATCTAAAGGCATAAAATTGTGGCGAGACGAAGTTCGCCGGGTCCGCTAGTAATATAATAACTAGAATAATATAATATACTTAGAATACTATATAATAATAATATTTTTAGAATAATATAATGTTAAAACAAACAAAAATAGTACACCTAAAATAAAACAAAAAAAAATACAACTCCAGTGGGATTTTAACCCGCATCCTTACGATTGCCAACCAGATGCTCTCCCACTACATCATGGCAGTCGGTTGCGACGCAAGCGCTAAAAGACGAGAACGCATAACACTACACAACACACACAGCATCATCGATCAGCAACCAAGTAGGAAAAAGAATAATGAAATAACGCATTATAGTATGCTTACTTTCCGTTTGGGAAGGATGCTATCTTCCCTTACGAGTTCCCATTACTTTTTCAAAAGAATGTTCGCCTTACGTAATCATTATTTTAAAAATGGAGGCAGACATGACACATGCCTCCACTTTAGTTTCTAAAAAAATTACGGTAATGCATGTTATCACTCGAGAATCTTCGGTTTTGGTTTCTAAAATAACTTTTTTTTAGCAATGAAATTGTAATGCCGTGCAGTATTGAGAGCATAAATTCCAAATATGGTTTCTTTTATGAAGAATTTGTAAGTAATGCTTTCCAAGAGCATCCATTTTCGCCTTATCGATGCCTGAAACGTAAGCATTATTACTTATATTCTTGCTTACAGTGTAATGAAGGCATAAGGTTTAAAAAATCGAATGCAAAAACATTTCTACAAACGGCTTAAAACTGTTGCAAACTGACAGAGAGAACATATTTTCTAGTGCTTATCAAACACATTCTTTAGTATTTACTTTGAATACTATTTCTAGTTTCCTTTAGTACACGTAAAAAGAAGTATTCTAAACTTTCCTTTCCATTGAAGTACAGCAACAGCATCGTCGATCAGCAGCACAAAGATTCTTTTAAATAGCAACGTTCAGTGAAAACTGCTACTTCATAATTCCCAATTGGTTCATGACACCCATTATATAAGGAGACGACGTTTTTCTTAAACGATCGTCGGTGACTCCTCCGAGAAGTTTATTGCTTAGCCAAGGAATGTTATCTGATCTCCTTGATCCTTTGGGATTGTACGAAGACAAGCATCTTTGTTAAACGGACAACAAGTCTGTACTATAACTTAATTTCCCTTTACACCCCATGAATGAGGTATGGGATAGCTTCTCGAGTTGTTGAGAATTAACACGCTTTCTATTTTTAGATTCACAACTAACGGCATCTACTTGTTTATCGACGAATGCAAACGTCACTGTTTGAGAAGCTCTTACTAGACACGCCGATTGACTTGACACTAGTACTGCGAAGTTGCTGTCGACAACATTTGAGCGGAGCCGACAATGAAAGAAAAATTTATTTGTTTTTTTTTTTTCTTTTAAGATGACTGGAGCCAGGAGTTGAACCTGTGATCTCCCGCATGGTAGTCGCGTGTTCTAACCACTATGCCACGGCTGGTCTGTACTATAAGCTTGTACAATCGGACCTTGAGTCTGTACAATCGGACAATAAGTCTATACAACCGGGCTATAGGCCTGTACAATCGACCTTGAGTCTGTATAACCGGGCTACGAGCATGTACAATCGGGCTATAGGCATGTACTATCGGACCTGGGGTCTATACAATCGGACAATAAATCTGTACAACCGGGCTATAAGCCTGTACAATTCGACCTACGAGTCTGTACAACCGGGCTACGAGCCTGTACAATCGGACAATGAGTCTGTACAATCGGGTTACGAGCCTGTACAATCGGACCTACGATTCTGTACAATCGTACCTTGAGTCTGTTCAATCGGGATATACGCCTGTACAATCGGACCTACGAGTCTGTACAATCGGACAATAAGTCTGTAAAATCGGACCTACAAGTCTGCATGACGGACGCTTAATCTGTACAGAGTCCTCGTACTTGTAAGGCCAAAGCCTATTAATAGTTGTTCGTATTTTTATGTTCCAGGACCCTAGCAAATTTCATCAGAAGGTCCTACATAATTTTCCTGCGAATCCTCGACGTCCGACGCTACCAGAATTAACACAACGTAAAACCCGTCCTGTTTCCAATCACCATATTACCGCCGCGTCCAGCCCGTCTTGTTTCCCGTCATCGAATTACCGTCGCTCGTCTAAGGACCGCTTCTTCGTACAAAGGAAAACAATTCCAGGCACCGCAATGCACTACACCAGACACCATCAACGATACAAGGCAACCGACCAAGCATAATCCCCAGGCAACTTTACCAGTGATTGCACCTTAGCTTAATGATCCGGAGTGTTTCGTTCTATTTAAATTTTGTGGATTGTAAAATAAGGAAATAAATATATAATATCTTGTCCAGTCAGGGAAAATCCAATATTTTGTTTCGTAAGGTTTTGAAGGTCCTTGCGGAGACCTTGGAGGCGGCTGACACGACCTCTGCATAAGATAAAACCCCCGTTATTGTTTCAATGAACAAAAAATCTACTCGTTTGGGACGCTGTGTGAACGTCGACAACTATAATTTGGTCGTTGATTTATTTACCTATGCTCCGCCATCAAAAAACTAATAGAGTCATCCTCGGAATCCGGAGTAGAATCCTGCTTGTGAATAGATGCTACTGAACAGGTTAACGACAGAGGCCACTCTCGGCAAACGAAAATCCAGCTATACCAGATACTGGTTCTACCTGTCATCATGTATAGTTCAGAATCCTTGGTTCTGACACAAGCGATGAATCTGTTCTGGCAGTATTCGAGAGGGATATGCTCCGTAAATAGGTATATGGGCACATCATCGTTAACAGAGAGTATCGACTGAATCATCAGCAGTAGGAGCTGTGTACCGGAATTAATGTTGTCAGTGGCATTAAAATTCGGCGGTTACGTTGCCTAGGTCATGTTTTACGCTTGAGTGAAAATGCTGAAGCTCGAAAAGTCTTGGGCAATAAAGTCGATGGACGCCGCCGAAGAAGGCGGCTGAAACTTCGTTGCATCGACCATGTTACTGAGAACCTTGCAGAACTACCTGTGACGAATTGGTGAAGAATCTCAAAAAACCGAAGCGCATATAATACTTTTGTTCATGCTGCATATACGCACAATATACGCGATTGCAAAGAGCTAAGTAAGTAAGTAATATGACTAAATTCAGTGTGCTATCAAAAAATATATGTTTGTAAAACTGTGAGTATGTATTCGGTCATCAGTATGGGAGATACCAGAAAGGGTGTGCCAAGCTTTCGGTTATCTGAGAGTTGTCATTTTGTATGGGAGGTATCTGTTAGTTTAGGTTTACTTGAGTTATCTGGCCCACCAGCCATCCAGCCAGACATATGGACATTGCTCAATCGTCTTCAAAAGTCTTTAAACGAATTTTGTCTTATGATGCTTGGGGTCGAATATAACTCCTGTAATGCGTTACACTTTTTCTCGTATCAAATTATATATACACCATTCCTAAGGGCGAATGAACTCATCTCCTTGTATACTCGTAGTATGATATATACCCTCATCCCTAAGGCCCTTAAGTTCCAATAGAAACTCTCCATTTGTTAGCTTATTCTTTAACAATTTCTACCTTGTAACCATTTCCACAGCTGTCGGTAAATTTCTGGTCATACGACAGATTTTTTCAAAAATCGGTTAATTTCATTAAATCATAGTTAAGTAGTATCTATCACAATAGGCACAGGATGGGAGGGTGTCTATCAATCAGTTCAACTGACTGAAATTTCTGTACTGATTTTAAATATGTTGTGAAATTCAAAATGTACCATCCTTAAACCTAAATTGTAGTAGTTTTCCCGTTCCTTTGTTTAAATATGAAAACAATCCCACAATTCACCCTACACACACACACACACAGTTGCGTACACGCAACATTTATTTTAACAAGCCTTATAATACTCACATAAGCGTCTGGTTAAACGATGCTGGCTTTAAGGACTTTCTTATGTCTGCCGTATACTTTATGCCGGTTGTCAGCGTTCAAAGACAATTGGTTGTCCCTTTCACTTCGTTTCCGTAAAAGATTCTGTCCTTTGCGTTTAGATGTTGTTAAACGCAATCAAGCATAACAATTGATTTGTATAAGGACAACGGATAAAGTCTTGTTTATATTTTACGATTCCTGTTTTTGTGCCCCAAGTCCTTTCACTACTACGACAACAACACATAACAGCTTGACATATGGCTGTGTGTCCATAACCAGCGTCAATGGTTGTGTCACTGAAGGTCTCAGAGCCATGGCTCAGCTTTTTGCTTGAATTTTCTCCCTGTGTCTATGATAATAATTGAGTAGTGACAGTTGACTATAGCGGAAAAAGACAAAACAGGGGCAGTCAAGCTGTTAAATGTTTTCCTGCTTTTGCCCCATCCCTAACAACAAAGGGTCTCTTTAGGGAGTGGGACATGAGCTGTGCGAATTGGTTGCCTTTTGTGGCGCTTGTCGCTTGAGTGGTGATGGTGGTCCCATCCGTATTGTCTTGATGTCGATAATGTCATAAAGCTATCAAAATATAATTCAATGAATTTTTATTGGCAAATTATGTTAAAGGACAAAAAAGAGATTTTATTTAATATTTATGACTTGAGTGTGTATTGAATTATTTTATATCGCCTAACCCCCCAGCGAAGGCGGCAAGATCGAGCACCTGACTCAGGTGTGTTTTTGGTTTCTATGCTTTAGTAGCGGTAGTTTTATTGTGTTTCCATAATATTTTATTATAATACTAAAATAATAATAAACATTATCTTGCGCTCTTAACGAGTATTATATATGCGTCTTCTCCTCATCGTGAGTCACAATAAAAAAAAGTGTCCTTGTTTCAAAGGATGTTATCCATTGTCATGTATGTGAGCTTGTGTAATTGTAGGGGTAAAACTGTTTTGCATATTCTGTGGTTCTCATGTGGCGGCTGCTTTTATAAGATTCGTTGCAGGGGATTTCCATTGACAATTCCATGATGAGGTTTTGTCTTTGTCAATTTCTTCGAATCCTTCAGAAATGCTCGAGTATTAATAAATATTTATTGCATTTTTCTTATAACAATTTTGTAATATGCAAATTGCTGGAATCAGTGATGCTAATGGTTTTCTTGGCGTATTTGCGGTTTTGACACCATTTATCAATGGCAAAAGGCGTTGCAAGTGTAAAGCGAACAAAAACATTTTAATAGAATGTGAGACAAAACTATTATAAAATTAAAACTGTGAAATTGTCTTATTTTCATTTCAAACGGCTAAATGTATATATGTATGTACTTGATATAGTACATTGCCAAAATTTTGGTTTTCTGAAGATTGTCATTTTGTGTGGAAGGTACCAGAAGTGGTGCAGCCATCCTGCCTATAGTATTTTATTTATACTGGTAAATTTGTATAAGGATTAGCTTAGGTTTACTCGAGGTATCCCACTTACCAGACATGCAATGACAACCCTCAGAAAACCAAAAGCTTGGCACACCCTTTCTGGTATCTCCAATACAAATGAACGAATTGGTTATTGACATATTATTAACGTAATTGCATCTGATACTGAGAGAATAGTTTATAGTTTATAGTATTGTTGTCGCAGGAACCGTGGTTTTTATAGGTATATATAAAGATAAACTACGAAAACTATATGGTCTCTAATCAAACAAATAATGTTGGGCCAAGTGTGCTATTGCCTATAGGAAAGTTGGACAATGGATTGTACTCCCTATAAAACACTCCAAGGTTCCAGCCAGCGTAGGTACCACTGTCATAGAATGCCTTCAACAACTTTTTTAACAGGACATTATTGTATAACAAGGTTCAAATAATCAAGTCTAACTTACTTTTCAACGAAATAGTAACGTTGGATGCTTTAAATTGAAAGGCATGCGGATACTTTCGCCCATAGGGATGAGGGTATATACACTTTGATACGAGAAACAGTAAGAAAGTTGCAGTCGGGCAACCCGAGTTACATATACCATCACCCTCAGTACAACAAAAAAATTTATATTATACTGATATTATTACTCGATTTCTAAAGTGGGCGGAGTGGTACATTTGTATGGGAGGTACCAGAAGGGGCGTGTCTAGACTACCAATTTTTTTCTCAAAAACTTTATCCTGTTATTTCTTAACAAAATACAGAATTTGGGCGCGATTGATATTATTGTTCCATCTCTGAAGTGTGCGAAGTAGTACATTTGTATGGGAGGTACCAGAAGGGGCATGTCTAAACTTCCAGATTTCATCGATAAAACTTTTTTCTGCTTGAACTTTACTAAACACAGAATTTGGGCACGATCGCGTAAGTTCTATTTATAATATTAATTGATTTCTAAAGTCGTCAGTACCAGATGTGCATGGGAGGTACCAGATGGGGCGTGGGTAGACATCCAGTTTCTTTCTCAAAAACTGTATCCTGCTATAGCTTTACTAAATTAAGAATTAGGGTGCGATCGCGTTGGATATATTGATATTATTACTCCATAGCTTAAGTGGGCGGAAAGGTACATCTGTATCAGAGGTACCAGAAGGGGCGTGGCTAGACTTCCAATTTGTTTTCCAAAACTTTATCCTCTTATAGCTTTACTAAGTACAGAATTCGGGTACGATCCCATTGGCTGTATTGAAATTATAACTCGGTTTCTAAAGTGGGCGGAATGATGTATTTGTATGTGAGGTACCAGAAGGGCGGGGCCATGTAGCCCATTTGCAATACCGTAAGTAGTTTTGGGGAAATATTAACTGATGCAAAATTTCAAAACATTTGGTAGTGTCTTTCGAAAGTTATCGTGCGAAACAGCCGGACAACCAGACAGACGGACGGACAGACAGACATGGCTCAAACGACTTAAAAAGTCATGAATCGAATTTGGTTCAAAGAAACCTAGGGTCTAAAGTTACTCCTTCTATGTGTTACACTTTTGGGTCGTATCAAATGATATATACCCTCATCCCTAAGGGTGGTGGTATAAAAAGTGTAACGCATTACAGGAGCCGTGTTAGACCCCAAGTATTTTAAGACCAAATTCGTTTAAGGACTTTTTAAGAGGATTGTGCAATGTCCAAATGTCTGGTTGGCAGGATAACTCGAATAAACCATTACTATTCCTTCTTAAAATATACCAGTATTAATAAAATACTGTAGGTATAATAGCTCCACTCCTTTTGGTACCTCTTATACAAAATGACAACCCGTAGAAAACCGTATGCTTGGTACACCCTTTCTGATATGTCCCATAAAAATTACTGAATTCATACTAATAGTTTTACATACATATCTTTTTTGATTCAGTCATATTACTTACTTACTTAGCTGTCACTTCTTCGCAATCGTATATTGTCCTTATATGCAGCATGTTGAAATATATAAAATGCGCTTCGATCTTTTGTGCTTTTTCACCAATTCATCACAGCAAGTTCTGCAAGGTTCTCAGTGATGTAGTCTATACAATGGAGGTTTGGTTGCCTTTACCGCACCGTCCATCGAGTTCATTGCCGAAGACCCCAATAGCCGCAAACCTTAATGCGGTTGACAACGTCAATGTCGGTATACAGCTCATGATTCATACGATGTCGATACTCTTCGGTAACGATGATGTGCCCATATATTTTACGGAATAAAATATTCTGGAATTCTGCCAGAACCAATATTTCCGCTATATAGGATTCTGAACCATACATCAAGACAGGTAGAACCATTATATGATATAGTTGGATTTTCGTTCGTGGAGAGAGGCCTCTGTCATTAAACTTTTCAGTAGAATCTATTCGCAAGCAGGATTCTTCTCCAGATTTCAAGGCTGACGCTATTAGTTTCATTGATAGCGCAGCATAGGTATAAATTATAGTTGTCAACGTTCACACAGCGTCCCAAACGAGAACATTCTTTGTTCGTTAAAACTAACAATTTCGGCTTTTCCTCGTTCACCGTTAGACCAATTTCTGCTAATTCCTCCGATATACCTGAGAAGGCTGCAGTCACATCATGCAGTTTTCGGCCAATGATATCTACGTCATCAGAGTACACAAGTAGCATGAGGCTTTTTGTTGAATATTTGAGCTTTCCTCATTATCATCTCCATCAATATTTGGAAGAGATCACACGATTTTCCGTTGCCACATTTTAGGTCTCAACTGGTAGAAAACGGTTCCTTAAAGTCCTGCTAATTTCCACTGAAGATTTTGTGTCAGTCAGGGTCATTCCGCATAGGCATATCAGCTTTATAGTCGACGAAAATATGGTATGTGCCAAATTGTTTTTCGTGAGTATTTTCCGGGTTTCACCGCAGTGTTGATTTACTAGTCACACTGATAATGTCCGATATGGTTGGATAACACTGGCTTTAGTAATTCACATAAAATACTCTATTGGACCTTATATGCGTTGAGTAAAAAGCTAACCCCGCGGTAGTTGGAGCACACACTTCGATCACAGTTTTTCAGCACAGGAAATAATACGCTGAGACTCCAATCATCATTCATTCACTCGTAAAGTCAAACTGTACATAGCAGCTGGTATATGTTCGTTATGAGCACGACTGCTTTATAATTTTTTAGTACCGCTCTTTTTACCTCGGTTTGGCTTATTGGCGAGTAATCTAAGGCGTCTTCGACAATTGACAGGTTAGCTTCACGTTCGCTGTTTTCTGGATCCAGCAATTGCTGGATGTCTTCCCTCTATATATACAACACACTCTGCGCATCTGTAATGGACCCCAGTAACGCAGAGGTAGAGGGATTGCTTCACCTGAACGCCGTTTTTCGTATCCAGTCACGGTTGTAGCGGCGGTTGTCATGAAAGGCGCTATGCGCAGCCACTGTGTATCGGGAACGTCAGAAGTACAGTTGTTGAGTGGTAGTAGCTTAGCGAACTGGATGAAGTAGGCAGTAGCTATCTCTGGGGTTCGCAGCTTTGCAAAGTTCAGATTCTTTGCTGGCCCCTGCAAATTAACTGCTCTGTTATACGCCCCTTAGATGCAACCAGTTAATGATCCGAGCCAATGATCGCACCACGGATCACAAGCTCGTCCATGTGCGCCTTTCAGCGACTACCACATTATAAATTCGTATTTTGATCGCAAGATAGTGAAATTTCCTTGCGGATATCTTTATGTTTAAATCTATTTCTACTCACTACCATGGTCCTTCACGCTTCGAAGCTAACCAGTCTAAATCCGTTGTCGAACGTGTCGGTACGTAGGTTGGATTTACAGATCGATTAGGAACATATTTTCTTTATATTTTTGCCATAAAATTTCCGAGGACAATTTTAGTCTCGTGGCTTGGCCAGCTGTCGTATGCTTTCTCCAGGCGATTGTTAACTTCACCACTATTGTCCTCGTGTTCGTCGTCCGCTGGGAACGGCCGTGACATGGTGGTTAGAATACGCGACTACCAAAGCTCTGCCGTGACTACCATGCGGGAGATCCCGGGTTCAATTCCCTCCTCCATTCATCAACATTTTTCTTTCTTTGCCGGCCCCTTCGATGTTGTAGACCGCAACTTCGCAGTATAGTATCGAGTTAGTCCTTTTGTCTAGTAAAAGCTTTTCAAACAGTGACGTTCGCATTCGACGCTAAACAAGTAGGTGCCGTTTGTTGCCAATCTAAAACAACAACGCGAGAAACTACCCCATACCTCATTCATAAGATGTAAAGGGAAATTAGGTTTTTCATTTAAGTATAAGTTCGTCGTCTGTCGGGGTGTGTGCAAACATCAGCGTGATGTAGATGATATGATTTGTGACCTTTTGATCACTAACTGGATTGAACCACAAGATAAGATTTCAGATCAAATACACTTCGAAATTCGTGCTTTTCCGCATGCTAGCTGTAGCAAATGTCGCAAAAATCTCTGTGCTGTCCATCACATCTTCTGGATAGCTGTGATGTCAGGCTTGGATTAATTGAGGACATCCGCAATTTGGATAATGGAACCTCCTCTGTAGAGAGTCCGGACATTTCAGGACATATCCTTGAATCATAGATCTTATAACGTTTGGGGGTGTAGTCAACATTTGTGGGTTCCGTTTGTTACTTTTTCTTCCTCGAGTTTTCATAGCCAGTATAGGATCTGAAGGCTGGTAGTAGTGGATTTGCCAGGTCTAAAGCCACACTGATAACGTTCAATAAGGTTTGGTAGGATGGGCTTAAGTCTTTTACATAACACATTAGATAGGACCTCGTATGCGATGGGTAAAAGGCTGATCACCTTTCTGAAACACAGGACATGAAACACTCTGATTCCAATTATCGGGCATGCATTTCTTTCTGCAGTCCATCGAATCCCGCAGCTTTATTGTTTTTAAGCCATGCAATTGCGTGTTGGAAAAGTCAGAATAAGGGGTATGTTCGAAGTCATTGGGACTGGCCGTGGCGTGATGGTTAGACCACGCGACTACCATGCTGGAGATCTATGGTACGATTCCTGTCTTCAGTTTTCTATATTTTTTTTTCATTCGCAGTATTGTGCCTAGTCAATCGGCATGTCTACTAAAAAATTTCTCAAACAGTGACGTTCGTATTCGCCGATAAACAAGTATGTGCCGTTAGTTGTGAATCTAAAAATAGAAAGCGTATTAATATACAACAGCGCGAGAAGATACACCATACCTCATCAATGGGATGTAAATGGAAATTAACTTCGTTGGAGCAGACATTAGCTATCTCGGTGGTGCGCAGCTTTGCGATGTATGGCGTAACTAGGTGGTGATTCGAGTCAATATTTGCACCGCGCATCACACGCACATCCATGACGCTTGAGATATGCCTTCTAACGACTACTACGTGATCAATTTAGTTTCTTGTTTTTTGATCAGGGGAGATTTGGGTTGACTTGTGAATATCTTTTTGTAAATATTGTTCTTGTCGACGCGAAGCTAACCAGCCTTAATCCGATATTTTAATTGAGACTGTGTAAACAGAATTTTCCTATTACTGAACCAAGACCATCTCCCCTTCCTATGTTTTCATTAAAATATCCAAGAACAATTTTAATGTCATGGGCAAAGCAGCGATAATATATTTCCTCCAGGTGCTCATAGAACCCACATTTAATGTCCTCGTCTTTGTCTTCCGTCTGGGAATGTGCACAATTCAGCGTGATGTAAAAATATTTTTTCCTTAATGCGGATAGGGGCTATTTGGTCAATTATAGGGTTATTTCGCTGGACCAGATGTCGAAGTCTCTTGTCGACTATGAATTCCCATCTAAACTCGTGCCTTTCTGCATGGCAGCTGTAAAAGATGCCACAATTTTTTCGTCGTGTGTATTAGACCGGGTCGCGAAAAAAAATTTCCAAAGTCGAGGGCAAATATTAAAGATCACCTCGAGGCAACTTAAAAAAAAAATTTTTTTCCTCCCCCACCCCCCGGAAAAACAGCCAAAATAGTTTTTTATCACTGCTTTTTTGTTTGTGGCTCAATCGTACCATACAAGACATCTGTGTATAGGTCTCGACGAGTACTACATTTGTCCTATAGATGTCGCTGTAATACGACATCATCTTGTAATGATGGCCTCATTTAGAGCAATTTCTACCCCTAAAATTTAAAAATATTTTTTCTCAGAATTAAAGTCCTTTAAAAACGAAGAACATTTTGCTTTGGAAGTATACAGTTTTATTCAAAAACAAAAAAGTTACGTATGAAAAGATGTATTTACATCATCAACACTAATATTTTTCCTGTTGTTTGCATTATTACAGAAAACTATTGCATACTTCTTAGCGTTTGCAAAAAAATAAAATACAAGTTATTGTAACTTTTTAGCGCAAACAGTGTTTTTAAGCATGCAGATGAAGATATTCAGCGTCACCAATATTTAAGCAACGAAATTATAAAGATATCTGGTCCAAAATGGAAGTATTAATAATAAAATATAGACATAAATATGCACTTGTATTCTTTCCATGCAATTTGCAACACTAAACATTTATTTGTGCGAAATTTAAGTGAATCAGCGCTAGGAATGACTAATCAAAATGAAAAATTATTGCAAAACTAGAAAGTAGTAAACGGACCTTGAGTCGCGCCAATATTTGCTGTAATTACATACATATCTTTGCTCTTTTTGGGATTTTATTTGTAATAAAAATTATATTTCGTGGGTAACTAGATTAAAAATGAATTATCTCGAGAAAATTTTTAATTTTTTTTCGATGTCGTGAAGACATGCAACAATTTGAGCTACAAAGTATAGAATCATTTTTATAAAAATTTTGTATCAGCGCTATAAAGTATGCAATAATTTGCGATAATAATGCAAACAACATAAAAAAATGTTTTTGTTGATGCTGTAAATACATCTTATCGTTTGTAACTTTTTTGTTTTTGAATAAAACTGTGTACTTCCAAAGCAAAATGTTCCTGGTTTTTAAAGGGCTTTATTCCTAGGAAAAAATATTTTTAAATTTTAGGGGTAGAAATTGCTCTAAATGGGACCATCATTACAAGATGATGTCGTATGTCAGCGACATCTATAGGACAAATGTAGTAGACACTATTTCTGGCTAATAGCATGAGGTAATATCAATTTTGATTAACAGTGATGATATCCAGCCGAAAAACAGTTCATGTAATACCTGCATATGCACAAGAATTTGAAACTTTGAAGGCGAATATCTCTTAATCAACTTTTTGTCACTTGCATCCGTTTGGTTCTAACCCCATCAAATATACTGTCAAACAAATTTCTGAATTACCTTGATAACTATGCCGTTAGTATTTTTATTTTCATCGTGTTAACACTTAAATGGATCAAGAACCATAAAATACAATTTACATGAACCACCAAGTATTCAATTTTTACTGCTGATTCTCTCATTACTTACAGATTATATCGGCATGCAAGAGAACTTATTTCTAATTCGTTCTCAATATCTTTTTTACTAATATTCAAAATTAGTTTTGAATACCCAAATTAAATGCTATTGATTTAAAACGTATAAAATGTTAACCCTTGTGATATAATGGCAAATTTAGAAGATATTACTTTTTGCGATTTTTCTATTCACATTTGTATTTTAAATCTAAACTGATCCAATTTTATATGCTTGGGTGCTTTGCAACATTTTGATTAAGTGGACAGGGGGGGGGGGGGGGGGGAGGGATCCATTGGGGAATGTAACAAATGCTGTGGAAAACCACACAAAAGTTATTTCATCATATGTTCGCGAGCTGTTTTTATAACCATTCAGTTTGAAATTTGTATATTTCATATTACCCACAATTCAAATTTTTCTAAGGCCATCATAAAGCAACAAAACTAGCAATATTGCAAGCGTAGGATTGCCATGGTATGGAAAATTAAATTCAAATTTGATAAGACCGTTATTTAAATTTTAAGTACTTTCAGATGATTTGTTTTAATATATCCACTTCAATTGACCAAATTATATTAAAATTGCTGATGTTACAATTTAGTACATCTCAATAATTTATCAAAATTGACTTGCACCAAATTAACATTTACAACAATTAAGTACAGTAGAGTGAATGTTCGGTCCGATTTTATAATTTTCTTATATAATGAAAATCTGTGCATATCATTCAAACCTCGTATTCGTTCACACTTCTATGGCAATCCTGCTACAGCGCAACGTGCCATATATGGCCGAGTTCATTTCTACTAGCATCATAGTAAGTAAGTTAGTGGTGCACACTGTTATCCAGGGCTTTGTCCGCGGGATGACGAGTGTGAGAATATATATACAATGTATGTCGTTTTGTCTATGCGTCTAAGGCTGTAAACCGTGTGAGTATTTATATTCAGATTGTTTGCATGTTACTGTCAGTTATTTAGTCTGACTCTGTGTCTACATATCCTTTCGTTTGTCTGTCCACATGTAAATGCATGGGGCGGCGATTTTTTTCGTTCACTACATTTTTCAACTTTTATTGTTGAACTCAGCGAGAGCTTTTTCATTTTCTATTTTCTATTGCGATTTCAACATAATATTTTTTCTACTATTGTTGCAGCCATTCGGTTCGTTTTAATAACTTTTTCCATTTTTTCCCTAATAGTTTATAGTTTAAAATGACTTGTTTCCGTTTCTGGTTAGAACAAAACAGAACGAAAAAAAAAAATCGAAAAGAAAAAACTCAAAACGATGAAACAAAAGCTTTTATGAGGTCGTTAATTTACTCCGTGCTCTATGCACAAGTTAGGTCATAATTGCACTGGGCGGCTGAACCGAACCCTTCATTTGCAGTTAACATTCAGGGATTGTACACATGGTAGCGACATGTGTGTGTGTGTGGTGTGTTGATAGAAATATACAAAAAGATAGTAATTGAAGTAAAACTGTAAGAGGATTTCATAATTTCTATCTCTATATGTATGAAATTACTTTGCAAGTTGTAGGGTTGAGAAGAAATAACAATTTTAATTACACGAAGGATTAGCTGTTGGCAGGAATTGTTTTTAATTTATATAATATTTAGATCCTTGTTGGAGAAACGTTTGCAGTTAGGAGAAACTACAAAATAAATTACGTTGTTATACAGTTTATATTAGCCTCTATTAAGTAAAAGCTTGTAATCCCGAGGGGGGGGGGGGGGGGGGGATTGGTTTAGGCTTGATGTTTAATAGGTTTATTTATCATGTTCCACCAGAATTTTATTCCGATATCCTTGAAATTTTTCATTAATTATAATAAATTCTGTTAGGTTAAGTAGATTCAGCAATCGCGTTCAGCATACCTCACTACGGTCCTAGTATAGGTCTCATTGTGATACCATTTTTAATTCTCACAACAATTTTTCTACTCTATTTGGCAAATGTTGCTCTCAAGCAATTTTGTTACCCTGATACAGACATGGAAGTTCCGCAAATCACCTACGGATATGCGTTGTAACAAGTGTCCGCTGATCATACTTTTCTGATCTCAGGCAACCTAAAGCAGACCAGTGACGTAGATGATGGTTGAAGGTCTTCCTCATCGTTGCAGCTTATACAAAAATCTTTGTAGGAAAATGTCAACTTCATTTCGTGTTTTCCAAGCGCCAGTGACCGTTTATTGCAGCTGTGTTGTTCCTTGGATGGTCTCTATATAGTTTCTAAGCAAATCGTGTTATCTGTATATCCATGGTAGGTCAAACCTGTTTGGTCACTATGCAAGTGATTTTTTCACCCATCTCTCCTGAGTAGAAAAGTTCAGTTTACACAGAATTAGCTGATTATTGTGAGAGGAAAATCAGTGTAACCATATACGATGGTGGTGGCTTATGGCAATGCATCAGCTTTTTGGATAACATATATTTCCCCATGTCCTAGAACCCATATGAGGGTCGCCTTCTCGCTATCGCCTCCTAAAGCAACCGACAATTCCGATCCGTCCGTGAAAATTAGAATACCATTCTTCCGAAAGTGTAGCTCATTATCATCATTATTATGGTAAGTTCTGTCTTGAATGTTCCTCATACAACCCGGATTGAAAACATGATCTGGTACAGTGTAATCCGTGTGACACCATACATTGATTAAATCCAGACTTTTGGCATGACCATATAACCTGTGCCTCCATGCCCTCGTTGGGTCTAAACTAGGGTGATCAGTTCGGTTTTCAAAAACCGGCTACTCGGTTTTTTTCACTCATAAAAACCGTCGGTTTTTTTTAAATCCCTATTTTTCGAATATCGAATAATCCGGTTATTTTTTGTCGAATCTCGGTTTTTTGGCGTTCGATATTTTTTATTTAAATTTATTCATAATTGTGTTAAATGTGTTCTCTTACTTGTTTTTTCCATTGTTTCGGAAGAACAACCTAATTGTTAGTTTTATAAATCTTCAGTGTTTAATAAGCCGGCTGAAAAGCGAAAGAAATTACAAATGTTTGTAAAAGACCAATTTAATAAGGAGCTTCAACTTATCCATGATGTTAAGCACCACTGGAATTCTATAACAAATATGGTTTCTCAATTTTTAAAATTGCACAAATGTGTGAATCATACTTTATTGGAGTTAGGACTGACACCATTTAGTGAAAATGATATCGCAACTTTGCTTGTGCTTAGTGACACCCTTAAACCTTTGGAAATGTCTAATGTCTATACAAAAACTTTCTGCAAACTCTTCGACTTTAGCTGATGCTGAAGGTATTTTTAAATTTTTACTTTAACACTTTTCAACAATTCAAAACCAATTATCAATAAATTTTTTATGCAATTTTCAAAAGACGTATATCAGAACGACGTGTTCAAACCCTGAATACTCTCATTTTGTACTTAAGTACGAGTAAACTCCCAATTAGTGACGCATTTCTAAAATATTCAATATTAAACGCCTTGTGAAAGGGCATTTTAAATGTCAAGTTTTATAAAAACCAAAGAAAAAAATAGGTATGCACCCAAGCACTTAAATTGTATCTTATTTCTTAAATGTTACTTTAGGTAAAACTAAAGATTAAATTAAATATATTTATATGTAATCAATTATTTACAAATGAATTGTTTTGTTTCGTTTGTCTTTGTTAAAATAACAAACTGATCTCACTTATGTTTTGCATTGTAATTATAATTAAACTAAAAGTTTACTTTTTATAGGTATAATTGATTTGTTTTCTGTATTTTTTAATAAAATTTTTTGTCAAAAATTGTGTTTTAATTTGTTATTTGGCATAATTTTGAAAACCGGATTATCCGGTTTTTTGTGAATTTCAAAAAAAGCAACCGGTTTTTTTTAAATGCCATTTTTCGAATAATTCGAAAACCGGTTTTCGCAAAAACCCGAATAATTGATCACCCTAGTCTAAACCCATAGCGGTGTTGGCTGCTATCTTTTTCGCCTCAATGTCTGGGGGTTACCAGTTTAGGATCGAGAACAGTGCCTTAGTTAGTTTATAGCAAAGTCATACGACGAGTATAACTAGTTAACATTTGCGGGGCTAGATCTCCAGTTGAGGCAGATTTTTCATTTGCAGTAGTGTAGAGTCGTTGCCGCTTTCCTGGTCCTGAGTGTTTAGATTCCAATTCACGACACCATTTAAGCATAAGTTTCAGCACAGATTTTATAGGCTCAGAGAGTAGTTTAGGATCCTTGCCGGTAACTATTAGTGTTACGTCATATGCGATCATCTTGTTCAGAAGAGTATTGATATTGAAATTCCCTAGTGGTACGGGAGAGTGCTCCAACTTGTGGAGTACCATGAACCGCCACCCTAGAAACATTTTTAGGGTTTATCAACTAATGAGAAGACCTCTGGGTTAAGATCCAGTTATTCCATTGGATCAATTACAGATTCTGTTTTGACATTGTTGAAAGCTCCCGGAAGCCGGAGAGTGCGTATTTCTGCAGTTCAGGTATCTTACTAACAGACTGAATATCCACGAATGTTTTCGTGTAGAGAGAGTTTCCGGTTTAAGAGACGATCTGAAATATACGTCAATTATTCGCTCTCTCTCTCTAAGAAGAAAGAAAATCCTTGGCCTTAGTATGGGATGTCTTACCTTTAGGGATAAATACAATTTTATAGGTTGTTCATCTCGTTGCGACAGCTGCAGAAAGGCTCTGATGTTGGTCCGAAGCCAGTTCGTCAATAAGTCGATGTTTTTATGTAGATTTGAAAGAAAAATACCATCGGTTTCCTGTGATTTAAAAGGATGGAAATTTTCACCCCATGAATGAGGTATGGGATAGCTTCTCGCGTTGTTGTGAATTAACTTACTTACTTACTTACTTAGCTGGTACTTCTATGCAATCCCAGTGGATTATATACCGCACGTAGAAAAATATTATAAGCGCCTCGATCTTCTGCGCTTCTTCTCCAGTTAGTCACACCGAGTTCTGTAAGGTTCTCAGTAACCTGGTCTTTCCAACGGAGTTTTGGTCGCCCTCTTCTGCGCCGTCCATCGAGTTCATTGTCGAAGACTTTTCGAGCTGGAGCATTTTCATCCATGCGTACAACATGACCTAGCCAGCGCAGCCGTTGCACCTTAATGCGTTTGACCACGTCAATGTCAGTGTACAGCTCGTACAGCTCATGATTCATACGACGCCGATACTCTCCGTTAACGATGATGGGCCCATATATTTTACGGAGTATTTTTCTCTCGAATACCGCCAGAACCGATTCATCCGCTTGTGTCATAACCCAGGATTCTGAGCCATACATTAAGACAGGTAGAACCAGTATCTGGTATAGCTGGAGTTTTGTTCGTCGAGAGAGGGCTCTGTCATTGAATCGCTTGCTTAGTCCGTAGTAGCATTTATTTGCAAGCAGGATTCTTCTCCGGATTTCTAGGCTGACATTATTTGCATTATTGATGGCGGATCCTAGGTAGACAAAGTTATCTACCACCTCGAAATTATAGTTGTCAACGTTCACGCAGTTTCCCAAACGAGTAGATTCTTTGTTCGTTGAAACTAATAACTTCGTTTTGTCCTCGTTCACCGCTAGGCCCATTTTCGCTGATTCCTTCTGTATACCTGAGAAGGCTGCAGTCACATCCCGCAGTTTTCGACCGATGATGTCTACGTCATCAGCGTACGCGAGTAGCATGTGGCTTTTGTTGAATATAGTGCCACTCGTGTTTACTGCAGCTTTTCTCATTATCATCTCCATCACAATGTTGAAGAGATCGCACGATAGGCCGTCGCCTTGTTTTAGGCCTCGTCTGGTATAGAATGGCTCCGTAAGGTCCTTGCCAATCTTCACTGAAGACTTCGTGTCAGTCAGCGTCATTCCGCAAAGACGTATCAGCTTCGCTGGAATACCAAATTCAGCCATGGCATCGAGTAATTTCTGCCGTATCGGGCTGTCGAAGGCAGCTTTATAGTCGACAAAAAGATGGTACGTGTCGATCTGTTTCTCTTGGGTCTTTTCCAGGATTTGCCGAAGTGTGAAAATCTGGTCAGTTGTTGATTTTCCGGGTCTAAAGCCACACTGATAAGGCCCGATCAGGTTGGATAACACTGGCTTTAGTCTTTCACATAGCACACTCGACAGGACCTTATATGCGATGGGTAGAAGGCTGATCCCGCGGTAGTTGGAGCACACACTTGGATCACCTTTTTTCAGCACAGGACATAATACGCTTACATTCCAATCGTCGGGCATGCACTCTTTAAGCCAAACCGTGCGCAGGAGCTGGTGCATGCTCGTTATCAGCTCCTCGCCACCGGACTTGAAGAGCTCTGCGGGCAGACCGTCGGCACCGGCTGCTTTGTTGTTTTTCAGCCGCGATATTGCTCTTCTTACCTCGGCTTGACTTGGTGGTGGGCAATCTAAGCCGTCGTCGACAATTGGCGTGATAACTTCACGTGCGCTGCCTTCTGGAACCAGCAGTTGCTGGAAGTGTTCTCTCCATATGTGCAGCACACTCTGCGTATCCGTGACCAGATTTCCATCACTGTCCTTACAGGTGGGGAGGCCATTACCGTATCCATTTGTTCTTATTTTCTGGTAAAATTTTCGGGCCTCACCTCTATCCCTGTATCGCTCTATATCCTCGTTCTCCCGTTCCTTCATCTGACGTTTTTTTCGCCTAAATAGCTGTCTCGCCCGTTTTGCTTTCTCCTTATGCCGTTCCCTAACAGCACGGGTTGCAATTGGCTGTAGCGTTGCCCTATAAGCAGCATCCAGTTCCTCAGACGCTATGCGACATTCTTCATCGTACCAGGATTCGTCTGAGCTCCGCTTTTCATATCCTAACACGGTTGTTGCGGCGGTTGCCATGGAATGCGCAATATGCTGCCACTGTGTATCGGGAACGTCAGAAGTAGAGGCGTTGTGTCGTAAAAGTTGGGAGAGCTGGTTGGAGTAGGCAGTAGCTATCTCTGGGGTTTGCAGCTTCGCGATGTCCAGCTTTCTTTGTGTTTGGTTACGTGCGTTTTTCGCTCTGCTCAATCTTGTGCGCACCTTGGCTGCAACCAGGTAATGATCCGAGCCAATATTAGCACCACGAATCACACGCACGTCCATGACACCAGATGCATGTCTGCCATCGATTACTACATGATCAATTTGATTTTTGGTGTTTTGATCGGGGGATAGCCAAGTTGCCTTGTGGATGTCTTTGTGCTGGAATCTGGTTCCACTCACTACCATGTTCCTTCCCGCTGCGAAGCTAACCAGCCTAAACCCGTTGTCTGACGTGTCGGTATGCAGGCTGAATTTGCCGATCGATGGACCAAGAACATCTTCCCTTCCTACTTTTGCATTAAAGTCTCCTAAAACAATTTTAATGTCGTGGCCAGGGCAGCGGTCGTATGTTTCCTCTAGGCGCTCGTAAAATGCATCTTTAATCTCATCGTCTTTATCTTCCGTCGGGGCGTGTACACAAATCAGCGTGATGTAAAAATATTTCGCCCGGATGCGAATGGTGGCTATTCGGTCACTTACAGGGTTAAACCGCGAGACCAGGTGTCGAAGTCTCTTGCCGACTATGAAACCACATCCAAATTCGTGTCTTTCTGCATGGCAGCTGTAGAAGATGTCACAGTTCTTTCGTCGTGTGCATCCCTGTCCCGTCCATCTCATTTCCTGTATGGCGGTGATGTCAGCCTTGTATTTGTCGAGGACATCCGCCAGTTGGATAGAGGCACCATCTCTGTATAGAGTTCGGACATTCCAGGTGCATATCCTTAAATCATGGTCCTTATATCGTTTGCGGGGGTCGTCAACATTTGGGGGGGTTCTTGTTTTTTCTTTTCTTCGTGTTTTCATAATAAATTTTGTTTAAGGAGAGTGGCTTATTAGGCCACCGCTCCCCGTTGTGAATTAACACGCCTTCTATTTATAGATCCACAACTAACGGCACCTAATTGTTTATCGACGAATGCGAACGTTACTGTTTGAGGAGCTTTAACTAGACTTGCCGACTGACTCGACACTTAAACCGTGAAGTTGCTGACGACAACATTGAGGGGGCCGGCAATGAAAGAAATTTTTTTTATTTTTTAGATGACTGGGATCTCTCGCATGGTAGTCGCGAGTTCTAACTATCATGCTACGGCCGTTTTAGTAATCTGTATACGAGAAATAACATAATTGTAACTATCTGAGTTTCTCATAGACTGTTAATCACTTTTTGGAACGCCACAGTAATGGATACGACAACTATTTTCAAAATGTTGATGAACATATGCCATCGCTGTTAATGCGGTCTATGTTCGTCCAAAATCGATGATCCTAAGCGAAATCGTCTTTTGGATCCTGGAAGGTAAGTGTCCTCCGCTATTTGAGATGACTTCGGTTAAGGTTTGTCATCCTTCGTTGAAGGTACGCTACCTTTTAACACCTCAATGTGGTATCGAGACCATTTGAGAAAAATCTTTTTAGAAAGTGAATAGAATAGAATAGAAGTGGAAAAGAAGTTGAGGCCGTTGAGGCCGGGGGAATGCTTCGGAGTGAATCCTGTTGGCACTGAGGAAACTGACTTAGCGGACGATTGAATCCATATCGCGTCATCAGCACTTGAAGCAGGGGTTTCGACAGGATTGAATCCGATCAGGACCTTGGGAGAAGATTGACTAGAGTAGCCTGGCGCTACAAATCCACTAGACGAAGCCTCTGTAGAAAACAACATGCTACAACATTTGGGCGAAAATTAGGTTTGCATTTTATGCCTAACTGCTAGGCGTGAATGACTGTCGCTGCTATAAAGACATACGCAGGCAATCAGCCGCTCACTATGGAACATACATAATGGATTTTAAGTAATAATTAAATAATGGACCAACCTCTAGAAGGTTGGACAAGATACCCCTAATCGGTCAACGGGCGTTTATCTCTTAGCCACCTCAAATTGGGAAAAGCAGATGCTAAAAGACAAGGTAATTGGCCATATCAAATTTACATATCCTGCAGTTTCTAGTATGGAAGATATGGAAGAAATATTATTTTTCCAAAAATAGGTCATTTTGTATGAGAGATACCAGAAGTGGTGGATCTATTATGCCTATTTACAATCCCATAAGTGCATTTTGGAATTTTTGTGATTTTCAGAAGGATCAGTGAAGATTTACTGAAGTAATCCAGCAAAACCAGCTTTCCAGCCAAACCGAAGCATGTGGCAAGATCGTTTAAAAAAAGTTCTAAAACGAGTTTGAGAAAATTTTTATTTTTGTTTTCGATTTATAAAGTAGATTCAACTTCTGTTTTTATTTAACAGAACAAAATGGGATTTGAGTATTACATTTACTCGAACTCCATATATAGTTGATGATTGTAACGTCAACTTCAAAAGCTTCCGTGTAATCAGGTTATCCAAATCATATGTTATATTCTTTGAAAACAGAAACATGAAATTTGTTTGCACTAGCCATGTAAACCTTCCGTGGTGGTTAAGGACCGGTCCCAGTTCTATCCCAAATATATGAAGGGGACCCGTCACATTAACATAGATTTGTCATTAGAGGCATGAATTAACATTTTACGCCATAACTTTGGCTACATCTGTATCTGTTCTACAGTACCAGTCTTTGAATCAACATCGAGGAACATAACCCAGACTACTCAAGGAGGAACCTTTGGTATTATAAGACAAAATATATGTATTCTATTAAAATCCCGCTTTGAAAAATTACAACGCCGCAGAAATACTATATATCAGTCTAACTGACTCTTCTTTACCACATTAGAAGCAGTTTTCGGACACGTCACCTTTTCACTAATCTCTGATCTGATACTTTTGTAATCTTTATCACATTAGAACCAGTTTTCGGACACGTAACCTTTTCACTAATCTCTGATCTGATACTTTTAGACCCAATTTTCCGTAGGGGTTTTATTGCTTAAAATCAAATATGTTTGGGTGAAAGTGGAACACTCGACGTTCAATGACAATTGAACGTTATAGAGATCATACTAATGAGCGGATCTCTGTTAAGTTATACTTAACAAAAAAACTTAATTTCCCTATACACCTAATGAATTTGGTATGGTTAGCTATAAAATCAATTAAAAATATGCCACGTAATAAACACCTATGTGTATATAAAGTAAAAATATGTATATGCATTGTCATTCCTTAACAATAACGTATTTTATTCACAACATCTCTTTGAACACTATCATTCTTATAGAAATCCAATCATTTCCCCGATTATCAACGTTTATATGTGTTGAATCCTTGATTTGATTTTCTAACAAAAATCCATTTTATTAATGACATCATTTTTAACTTGCTGGTTTTCTCAAGAGTTTATATGACACACATATAAATTGTAACCATTTATAACGTCAAACCTTTGCATCGCATTTCAACATTTGCCCCCTTTTTAACAGGTAACATATCATTGAGTTTTTCCAATTGTATAAAAAGGGTTAACTTAATTTACTCAAATTTATATCGATTAGATCCCCCATTGAAATTTGATACGCATTCAAATTAGTATGTGTTGACATACGCACACACACACACACACAGTCCCAAACCTAAATAAACATATGCAAAACCTTAAGATATTTACCACAACATAGGGGTTGTATTGGGCCAAAGATATTTGTGTTCATTTGGGTTCAGATTCCATTGACCCAATGTTTAACCTAAACTGTCAACATAAACAACCACAAAATATGATGATGGTTTTCTGCAAAGCCCTGTGCCATTTACACTTACATAGCCATACATACAGTCGAAGCCAAAGCTGAAGCCAAAATGTTAAAATACATACATGAGACGCATACTCAAATAACCATTAATAAATCTTGAAATGATAACCATCACTCAGGACACAATAAAAAAAATCTCTTTCTAAACGATGAGGAGAAGAAATCAACATGAAGTTGTGTGAGATTAAAACGAATCGTTTGCACCGTATGTGAATTGTGGGAATGGTGTGCACCGCATACAGGACATTTCAAAAGCGAACAACAAGATTCAGTTACCGCTTTTCATTGCTGCTAAAGAGTGTTTGGTTGAAGCTGTTTTTTGTATTGAAAGCGCTTGTTTTGTCTGTAGTAAAACATGAAATGTTTGCCCTAAATGCATTGCTCAACTTTCTTTATGAAACCAAATTGAGAAAATTATGCTCTCAACAAACATATATGTGCATTCACTGCAAGATGCATCAGTGCATAGATTTTCAAAACCACTTTAGTTTATCCTATATAGCAAAATTCAATTTTGGGACTCAATTCTGAGAATTGCACGTGAAAGTAGCCCCAAGCATAAGAAGTTCTGCATCATTCGTTTTGTCAAGTTGGCTGCATTAATAGTTTAATGGTCATATGAATTTCTTAGCTTAAAGTGGATTTTAGTACTTTTTCTATATTTTAGCACAGTTATATGTTGCTTCTCTCTGTGAAGCAAAAATGTAGATATTCACAGGGGTCTTTGGTTTCTTAAGATACCTAAAATTACGATTAATGACGATTTATAAATATTTTCACCCACAACAATTATGTGTGTGCGTAATGTTATATCCTCCGGTCTAAGGTTTCCACCATATCCGGCCATTGGTTCTGTAGGGTATTCCTACAAACGAACGTATCAGAAACTTTAACTCAATTTTTTTCCATTTGATTGAATTGAATAAGGTCCATTGTGTGCCGTAATGCTCTGGTTGTTTCTGCTGCAGTCTACTTGTTACAAGAAGTCCTGCCTCGCAACACCTTAACGCCTGCCAGCCCATACACATACAAACACATACAAGGCTTGGCATAAGCCAGTCAATCTCGACACAAGGAGTAGGTATTACAATAATAAAGTATGGTGATAAAAAAATTGACAGATTTCACAGGATGACAAATTTGTCGTCATGACATGATAAATGGATAAAGCTGTTTAAGAATAATACGCCCCCGACTCACCCCACATACCTTATGTCGCCTTTCATTTCAATTCTCAAATGAACAAAGATGAAGGCAAATAAAACATACACACAGTAGAGAAGAAGAAAAAAAAATACACCCACATCCTTATAATGCCAAAGACATTGGAACAGGTGGAATGCTGGGCATTTGTGGTGAGTAGCGTATATGGGGTCAGGGGTTGATGCTTCATCTATTACTATGTATGTGTGTACTCATATTGGTGGCAAGTGGATTCCTCACCCACTGAGGTTCAATTTGGCAAATGAAGTCAAAATATGTTTCTTTGTTATAATAAAGTGGATATTCCAGACACTTGAACGTCGTGTAATGGCATGTAATTTTGTAGCCTTTAGAGAATTTGGGACGATAGGGGAACAAAACTAATATGTATTAAAATATGAGGGATTTGTCGGATGTGATTGCGGAGGAGGAATATTGCAAGATTTAGTTAATGTTTTGGGATTTGTGAAAATATTAGTGATCAGGTGAAACCGCCATCATCGTAATGTCATGGGATGGGAATCTTTTTTTCATCTGTAGTTGCACAAACAAAAAGAAGTGCTGAAAAACTTTTAGATTTTTTTAGCCGAGTATACGTATAGATGTGTAATATGGACACTGGCGTATGCAACTTGTTAATGATTGTAAAAGTGAGTAAGTGAAGTTCATTTATACTTCATGGGGTACGGAAACGGTCCTTTACAGTACTATCTGAAACTCAAAGAAAGAGTCTGCCGATATAACCCACACTTCCGCCGATATAACCCACACAATTGTAATTGATGCGATCTTTGGTCATGATTTTCATCTTGTTCCATGTTACATTCACAGAGGCTAGGTCTGCCTCGACATGCTTTCCCTGTGGGTTCCACCATAGTACACGGCTGCACATTTCTTCGTCGTCTGTGTGATGTCCCAACCATCTGAAGCGCCACTGTTTGATCGTAATGTCCAAGACGTTTCGTTTGTAGAATGTAATAAGCTAGACATGGTGTTGTGCCACCAAATTCTCAGAATTTTCCGCAAACAGCTGTTAACAAAGGCCTGAGGCTTAAGTGACATCGCAGCCGTGAGCGCCCACGGCTCATATCCATAGAGCTGAAAGGTTTTAACATTAGAATAAAATATACATAGTTTGGTGTTACGGGAAATCTCATTTGAGGACTAGACTTTGTTTAGCATGGCGAAAGCTTGCCTTCCTTTGTTGCTGCGGGACGTGACATCGAGTGTGGTAACGCCTTCATGGCAAATTACACTGCCCGAATAGCAGATGTGGGTATTGCGTTTGATTGGCTCAACGTAAACGTTTAGGTTTATATCGAAATCGCTGGTAGAGATGAATTCCGTTTTGTTGGTGTTAATATGCAGGCGGCAGCTTGAGCGTTTTGGCTAAGAATATCCAATTTGGTCTGTAGGTCAGACGGAGAGGAAGGCTATGTCATCACCATTGGGACCCAGCGGTAAATGAAACGAAGTACCTATCAAGTAATTTATGACATCACTATGACATTGTAAGCGAACGATCTTAGTACTTAGAATGTCACGCGTGTGTAATGTGAAAAATATCCACCACTCATTATAACTACAACTAGTAGGGGCCATACTAGCATCGTAACTTACTTTGTAATCATGCGTGTTATTAAGCTCGCTAAAAACTCCGCTAATAACGTAATTGCAACTGATGTGGCACTTACTGCCACCGTCGCTTACTTTGTAAGCGAGAGCGCAATGATTAAACAGCCTATGACACTCCTAAGCTAAATGTAATAGGTAATATTTAATTTAGCTGATATCAGCGATTAAGTAATGGATATTTTACCGCTGTTGATCTCCATATCGATCCTCTGCATATACCTTTGAAGACTGTGCTGAAGTCCACGAAACAGACATGAAGATTGAAGATTATCTTTAGCGGCGTCTTTGGCTTAGGTTGCGAGAGATGAGGACCACTTCCGTTTGTCCGTCCGGCAAAATGTTTGTTCGCGGTGCAGAGAGCTCTATATTTTGAGTCTAGATGGGTGCTTGCGTGACGAGTGCAGGCTCTACCCCTGGCAATTTTCGCTGATTTGCGCTGATCGATGAGGGCTGGTGATGTTTGACTTATCCAGGCCGACCTCGATTTGGGCAGTGGTTTTCTAATACAAAAATGGTTGAACTGGTTTACAGTGATATTATTCAGTGGGACCGGCCGTGGCATGATGGTTAAAACACGCAACTATCATGCGGGAGATCACTGGTTCAACTACTGGCTCCAGTCATCTTAAAAAAAAGAAAAAAATTTCTTTCATTGTCGGCTCCCCTCGAATGTTGTCGACAGCAACTTCGCAGTATAAGTGTCGAGTCAATCGGCATGTCTAGTAAGAGCTTCTCAAACAGTGACATATAGGTGCCGTTAGTTGTGAATCTAAAAATAGAAAGCGTGTTATTTCACAACAACGCCAGAGGCTATCCCATACCTCATTCATGGGGTGTAAAGGGAAATTAAGTTTCTAAGTTTAAATTATTCGGTAGCATCCCGGTCATTTTGTGGCATCTCTTATGAGGAAATATTTATCCACCGACTACGAGGTTGTTGTTGTTGCACAGCTTAATTAAATGGTCGCAATTTTCCTTTCGTTGACCTAATCCGTGTCTGCCCAAAATATGCTCCAGTCCGAGTGTTATTCGGTTATAATAACATCGTGTTTTTTAAAGGAGGCTAGTGTGGCGTTTAGGAGGCTGTAAAAATCGCATTTATTGTTAGTGTCGCTTGGTACTGTCGATGCATACATTTGTACTACAGAAACTTTGCGGCAAATAAAAACGAGCTAGCAAGATTCTGAACGAGATTGGCTTCCAGCCGATTATGGCTTGAGGCGCTTTTTTACTGAGCAGAAGCCCAACACCTTTAATATGGTGTTCATCGTGACCTGAAAAAATGATTTTTTCACCTGTTGCAAACTTGTGTTCACGGTTACCAGTCTATCTGCATTCATTGACGCCTAGTATATCTAAGTTAAATCTTTGGAACTCAAGCACTAGTTGGTGTAATTTGTCGGTCTCATATAGTAAACGTTACGATACGATACTTACAAAGATATGAGCAGAATTCGTCATTAGATGGAAGAAAGGTTATGGCAACTGTTTAGCTTTTCTCTGGATCATTTGAAAGTCACCCCAAAAACATCTTATGGGCTGTACTCAAGCTTAGGTCCTAACTTTTTTGTGTGCCTGCAATATTAACTATGCAGACAACCCAGTCAAATTCAAACGCCTTAACTGTTTTAGTTTCAAAAAACCCACCAACAAACTTCCCTCAAAAATCACTCACATTCCAGCCACGCACCTGTGCTAAAATCACAATGGCCTTAGATCACATGGCACTTAAGATATTCTCCTCAAATATTCCAAGATATCACAACCAAAAGAAAAAGCAACAAAAGATAAAAAAAATTGCTAAAACCAACTGACATACCACATGCCATGTCTAACACTTGGCAGCCACTATCAATCTCAAATGTTACAAACACTCATCCGGACGCACCACAGCAGCCAAAACTTCTAACCATATTTGACTACCACAAATGCATTGCATTCCTTTGTGCAGAGACAGGGAAGGACGACGTAAGGTTGCAGGTTGTAGATTACGGGAATGATTTGGGTGTCTTTTGTGGCAAATTTTAAAGATTTCCTTTTCTTTTAGCTTATCCTATGCATGCAATTGCACTCCCACTCATGGTTTATCTGCTGTGGTGTAAGTGAATATAGTTTAAGACTTTTTTTGTTGCTTCTACTGATAGAACAGATCGAAGCAGGAGGAATAAAAAAACATATTACACATATTATAGTGATTTCGTCGATGTCATTTTGCAACGGCTCCTTATAGGAGGATTGGTAAAATCTGGACGATAAAAGAAAAGAGAAGGCAAAAACCACGACCACCATCAAATGGTGCTTTAAATTTCAATTTGATTTACATAAAATTCGTATTCTTCTCCATCAGGCAGAGATTTTTGTTCGCTTCACATCACACACAGGGCAAACATCATCAATTTGTTGGCAATGGACCAGAAATGCTTGGTTGTTATTGCCAAGTTAGTGTTTTAGGTATACAGGAACGTAATTTAACATAATTTGAAAATAAACATTGTTGTTTTGCCTGATATCCCCAGATCAATTTATATAAAACCTACATTTATAATAGAGATAAATATTATGGTTTTTGTGGGTAATGCAGATCATATTATGTTGGATGCGACTGGGGAATACTGTTGATAAACTAGAATTATTTTTTTTCTTCTAGTATCGATACGAACATATGAGAATTTTTTTTTGCAATACTAAAAAAGTTATGCAGTTGAGAGGTACGGAATAATCGCAAATGTTATTGGTATATAATATTTAGGCCTGGCTGTGGCATGATTGTTTGAACGAGCGAAAATCATAATATAGGTCGTATATCAAATTTAAAGTCCCCCAGGTTAATAGTACACCAGATATTGCATGCTTACTAAGAGGGTCATATGGGCGAAGCCACACCCTTCGATTTGATTTCGTCAATTTTTTTTATATATGTATATAGTTTTCTCACACGAATCCATTAAAAATTCCAAGAATAATAGTTTAATAATCCTCCAGATATTTTATTTCGTTTTCAAAGAAGTGTCTTTTAGATTCTGCCACGTTTACCCGATATATCAAAATATTATTTAGCCAATTGTTCCTCTCGGACTAAAACTATATGCTGTCAAAATTTCTAGAAGATCAGTTGAATGGTTTTCATATAAGCTTTCTTTTGCTATGATAAGCTATTTTTCTTTAATGACCTCACTTAAGATTATTTTAACTTTGAAATTACTGAAGTTATGTGTCTCGATTACCTTATAAAATCTGGAATTTTTTTGGTATATCTTTGACTTCCTAAAGTCTCGAGGTGATTGTTTATTATCATAATTTATGTTCTTCTTCTTTAAAAGTATTTCGCATGATTCTTTCTGGTTATTTGTTTGTTTGGCTTGTGTCTCCTAAATGTAGTTTATATTTGTGGACATTACATCGAACTTTGAGGTTTGCAATTTGAAAAGGCTGCCACCAGTAGTGCTCATGCTGTTGTCCTTGTTGTCATTGATATGTACTGCAGCGTGGCTATGTATTTGAAACATATATCAAATTGATCGATTACGTTGACGATAAATTTCAGCTGTAATCCGTGTGTAACGTTTATATACACTCGGTGAAATTATGTTTGTGTGCTTTGGAAATAGAGAGATTATAGTTCAACTTAGTCGCCACAGATAGAATATACTTATACTTAGTTGTCAGAAATGAATTCTGATGATAAACGACGACAAAACCAAGTTATTTGTTCCATTGAACGAAGAGCTTATTAGTTGTTTAGAAGTTAATACTAAAGACTTAAATTGGTACGTAATATTAACAACCTTGACTACGTCGCAAGTAACAATACAGCAGTAAAAAATATCAATTACGTAATCGCTGATGTCAGCTACATTTAGTGGCAACCAGTGACGATTCTCTCATTAATGTTCCTACTTAAATTTAGCATAGGAGTGTCATAGGTGTGCTCTCGCCTACAAAGTATGTGTAATGTTCAAATCCAAAACTACCATATTTTTGCTATGCAATAGACATAGAATAAACAAAATTTGTCTAGGACTTTTCTATTGGAGAACAAGGATTGTGTTACCCGATGGAATTTGGTTGCGAAATAATTATTAAGCTTTAGAAGGACAGTGGGAGCCATTGAACTGCTAGCTATCAGTCGGTTGGGGAGGTTCGGTCCTACTAGAACTTATGACGTTACAATCCTGAACATAAACAAACAATTATTATAGACTCCCGAAAACTGAAAAAAAAACAAAACTACTATGGATGGGTGATTATTGGCCACGCGCTCATTGCCCCTGTATGACCAAAAGATAATAAGAATAATTACCAAAACAATAATAATACCAATCATTAGTTAAAAAAAAAGAATTGGAGAGCTCTAGATATTAAAGGAGCCCTCAGCCTCATAACCCTTTCCCTACCTGGTCTTAATGGCAGATTTAAAATTTAAGACCCCAAATCTGTTTAATATTGCCCGTATTTTACATCACCCTGCAAGAAATATGATAAGCTTAAGCTTCCATTTTGATAATTTTATCCAAATTCATGTTTTTTGTTTTATTTCAAAAAATAGCAAACTTCATTCTAAATATTTATAAATATTTCTTATACATAAGCTTTTTAAACCGACTGTATTCCGCCGAAACAACATTAATGTTAAATTTAAACAACCTTAACGAAAAATTTAATGTAAACTATATAAATTTGTATCTTCTAAATACATTTAGCAGAGAAATTCAAATAAAATATGCATTCTGCAGAAAAGATAACATTCATCAAAAAAAATGTTGTAATAATTGTAAATGAAGATAACAGAATGTCGTCATTAATCAGTATGCTTATACTGAGAGAGAAAGCTTAGCATACGATTGTCAACCAAACTAACATGTTCTAAAAATAGATAACAGAAAATTCAACATATAATTCAGAGGAGTAGTTGGATTAATCATGTAAAATGAATGGAGTTAACATAACAGTTTAAGCAAATAACATTTTTTTTTTTTTTTCGGCGTGATGTTATAAGATCATGAATATAAATAATGTTAAAGTTTGGAGTGTATCTCTGTTACTCTCAATTTTCGCAACAGCAAAGTAAAATGTTGTTAATGTGACTGTGTATTTAACATAATAATACTAGATGTAGTTTTAATTGTCTTTTATATAAAAATTTCGGAAAAATTCTTTTAGTTAATGGGATTAATGTAAATATATATAGGAAGTAAGATTACTCTGGGTTTTTATAAATTTGTTGTACTTATGTTTAAATTTTAGTTTTCGTTCTGATGCACTTTTTTCTTAACTTGTGTTTTAAAATTTTAACTTTTAACATTCAAATAAATTAATTGTTCTGTATTCTAGTCGACTAACTAATTCCAAAGTAATTAAATTTTAAATTAACTTTTCGTAAAAAACAAATTTCTTTCATTTCTTCTTACATATTTTCGAGAAAGCTAAATTTTAATGCATTTTTTTGGAAATAAATCACGTTTTCCACTTACCAATCTCTCCGGAATTTGCAGATGGACTCCGAGGCCTCGACGTACAATTGCTGTCTGGATGTTGGTTAAAGCCGCTATATAAAAGAAAAATTAAAATTTTGCTTTCTTGGAAAATATTCTAATTTAAATCTAGTTGGAATTTTATCCTCCTACTGTGATGTTAAGTAATATAGGTTTCCTGCTACAGATTAGGACTACAAATGGTGGATGGTTTCGTCGAATTTCGGATCGATTAGATATGCTGGAACTGCTGGTGTTGATCATTAGCCATTCATATATGCTCTTGGGATGTAATCATGTGTCGTAGTTGATGGTGGGATTAGTCAATGAGGTTTGCTGTTGGCACGTTTGGTGGTAGTAAAGTCACCGTGATGAATTCTTAATTTCTGGAGGTTATGTCAGTCGGCGAACAGCTCAACTCAAATAATATAGAGTTTTGAATAGGCTTGACTTCCAATTAAAAAATATCAAATCAAATTATAGGAGAATGATGGCAATTTCAGTCTGGTCAGCAGATTACGTAAATGGGCTCTCTGGAATTTTGATATTGAATATCAAATAAAGTATTCCAAATTATGTAATCGCCCTTGCACACATATAATTTCAATTCCGGAAATCGTGAAATTTTCGAAGCAATCTGAGGGTAAAATGCAAATTAATTTAAGTTGGCCTAATAAAACTAGTTTTATTACCTTATTTCGTATTCAATTATAGAAATTCTGGGTGGAGACGAGTTGTATCGGTTTATAAGGGCAGACAGCAATTTAATAACTTTCCTGGTTAATATTAAGTTGATTTTTAATAAAAAATCAGAAATTAAATTTCACTTTTCTTATAATATCTCTTACCGTCACTATAAAATGGTAATTGACCCAGAAATATACGGCTGCACTTTTTAATTTGACTGGATCTTGTAAAATTGCAGAAAAAAAAACGGACACAATCACTTTTCAATTTAATATTTCCATATATTTAATGTTCGTTCACCGCTGACCAAAAACTAAAAGAAACATTACTGTCCGTCGATGGCAAACCAAACCTCTGCTCGCGAGAAACAAACTTCCAGGCCTTACTCGTACATAGATCTTCCAGTAACTTTCGAAGATACCACTACTAATTAACCATGTAAATGTGGTAATATATAATCTAATTGTTCTAAAAATAGAACAACACTTACAGATTTTTTCTGTGGTTAACTGTATATTCTTGCGTTTGTTATTTTCTACACATTAACTGACCAAGAACTGCATATAAAATTCAAGTGAAAAAAAAAAAATAAAAATACTATCTGCCGGATTTGAACCTAGAACCTCTAGAGTTCTAGCCAACGACTATCCCTCTAGACTATCGTAAGTCATACTTTTTACGTAGCTTATGAAAAAGTTGAAGGGATATTGGACTGTTCAGTGTTTAACACGACACATTAAGCTCTCCTCCTGTTATTCTTTTAACAGCAATCGTTTCTCAGCTCCATTGAAACTGAACGAGAAAGTTTGCACCTCAAACGGTCAAAGGGGTATAAAGGTTACAAGTGCACTCATCAATTTTTTTTATAGAAAAACTAAGCTAAGCTTAAATCATATATTACAAACCGGATAATATCGACCTAACTGGTAACGATATTAGCAGGAAATGATTTATAATTTGATATCTTTGGCATGATAGGTGCCAGTACTCTTTCCATTCAAGTCTTCCAATTCATAATAATTTGACCCTAACTTCTTTTTAACTCGTGCTTGTAGAAACACGGGAGATAATTTAGCGTTGAATCTCTTATCTGCACAGCTCTGAGCGAAATTTCTTCTATACACAATCTGACCAACTGAGAATGATATAGGACGGGTTCGTAAGTTGTAGTGGTCCCTGTTAGTTTCGTAAGCTTTGCTTATATGTTTTTTTTAATTCATTTCTTATAAGTTGAAGCTGATCTTCCCTACGCAATTGTATAGCTGGTTCATCTAAACATTTGATGTTCTGCAGTAGCGCATAAGAATTTCCGTGCGTTATCATGTTCATACCAAATATAGCAAAATATGGAGAACATTTGATCGCTTGATGAACAGAGTTCCTAAGCGCACAACTAATAGAACTGAGGTGTTCATCCCACATCCGATGATCGTTCTTCAAATACGCTCGAATGCCTGCGATGATAGACCTATTTACCCTTTCGGAGGCATTAGATTGAGGTGAATATAACGCTGTGTAAATATGCTTTATGCCCAGCTGAGTGAGCATGGCGTTGAAGTCATTAGCTCTGAACTGAGAGCCGTTGTCACTAATAATATATTCTGGTACCCCGTATGTGTGGAAGATTTGAGTTAAAAGATAATTCTGTATAGCTCCTGATGTAAATTTCTTCAGTGGGCACAACCAATGAAATTTGGTTAAATGGTCTAAGACAATTAGTAGGCCAATGAACCCATTTTTAGACCGAGGATATGGGCCTAAAATGTCCACATATAATCTTTGGAAGGGACGTGTGGTTTCGACAGGTTTTCCCATCTCTGGTTTAAGAATCACATTAGGGTGCTTCGTACTTTTACAAACAGTGCAATCGCGAACAAAATTTCGGACATCAGTTACCATTCCGGGCCAGTAAAAGTTACGACGAATTAAGTCGAGGGTTTTACCCATACCTCCATGTGCAGCAAGGGGTGAATTATGGAATCGAAGTAAGATAGAATTACGCAAATTTTGCGGAATCCATAATTTCCATGCTTCATTTTCTTGATCCGGATCTCCAGAATAATGATCTACGAGGATATACACAAATTTGTCGACGATTTTCATGTCAGGATACTTGAATTCTGCCTCACGTATCTTATTTCGCAAAGCAACATAGTCATGGTCCTCAAATGCAGATGAGTTTAAGTCAACCTCCGGTTCCATTAGTTCAACCGCAGAAACGTCACTGTCGGGAATTCGTGACAAGGCATCTGGAACAACGTGGTCTTTCCCTTTCCTGTGACTGATTGTAAACTTAAAAGGTTGTAACTTAAAAACCCATCGTGCCAATCTACCCGTAAGGTCTGGCTGTTTCATCAGCCACGTTAATGACGAATGATCAGTTATTATCTCAAAATCTTGTAATTCTAGGTAATACCTGAAACGTTTGACAGCCTCAACCGCCGCCAGACATTCACGTTCTGTTACGCTGTAGTTTCTCTGGGCGGTGTTTAATTTCTTAGACATATACGCTATAGGTTTCTCTATCTCATTGTCATCTAATTGCACTAACACAGCACCGATTCCGAAATCGGAAGCATCACAATGCAAATAAAACTTTTTGGTAAAATCGGGATTAGCTAACACGGGAGCAGAGGTGAGTAGTGTTTTCAAAGTCTCAAATGCCTCTTGCGCCTCAGAAGTCCATTTAAATTTTGCCTTGGAAGATAAGGTTTCCGTTATGGGAAAAGTTATTGACGAAAAGTTTCCAATGAATCTGCGATACCAACCTGCCAGTCCAAGGAAGCCGCGCACCTGTTTTAAACTTTTCGGAACAGGCCATTTATTGATAGCTTCGACTTTTTCTGGGTCCGTTTTAATCCCTCCATTACCAAAAATAAAACCTAAATATTTTACAGAGGTGACACAGAAGTGACTTTTGTCGATATTAAGAGTTAAGTTGGCCCTTCGAAATTCCTGTGCAATTCGAACTAAAACAGAAATGTGGCTTTGAAAATCCTCAGAGACTACTACTAAATCGTCTAAATACCCAAAGACACAATGTCTCAGATCTGCTGGAATTATTTGGTCAATAAGACGACACATAGTTTGTGGGGCCGTACATAGACCAAAAGGCATCACTACAAACTGATATAACGGTCTACCGGGGACCGTAAACGCCGTTAACTCTTTCGCCTCATCAGTAAGACCTATTTGCCAGTAAGCGTCTTTGAGGTCGAGTTTAGATATAATATTCGCTTTCGGAAGGCGAGCAAATATGCCCTCGATGCTTGGAAGCGGATAAGCATCTTTTCGGGTAACCATATTTACTTTTCTGGCATCAAGACAGAGTCGAATTTTATTAGGTTTGATTACTAGTCTCATGGGTGAACTCCAAGGTGAGACGGACGGTTCTATAACCCCTAATGCTAGCATACGATCTAATTCTTGGAACATTAACTTCTCCACCGCTGGAGAAACTGGATAGAAACGTTGCTTTATTGGCTTTGCGTCTCCAACATCTATGTCATGCTTCAATAAACTAGTTCTTCCCAAACCTTGCTTGGAAAAGTCAGGGAAAAGTTCAATGATTGATTTTAGCTGAATTTTCTGGTTTGATGTCAAAGGATATTCTTCTTCATTACGTTTTTCTCTACTCTCTTCCCCACCACTAGATTTTTCCAAGGTATTAACCCCAATCGTGACTGTAGGCTGAAAATGCGGGTCTGAAACGATAGCTGACTCGAAAACGTCAGACGCGAGTTTAAAGGCTTTCCAAAAGTCTAGACCTAATATAAGGCGTTGATTAATGGAGGGAACTATTAACAATTTCAAGGTATGCACTTCACCCCGAAATTTAACGTCTACATCTAAGGAACCAGTAGTTTTCTGTACCCTTCCATCTGCAGTCCTAACGGATACTTTTGTTGGAGAAAATTGATCAAAACTTGAAAAATCGTAAAGTGCTAGATCTGAGCCAACACAGGATACATTCGCGCCGGTGTCTAATAAGCCGTATTCTGAAAAATTTAAGAATTTTACTCTTGCATAGAATCTCTTGTCAGATTGGCTGTTTACGATAGACGAAATAATGTATTTTGAAGCATATTTGCGTAGCCTATAATACTGTCTTAACCGACGGGTAGATCTTTTAGGCCGCTTTGTTGTTTCCGCTGATATTTCAGATAAATTAAATATTTTATTTCTTTTTGCTAGGTATGACTCATAACGCTCATGATATGGCCGAATAGGATATATGCGACGATTATCATAAGTTTCGACCGGAAATTCGCGTCTTAAAATATTAATTCGAGTATTTGATTGCTTATGCTGGATATGGTCGTCACTCGATCCGACATTTCGCTCATTGGTAGTAGTAATGTTCACTAAGACTGGTTCTGGTATGGATTTTGACGTGCTAAGTTTTTTGAACCGAATGATAATTTTTTATTTGCACAATTAATACATTGTGGTTTAGTTAAATTTTTAGCCCCACATCCGTAGCAAAAAATTTTTCTCTCTGCGATACAATCGTACCAAAAATGGCCAGAGCAATCGCAGTTCCAACATTTGTAGTCCTGATTAACTGCATCAACACAATTGGTAGGTGTTGTTTCGTTTATATCGTCTTCTTCACAATTAAGTTCGGCAACATTCCGACGATTATTATAATTCAAAGGAATATTTTGTTTGGACGTGACAATTTTTCTAAAATGGTCGTCATTCATTAAGTTTTCCCTCATTTGAACCAGTTTCCTAAGATGCGCAATTGAATAAATTGGAACATACAATAGCTCATGCCTGATGTCAGGTCTTAAATTTCTTACGAGTATTTCCACTATTTCTTCTTCGGGCATAGGTTGGGCTTGCCTATCAATCATAGAGCAAATGTCGTCATAAAATGACTCGAACGTTTCACCTGGCTTCATTTTTCGATTGCGAACTTGTTCTTTTAGGTCAAAGCTTGAACGCATATCTTTGTACTGGTAGCGCAAAGCAACGCAAAACTCACCCCATTTTATTGACTCCACTTGTTTGTGGTATCGCCAATACCACGCACTAGCCTTATCAGACAGTAAAACTGGGAGATTTTTACATATTATCTCAAAGTTGTTAGCAAAATGTTCTGCAGTCAAAGATTTTATTCTATATAAGAATTCTTCTACTGTCAATCCTGTGCTTGAACCGCTAAATTTAACGTTCCAGTTTTGGATAATTGAGGTCGCCTTCTCGGGACGAACTGAAGACATATTTTCCGATTGACTTCTAGATATATTGTGACTATTGTTACTGTGTACATTGGCATTTTGTTGTAATGGTGAAGTTGTATGGGAAGGTAAATTCGCATTGGTTCGTGGTTGTCCCTGAAAATTCTCTGGTTGTTGAACTGAAGTAGTATTTGTCCCTAAGTTCATATTTTGTAGAATTCTAACTATATTCTCCTCCATCATTTGGTTGATTCTGTCATAATCAATAACATTGGAACTGGGCATATTCTGATGTATGGTACCAGCCGCTAGGTGCGAATTTTGAAATACATCATTATTTCGTAAAGGAGTACGCTCCCCAATATCAATTAAATGATTAAGAGAATGACGAGGGCTTAAGTCAAGGCTTGCATTCAGCTGTTCAGTACCAAAATGTTTACTAAAATTTCTAGTTACAGGACGATTACTCATTGCTCCTCTGCCTTTACCGCGGACAGGAGGTCGAGATTTCTTTAATGTGCCAGTTTGATTGGCAGTTTCATTTTGTACTGCGGGAATTGCATTGTACTTACGGAGATCTGATAACTCACATGGTAACTTGCATATTGGACAATAAGAAGATGATGACAAAGCCTCTTCTACACAAATTCGATGAAATATGTGGTTGCATGTTGAAATAAGGTAGCACTCTTGAGATTCAAAATTCATCGATGCGTTACAAGAGAAGCATTTGGTATCATTTACATTCGATATTTCCGAAGGATCGGAGGTAGTAGGAGGGGGAGTACGTGACGTCGCCATTTGAAAATTGGTAAACCGAGTAAAATCTAGCTATGATCAAATAAAAAAAAAAAATTTTCCAAATAAAAATTTTCTTTTAAAAATGTTATTAATATATATGAACGATCTCAAAAGATCTTTAAAATGTTGTAGAGATTCAGAAGAGAATCAGTAATTTCTTTATAACAAATCAGTAAGATATCTAAATCAAATAATGGGTAGTTTTCTTGCATGTTGGGTGATAGTAAAAAGGGTAACATAAAAATTTATTAAACTTCCGACTGGTATGGGTATTCAAAAATGGTCTATGGAGTACAATTTGTTTAAGCATCTTTAGTTAGTAGTGACTAACAAACTAGCATACTGATTTTTTTTCTCTTGATAACTGACAACTTTGGACCTTAAACAGCGACAAGCTTTTTAAAGTAATTCCGAAAGAAGGCAGGATGCTTGCAACACGGTTATGTCTCGTAACAAAAATGCTAAAATAAATAAATACTATAAAGTCTTTGACAAATCCTATGTAAGATTTCAAATTCAGTTGAAAGATTTGTTGAATTGCTACTTGGTCAGTATACTCGACACAATCAAATATCTGAAATTCCAGAGAGGTTCCACAATTATTCAACTGCAATTTGTCCACTCTCACAAGATTTCCCAAAAACTCCGAATTGAACTCTATATAAACTAAGCTATCTAAGGAACTACAAGTAATCATAAGGATTACTACAAGCCCCACGTTGGGCGCCATTTTATTTATGTAATGTTCAAATCCAAAACTACCATATTTTTGCTATGCAATAGACATAGAATAAACAAAATTTGTCTAGGACTTTTCTATTGGAGAACAAGGATTGTGTTACCCGATGGAATTTGGTTGCGAAATAATTATTAAGCTTTAGAAGGACAGTGGGAGCCATTGAACTGCTAGCTATCAGTCGGTTGGGGAGGTTCGGTCCTACTAGAACTTATGACGTTACAATCCTGAACATAAACAAACAATTATTATAGACTCCCGAAAACTGAAAAAAAAACAAAACTACTATGGATGGGTGATTATTGGCCACGCGCTCATTGCCCTTGTATGACCAAAAGATAATAAGAATAATTACCAAAACAATAATAATACCAATCATTAGTTAAAAAAAAAGAATTGGAGAGCTCTAGATATTAAAGGAGCCCTCAGCCTCATAACCCTTTCCCTACCTGGTCTTAATGGCAGATTTAAAATTTAAGACCCCAAATCTGTTTAATATTGCCCGTATTTTACATCACCCTGCAAGAAATATGATAAGCTTAAGCTTCCATTTTGATAATTTTATCCAAATTCATGTTTTTTGTTTTATTTCAAAAAATAGCAAACTTCATTCTAAATATTTATAAATATTTCTTATACATAAGCTTTTTAAACCGACTGTATTCCGCCGAAACAACATTAATGTTAAATTTAAACAACCTTAACGAAAAATTTAATGTAAACTATATAAATTTGTATCTTCTAAATACATTTAGCAGAGAAATTCAAATAAAATATGCATTCTGCAGAAAAGATAACATTCATCAAAAAAAATGTTGTAATAATTGTAAATGAAGATAACAGAATGTCGTCATTAATCAGTATGCTTATACTGAGAGAGAAAGCTTAGCATACGATTGTCAACCAAACTAACATGTTCTAAAAATAGATAACAGAAAATTCAACATATAATTCAGAGGAGTAGTTGGATTAATCATGTAAAATGAATGGAGTTAACATAACAGTTTAAGCAAATAACATTTTTTTTTTTTTTTCGGCGTGATGTTATAAGATCATGAATATAAATAATGTTAAAGTTTGGAGTGTATCTCTGTTACTCTCAATTTTCGCAACAGCAAAGTAAAATGTTGTTAATGTGACTGTGTATTTAACATAATAATACTAGATGTAGTTTTAATTGTCTTTTATATAAAAATTTCGGAAAAATTCTTTTAGTTAATGGGATTAATGTAAATATATATAGGAAGTAAGATTACTCTGGGTTTTTATAAATTTGTTGTACTTATGTTTAAATTTTAGTTTTCGTTCTGATGCACTTTTTTCTTAACTTGTGTTTTAAAATTTTAACTTTTAACATTCAAATAAATTAATTGTTCTGTATTCTAGTCGACTAACTAATTCCAAAGTAATTAAATTTTAAATTAACTTTTCGTAAAAAACAAATTTCTTTCATTTCTTCTTACATATTTTCGAGAAAGCTAAATTTTAATGCATTTTTTTGGAAATAAATCACGTTTTCCACTTACCAATCTCTCCGGAATTTGCAGATGGACTCCGAGGCCTCGACGTACAATTGCTGTCTGGATGTTGGTTAAAGCCGCTATATAAAAGAAAAATTAAAATTTTGCTTTCTTGGAAAATATTCTAATTTAAATCTAGTTGGAATTTTATCCTCCTACTGTGATGTTAAGTAATATAGGTTTCCTGCTACAGATTAGGACTACAAATGGTGGATGGTTTCGTCGAATTTCGGATCGATTAGATATGCTGGAACTGCTGGTGTTGATCATTAGCCATTCATATATGCTCTTGGGATGTAATCATGTGTCGTAGTTGATGGTGGGATTAGTCAATGAGGTTTGCTGTTGGCACGTTTGGTGGTAGTAAAGTCACCGTGATGAATTCTTAATTTCTGGAGGTTATGTCAGTCGGCGAACAGCTCAACTCAAATAATATAGAGTTTTGAATAGGCTTGACTTCCAATTAAAAAATATCAAATCAAATTATAGGAGAATGATGGCAATTTCAGTCTGGTCAGCAGATTACGTAAATGGGCTCTCTGGAATTTTGATATTGAATATCAAATAAAGTATTCCAAATTATGTAATCGCCCTTGCACACATATAATTTCAATTCCGGAAATCGTGAAATTTTCGAAGCAATCTGAGGGTAAAATGCAAATTAATTTAAGTTGGCCTAATAAAACTAGTTTTATTACCTTATTTCGTATTCAATTATAGAAATTCTGGGTGGAGACGAGTTGTATCGGTTTATAAGGGCAGACAGCAATTTAATAACTTTCCTGGTTAATATTAAGTTGATTTTTAATAAAAAATCAGAAATTAAATTTCACTTTTCTTATAATATCTCTTACCGTCACTATAAAATGGTAATTGACCCAGAAATATACGGCTGCACTTTTTAATTTGACTGGATCTTGTAAAATTGCAGAAAAAGAACACGGACACAATCACTTTTCAATTTAATATTTCCATATATTTAATGTTCGTTCACCGCTGACCAAAAACTAAAAGAAACATTACTGTCCGTCGATGGCAAACCAAACCTCTGCTCGCGAGAAACAAACTTCCAGGCCTTACTCGTACATAGATCTTCCAGTAACTTTCGAAGATACCACTACTAATTAACCATGTAAATGTGGTAATATATAATCTAATTGTTCTAAAAATAGAACAACACTTACAGATTTTTTCTGTGGTTAACTGTATATTCTTGCGTTTGTTATTTTCTACACATTAACTGACCAAGAACTGCATATAAAATTCAAGTGAAAAAAAAAAAAATAAAAATACTATCTGCCGGATTTGAACCTAGAACCTCTAGAGTTCTAGCCAACGACTATCCCTCTAGACCAGCTATGCCCAACGTCAATGTATGCGATTTGCTCACCAACGCTGTTTTGAGTAAACGAAAAATTATTTTCCCAAACATCATTAAACTTTTTAAGCAATAATGTAATTCGGTTTCTGATTTGTATGTGTATGTGTACAAATGCAAAGCTCTTTATGTGTACATGTTAAATTACAAGAAGCTGTTTTCGCTCGCGAGCTCAAGCGGTGGGCATAGCTGCTCTAGACTATCGTAAGTCATACTTTTTACGTAGCTTATGAAAAAGTTGAAGGGATATTGGACTGTTCAGTGTTTAACACGACACATTAAGCTCTCCTCCTGTTATTCTTTTAACAGCAATCGTTTCTCAGCTCCATTGAAACTGAACGAGAAAGTTTGCACCTCAAACGGTCAAAGGGGTATAAAGGTTACAAGTGCACTCATCAATTTTTTTTATAGAAAAACTAAGCTAAGCTTAAATCATATATTACATATGCGACGATGTCAGTAAATGTCATTTCAGTTGCAATTCCTTTCTAAGCAGAGTTTTAAGCGAGCTTGATAACACGCTTGATTACAAAGTAAGTGACGATGTCAGTAGGTGCAAGTTCAATTGAATTTTAATCGGAATTTTTATGAGTATTGGGCGTCAGGAGTGTGATGCAAGGTAAAGTTTCTGATCGGTTTCACTTGGCAAACACAGAGTGATCCTTGCCAATTGCACTTCATGTTTACTCACAGAGCTCCGTATTCGTAGTACTACTGCGGACGGAGTACCTCCACGTGGTGACGCCTGAAAGCGTGCCTTTGATACCCGTCAGAGTACGACTAACTGTGAGGGGCGAAACCTAAAACCCAGGCACGTCTGCTCAGAGTGAGCGGTACCCTGGTCAGCGTCTGACCCAGAATGGGCGGCTGTAATAAAATCCTGGCAGGAGGAGAAAACTGTGACGTGGTGCGCTGGGCTTGCAACCCGCCACCGACTTTTAAACTATTGCGATGAAAAGAAGTAAGAAAAGAACAAAATGTTGACGAATACCGCAAACGAATTAAGGACCATGATTTAAGGATATGCACCTGGAATGTTAGAACACTGTATAGACCAGGTGCCTCAATCCAACTGTCGGAAGTCCTCAAAGAATACAGACTGACATAACCACTTTACAGGAAATCCGGTGGACGGGACACGGATGCTCGCGCATGAAGACGTGCGACATCTACTATAGTGGCCATGCGGACAAACACGAGTTTGGATGTTAATTTGTGGTTGACAAGAGACTGCGACACCTAGTCTCAAGGTTCAACCCGGTGTGTGAAAGTATAGCCACCATAAGCCATCAAAACTAAGTTTTTCCACATAACACTTATATGTGCTCATGCTCCGACAGAAGAGAAAAGCGATGAGGACAAAGACGAGTTCTACGAGCCATGACATTAAAATTGTACAGGCGATTTTAATGCTAAAATTGGCAGGGAACCCGCATTTGAGCCTACCATCGAAAAATTCGGTCTGCACACCGAAACGTCGAAAAATGACATCAGACTGATTGATTTCTCTGCGGCAAGAAATATGGTAGTCAGCACTAGATTTTACCATACAATCCCACGGCAGCCGGTTCTATGTACCGGATTGACCCGAAGCAGCAATTCTTCGGCCAGGGGCTGCCACCTCAGTACTATGTGTCCCTATATGTTTGTTTATCTTTTTGCCTTGGGAGAGGCACATCCCGGAGTGTCTGCTCCGCATTCTGTTGGTCCGTGCCGGGACTGAACAAAACCCCGGACCTACACAATATTTCTGCTCCGTCTGCAGAAACCTCCTCCATCACCGTTCAACATCAGTAAGGTGTAACCGATGCATGGAGTGGGTGCACTTCAGGGGTTGCTCTGGCCTCAGCCACCTAAGGGAGTATTGCCAGGATTACGTTGCTGCTTGCTGTGCCTCCGTATCCCGCAGTCTGTCCCAAGACTCGCAGTCGTCTTCGTCGTCGCCCTCGTCGTCTACGTCGTCTACCTCTTCGATCTACGGGACACCACCGCAATCTCCCTCACAGCAATACCAGCTCATACAGCAACCAACACCTCAATTAACACCACATATTGCTGTACCAACCCCTGATCGTGCAACCTTTTTGCAATTCAACTGCAATGGTCTCCGTGGCAAAATCAGCGAGATAGTGGATTTCATGAATCGGAGAAACATCAAGGTCGCCGCGATCCAGGAAACTAAGCTGACCGACACCTGCAGCTTGCACAGTTGTCAAGGTTACAACGTGCTTCGAAAGGATCGCACCAGAAATGGAGGTGGGGGATTGGCCTTCCTATTGCACCATTCTGTGCAGTACAGACCTATCTCGCCTGAGCTTGACTGTAGAGACCCATGCATTGAATGTATGGGGGTAGCAGTTGAGTCCGGGACTGCCGAGATAGAGCTGTACAACGTATATATACCGCCGATTGGCAGCTGTCCTCCGCGTTATATGCCTGACATCAGCCCATTGCTCCAGGGCAATAACCGCGTGGTCCTAGGAGATTTTAATGCCCACCATGAACTCTGGCATTCTCTCCTAGCCAATGACCATAGAGGAACAGCTTTGGCCGAGCAAATCGATGACTCAACGTTTTGCACAGCGAATGAGGATACCCCCACACGGATTATGGGTGATTGCAGCAGCTCGCCAGACATCACCATAGTTTCGCCGGGTCTGATCAATGACGTTACCTGGCAGCCCGTCATTGCACTTGGATCAGACCATCTCCCCATAATCCTCTCCATTGATAGACCAGCCGATTACATCATCTCTGAACGCCGTACTTTCTTGAACTATAAGAAAGCGGACTGGAACGGGTTCAGAGAATTCACCAACCACAGCTTCAGTGCTCTACCCATACCCTCAGATGTTCGGGTTGCTGAGAAAAATTTCCGAAACATCATACGCGCAGCGGCCGCTCGCTTTATCCCTGCTGGTCGAATACCCGAGATACGACCTAACTTCCCAGCAGTGGCAGCGGGACTCGCAGACGAGCGTGATGGAATTCGTACGGCCAACCCTGCTGATCCTAGACTCAGTGAACTGAACCTAGAAATTAGTAAGATGGTCGACGAATATAAGCGGAACCTTTGGCTAGAGCACTTGAAGAACTGCAATTTAAGTTCCGGTATCAGTAAATTGTGGGCAACGGTTAAGTCACTCTCGAATCCAAGAAGGAGAGAAGACCGAACGGCCATCACATTTGGTGCCACCACTGTGACAGACCCAAAGAGGTGCGCGTGTTATTTTAACCGTCAATTTGTTGAGCACCCCGAGAGTGACATGGCGAAAAGGAGAGTAATGCGACGTATTCATGCTCTCCGAGTCGAAGAAGCACCACCACAATTTACAGTTGGAGAAGTTGCAGATGTCATCCACAGCGCAAAGGCATCAAAAGCGCTAGGCCCCGACGGAATATCCATGTTGATGTTGAAACAATTGGACATACCGGGAGTCGAATATTTGTCTTATGTCCTCAATCTGTCCCTGACCACTCTGGTAGTACCCGAGGCCTGGAAAATGGGTAGAGTGGTCCCGCTACTGAAACCTGGCAAAGACGCGAGCAAAGGAGAATCATACAGGCCCATCTCTCTCCTCTCGCCAGTAGCCAAGACACTTGAGGCGCTAATCCTCCCGAGCCTGACAGGACATTTCCCAATTGCCGATCATCAGCATGGATTCCGTAAGCAGCACAGCACTACCACTGCTTTACACGCCATCACCACACAAATAAGTCGCGGTCTCAACCAGAATAAGCCCAGTGACAGGACGGTCCTCGTGGCGCTTGATTTATCGAAGGCCTTCGATACAGTAAATCACGCCACGCTCTTCGAGGACATCGCCAACACGTCCCTCCCGAACTATTTGAAACGTTGGATCGTGAACTACATGTGTGGACGCCAGTCATACGTGGAATTCAGAAATAGAAAGTCCAAGCCCCGTAGAGTGAAACAGGGAGTTCCCCAAGGTGGGGTGATATCTCCGGCACTGTTTAACCTCTACCTTTCTGCAATTCCACCACCACCTGACGGCGTAAATATAGTATCGTATGCCGATGATTGTACGATATTGGCGTCGGGCCCCTCGACTGATGACATTTGAGGAAGGTTGAATGCCTGCCTCGCTGATATTGCCAATTTCTTCGCTGCGAGAAGGATGAAAATTTCCGCCACCAAATCATCGGCCACACTGTTCACTGCATGGACAGCGCAAGTGAAGGAGCAGCTCAATGTGATAATCGATGGCACACAATTCCTTACCGCAGTTAAGGTACGCGCAAGGCTAAGCATGGCGAAAAACGTACGTAACCAGGCACAACGAAAGCTGGACATCGGTAAACTGCGGACCATAGAGGTAGCGGACGCCTACTCCAACCACCTAACTCAACTGCTGCGGAATGACTCCTTAGAACGGGCTGCGAGAAGCGTACTTGGGTACTCAAAGCCGTCTCAAGAAGATGCCTGGTATGATGATGAATGTCGCAATGCCACGAGAGAGAAGGTTGCTGCATACAGGGCGAAACTGCAGCCAATGGCAACGCGAGCTGTTCGTGAACGGCACAGGTAGAAGAGACGAGAGGCAACTCGCCTTTTTAGACGGAAAAGGAGGAGTTGAAGAAGAGGCAAGATGAGTACACAGAGTTGATCCGAAGCAGAGGGGAAGCCCGAAAATTCTACAAGAGAGTTAAGGCGAGAATGCGTGGAACAGGGTTAACCTCCTGAATGGACAGCGATGGTCAGCTAGTGACGGACCCGGATAACGCTCTGAGGATATTGAGAAATCATTTTAAAAATTTATTGGATGCAGACACCACTCCAGAAAACCCCGCTCCAATCCATGACGATGGTATTAACTGTCCACCTCCGAGCCAGAGTGAGATACGTGTGGCAATCTCCCGCCATAAAAACAACAAAGCTACTGGAGCCGATGGACTCCCTGTTGAATTGTTTAAGGCTGGCGGTGAGGAGCTGATTAGGAGCATGCATCAACTCTTGGAGAACATCTGGCTAGAGGAGAGCATGCCCGGGGATTGGAGTCTAAGTCTGTTACGTCCCATATACATGAAAGGAGATCGTAGTGAATGCAGGAACTATCGTGGAATAAGCCTATTACCAATTGCGTACAAGGCCCTTTCAAGCACATTGTGTGAACGTCTAAAGCCAATTGTAGTAAAACTAATTGGACCATATCAGTGCGGCTTTAGACCTGGCAAATCTACGGCGGATCAAATATTCACCTTACGTCAAATCCTGGAAAAAACCCATGAAAAGCAGATCGACACCTACCACCTCTTTGTCGACTACAAAGCTGCTTTCGACTCTCCGATAAGGAATAGGCTTTATGAGGCCATGTCTGAGTTTGGTATTCCTGCAAAGCTGATTCGACTTTGCAAATGTACCTTAGACAACACCAAATCCTCGGTTAAGATTGGTAAGGATCAGTCTGAATCATTCAACACGGAAAGAGGTCTCAGGCAGGGCGATAGCCTGTCCTGTACACTATTTAATATAGTTATGGAGAAGGTGATGAGGAAGGCTGGTGTCAACATGTCTGGCACCATATTCCACAAGAGCCACATGCCACTAGCCTATGCCGATGATATAGACATCACTTTGCTGGATGTTACTGCAGTTTTCTCATCACTAGAAAAGGAGTCAGCAAAAATGGGTTTAGCGGTCAACGAGGACAAAACAAAAATAATGATTTCGACGAACAAAGTGTCCTCTCGTTGGGGACGCACTGTTAACGTTGACAATTATTGTTTTGAGGTAGTCGACGAGTTTACCTACCTCGGATCTTCCGTCAACAAGAAAAATAATGTCAGCCAAGAAATTAAACGGAGAATAGTGCTAGCCAAAAGATGTTTCTACGGACTTCGGCAGCACTTTAGTAACACCACCTTCTCTCGGAATACTAAGAAACAGCTACTCGTATACCAGGTGTTTATCTTACCTGTTTTGTTGTATGCTGCCGAATCATGGGTGTTTACTACAACGGACATACAAAACCTGGGAGTATTCTAGAGAAAAGTACTCCGAAAAATATATGGACCTATCTGTGTCGACGGCGAGTTTCGCCATCGGATGAACCATGAGCTGTATGAGCTTTACCACGACATCGACGTAGCTAAAAGAGTCAGAATCCAACGACTTCGATAGCTGGGACATGTTGCCAGTATGGATGTAAATGCTCTAGCGAGAAAGGTGTTTGAAAGCGAACCTGAAGGACGACGCAGAGCAGGGAGACCCAAACTCCGTTGGTAGGACCAAGTGGTAGGCGATGTGCCAACATCTGGTAGGACTAACTGGAGAACACACACAGAAGACCTAAGCATGTGGAATTCTTTATTACTTCAGGCCTCACATTTATGAACTACGTTACGTACATTGTTATTGGCCACTGAAGCAAGTAAGTAAGTAGGTAAGTATAAAATATGAGAATATAGCTGACACCAGCTCTTACGTAATGGGTATTTTTACTGCTGGGCGGATAAAGGACAAAGTCCCTGGGTATTGACACAACAGGATGATTTGGGTCTAACATCTTCGTTTCGTTGTATAACGTAATCGAGATGCTGAACCGCCTACAAATAAAGCGAATGTGCTGTGCCGGCTGCGGCATGCTGTGCAAATGGATGAAAACGCTCTCGCTAGAGAAGTCTTTGGCAATAAATCAGGATACCAAATTAAAATGTCGGGCGTATCAGAGTCGAGCTACCAATAGATTGTTGGATGACCCAGTTTAATTAGTTATTATTTAAATATGTTATTTATGCTTCCTACCCGACGCACTAAAAACATACAACATTACCTACCTCTCGCATTGAGCTCTATGTACCGTTGTATGGTGGCTCATGATGGCTGATGCCACATTTCCTCCCCATCACAACAGCTTTTTATGAGAAAATTATGTTATATTTTAACTTCTTTGCTGCAATTCAAGTTTTTTTGCCAGTGTATTTCGTATATTTGAACTTACATAAATTACTTTCCAACAAACATAACTTTTAATACAGAAAATAATTTTTTTTTCTTTGGCTTTCAGTCCTTTGGCACCGTTGACTATCCAACTACGAGAATATGTCACGTTTAGGGAATTTCATTATATAGTGTACTCCTTCGTACCCATAAACTTATATACGTTTTGTTCATATATACATATATACATATCTATATATATATATAAATTTGTGTTCATTTCAAATTTACTAATATAAATGATCGTTGCCACAAAATCTGGCATAGACCAATAGTTTCCTCCACCGACCATGTCAACTCAAGTGAGAACACCAAAATACATATATATATATATAGAGCATGATGCTGAGCATGCCATTTGTGCATATGAAAACACCGCCCACCCATTTACTATTACCAATGGGCAGGGTGGAACAAAATGGACCAACAAACAGTTCATTTTCATAGGACAACAAAGTTCTCTAGATTTTAGTTGGAATACATTTACGAAAATGAAAGAGCAGAGAAATAGAAACCTGTAATGCGTGACCAAGATGAATGTTTACAGTGAACTTGAAAATGAATTATGAGTACCCATCACTTGATTAGATTTTTGTTATATAGCAGATGAAAATACAAAAAAAACTAACAACAACAAAAAAGCAACACTGGCAACAATCTGCAAAGGATTGATGATATAGACGACGATAGGAAAAACCTATTAAAGTTTGTTCGACTGGAAATTTACAAATCTGCACTAAAATCGATTTGAGTGTGTATAGTGACGATGATGGAAATGCTGCTACATATATATGAATATATTTGATGAGTGTCGTGTACTATGGCCAAAAGGTGAGAACTAATCTGTTCTTGAGCAAGCACTCGTCAGTTCTTACGTTTGGTTTGGTTCGATTGGAGTGATAGGTCATTTCGAATTTGTAATTTTGGGCGTGACTACAGTTTTATAATGGAACTAGTGGGCCCGGCAATGCTTCGCTATTGCATATTAACTTGTAATATATTTCACATTTAGGTCTACAAAGTACTTTAAAACGGTACTTAAGCTCGACAATAATATGTTGAGTTTATTAATTTAAATAACTAATTTCAAGTAACTCCTTAACATGGAAGTTAACTGATTAACTTATATTGTTTCAAATTCTAAATGTGATAGGCTCTATGACGATAGTAAAAAGTTCATAATCAAAGTCGTATCTACAGTTTCGACATGTAGATTAAGTTTTGTCTGTATGTAGGCAGAAAAAACACTTCTTTCACAAATCGAAAACAGAAATTCCTCTAAAGATCAAAATTCAATTTTTATATTTATCTGTAGTAGCGGGAACCGTCTGTATACTAACTGTGTCTTTGGGCGTAAAAATCACTTTTGTTATGCCTTCTCCTCCTATTGACAGCAAATGAAAATTTCGTTTGAAGCTTCATGCCTTCAGCCATAAAAACCTCCTAAACCTTCCAAATAACCTGTTCATTAGGGCGGATCAATATTTTCGATCGGAATCCACGATCATCAATACCTAGTTCGCTCGACATATTTTTTAACAATGAGCAACTATTGAAACCTTCAGACCTATGGGCCCCGGCTATAATTATTACCTACTATTCCGATGCTTAGAGACCAAGACGAAGAGAATGGTATGGAAGTCAGTCTTACGCAGGAGTTTTTAGACACAAAATTTATTGGTAAAATTTTCTAACAATTCATCGTAGATTCCGATTTTGGTTACGATTTTTGCAAATAAAAAAAATGGCCCACCTTACTATTCATATCTCTAGGCGAAATGCAATATACTGTGAAATTTTGACAGTTATAACTACTTATTTTAAAAGGGGTGTGGAACAGCTCACCCTTACTGTAATTCATACTGCAACAATAACATATGTAACAAATTACATCTTCATACCTCTGATAGTTCATGAGATATAGGCCTTTTGATTGTCAAGTTGTATGGGCGGTGCCACGCCCCTTTATCCACTCACAACCTATTAAAGCCAGGGACTATCAACAGGTCAACAGTACCACTTGGTAAAATTTTCGTGTCAATCGGCCTATTAGAAAAGCCGTTAGAGCGATTTTTGAAAAGGGGGCCCGCCCGCCCACTTTCACCTTGGCTAAAATTAATACCGCTCCAACAACATATTTACCAAATCTCATCTTCATACCTCTGATAGTTCATGAGATATAGCCCATTTTATTTTCAAGTTGTATGGGCGGTGTCACGCCCCTTTATCCAATCACAACCAAATATAGCCAGGGAGTATCTACAGGTCAATTCTATTGGAAAATCCTGCAAAGCGATTTTTTAAAAGGGGGCGTGGTACCGCCCACTTCCACCCTGGCTGTAATTAATACGGCTCCAACAACATATATACCAAATCTCATCTTCATACCTCTGATAGTTTATGAGATACAGCCCTTTTGATTTTCAAGTTGTATGGGCGGTGCCACGCCCCTTTATCCAATTGGACCGAATTGTAAATCTAAACCATCCGGGGAGCCACCCAAACGCATACAAAAAAATTTATGCAAATCGGTCCAGCCGTTTAGGAGGAGTTCAGTCACAACACACGTACGGTAGAATTTTATATATAAAGATTTTTGTATTTTTGGCATAACTTACTCATATAAAAACACAGCAGAACCTGCTATAATATGATGAAAGGGCCACAGGGTTCGATTCCCGGCTCCAGTCATCGCCATTTTTATTTAATTTCCGTTCCCCTTGTTGTCGATAGCAATTTAGCAGTAGAGTGTCAGGTCAATCGGCATGTCTAGTAAAAGCTTATCAAACAGTGACGTTCGCATAAGTCAATGCGTGTTCTGGGCTGTGAACTGTCCGTCAGTCAATCAGTAACCCAAAAATTGTAGATATTTGACCGTAGACCACGTAAAGGTATTTTACTTACTTAGCTGGCACGTCTTTGCAATGCTATGGGATTACATATATGCCGCACGTAGAATAATATTATAAGCGCTTCGGGTTTTTGGTCGCCCTCCTCTGCGTCGTCCATCGAGTTCATTGTCGAATACTTTTCGAGCAGCAGCAATTTCGTCCATGCATACAACATTACCTAGCCAATGCAACCACTGCACCTTAATGCGCCTGACCACGTCAAAGTCAGTGTACAGCTCGTACAGCTCATGATTTATACGACGATACTCTAGGTTAACGATAATGGGCCTATATATTTTACAGAGTATTTTTCTCTCGAATACTATCAGTACCGATTCATGCGCTTGTGTCATAACAAAAGATTCCGAACCATTCGAACCATTAAGACAGGTAGAACCAGTATCTGGTATAGCTGTATTTTTGTTCGTCGAGGGAGGGCTCTGTCAATAAATCGCTTACTTTGTCCGTAGTAGCATTTATAAGCAAGCTGGATTCTTCTCCGGATTTCGAGGCTGACATTATTATTTGTTTTGTTGATGGGGGAGACTACGTTGACAAAACTATCTACCACCTCGCAATTGTAATTGTTCAACGTTCACGCAGTTTCCCAAACGGGTAGATTCTTTGTTCGCTGAAACTGATAACTCGTTTACCCATTTTCGCTGATTTTTTCTGTATACCTGTGATAGCTGCGGTCACATCACGCAGTTTTCGACTGATGATATCTACGTCATTAGCGTACGCTAGTTTTATGGGCTCTATCACTATGTTGAAGAGGTCACACGATAGGACGTCCTCTTGTTTTAGGCCTTGTCTGGTATAGAATAGCTCCGTGGGGTCCTTTCCAATCTTTACTGAAGATTTGGTATCGCTGCAATACCAATTTCAGCCATGGCTTCGAGTAATTTCTGCCGTATCGGGCTGTCGATGGAAGCTTTATAGTCGACGAAAAGATGATACGTGTCGACCGAAGTGTGAATATCTGGTCAGTTGTTTATTTTCCAGGTCTTAAGCCACACTGATAAGGCCCGATCAGGTTGGATATCACTATTTCCAGTCTTTCACATAGCACACTCGGCAGGACCTTATATGCAATGGGTAAAAGGCTGATCCCGCGGTAGTTGGAGCATACACTTGGATCACCTTTTATGCAGCATAGGACATAATCCGCTTAGATTCTAATCATCGGGCATGCACTCGTTAAGCCAAATCATTGGTGCATGCTTGTTATAAGCTCCTTGCCACCGGACTTGAAGAGCTCTGTCTGTCTGACTTGATGGTGGACAATCTAATCCGTCGTCGACAATTGGAGTGATACCTTCACGTGCGCTGCCTTCTGGAACCAGTGGTTGTTGAAAGTGTTCTCTCCATATATGCAGCATCCTTGTCCTTACACGAGAGGAGCCCATTACCGAGCCTTTTGCTTTTACTTTCTGGTAACCTTTTGCGGGCCTCACCTCTTTCCATGTATCGCTCTATATTCTAGTGCTCCCGTTCCTTCATCTGACGTTTTTTTTAGCTTGAACAGCTTTTTTACTGTATCCTTGTGGCATTCCCTAAGGGGGCGGGTTACAACTGGATGTAGCGTTGGCCTATAAGCAGCATCATGTTCCTCAGACGATATGCGATATTCTTCATCGTACCAGGATTCGTCTGAGCGCCGGTTTTCATATCCTACCATGGTTGTTGAGGCGGTTGTTATGTAATGCGCAACATGCTGCCACTGTATATCGGCAACGTCAGAAGTAGAGGCGTTGTTTCTTAGTAGTTGGGAGAGCTGGTTGGAGTAGGCACTGCCTATCTCTGTGGTTTGCAGCTTCGCGATGTCCATCATTCTTTGTGTTTGATAACGTGCGCACCTTCGCTTCAACCAGGTAATTATCCGAGCCAATATTGGCACCACGGATCACACGCACGTCCATGACACTAGATACATGCCTTCCATCAATTACCACATAATCAATCTGATTTTTGGTGCTTTGATCGGGGGACAGCCAAGATATCTTTGTGCTGGAATCTGGTTCCACTCACTACCATATTCCTTCCGGCTGCGAAGCTAACCAGCTTTAACCCGCTTTCTGACGTGTCGGTATGTAGGCTGAATTTACCTATCAATGGACCAAGAACATCTTCCCTTCCTATTTTTGCATTAAAATCTCCCTGAACGATTTTAATATCGTGGCCAGGGCAGCGGTCGTATGTTTCCTCTAGGTGCTCGTAAAAAGCATCTTCTTCATCTCATCGTCTTTATCTTCTGTCAGGGCATGACTAAAAATCAGAGTGATGTATAAATATTTCGCCTTGATGCGGATTGTGGCTATTCGATCACTAACAGAATTGAACCGCGAGTCAAGATTTCTGAGTTTACAAATCCACATCCAAATTCGTGCTTTTCCGTATGGCGGCTGTAATAGATTTCGAAATTTTTACGTCACGATCATCCTTGTCCTGTCCATCTCATCTTCTTGATGGAGATTGTTGGCTATTGTTTGACGTTGTTTTCCTTTCCACGATAGCTTGAATTGTTGTCAAAAAGAAAATATGCATACTTGTTTCGAATTCACTGTATGTTTTGATACATGTATACCGCGTAGGTATACAGCATGACAAATTGTGACCTTTCCACTTTTTCACGTATCAATTGATATATACTCTAATGATTACATCTACTGAGTTTTATTCCTTATAAAGACTTCAAAAAATACGTATTATGCATATACTATAAAAATCACCTTTAGCACAAGTTTCCAACAACTAAAATCTACAACCGCAAAAGTTTCATTTTTTATCAATTCAAACCGCACCCTCAAAATTACGCAGCATTTCGTCGCTTCTGAACAGATTCTTAATAAAAGTTGCATACGTTTTTTTTCTCACTCTTAATTTCCTTTTCACTTTGAAGCATATTTGAAAGTGCAACCGCCGAAGGACATATTACATGCAACATTTTATGGTAAAACAGAGACATGGAGCATTACAACGGATTGGTTTTGTCTGCACTCAAGTTTCAAATGAATGTCCATTCGAGCAGTAAATACGGTTAGTTTCATACGACTACAGTCCTTAAGAGTTTTTCTTTCTTTGCTCTAATTTGGATGTAGTTTTGTAAACAATCTTCAATTCGGTTGCTTCTGTTGACTTTCACATTTGTGTGTATTGTATTCTTGTTCAGGAGCTTTACTTTTGCATTTTCCATTACAATACCATAGGGAAATTCGTATTGAAATTTTATTTTCAGATGAGATGGGTTCTAGTGATAACTAGAAAATTTTGGTAGAGTCACGTAGAGTTTGGTGTTTAAGTTCATATGCACGAATATTTGTTGAGTGACTTTGATTTTTTGCTTTAAATTTGTAAATAAGGGCGGCTAGACGGCATAATATCGTGAAAATCATGCAGTAAAATTGTCAGTTAAATCTCTCATGCAAGACTAAGCTATACGTTGTGTGTCCGGAAAAAAAAAAGAAATTCAAAAATGAAGCTTTTATTAATACAGCACACCCATAAACCAGTTGTTCTAATGTTATACTCAAAAAGTTTAAGGTTTAACAGAAAAATTGACAATGATGTCTCTATTATTCTTTCCATTTTGCAACAACGTCATGCTCAATCAATAAATCAAAGTATTAATTTCAACTCCATAAATCGGACATTATCTCTTTTTATTTACAAACTTTCACATCCAGACATCACGTACAATTGCGTTCTCCTGTTTCAATTTACTTCGTACTAAATATATTATATCTTTCCTAATTTACATCAACACTTCATTGAAACTAGTCTGAACCTTGTTGCTACTACAATGCACAAGTACAAAAGCAGTAACTCTGCAAAAGGTTAAAGAAGTGAAAGTTTTGTTGCAAACACTTGTTGTTTATATAACACAAAGATGCTGCTGATGGTTACACCAAAGAATATGCACATAATTCAACAAAACTTTATTACTAAATTAACACAACAATAACCCAGAGTGGCATATTCTGCCATCCTTCAACTGAACATGCTAACACCACCGCCACATAGGAAGGAACTCTTTATAAACAATCATAATTTTACTTGTTACATTATCCTGAATGTGAGCGTGTCTCTCTCTTCGTATGAGTAAGAACTTTTGGTACTAAACAAAGTTTTCAATTTGATTTGTATTTCAATGTGAATTGTTGGAGAAACCAATTATGAAGCGATAAACACTTGCAACACTACCAACAAACACATGCAATCTCAAATGCGTAATGCTTTATTGCATTCACATATAACCAACGTATATACTATTCTGCTTAATATCCTTTCTGTTACAAACACTCTCACTGACTGTTTTCTTTGGTAACCCTTGTCTAATGTGCCGGAGGAAGAAGGAGCGTTAGGAAGGAGCGACAGAGACTCTGTTAGGGCAGTGTTTATTAATGCATTCTCTGTGTTGCTTCTATTAGTGCGAATTTGTTTTGTGCTGTTGTGATGTTATTGTTTTCACTGCTGTTGTTGTTGATGTTAAAGTTGTTGCTGATATATGTGTTTGTCTGGTTGTTATCCTTACCTTATCCTTGCACTTTATCTCTCTGAACTCTCAATGTGGGCTCTGTGTTTGAAGTGCTTTTCGTTTTAGTATTGAACGTTAACATCGATTTGAGTTTGCCTTACTGATTTCACAATATGCAAAATCAAAACGAATTGGCACAGTGGGCCCTACCGATAGTACTGTACATTGAAAATTTCAATGCAAACGGTCCATTTATTTCGCCGAGATAACGATTATTTCAAAAGCGGCGTGGCACAGCCCATTTCCCAGCGGGACGTAATCCTTCTTGTATCAGTAACATATGTAGCAAATCTCATCTTCATATCTTTAATGGCTCGTGAGATATGACCAATTGACATTTCGGTTTGTGTGGGCGGGAATGGGACTTTGCCCAGAGGCTGAAAATTACTGATGGTCAATTACTGATTCCAAGCAGCTAACTACTTCCGGTCTTAGACCAAGTATTCCCTGGGCAATGACTTTAAAGCATCCGCTTAAAAGTTAGCTAAAGTTAGAAGGCGAAACGTTGAGTAACCTAGTCGGCATGCTACCACCGATGCGTCTTAGGAAGTAGGTAACAGAAGTTACTGAAGCTCAACACAGACTCTCCTAGTGGCTTTGGCAGCCCCAAGAAACTAGGATCGGAAGCGGTGGCCTAATAAGCCTCTCTCCTTAAACAAAATTTATTATGAAAACACGGAGAATAAATAAAACCAGAACCCCCCCAAATGTTGACGACCCCCGCAAACGATATAAGGACCATGATTTAAGGATATGCACCTGGAATGTCCGAACTCTTTACAGAGATGGTGCCTCTATCCAACTGGCGGATGTCCTCGACAAATACAAGGCTGACATCACCGCCATACAGGAAATGAGATGGACGGGACAGGGATGCACACGACGAAAGAACTGTGACATCTTTTACAGCTGCCATGCAGAAAGACACGAATTTGGATGTGGTTTCATAGTCGGCAAGAGACTTCGACACCTGGTCTCGCGGTTTAACCCTGTAAATGACCGAAAAGCCACCATTCGCATCCGGGCGAAATATTTTTACATCACTCTGATTTGTGTACACGGCCCGACGGAAGATAATAACGATGTGATTAAAGATGCATTTTACGAGCGCCTAGAGGAAACATACGACCGCTGCCCTGGCCACGACATTAAAATTGTTATGGGAGACTTTAATGCAAAAATAGGAAGGGAAGATGATCTTGGTCCATCGATCGGTAAATTCAGCCTGCATACCGACACGTCAGACAACGGGTTTAGGCTGGTTAGCTTCGCAGCGGGAAGGAACATGGTAGTGAGTGGAACCAGATTCCAGCACAAAGATATCCACAAGGCAACTGGGCTATCCCCCGATCAAAACACCAAAAATCAAATTGATCATGTGGTAATTGATGGCAGGCATGCATCTAGTGTCATGGACGTGCGTGTGATCCGTGGTGCTAATATTGGTTCGGATCATTACCTGGTTGCAGCCAAGGTGCGCACAAGATGGAGCAGAGGGAAAAACGCACGTAACCAAACAGAAGGAAAGCTCGACATCGCGAAGCTGCAAACCCCAGAGATAGCTACTGCCTACTACAACCAGCTTTCCCAACTTTTACGACACAACGCCTCTACTTCTGACGTTCCCGATACACAGTGGCAGCATATTGCGCATTCCATGGCAACCGCCGCAATAACCGTGCTAGGATCTGAAAAGCGGCGCCCAGACGAATCCTGGTACGATTAAGAATGTCGCATAGCGTCTGAGAAACAGGATGCTGCTTATAGAGCAACGCTACAGCCAATTGTAACCCGTGCTGTTAGGGAACGGCATAAGGAGAAAGCCAAACGGGCGGGACAGCTATTTAGGCGAAAAAACGTCAGATGAAGGAACGGGAGAACGAGGATATAGAGCGATACAGGGATAGAGGTGAGACCCGAAAATTTTACAGGGAATGGCCTCCCCACCTGTAAGGACAGTGATGGAAATCTGGTCACGGATACGCAAAGTGTGCTGCACATATGGAGAGAACACTTCCATCCAACTGCTGGTTCCAGAAGGCAGCGCACGTGAAGTTATCACGCCAATTGTCGACGACGGCTTAGATTGCCCACCACCAAGTCAAGCCGAGGTAAGAAGAGCAATATCGCGGCTGAAAAACAACAATGCAGCCGGTGCCGACGGTCTGCCCGCAGAGCTCTTCAAGTCCGGTGGCGAGGAGTTGATAACGAGCATGCACCAGCTCCTGCGCACGGTTTGGCTTAAATGCTCGACGATTGAAATGTAAGCGTATTATGTCCTGTGCTGAAAAAAGGTGATCCAAGTGTGTGCTCCAACTACCGCGGGATCAGCCTTTTACCCATCGCATATAAGGTCCTGTCGAGTGTGCTATGTGAAAGACTAAAGCCAGTGTTATCCAACCTGATCGGGCCTTATCAGTGTGGCTTTAGACCTGGAAAATCAACAACTGACCAGATTTTCACACTTCGGCAAATCCTGGAAAAGACCCAAAAGAAACAGATCGACACGTACCATCTTTTTGTCGACTATAAAGCTGCCTTCGACAGCCCGATACGGCAGAAATTACTTGAAGCCATGGCCGAGTTTGGTATTCCAGCGAAGCTGATACGAAGTCTTCAGTGAAGATTGGCAAGGACCTTAGGGAGCCATTCTATACCAGACGAGGCCTAAAACAAGGCGACGGCCTATCGTGCGATCTCTTCAACATTGTGATGGAGATGATAATGAGAAAAGCTGCAGTAAACACGAGTGGCACTATATTCAACAAAAGCCACATGCTACTTGCGTACGCTGATGACGTAGACATCATTGGTCGAAAACTACGGGATGTGACTGCAGCTTTCTCAGGTATACAGAAGGAATCAGCGAAAATGGGCCTAACGGTGAACGAGGACAAAACGAAGTTATTAGTTTCAACGAACAAAGAATCTACTCGTTTGGGAAACTGCGTGAACGTTGAGAACTATAATTTCGAGGTGGTAGATAATTTGGCTACCTAGGCTCCGCCATCAACAAAGAAAATAATGTCAGCCTAGAAATCCGGAGAAGAATCCTGCTTGCAAATAAATGCTACTACGGACTTAGCAAGCGACTCAATGACAGAGCCCTGGGTTATGACACAAGCGAATGAATCGGTTCTGGCGGTATTGGAGAGAAAAATACTCCGTACAATATTTGGGCCCATCATCGTTAAAGGAGAGTATCGGCGTCGTATGAATCATGAGCTGTACGAGCTGTACACTGACATTGACGTGGTCAAACGCATTAAGGTGCAACGGTTGCGTTGGCTAGGTCATGTTGTACGCATGGACGAAAATGCTCCAGCCAAAAATCGTTTGTTTCACACATACACTATCAGGAAGTACACGAAGCTGTGTTTAATTTAAAGCAGTCAATTTATGCTTTACATTCACCTAAATTTTTGTGTGTGCGTGAGTTTTTTCGCCTAATATCAGGCAAGTGTACACTAATTTAATTTAAATAATTTCTAGTATTTGACGAATAAATTTTATCACAATCACTAATTACATCTATGTTAATCTTCGGTGCTTAAAAATTGAAAACATTATGCAGAATAATACCTTTATTTTGTATTTATTTCTAATAGTACGAACTCTAACCATAGCTTTACGTTCCTTTCCTTAATTATAATTGAAAAATATTAGAATAAACCAATTTTATTCGATAGAAATTAATATGTAGTATAATTGAATAAACAAGATGAAGTAATAAGCTTCAAATATATGTCTTCATAAAAATGTATTAAAGTTGTCAAGTGCTTAATATTACTCGTACCACTGTTCCGATTTAACTTTTCAACAAAATCTGTATACTTTATTCATCTCCCCCAGATATAGCATAGCAATACGAGCAGCCAAAGTTGTTAAGGGAAAACTGAAAACTTCAATGCTGCCTATAGCAGCAAAGGAATTAAAAAGGCCTTCTCATAAACCCTGCTCTGCGACGTCCTTCAGGTTCGTCTTCAAACAACTATCTCGCTGGAGCATTTACATCCTGGCAACATGTCCCAGCCATCGTAGTTGTTGGATTCTGACTCTTTTAGCTACGTCGATGTCGTGGTAAAGCTCAAACAGCTCACTGTTCATCCGATGGCGAAACTCGCCGTCGACACAGATAGGTCAATATATTTTTTAGAGTACTTTTCTCTCGAATACTCCTAGGTTTTCTATGTCCGCTGTTGTGAGCACCCACGATTCGGTGGCATACAACAGATCGGGTAAAATTAACACCTATATATATATATATATATGTTGACTCTCTCCAAATAGTGTACAGAACAAGCTATCGCACTGCCTGAGACCTCTTTTCGTGTTGAATGGTTAAGACTGGTCCTTACTCGTACCAATTGTAATAGAGGATTTGTTGCTTTTCAAGGTATATCTGCAATTAGTTTTGCTGGAATACCAAACTCAGACATGGCCTCATATAGCCTATTGGTTATCAGAGAGTCGAAGGCAGCTTTGTAGACGACTAAGAGATGGTAGGTGTCGATCTGTTTTTCATAAGTTTTTTCCAAGATTTGTCGTAAAGTGAATATTTGATCTGTCATAGATTTACCAAGTCTAAAGCCGCACTGACAATGTCCAATTAGTTTTACAACAATTGGCTTTAGACGTTCACTAAATATGCTCGAAAGGACCTTGCACTCAAGTGGTAATATGCTCGAAAGGACCTTGTACTCAAGTGGTAATAGGCTTATTTCACGGTAGTTCTTACCCTCACTAAGATCTCATTTCTTGTATATATGACATAACAGACTGAGACTCCAATTCCCGCCAGATGTTCTCCTTGAGCTGATGCATGCCTTAATTTGCTCCTCTTTACCTGCCTTAAACAATTCAGCTGGGAGACCATCGGCTCCAGCAGCTTTGTTATTTTTATCAGTATCCAACAGATTTCCGAAATGTTCTCTTAAGGCTATATATTGCCACTGCGGGGTAATATTATCAGGGGTTGGAGCATTTCGTAGCAGTTGAGTTAGGTGGTTGAAGTAGGTGTCCATTACCTCTGTGATCCGCAGTTTGTTGATGTCCTGCTTTCATTGCGCCTGGTTATGTACCTTTTTGGCCATGCTTAGCCTTGTGCGTACCTTAACTGCGGTAAGGTAGTGATCGAAGTAAATAGAAAATAATCAGTTTATTTAAAAACTAATAGACATTAGTTGGTTGGTTGATTATCTGGAAACCTTGATATTATGTCCAGGCTAGATCCGCGGAGTAGAAACCGTAGCCTACCCTGTTATCCAGTTTGAACTTATCAGTAAATATATTTACTGGCCCCATACATAGCGTTGTCATTTTTTACTCCACCTTTTCTATATAACGATTTTTTTTCATATATGATGTTTAATTTTTTCTTAGCCCTTTCTTTTCTGAAGGACATTTTGGTTTTATAGAGCATGTCCAATTTACGCACATTAAGCATGTAGTCAATTTCAAGTGAGATATTGAGTTGGGTTAGGATCCTTGAGTGTCCGATAGAGGCATCCCGGTTTTCTATTTCGCTTAGTCGAATGTATAGAATGCTTAGGTATTCTAAGTATTGCATAGAGTGTCTAGAGGATTTCGATCTCATGCATCCGGAATTGGGATATAAGAGGGACATTGAACTTATCCATTTGTCGGAACTTGATCATATTACTGAGAACATTCCACAGACATAAGAGCCTTGTTGTAGTATTGGCTTCAAAATATCTCTCTGGAACTGGTCACTTCTTCGTAGGTGGTGAAATCACTACTTACTAAGGACCACCTGTACTTACTTTACAAACCCTAAGTAATGCAATTCATCATTTCGTTTTTGTATGAAATGTCAGCAAGTAGGGTCAATCGCCACCACATCATTTAACGCGAACTAGTAAAAAGGGTACCCATGCTAGGGGTGGTGATATGAATACCAAGAAAAACTTTATTTCCAACCCACCCCCTGAATGAGGTGTTCTAACCTATTATACCACGACCGACCGTATCCAGAAGTAAAAAATAGCTTTAAACGTAGCGTATAAGCTTTCAATCGGTGGTTTGGCGTTCGCTTACCATAGGGCCATTCAAGTAAGTACACATGTAGGGCGTAGTGGAGTAGGTAGTTCAAGCGTCTCCTGAACTGCAGAGATACATTAAAATAATATAAATTCTCGTTTAATTCAAATGCAATACACTGTGCGACAAAATGAAACAAAAACAGAACAGAAATTTTAGACAGGCGAACTGACAGATAAATACTATCATCCCATAAAGATATTGAAATTATTCGATCTTTAAAATTCCCGGTATATCAGGATTCACCTAAAGGTACAACGTTTTGTTTTTTTTTTAATTTTTTCCAGTTGAGCCAGCACATTGTGACCAATTTCTATTTCTAGATCAACGGCAAAATGTAAATTTTTCTGAGTCAAATTTGAAGTTTCGTATATTTTGTGCAACATATGAATTAATTCAGCGTACTTACAAAAAAAATTATGTAAAACTGTGTAGGTCATTTTGGTCACTTATATGGGACGTACCGGAAGAGTTCCCGCAAATGTTTCAGTTCTTTTAAGGATTTGTTTACTATTACCAAGGTGTATTGCGAACCAAAATAAAATATTCTACAGTTGTCCGTTAGGAAGTTATTGGAGAAATATAAGGTTTTCAACAATAGGTCATTTAAATAGGAGGTACTACATGGGGTTCCCCGATATAATCCATTTTCCTGAGGCAAACTTTCTTAAGCGTACATCTTTTGCAAAACATGACCGAATTCAATACTTTAACAAAACTATGTAAAACTATGAGGGTTAATTCGGTCATTTTTATGGAAATTACCAGAAGGGGTGTGACAAAGGTTTTGGTTTCCTAAGGGTTTGTCTGCTACAACATGGTTGATAATCTGGCCAAATTTAAATTTCATCCAATTGTTCGTTTGGTAGTTATTAGAGAAATTTTATTGGCAAAAATAGGTAATCTTGTGTAGGAGATACCAGAAGGGGAATGGCTATTCTGCCCATTTACAATGCAATTACTTTATTTGGTTAAATAATAATACTGACCAATTTTTAAAAATATCAGTTACTCGAGTTATCCTGCCCACCAGCCCGTCACACAGTGGGGTATGGGACGCCCAAAACGGCGATTAATTGCATTTTTATAATGATGTTTTCAGATAAGTTTTTTATGCTCGATTAAAATAGACAAAATTCTACGAAACAAGATGAAAGAACCAATGTCGTACATGGTTTATTTTTCCACCTACAGCTCGTACAACTTCAAACTTATTAAAGTTTTTGTTTGAATACACCAGTTTACAAATCTTTATTTTTTGTCAGCTGCAGAGTTTAAAATAATTTTTTTCTATGGATTTCGGCCTCCTAAACACGAATATGAGATTTAAATTGCAAATTTTTCATGAGATGCATCAGCTTATTGAAGAATAATTCGTAAACGGGTCCAACGATTTGAACAAGAGTGGTCTCCAATTAAAGGTAGTGTGCTCCCCTAAAACCCTTCTATACAAACTTTTAACTTCGGTTGGGTAGTTTTGATGGTAGGAGCATTTTAAGTTTAAAAAACTATTTTTTTTGTGCAAAAATCACGGTTTTAAATTGATAAAAAAAATGTAAAAAAAATATAAATCGCTTAAATAAATTTAATTTCAAAAATTGAGTATAAAGATTGGACTTCCCCGAGCAAACCAAGCCATCGTTTTTTGTGCAAAAATCACGGTTTTAAATTGATAAAAAAATTTATAAAAAACATAAATCGCTAAAATAAATTTAATTTCATAAATTGAGTATAAAGATTGGACTTCCCCGAGCAAACCAAGCCATCGTTTATAAAAATTGGGTAATAAGAGGGGGAGTTACACGTTTTTTAAGAGGGCACTACAAATGGTAATTTTTTTAATTTTAAGCATATCACTGCAGGCTTGAAGCTAAACTATACGATAAAAACTGGAAATGCCACTGTATTCTGGGTTGATCATGCATCACAAAAATGCTTAAATTGAAATCATATCTGATCCTTTTAAGAAAATATCGATATTTTTCATTTCTGCCGACTGGACCAAAAGTCTTTTTACTTTTTAAACGATGACAGTAAAAAACTGGACAAACTAGATAAAAACTGTTTACTTATTATAAAAGTACACAAACAGGGATTCATGCATGAGCATTGATTATTTTAACATTGCTGCAACCTGGAAACTTAAAGTGCATTTTAAGCCAACATTTTTGAAAAATATCAATATTTTTCATTTTTAAACCGCGTAACCGCCTAAGAGGAATTTGTTCAGTATTAGAAAAGTGAAGTATTTATTAATTGCAATATATATATTTATATATATGATTTAAAAATGAAAAATATCGATATTTTTTAAAAATATGGGCTTAAAATGCACTTTAAGTCTCCAGGTTGCAGCAATGTTAAAATAATCAATGCTCATGCATGAATCCCTGTTTGTGTACTTTTATAATAAGTAAACAGTTTTTATCTCGTTTGTCCAGTTTTTTACTGTCATCGTTTAAAAAGTAAAAAGACTTTTGGTCCAGTCGGCAGAAATCAAAAATATCAATATTTTCTAAAAAGGATCAGATATGATTTCAATTTAAGCATTTTTGTGATGCATGATCAACCCAGAATACAGTGGCATTTCCACTTTTTATCGTTATTTTCATGCAAAGTAAAGTTTAGCTTCAAGCCTGCAGTGATATGCTTAAAATTAAAAAAAATTCCATATGTAGTGCCCTCTTAAAAAACGTGTAACTCCCCCTCTTATTACCCAATTTTTATAAACGATGGCTTGGTTTGCTCGGGGAAGTCCAATCTTTATACTCAATTTATGAAATTAAATTTATTTTAGCGATTTATGTTTTTTATAAATTTTTTTATCAATTTAAAACCGTGATTTTTGCACAAAAAAAATAGTTTTTTAAACTTAAAATGCTCCTACCATCAAAACTACCCAACCGAAGTTAAAAGTTTGTATAGAAGGGTTTTAGGGGAGCACACTACCTTTAATTGGAGACCACTCTTGTTCAAATCGTTGGACCCGTTTACGAATTATTCTTCAATAAGCTGATGCATCTCATGAAAAATTTGAAAAATAATTCAAAAATTCATATCTTGGAAACTAATCAGAGGAAAATTTTTTAAATCTCATATTCGTGTTTAGGAGGCCGAAATCTATAGAAAAAAATTATTTAGAACTCTGCAGCAGAATGACTGTAAACTAGTGATTTTGAAAAAAGTGAAATTTGCCGTGATTCAGGTGTTTGATAATCGGTGATTTCAATTAAAAACCTCTATTTTTAAAATAGAGCCATCAAGTTCAGGTAATATAGATTATATATATATATATATATAATTATCATTAATTAATGTTGCATAAATGTTTTATATTACATTTTAAAAAATGCTTAAAATCAGTATATTTTTGGCCTTCATTGGACCACAACTAATGTTCCGGGCAAAGCCCGGCCGAGATTTTTGGCACGGTTATAGTACAAGTCATAATCTAAAATATTCAATTAAAAATGGCTGCCACTTTTTGCCCCAACTCAAGTTTTTATAGATTTTTTACAAATAGTCAATATATAAAAATTTTATATTTTAGAAATACATTTTTTAACATTTGCTGCCGACAACAGAACTCGAATTATAAAAGAATTCAGATCAAAAACTGGATTAATAATAGTCCAACCAAAGCCTGGCTTTGGAAATTTTAACTATGAAAACACCGCTAGATGTTTTTTTCAATGCGCAGAAACTACAGCGGAAATTACCAAAATAAATGTAGAACCAATCAAAAAAATTCATGTATTGCTATGTTAAAAGTTGTGTCCAGTGGTCATAAAGTCCGTATAGATAAAATTCAAGAGTATGCGCACGATACAGCCCGTCATCTTATAAACCTGTTCCCATGGTATAAAATGTCCCCAACCATACACAAAATTTGTTATCCATGATTGGCCAGTTATCGGAGGAGGCTCCAGAAGCTCGTAATAAGGACTTCAAGAACTTTAGAGAACATTTACAAGGAAAGCAAGCCGAAAATATCATGAAAAAATAGCCTTTTTCTCATATTTTTACAATTTTCATACACTAGATGCAATTTTTTTGGGTCGGTCTATTTGAGACTTTTTTTGCTCTGGTTTAGATCTACAACTTTGCCGAAGACGAAAGGAAAGAATTCCGAACAGTTTATGAAATATAGACTCTGTGTTGTGTTGGGGTGAAAATATTGGAGTATCCATAAAAAACTGTTTCGATGTAATGGGGCCAAATCCTTTGGGGATTTTTTTAGTCTCGGTATAGACTTCAAAAATAGCTGGGTACGGAGGCGGCACCAATTTATGTGTTGCACTGTGTTATAAGCAGCATAATTAAAGTACATGCGTAGGTAAAAGTTAATCTTCCAAAATCCGCTTTAGAATTACTAATTGTTCCAAATCTTTCGACAAACCAGTCTGAAGAAGATGTTGATCTTAGTGAGGAAGATTTAAGAGACGATGAGAACGATGACTACGATCATCGATGAAAATGTTGTATAAATTTACTTAAATTTAATATGATTTATAATTTGTTTGTTTGTAGTTACAATTCTATGGAATTAAAAATAGCTTAATTGCGAAAATATTGTATTACTTGCTATTCAATCCTAAAATTGGTAAAAAAAAACCGCATATAAGCATATAAACCTAAATTAAAATTTCGCACATAGCATATAGCAAAAATATAATCTAGAGAAAATTACAAGAAAGGCATAAATAATAATATGATATATATATATATAAATATATATATATATATACCAAAATTAAAAAAAAAATACGAAAAAATGTATGTTCTATCATGTCATCACCTTCGACATATATATTGGGACTATATGTATATGTGAACCGATTTCATCAAAACATCATTCAGACAGTTCATCTATCAGGAGGATCGTCTGTACCAAATTTGGTTAAGATTAATCGCCGTTTTGGGGGTCCAATACCCCACTGTGCGTCAGCCAGATAGACGGACATGGCTTAAACGTCTTAAAAAGTCATGAAACAAATTATGTCTTAAGATACTTGGAGTCGAACACGTCTCCTTTAAAGCGCTACACTTTTTCTCGTATCAAATGATATACTTAAAAAAAAACTTAATTTCCCTTTGCACCCCATGAATGAGGTATGGGATAGCTTCTCGCGTTGTTGTGAATTAACACGCTTTCTATTTTTAGATTCACAACTAACGGCACCTAATTGTTTATCGACGAATGCGAACGTCACTGCTTTGAGAAGCTCTTACTAGATACGCCGATTGAATCGACGCTTAATACTGCGAAGTTCCTGTCAACAACATTCAAGGGGAGCCGACAATGAAAGAAAAATTTATTTTTGTTTTTTTCTTTTAAGATGACTGGAGCCAGGTTTGAACCTGCGATCTCCCGCATGGCAGTCGCGTGTTCTAACCACTATGCCACGGCCGATCCCAAATGATATACACTTTCAGAAAATCAGAAGAAGCAGTAACCATTAACATATGAGAAAACTTTACGATGCTATAGATTGCTTCACTAATAGATAAACGCAAACGCAGACGCAAAGGTAGAGAGAGCATTTTTAAGAAATTCGTAACGACAAAATAGACGTAGCTACTGAAGACAACGACTAAATAAGATAAAAAAAACCTTCCGAAATCTAAGAAGTAATAAATAGGCGAAGATGAAATATCAGTCGAATTTTTGACATAGAAGCCTCATGTCAGACAATTTTGTAAAGTTACCGAAAAATTACGATTTTAAAGAATGCAACATCTAAAGAATTCCTCTGCATACCACCATAAGGGTATGCCACATTCATACGTTTGCAACTACGCCAAAAACAATAAAGAACAGAAAAAGTCATTAGCTTTCAAAGAGTCCAACATTTTAGAAATATAAAATATCAATATTTGAACGATTCAGTACATCTCAGTACAAAATCAGAAGCATTTGTACAATGAAAAGGACTCGACAAAAAATAAAAACTATTTTGAAGTTTTTATAGACATACACTTATTTTGCGAATTTCAGTTTTCTATACATACTTTTAAACATGTGTTCGTTTGTCATGGTATGAAATATGAGAATTATCACCTAGGTTTTTCTAATTAAGTGCAACACGAATGTGGAACCTACAAATGTTTTCCAGGGGAATACAAAATTAATGTTTACAGCCAAACAGACAGACGGACTTGGATCAAACGACTCCAAATGTCATTAACCGAACTTTGTTCAAAGAAACCTAGGATCTAAAATGACTCCTTCTATGTGTTACACTTTTGAGTCCTATGAAATGATATATACCCTCATATTCGTAGGGTGAGGGCATACATTGGGAGATTTGGCAGGTCAACAATTTCGCTACTGGTTGAGTATGGTGCACTTGCTTTGGAAATATTGAAAACATGCGTGCGTATGTATTATTGCATACCTATAGTAGGGTGGTCCGAATTCCAACAAGATATTTAGATCAAATTCGGTCATTAATATCTGTTCGCTCATTGTATTAAAAGTTGGTGGGAAAAGGGAAAACATTCACATCAAGCCCCGCAATTTCACAGCCGTCGACCCTAGAGGAGAAAAGTTAATGACTGACCCCCAGTTATTTTCCCTCCTATCATTATACCATCACCCTTAGGGATGAGGGTATATATCATTTGATACGACCCAAAAGTGTAACACATAGAAGTATTGACTTTAGACTCTAGGTTTCTTTGAACCAAATTCGATTCATGACTTTTTAAGTCGTTTGAGCCATGTCCGTCTGTCTGTCTGTCTGTCTTTATTTCCTGTTCCGCACCTACTTTGATCATGATGCGCGAACAGAAGATAATTATAATTTACCAAAATACTTGTATTACTATTGTGGGAATTCGAACCTCCCTAACGTATAGGTCCGGTCCGTATGTTCAACACAGAGCAAATGCATGAGCTTTGCACAAATGTGTCTATACATTAATATCTCTTACTGTGTGTGGATTGATAACTTATTTGTTTAGTTCCTGAATACTTCTACCACAGCAACTTGTAACTGCAATCTACCTTTATACTAACGTGGCCGGCAATAGCTAAGAAAGGATTCCCTTCACATGATGCAAAATCTCATGAATATTGCTGTGGTTTCCAAATGCAAAAGAAAACAAAAACATGAAATTGAGTAAGTAAATATATACAATGAAATAATGAAAGTCGTCGTTGGAGGGGTTTCACCATTTCATCAACATTGAACCAAAAGGTTTAGAGTGAATCGTAATGGTGCAGGTTGTAAAACAAATATGAAACAAACTCTAGATACCTAGCTGACATTATGCAAATATGATACATTACATACATGCTGTTGAGTATATTTCGTAGGAGTTTAAAGTTAAATTATGTATCTATCATCACTGTAAAATAACTATTTTTTAAAGAAAATCACCCATATTGCAGGAATACACACATTGTTCGTAGTTGTTTATGAACGTAGTGTAAGCTATGCTAAAACATATATCAAATGATGCACTCAGTAAATATTGTGCCGAAGAAATTTAGAAATTTTACTGTAGTTTTTGTTACCACAAATACTTTACCAAATTTCATAAAAATCTTTAAATGCAAAAGCGCTAAAACAAATAATTCAAATTCTTATCTTCACTTATTTGTGAATAACCATCGATTTTTTTTACAAAAAAGGCCTCATTTTATTTAGAATATACAAAATTCATCAACTGAACACTTTTTACAGTTTTTGATTTAACGTTTTAGCTGAATAACAAAATTTTTCAGCACAACATTTAATATCGCTGATGATCTTAAACTGCTGATGATATTAACAACGCAATTAATTGATATGATCAAAATTATTGTAAAAACAACGCATTTTATTGATACGATTAACATTTTTGTTAAAATCAATATTGACTATCAACAATTTCTTTTTAATAACTCTAAATATGCCGACAGGTATTTTTGTGTATAAGTGACATTCAGCACCACTTTAACAGTTCGATGTTCGAAAATGTTTTTGACACACTGTTCGGCAAAAACATCGAGTAAATGTACGAAATTTTAGACATAAAAACTTGAAATGAACTTGGCGTGCAATGATGTCAACATAAATTTAACACAAAACAACCTGCACGTGCCTGACACAACTTGCAATACAAGAGTAACAGCAGTAGCAACAGCAGCGGCAGCAACAGCAGTTACAGCAACACAATGCAACAGTAACATGCCACTCTGGTGATGCGAGAACTCCTTTGGGATACTACCAACTATGTAGGTACTTCCTCTTTACCCGCTTCTTTTGTATGCCGACGTATTATACACAGTATGTATGTAACTAGTTGTAGTTGATGTCAGTGAGCGAGCAGTGAGCATAAAATATGAATACTAAATAATAAGAAAGTGCAGCAACAACAATGACGACACAATGAACATGCAACAACTTGTAGCAAAAGAACAGCGACATCAGAATGACAAACAAAACGAAAATGCATAAATAAAATGATGATATGAAGAATACAAAAGCAATTTGTTGTTTAAAATGTCAGCCACGTTACAATTTAAAATGAAACGAACGAACGAACGAACACCAATCGTTATGAGTGAAACATGAAATGCAGCAGTAAAAAGCTCAAAATTCTTAGGTTGAACTGAAACTAAAGTATTCCATGAATAACAGAGAAACATATTTTTATTTTGGTATATATAAATTTAATACAAAACTGAGTAGGAGAAAAAAGTTTAAAGTTAGTGCATGTGCAAATATGTGAAGAAATAAAAAATTAGAACTACGTGTAAGTTTAATAATAAGAAGCATTTCTAAAATGCTACCTAGACTCTAAATAGATTGGCCAATCACCTGTCCATCGCAAATAACAATGATTGCCGAAAACGAAACAGAGCTTTAAATCAAGGACACGATTCGGAACATGGAATATCAGAACCATCAAGATTAGCCCAAATATGCAAAGAATTCAAGAAATACAATATTGCCAGATGGCTAGGTAATAGCATCATAACGACAGATGAAAATAGCACCTTCTTATACTCGTGCAAACCAAGTGGACTCCCTAGTAGGCTTCTTACTTAACAGAGAGACTAAGAAGGTTCTTATTACATATACAGATACATAAAATCATAGATATGCGACTTCGCACTTGTGCACGCAATAATACGTGCTTCCAATGTTATACCCCCACGGAAGTATCTGAATCCAGAGACAAAGAAGACTTCTACAGCCTTCTAGACAGGACAATAAAGGCCACACCTAATGACGACATTATTATTCTAACCCACGACTTTAACGCACAAGTGGGTCCAGATACCACAAATATGGAAAATGTAATGGTATGTCACGGGATGGGAAAAATGTGCGAGAATGGAGAACTTTTCACCGGAACCTGTGCAAATAACGAGCTCACTATCGGCGGTAGGGACGTACACAAAGTAACAGAGGATTCCTTGGATCACCGAATAAAAATTTTATTGACCGATAAACAAAAAGTGACGTGGTTTATTACTGGATGTACGCAACAGACGTGGTGTTTCAAAACACCATCTGCAATTCGGCGATAAAAAACATTTCTACAGCAGTCTAGGATCATAATTGTACCAGAACATCTAGAAATCGAATTAATCACAAAGATTTACATAAAGTCCATTCTAGAGGACCTCTTTGGAGCGTGTGTGTGTGAGTGTGGCGTTAGATTTGGTAAATCTACGACGGATCCAATATTCAACTTACTTTTACTCTCCGATAAGAAATAGAATCTACCATGAACGTTGAAAGTGTTTTGTGGTAGTGGATGAATTTCCATACGGGAAAAATGGTGTTAATTTACCTGAGTGTACCTATCTCAGGACGGGTTGTGTCACCAAACAGGTTCTAAAGTGTTAAAGAAAAGTCAATTTGACTGATCTGTAGTTTTCTGCGGCGTTGTGTTTCCAACGGCGTTGTTCATAAATAAGTGGAAAAGTCATAAAAATATAAAATATTTATATATAATTTAACCCTAGACAACTAAGTTATTTATCAAAAAGATTCATTTAATATTTCCGTCTTATTTTGAGGCATATTAACAAAAAACAGATATCATAGTTAGGTGACTGGTTGTTACTGAACCTGTCGTAGGTAGGCTTGCCAGATGTTTGGGATTAGGCGGGATTTTCCCGACTTCTTGCGAAAATCCCGAGTCCCGAGTATTGAAGTAATTCAGGGGAAAATCCCGACTTTTTAATATTTTCTATCTATACTAAGAATATTCAAAGCAACAACAACTTATGAACTAGTTGTATGCAGATTCGAAATTGAACAGCGGCTACGACGAATGTGTGAGCTCAATCTATATTTTCTACAAAATACTTTGCGAGAATTTTAAACGTCCATCTAGATTCTGACTCGTGTACTATTGTCGAATGAAAAAAATACTGAATAGCCTAGAAGTAGAATGGATAATACGTTTTATGGTAGCAAAGCCAAATTTGATCCCCCCCCCAAGAGTCCATTTGGAAGTTATGGGAGAAATATGTAGGTTATTTTACAGGTTATTTTGTATGGGAGGTACCAGAAGGTACCGATATAGTCCATATTCATTCCTGATTCAAATTTTCATAACCGTTCAACTTACGCAAAATTTGACTGCATTCAGTGAAATTACATTCATATGAATTTAAGACAATGAGGGTAAATGCGGTCATTTGTATGGGAGGTAACAGGAGGGGTGTGCCAAATAGTTAAGTTTTCTGAGGTTTTGCCTCCTATCACAAGATAAATAACCCAACCAATTTTCATTACCCTTCAAGTGTCCGTTTGAAAGTTATGGAAGAAATATTAATTTCCAAAAATAGGTCATTTTGTATGAGAGGTATCAGAAGGGGTGAACCTATATAGTCTATATTTATTCCTGAGACCAATTTTCATTAGCGAACATCTTACACATTTGAGTGAATTCAGTGTACTTACAAAAAAGATGTGTATATAAAACTATGAGGGGCAATTCGGGCATTTGTATGGGAGGTATCAGAAGGAGTGTGGCAAAGGTTTCGATTTGCTTATGGTTTGTCTATTTTTGTAAAATAAATAAACTGACCAAATTTAAATATCCTCCGGTCGTCTGATTGGAAGTAATGAAAGAAATATTAATTATCCAAAAATGGGTAATTTTGTATGGGAGGTACCAAAAAGGGTGGGTCTATTTTGCCCATTTACAATCCCATTAGATCGTTTCGAAAAATATTAATACTGGTAAATTTTCATACCGATCCGTTAAGGTTAATTCGAGTTATCCTGCTGACCAGCCATCCAACCAGACAGACGGTTGGCGTCTTAAAATGTCCTGAAATGAATTTTGTCATAAGATAATTTGGGTCTAACTCGCCTCCTTTAATGCTTTACACCTTTTTTCGTATCAAATGATATATACACTCATCCCTAAGAGTCATGGTATAAAAATGTCAAAACCAATATAATATGATCTTTTCATTTGTCCCGACAAATCCCGCTTTTTAGTCTTGATTTTCCCGACTTTTCAAATTCGGTGCCTGGCAACCTTAGTCGTAGGGCTTGTACTGTTGAACCGGTTCAAGACACATCACAAAGTATCAGTTAGGTGTCAATTGACACTTTAGTGGCCAACCCCATACAAAACGTACCGGTTCTCTACATACGAAAGTTCCGGAACTAGAACCGGTTCATGCACCCCAAGGAACCGGTCCCGTGACAGGTACTGTACCAGTTCGTTTTCCCGTAAGGTTACTACAAAAAATATATGGACATGTCTGCGTCTATGAGATGGTACCTCTATCCAATTGACGGTTGTCCTCGCCAAACCCAAGGCTGACATCATCGCCATACAGGAAATGAGATCAACGGGACAAGGATGCACGAAAGACGCATCCTTGAAAGATCTGTGACAACTATTACAGCTGCTATGGAGAAAGACACGAATTTGGATGTCTACTCATAGTCGGCAAGAGATTTCGATATCGTCTCGCGATTTAACACTGTAAGTGACCGAATAGCCACTATTCGCATCAAGGCGAAGTATTTTTACATTACGATAAATTGTGTACACGCCCCATCAGAAGTCAAAGACGAGAACAATAAAGATGCATTCTATGAGCGCCTTGAGGATACATATGGCCGTTGCCCTGCTCATGACATTAACAATGTTGTGGGAGATTTTAATGCTAAAATAGGAAGGGAAGATGCTTTAGATTCAGCAATTGGAAAGTTCAGTCTACACAACAACACCTCCGATAACGGATTTAGACTGGTTAGTTCCGCGTCGGCAAGTAACATGGTTATAAGTGGTACCAGATTCCCGCATAAAGATATTCACAAGGCAACCAAAAGATCCCCTGATCATAAGACAAGAAACCAGTTTGATCAAGTGGTAATCGTTGGATGGCATGTCTCAAGCGTTATGGACGTGCGTGTGTTATGCCCGGTGCTAATTTTGACTCGGTTGCAGCCAATTTACGCATGCGATTAAGTAGTGCTAAAAAAAGCTCGGAATCAAACGCAAAGGAAGCTAGACATCACAAAACGGCATACCACCAAAGGCATACCACCTATTCCAACCAACTCTCTCAACTACTTCAAACCGACCCCCTAATTTTGATATTCCCGACCCACAGTGGCAGCATATTGCAAATTCTATGACCACTGCCGCAACGCCTGTACTAGGATGTGAAAAACTACGCGCAGACAAGCTCTGGTACGATGAAGAAGGTCGCGAAATGTCGAAGGAAAAGGCAAAACAGCAGCCAATGGGACCTCGTGCTGTGACGGAGCATTACGATGAGAAGAGGAGAGAGATGACATGCCTTTTCAAGCGGAAAATCATCTATGGAAGAAAAGAGAAAGCCAGAATATCAAAAATTACAGGGATAGAGGTGAAGCCTGATAGTTCTACCAAAAGGTAAAAAGCGAAGGTTTTCGAACAGGGATCCCCATCTGTAAGGACTGAGACGGGAATCTGATCACTGAAATTCAAAATGTGCTGCAAATATGGAGAAAACACTTTCGTTCTTTTCTCGTTCCCGAGGGCAGCGTAAGTGACGAAATGGATGAAGTGCAATGTCTACCACCGAGTCAAAACGAGATCAGCTCGGCAATAGCACGGCTTTAAATAACAAAGCTGCGGGAGCCGATGGACTGCCGGCAGAGTTGCCAACATGCATGCACCAGCTTATAAACACGATTTGGTTCAGGGAGTGCATGCAGGATGATTGGAATCTGAGTGTTCTATGTCCTGTACTTAAGAAAGGGAATCCAAGTGTGTGTACCTAATATCGCGGGATCAACCTTTAACCCATCGCTTACAAGGTCCTGTCTAGTATGTGATGTGAACAGTGTATAGACCTGGTAAATCCACGGCCGACCAAATCTTGACAATACGACAAATCCTGGAGAAGTCCCAAACGGTGTAGAGCGATACTTACAATCTGTTTATCGATTACAAAGCTGCATTCTACAAAAAAATATAAGATGCTATGGTTGTGTTTTAAATCCCTTCGAAACTGATACGAGTTAGCAGGACGTCACTGACCGTACGAAGCCTTATATGAAAATGAGCAAAAATGACTGAGAAATTTTCTACCATGCAAGGAGATAGTCTGTCATGCGACTGATAACGTATGCCGATTACATAGATATCATTGGCTGTGGACTGCGATATGTTACTGCTGCCTTTTCAAGCATTTGAAGGCTGTCGTCTGAAATGGGTCTGGTGATATATGAGGACAAAAACAAGTTTTTTGTTTCAAAGAACAAAGTCCCGTCTGGGACGCTGCGTGAACGTTGAGAACTATAACTTTGAAGTAGTAGAAAGAACGGGAAATAGTTTTTCGTTCTTCCTCAAATTTCTGTCCTGTATTTTTTGGATCAATAGGCACAATATTTCTCTAGAGCATTTTTAAATTTCTGCAAAACAAAAAATCGTCTATACATTTCGCTACCGCCCTAATATATATATAGACACATTTTTAGCATCCGTCTATCTAAGCTATCGGGCTGAAATTTGGTATGCAGAGGTCTATCCTCTAAGCGGAGATAAAGCTGTAAGATGGCTAAAATTAGTCAAAATTCCTCCCACTTGCCATACAAACTTGCCCTCATAAAAATATTCTCAGTTTATATCAACAATTGAAGATCAGTATTTGAAATTTCAGTAGTAATAACAAACAGAAAATAATAATACTAAAAAAAATGGATGTGATCGGCTAAAGGTACTGTCCACCTCTCATAAAATCTCTAATTTCTGAGGCTCCAGTCATCTACATTTTTATTTTATTTTAGGGCCCCCTCGATGTTGTCGACAGCAACTTCGCAGTATAAGTGTCGAGATAATCGTCATGTCTAGTAAAAACTGTTCAAACAGAGACGTTTACATTCGTCGATAAACAAGTAGATGCCGTTAGTTGTGAATCTAATAAGAGAAAGCGTGTTAATTCACAACAACGCGAGAAGCTACCAATACCTTATTCTTGGGGTGTAAAGGGAAATTAAGTTTTTTTTTTTTTAAAAGGGTTAATATATCAATTTTAAACGCTTAGTTTATAAAACCATTTACTTGTTACATTAATTTCTTTACATTCACAGTATTTCTTCTCATTATTTTCCAGATAATCTCCAATGTGAGCTGTCAAGGTAAGTTTTTATTTTTAAATTGTTAATATGTCCATCCTTTGTTTCAATGATATTTTCCAATTTCATCGGTGATACATCTGCCAACAATGCAGTCAGATTATAGTTATTCCCTTGTCTTTATTGGTTTGACATAAAGAGGGAAATACATAAATTGTTAGACTTTTGAATTGCTTACGAATCTAGTAACCCGAACTCTACTAAAAATTATGTTCTGCGTATTAATTTTGGATATGAAGTTATAACATACCACGCCTATGTTACTTTTGGTACAGTTTCATTACTCGTATACATTACTATCGAACACATTTACAATATAAATACATAAATCTAAACTTTTAGTCATTCAACCCACATTTTACCTGCAGCAATAGGGACTAATCCATGTAGTGTATTATTAAGATATCTACGTGCGAAATTTGCTAGTAATACACCTACTTACCTATAATGCATATAATACCAATTAAACTTTAGACATCGTCGATATAACATATCAGTTCACATTACCATCCGTGGTAATAGCATAAATTTGTTTATGCATTTCATGCATTATCACCAATTTGTATTACTCAGATTTTCCGTAATGCACTCTGATGGTGTCGCATGCATGTATACATGCACCCAACTTATGTGGGAGGGCCACAGTCATTCTGCCATCACCACTTTGGTCATTCTTTATGTTGAACTCGGAAACAAAGCGACAGACACGACCCCAAATGGCAACATAATGAAGAGGCATGTCCAGATTAAGTGTTGCATCATGAATGCAACTCACATACACATGCCACCTAGACTTTATTGTACCACAAACGAAAAGCTGACAGAATAGTTAAATTAACGCCACTTCAAATGCACATAAACGGCAAATGCAAATTCGCACTCGGATACAGGGTGAGGCGAAAGAGAACACTCAAAATAACGGTATATCATAACGGAAAAGAGAGAGGGAGTTGTAAAATCGAAAGTGTTCTTAGATTTCTATTCATTACAGGCATAATGAGTATTGCGGTCTTTTTCTTGATTCCTGACATGCTGGCAGAATAGCAAATAACGCATTTTTGAAATTACACTATGCAACAAAATGAGCATAAATTTTAAATCAATATTCACACTATACTTTTATACCCTCACCCTTCGATAGAAGATTGAGACTTTCGCCACTTGCCATTCTTGTATCTCCCATATAAATGACCAAATTATAGGATGGATTCGGTCATTAGTTTTAGTCAATTTACTGAATTCACTCATATTAGGCGTAAGATGAAAAGTTATGAAAATTTGAATCAGGAATGAATACGGACTATATAGACTGTCCCCCTCGGCGCTATGAAATTAGGCCCCAAGAAATTTGGCCCCAAAGTGAGAAATGAAGAATGGCCCCAAAAAAATAGAAAAACAAATTGGGGCATATTTTAATTTTTTGGGGCATTTCTTCATTCTAAAAGTGAATGAAGGCCCCAAAATGTGAATGAAAAATGAGCCCAAGAATTTGGGGTCAAATTTCATTTTTGTATGTGGGTTTAAACTGCATTATGGAATTTAGCCCCAATTTTATAAAATGAAGGGTGCTATGACACAACCCAAATTTTGTTAAAAACTTTTTTGTGTAATTAAGTCTATGTCGCATTTTTAAACTATCCGCTTCATGGCGCATTTTTTTTAATATTCAAATTGTTTTTCATACAACCTGTTTCGAAATATGTTATCAAACAATAATACCACATCACGCATTTTTTTTTTGGAAAAGTTTTATATTTTTTTTTAATTAAAGAACGATGATATTTTTTAAATCGAGTTATGAAAACATATTTCACAAAAACAGCGAGATTTTTTTTGTTTTTTTTAATTGCATAGCTTTTTATTTAACTACAAAGATTTAAAAAATATTTTATATCAAAACTATACTTATTTGTATTTATATAAAATGAATAAATTACCATATGTAATGTAACAAGATCTGAAATGTATTATCGTCAGAAAGCGCGCAGGTAAAATTTTTTTAAAAGAAATATAAATAAATCAATACTGTGAAAATGAATACGTAATATAACGAATGTTGAGACGTTTTATTGGCCGAAAGCGCCGCAGGCGAAAATTTTTTCCAAAAAAATCGCGCGATTTTTTTTGAAAATATTTTCATAATTTTTAATTATCTGCATAGAATTGAAAAATATATCAAATATTTCACATCAAATCAAATATATTTCAAATTTGTTTAAATAAATAATGGAATATGAAATTTTAAAAAGAACATTTTTAGGTGCGATTACATTCAAATGTTTTGATTTTTGTGCGCGATCTTTTCTAAAATATTCTATTTGCTTTTCACATTTTAAACTCAAATAATAATCTTAACAAGTTTTTATTAATGATCTATCTAGTTGCAGATGTACAGGTAAATTAAGTAAAGTATTAGTGTCCTTATTAAAGACCGCAGTTTTGTTGACGTTATTTAAAGTTTTTACTTAATAAATAATGCTATTAATAAACAATGGTTTTCGTTTGTTCGAAAATTGCGGCAAATTTTCATTTCTTCAAATTGGGGTTATTTTTCATAATGCATAAAAGCCTCAAAGTAATATATTATTATATGAAAATATGCCCTAAAAAATTTTTGGGGCATATATTCATTCGTATGGGGCAATTTTTCATTATTTTTTTGTGGTTATTTTTCATTATGAAATTTTGTCCAAAAAATGGGGCATAATTGCATTTTAAAATTGGGGTCATTTTTCTTTGGGGCCATTTTGCGCACCGCCGTCCCCCTCTGGTACCTTCCATACAAAATTACCTATTTGTTAAAAAATAATATTTCTCACATAACTTCCAAATGGATAGCTGGAGGATATTTAAATTGGGTTAGCTAATTTATCGTGTAATATTAGGCACAACCCCACAAAACCGAACCATATGAAACACCACTTCTGGTACCTCCCATACATATGATCGAAACTGCTCTCATAGTTTTACCTTTCCGTACAATTTGTAGGAGTACTTTTGTTTTACACTGTGCAATCACAAATTTCCCAAAACACAGACATCTCTATGGCTGCGTACTATACATACGAGCACATCTCCCCGTATCCAAACGCATAAATTTATGTGTGTGTGTGTGGAAATCATTTGGGGTTATGGCTGAAAATGAATGTTAGTAATTTTGAGATCTAAACAGGACTAAACAAGAGCAACAACAACAAACAAAAAATGATTATGGTCTACGTAGTGGTAACGGCTTTAGCGGTTATACATGCTAAATGTAGTATGATGCTTAACATTATGCACCATCGAAGCGAGAAATCGTCAAGAAATTTCTACGACCGTTAAAGATCCCTAAAAATCATGATTCACAAATATTGCTGACGCTAATGGTGGGGGCGTGCAGTTGATAATGTTATCGTGAATATACGAAAGTACTTGTTGTGATGGTAACTATCCTACCCGGGGGTAAGAAATAAATTTGGTCATAGCCATAGCGTGACCGAGTGAAAAACTAACCAGCAAAACGGAGTTCTTATTACATACATGTCAATAGTTTCGATATTTATTCCAAAGTGGCAACGGACAGTGGTTTTAGGGTGAATAATATAAAATTGCCTATACCAATAAATCAAAGAAGAGAATGGGCACAGTGAAAGACATAGTGGTTGTAATAGAAGTAGGGAAAATGTATGTGATGTTATAGAAAATATATATATAGTGGGTATACAGAAACACTCACCAAGTCCACTCTTTTGTGAAATGAACTTAATGATGCAAAAGTATTCCAAAAGTCATAGTCCTCCTAAAAACTCCTATGTCTATTTAAAATAGTTTTGTAGTTATTACATCAAAACATAGGCGGCCATAAACATTAAATCATCAGTAACTCAGAAACACAAAAAGGTGGACTTGGTCAGTGTTTCCTTTATACCGAAGATATATTTTTGAAAACAATTAGTATTTTTGTATTAATTTTTGCACCAAAATTATTTGTATGATCAGTGTAAGGTTCCGGAGACAAAACTGTGAAAGAACATCGAGGAGAGTTTGAAGAGCCATTTGCGCTTGTCGGAACTTTATAGGTAAAAGGTGGCTGTGTACTGCGGTAGTCCGACAAATAATTACCTGTGGATCTCCGGTTTGGTGCGAGGGCCTAAATAAGAGCAACTTATTGAAAATGCTCGGCAAGGTCTAAAGCATTGGATTTTTGCCTATTTTCACTGAAGACTTCGTGTCAGTCAGTGTCATCCCGCAATGTCGTTTTAGCTTCGGGGGGAAAATTTTTTTTTTTTTACAAAACTCAGCCATAACATCTAACAATTTCTGTCGTATTGGACTGTCGAATGCAGCTTTGTAATCGATGATCAGATTATAGGTATCGATCTGCATTTCTTGGGTCGCTTTAAAGCCACGCTTGTCTGAGTCAGATTTTTGTCTATTTTCACTGAGCACTTTGTATTAGCCAGTGTCATCCCACAAAGTAATCAAATGCAGCTTTGTAATCGATTGACGGATAGCAAGTGTCGATCTGCATTTCAGAACTACAGAACTTAAGGTAGTGGGAATATCTGGTCGATCGTATATTAACTTGGTCTAAAACCATACTGATAACGTCCAATTAGGTTGGCTAGGATGGGCTCTAGTCTATCACATAACACACTAGACGGGACCTTGTATGCGTTGGGTAAAAGGCTGACCCCCCTATAGTTGGTACACACATTTGGATCGCCTTTCTTAAATACCCAGATTCTAATTTACGGATATGCATACCTTCAGGCAAAGTATGTTGGCAGCTCATTGCCGGTCAAGAAATGCAGCCTAAATGCAAATGTCAAAAAAAAGTCGTTGCGGCATTGGTTATATAATTCGCTATATATTGCCGCTGTGAGTCGGGAACATCAGAATTAGGGTGTTTGTTTGCAGTAATCTAAAGAGTTGTTTGGAATAGCCCTTGGCTATCTCGGTGGTATGCAGCTTCGTGATGGCGAGCTTTATTTGCGTTTGGTTACGAGCGTTTTTAGCACTACTTAATCGCGTGAGTGGTGATCCGAGTCAATATTTGCACCGCGCATCACACGCACGTCCATCACGCTTGAGACATACCCTCCATTAATTATCACGTGATTAATTTGGTTTCTTGTCTTCTGATTAGGGTTGCCTCGTGGATATCATTAATGGGGAATCTGGTTCCACTCACTACCATGTTTCTTGCCGAAGCGAAGCTAACCAGTCTGAATTAGACGGATCGAAGATGGAAATTGATGCAGGAGCTGGTGTATACAGTGAGGACCTGCAACTATGGAATGTGGAACGACTCTAGCAGGAAAATAACACTGTATGGGTGGCAATGCTGCAATACAAGCGATCAATTCTATATGGCGTTCATTAAAGTTGGTGAAGAACTATATAGAGAAGTTGGATGTTCTAAAGCCTTTCGGTGTCAGCATCTGTTAGGTCCCGGGACATTACAATGTTGTTGGGAACGAAATAGTAGGCATACTGTACTATGCCTGATCATGATTCTCTGATATATGTTCACCCGCCCAGTAGTTACCTTTTTGTCTTAGCGGAGGACTGGACCTTAGCCCTATTATAACAAATCCCCATCGAAATATATGGTTAGTCTATGCAGGATTGACTTAAGACAGACCTGAGGAATTTTAACTAGCCACTGCTTTATCCTTATAGTTAATTATGCCATATTATTCAATGTAATCACAAAACTATCGTATATTTTCACAACTCTTCTATTTCGACTTATCGATTGACTTATGTAAACATAAAGGTCCCTCTCAGTTACGTATTACCTTTAAACACAGCCCAACTAAGTGGGATAGAGCTTAGGAGCTGTTAACATCTGCAATTTGTTTTCCCAGCCCACTGTAATCATCGTGTCCAACATGATATGGCTTTTAAGCGAACGAAAAGCCGTAACAATTGTTTGTCTGGGCGAAAACTCCATTACAATGATTTCTTGTTGTCCGTATGGAAAATGCATGAATTCCAAGCGTCGACTCCCTCGCTGGATTTGGCTCTTCGTTTGTTTTTTGCTGGCATGCCGTTACTTTACTTCATGTGGAGCAAAAGACATGGATGCCAACATGTGGTTGCTTTAGCAATTTTCATACTGCGATGAAAACAACAGGCAGTATGAAAGCTGAAAAATCAAAGAATTGTACATAATATGGGCAATGGCAATAGACATTTTTCGAAAAGGGATCCTAACACTACTACACAGTAGACCTATATTAACCACCTCCAAAGCAGCCAAAGGCAGCAGCAGGAATATCTGTCCGCCGTCGTCGTCGTGGTGGTGGTGATGCGACAACACCACAAAGACACATGTCAAAGATTATCGAGATGGAGAGAATACAACACAACTCCATATAACTCATACTTACATGGCTATAAGTAAGTTTTGTGTGCGAGTGTGTGTGTGATATCAGTTGGAGTTGCAGCAATTGTTCCAGCGCTATGTAGGTCCTGCCTGTCACCCATAAAACAATTGCTAACTGACCTCAATGTGACACAGCAACGGATGTTGCTCTGCATGTGTATAGATATGTGCATCACTCCTTTATGAAGTCACTGGCTATCGTTGAGAGACTATATATTTCTTTGGGTTTCTGTTTCAATCTCCTGTTAAATGCAAAATGAAGTCATGATACTGGCAGTTAGTTAAAACTTTGCATAAAGACTCAAGTTCTTTGAAAGTTGAAAATATTTAAAACTTTTTAAAGATTATGGAATGTTATTATACATTTTATAAAAATTTATATAACAATTCAATAAACATTTTTACCGTACATTTCCTACATTTTCCTAAAGAAATCCCCACACAGCGTTTTGTAACATTTAACATTTATTCGTAATAGAATACACATTATAAAAACAAAATCTTAGGAATCACTTTCTATTTAAATTATCAACGAAAGCATGACTTTACAACTTATACTTGATGGCGCGCAACATGGGATATTTATCTCCGGTACAGGCACCACGGAAATCATCGAATGACAAATCGACCAAGGCAATACCGCCCAAGCCCTTACTCTTGACATACGCAGCCTTGTTGGCAGCCGAATCGGGATCTTCATAGCCAACCCAAATACCATTTTCACCACTATCATCGGCAGAGCGATAAGCGTAGTTACCGAAACGTTTGGTTGGGTCACCAACCTTGCGCAGAGGAGCATCGGCACCCTTCAAATGTTGATTGGCGGGATTGGGCAACTTGGCGCATACTTCGGGCCAGCTCAAAAGACCTTCAGTGTGAGTTTGTACACCAGCTGGTGCGGGACCTTCGGTTTCGGGTACTGGTGGCAGACCAGTTAAACCAGAATCCTTTGTCATCTTCCAGGAGCGACCGTAGGCAGCAACGCCAACATTGATCTTGGTGGCAGGGCAATGATTATTCAACCAATATTGAACTTGGAAGTTGACATTGTTTTCGGGATGACGTTCGTTGAGTTCATAGATGGGAGCGGGGAAATCAGCAACTTCGGGATTGCGAGCAGCAGTTTGGAAATCATAAGCCATCAGATTGACATAGTCCAAGTTGTTGACCAAAGCAGGGATGTCATAGAATACTGCAACAACAAAAAACACACACACACAAATTAAACAAATACATAACTACAACTGCTACTAGCCTTTCACTTACATGATGAGTTAACATTGGGCAACACGGTCAAACCCAACAGGTAGCCATCGGGACGCAATGCATTCTTCAATTCTCTCAGCAAGGTAGTGAATTGCTCCTTGTGTTCTTCGGCTTTCTCGTCAACAACATGAGAGCCAGTGAAGATTTTCTTAAAACCTTTCCAGAATTTACCAAAACCGCCATGTACCTTTGGTGGCTTGTTCTTGTTGAATTGCCAGGCAACATCGAGACCATCAAAGCCGTAGGTCTTAATCAAAGCATGAGCACTGTTGATGAATGGAATGCGAGCATTGCTCGATTCCAAGACATTGTGGTATTGATTGTTATCGGCATCAACGATATCCTTGTCACCGCCGACGCTCAACAATACTTTCATATGAGGGAATTTCTTTTTGAGACCAGTAATGGTGCGGTACAAGCCAGTGCCAACATCCAAATCAACTTTTTCATTGCGGCTAACCAATTTGTTAGAGCTGGGATTGATTGCGGCATAACCGTAGATAAGATGACTGCAGAATTGCAAAGCAGGTTCCAATTCATTCAAGGTCAGCTTAGAAAGACCTGAAAGTGTGAAGAAGAAATGACATTTGTGAAATCAATAAAAAGCGAAATGAAAACGACGAGATGAAATATTGTTAAATCAATAAATATTGAAGACTTGACGTCACTAACAGAGAAATTGATTTAAGCAGAAATCGCAATTACTTAACAAAACGCGTGTTGTTATTAAATAACTTTTTACAGTTTTATGGCCTCAATAAATAAATGTCTGAATGAGTGAGATTTGCTTATCGTTGCGGTTGATGATGGCATCACGCAGTCGAGATCCTAAAAAATTTTACATAAATAATGATTGTAAGACTTATGATGATATGATGACTTATGAATTGATATGATCAATTGATATTTAAAAACTCCATTTGAAATCCAAAAAATATCAATTCAATGGTTTACATTTGAAATACAAAACTTGCCAATTAAAATTCAAAACACATCAATTGAAATTCAAATTTATCAATTGAAATTCAAAACTCGTCAATTGAAATTAAATTTATGTAAACTAATATTCTATACCACTTTCAATTGAAATACAAAGAAAATCAATTGAACTTCAAAATTTTTATTTGATTACATCAGCCCACAAATTTTCGACTTTTCTTTGCAAACAAGATCTCAAAACACTTTTTCCATAGATGTTGTTCTTCTAAACACGAAACTGATTTTTAAAAAATTTTCCTATGTGCAGTTTTTTTTATAAAAATTTTTGAAAATTGTTTTTAAATTTTTGGAAGTATTAATATTTTGGGTATCTCTTACCCGATCTTCATATACAACCATTTAAGTTAAAAACAACAAAATTCTCCACAAGTTCTTCCTTGAAAGTTTTTAAATAAGTAATGTGGTTTCGATGCTAGCGATTTAAATAACTTGAAAAACTGAAATTTTTCTGTAAAATTTGGGGTGAAAAATTTATTTATTGTAGTAGGAAAAATAGAAAACGCAATGAAAATCCTAAATTTGCATTTTTTACGAATAGTTGACCCTTTTTCAAAGAATACAACACTACAACCATAAAAATCCTTGGTAAATTTTAAGAGTTATGAATTTTTTGTCGAAAGACTAAAAATTCGGGTTTTTAACGATTTTAGTTTTTTTTTTGTAGATTTAACCCCTTACCACTCGATAGTTGTGCTTTTTTCGGTTACAAATTACTGTCTCTCGATATATATTAGCATATATTGACGTATTAATATATATTTATCGACATAAATTGGCACATACATACAAATATTAAATATATAAAAATTTGTATGGGAACCACATTAAGGGTTAAAGATAAAGGGTAGATATGTTCTGACAAACTGTTCGGCTTGCAAAAATATTGGAGGTCGGTCATACATTTGACTCCTCAAGGGGCACCTTTGGTGTAATTGCAGCATAGGTAGCAAATTTAAAAAATTGTATGGGTGCACCTTTAGGGGGTCAATATATGGGGTAGGTATGTTTGGGAAATATGTTAGGAGTGAAAATTAGTGGGGGTCTGTCATACATTTTATGCCTCTACTTCGGGGCAGTTGCGGTACTTGTTGTGGATTTTTTACCTTTCCCACCAACCAGCGAAATTTAAAACACATCAATTTAAATTCAAAACTCGTCAATTGAAATTCATATTTTTTGAATTTCAATTGGATTTTTGAATAACAATTAACGAGTTTCGAGTTTCAAATGGAATGTTTAAAAATCGAATAAAATTTTTGAATTTCAATTGATTTTCTTTGAATTTCAATTGGTAATGGTGTTACAAAATGGATTTTATTGTCACTATTCGGATTATATTTGGTTTTTTTGTATACTATAGTACATGGTCCCATAATTATAACGAAAGACGAATTTGATTTTTGTACAAATGTCCATTTCAGAAAGTAATTTTCATGTTAGGCGTGCACTGGTTGAGCCAATTACCTGAAATTAGCGGAAATGTACAATATGATGCAATTTTCAAACTGCCCTCGTATAAATATACCTATAAAAGCTATTAAGCACTGCTTAAAGTAATAACACATTTGAAATTCAAGTAACGCCTGCGTTCATAGCCCTATATGCAGCAAGCACATTAAAAGCCCACTCATCCCAATTGGCAGCTGTGAAATTATTAAACTCTATAAACAAATATATTTCTAGAACTCACAAACCTTCGTGCTCATATTAGTTCATCAATTGTAAATATCATTCAAAACTCAAACCACAGTCATTTTCAAATCATTATAATTGATTTAGATACAGCAAAAAAACAATAACAATATACTATGACTCACTTTATAATTGTCTCAGTTTAACAATTCTACAAAATAGTTCATTAACAATTATAGCCGTATTCTCAGCACGTTCATAACAATAACAATCTATGCATATCAAGTGTAAGTAAGAGGCGAGATCACAAGATCATTTTATGTGTGTACTAGAAAAATTTAGCAACAACTATCTATCTGTCTAGTAACAGCAACACAACACAGCTCACAACAATTTTATCTAGAACAACGCTCAGAAGTGAAATCAGTTTTCTATGAACAAAAAAGAATATCTCTGTTACAGCTAGCGACATACAGAGACATTCGCGTACAATGTTCTCGTCTACGGACGTAATTAATTATCGCTGCGAAAACGGTAAGTGGGTTTGGTAATTTGCATTCAATTCTCGGAAGTAGAATTTGGAATGAATTTAATTGTTATAGAGTAGCAGAAAACAAAGCGTCATTGCGAGGATCTTATGATAACTAAGTAATGTTGGGCAGCATTTAAAACCGATTTTCAATAATATAAATTACAATAATATAAATTTTTATTTCCTAATGTGCATTTCCCTGTATTGAAACATTATAAAAAAAAAAAAAAAAATTAATTTCCCTTTGCACCCCATGAATGAGGTATGGGATAGCTTCTCGCGTTGTTGTGAATTAACACGCTTTCTATTTTTAGATTCACAACTAACGGCACCTACTTATTTATCGACGAATGCGAACGTCACTGTTTTTTGAGAAGCTCTTACTAGACACGACGATTGAATCGACGCTTAATACTGCGAAGTTGCTGTCAAAAAACATTCGAGGGGAGCCGACAATGAAAGAAAATTTTATTTATTTTTTTTCTTTTAAGATGACTGGAGCCAGGTTTGAACCTGCAATCTCCCGCATGGTAGTCGCGTGTTCTAACCACTATGCCACGGCCGGTCCCGGTTGAAACATTATAGCAGTTTGTTAATACTATGACGATTAAACTTAGAAAGTGGATTCAAGTGTTGCAATAGGACTACTCTCCCTTTCGAATATTTACCGGCCAAAAACTATTTGGATAAATTTTAGTATAAAAATAAATTAACTAAACTTTTTTACTTTAACGGTAAAAGATTTCCGCTTCATTTACATTTTGTAGTTGCTCATAAAAAACATAGAGACCTGCAGTTTTGATTACAAACAACATATGTATTTATTCTCTTCACCACGCGCACGAATGGAGTGAAGGGTATATTAATTTTGTTCTTCCATTTGTAACGCACATAAGGAGGTGTGGTAGGTAAATATAATTGGTCAGCATCGAAATCTGAGTCATCTGCTTGACCGCCTGTCCCCGCGCTTACAGCCGTAGTTTAAGATATATCGAGCAGAAAGGTTAAGTTCTAAGACGTGACCAATCGGCCAACACTAATCCCACGTCCCATACAAATTTCCCCTTTTTGGTGTCTTTCCCGAGGATAAAGTTGTAGTTAAGTAGCTTTCGAGCTGAAATTTGGTAGGCAAGATTCTGTCCTCTTACAGGACGTTAAGTTCTTAGATGGCCCTTTTTGGGGGTCTGTCCCGGCGGCTACATTCGTAGTTTAAGAGCTATCCAGCTGAAATTTGGAATACAATCTTATAATGTCATGCGGTCAATATAAGATAGAAGCTTTGGTATGGCAGATTATATCTTCTAAGCAAAGGTTAAGTTCTGAAATAAACAAAAACTACTCCCACTTCCCATTCACATTCCCCCTTTTAGAGGGAATGTCTTTTCCCGCGATTACCACATAAATTTAAGAGCTATCGAGCGATGATATACAACCTTCTATCTTATAAGCAAAAACTTCTCCCACCTCTAATACAAACACCCCCCTTTTGAGGTAACCGTTTATCTGTCCGCCGTATACAGCTGTTGTTTACGAGCTATCGAGCTTAAATTTGGATTACAAGCTTACATCCTCTAAGCGGAGGTTAAATTCTAAGACGAGGAAGATCGGACTACTAACTGCTGCTACCTACCATAAAAACTCCCCTTTTTTGGGATTAAAAATGCATAATAATATTCTCAGCTCTTGTAAAAACGTCAAGCTCAGTATTTGACATATCAGTAAACATTTGTTGACAAAAAATGGATGTGAGGCTAAAAGTAACGTCCACTTATCATAAAAACTCAAATTTATCTATATATATAAAAATGAAATGGTCCACGTATGTCATACCATCACTTGAGAACGGCTGGAGCGATTTGGCTCATTTTTCTTTTATTCGATTCGAAATTTTCCGTAGATTGTTTGTGTTGAAAAAAAATCAAATCCAGGTGACGCTAGGGTGGATTTATATCGAAAATTTGAATGCATGTACCAATTCAACTGAAATTTAGAATAGACCCGGTAGGTGGCGCTGAGGTCGGTTTAGAATCAAAATTTTAACGAATGGGCCAATTTAACTGAAATTCAGAATCTATGTTTGTTTGATCATCAGAAAAAATTGTTTGTACAAATGGACTCGGTAGATGGCGCTAGGGTTGATTTATATCGAAAATTTTAATGCATGTACCAATTTAACTGAAAATTAGTATTTATGTTTGTGGAACCTTGAGAAAAAATTGTTTGTATAAATTGACCCGGTAGGTGTCGCTTGGGTGGAATTATAATGGAAATTTTAACGAATTAAACAATTTGACTGAAATTTTTAATGTATATTTGTTTTATTATGACAATTTTTTTTGTATATATGGACCTACAGTTGATTTGGCTGCTGTTGAATTATTTCGAAAATTTATATCGATTGTCCGATTTTACTTAAACTTAAAACATATGATTTTGTTGGCATGAGAAAAATTTGAATGTATGTTTGGAACCAGTTGCCGGTGTTTAGCTTATGATACACTTAATTTTTGAAATGTCATTTAGTCACTTTTTAACATCACAGTTGTTCAGAAGTCTATATATATAAAAAAGATGTACATTTTGATGTCACCACCAATTGTGAAAACGGTTGACCCCATTTGTTCCAAAATTTCAGTGAAAGTTAAGGATTGGCTGTAGATGGTCACCCAGACCGCAAAAAGGCTTAAAGATGAATGACTAACTTTTATAATGGCGCACTTCCTACTGAATTAGAGAGCTTCACAAAGTGTTTTTCCCCATTTCAAAATTTTAGGGGACAATAACGAAAATAGGAATAACTGTTGATATCACCCAGACCATACGGTTAATGGGGTTGCTGAGCCCAATGAATGCATTTTTGGAAATTCGTACTCCTTAGGATAGAAAGGTACAGTCATCCAGTATACCAGCGCAGAAAGTTATATGTCAGTCAATCGACTTAAAAATGTGGTTTTAGAATATATGCCTATCAATATGTAAGTTTTCATCACATCATGGACGACACTGCTGATCCGTTTTAGCAATTCTTATAATAATATATAATCTTTAAGATATATGAATAGCAGAATTTGTCCGGGAAAACCTCGCCCTTTAAATTGAAATATTTTAGAGGTCAAAAAATAAACCAATCGTTTTTAGATTTCAACTACACTCAACATATTTTACAAAAATTTGGAGGCAGGACGAAGTCTGCCGGGCCAGCTAGTTGTTTAATAAAAAATACTAGTTGTAGTGAACATAACCAGTGTTATCACCATTTTTGCAAAAGGTGAAGGGTATCTGAGCTTCGGCATAGCCGACGACAATTACCTTACAAGTTTTTTTGATTTTATTGTTTCCGTTATTAGAACGCATGTTGACCTCAACGTCCGATTACGTTTGATAGTTATAATAAACTTTATGATAGCGGATTTTTTAAAAAACCCCGACATAATATGTAAACGAACCTGATGTCTATTTAGTTGTAGTGATTTCTATGCGTAGATTCAAGTTAATGAAAAATCTAAACATTCTAGAATAATTGTTTAGGATAATATAAATATGATTCTCTTATTTGTTTAAAATACCGTAGAATTAGTTTATAACTTTACTTAATTTACCTTAACACCACATGAATGAGGTATTTTACTAATTTTAGGCTTACACAACGGTACCTACTTAATTGTAGAAGACTTTTACTGCGAAGTTGCTGTCGACAGCATCAAGGGGGCCATCGATAAAATAAATGTAGACGACTGAAACAGGAATTGACCCAGGGATCTCACGCATGATAGTCACGTGATCAAAGCGGCATGTCATGGCATGATGGTTTAGACACCAAGTATCTTAAGATCAAATTCTTTTCATGACTTTTTAAGACGACTAATCTATGTCCGTCTGTCTGGCTGGCTAGTGTGCAGGATAACTCGAGCAAATCTTAAGTAATTCTTATGAATTATTCTTATTCTTATGCATATTTTCAAAGAAGTGGTACTGCGATTGTAAATGGGCATAATAGCCCTCACACTCAGTGTACGACCCATACAAAATTACTTTGGATAACACTATGCAACAATTTGACTGCCATTATCTCTGGGGTGAACGAAACCAATATCAAACAATAACATTTGTTAACATTAAACTCCATTTTGCTCTACTACGTCATACCTATACCCCCACCCTACGGGTAAAACGGTATACATCTTTTGATACGACCCAAAAGTATAACACATGGAGGGAATAACTTGAGACCCTAGGCTTCTTTGAACCAAATTCGATTCATGAATTTTTAAATCGTTAGAGTCATGTCCGTTTGTCTGTCGGGCTGGTACGCAAGATAACTTTCAAAAGTAGAGCTATATCAGGATAAAGTTTTGGACAAAAAACTGTTAGTCTAGCCGTACATTTTAGAAATCGGGTAATTATATTAATACAACAAACGAACTTTCGAAAAACGCAACCAAATGTTTTGAAATTTTGCACGAGTTAATATTTCAACAAAACTACTTACGGTATTGAAAATGGGCAATATGGCCCCGCCCCTTCTGGTACCTCCCATGCAAATACATCATTCCGCCTACTTTAGAAATCGAGTACTAATATCAATACAAGATACTGTTACTGCCATACAAATGTACCTTTCCGCCTACTTTTAAGATGGAGTAATAATATCAATAAATTCAACGCGATCGTACCCAAATTCTTTCCTTAGTAAATCTACAGCAGGATACAGTTTTTGAGAAAAAATTGGAAGTCTAGCCACTCCCCATCTGCTACCTCCCATACACATCTGGTACAGCCCACTTTAGAAATCGATTAATATTTTAAATAGACATAACGCGATCGTGCCCAAATTCTGTATTTAGTAAAGTTCAAGCAGGAAAAGAAGAAATCTGGAAGTTTAGACACGCCCCTTCTGGTACCTCCCATACAAATGTATCACTTCGCCCACTTTTGAGATGGAGTAATAATATCAATAGACATGATCATGCCAAAATTACGTATTTTGTTAAGTTATAAGTTGGGACCGGCCGTGGCAGAGCGGTTAGAACACGCGACTACCATACGTGAGATCACAGGTTCAACTCCTGGCTCCAATCATCTTAAAAAAAAGAAAAAAAAGATATAAATTTTTTTTTCATTGTCGGCTCCCTCGAATGTTGTTTGACAGCAACTTCGCAGTATTAGTGTCGAGTCAATCGGCGTGTCTAATAAGAGCTTCTCAAACAGTGACGTTTGCATTCGTCGATAAAAAAGTAGATGCCGTTAGTTGTGAATTTAAAAATAGAAAGCGTACTAATTCACAACAACGCGAGAACAGGATAAAGTTTTGGAAAAAAATATTGGTGATCTAGCTACGCCCTTATGGTACCTCCCATACAAATGTATCTTTCCGCCCACTTTAGATATAAAGTAATAATATCAACACACCCAACGCGATCGTGCCCAAATTCTGTATATAGTAAAGCTATAACAGGACAAAGTTTTGGAGAAATAATCTGGAAGTCTAGACACACCCCTTCTGGCACCTCCCATAAAAATATACCACTCCGGTCACTATAGAAATCGAGTAATAATATCAGTATAATAGAAAATTTGTTGTTGTACTGAGGGTGATGGTTTATGTAAGTCGAGGTTGCCCGAATGAAACTTTCTTACTGGTTTTATATATACATAGCCTACTGATAAATATCAATAATACTGGTTTGGCAATTTCAGTTTATCGGTTTCATCTGTTTTTTAATACATAACTTGTTTAATGTTAAGTTTTGTGAGAATCTCAATTGGGCAATCGTTCTACAAACATATTGGAATCAATACAGTGAAATTTTTGCGGATACATTTGCGAAAAGCGCCAAAATAGAAATTGGGGTTCCACAATATCTGAACTTACTCTCGGATTGATATTGGTTTGGTTCACACACGAAAAAGTGTGTTACACTGTGTAGTTAATATTTTTTTATAACTTCCAAATGCATACTGGAAGATATTTCAATTTGGTCGTTGTAATTATCTGGTAATACATTGACGACAAACCCTCAGAAAACGGAAACTTTTGGCATATCTCTTTTGTACCTCCCACAAATGATAACATAGAATAGACCGAGTTCACCCTCATAATTTTACATACATATCTTTTTTTGTAAGTACTCTGAATTCAAATGTATTTTGCGTACAATGTATGCTTGTGAGAGTTTAACTCATGAAAGATATGAACTATATCGTCTGCTCCTTACTAGTACATCTCATACAAAGTGACCTATTTTTGAAAAAACTATTATTATTTCCCTTAACAACTTCCAAACGGGCAGCTGGAGGACATTTAAATTGTGTGAGTTTATTTTTCTGCCTTAATATACGGCTCTCCCATTCTTCTAACGTCCATAAATGTAAATGAATTCACCCTCATAGTTTCCATCTTTTTAGAAAGAACATTAACACTTATATAAATTTGACTCAGAAATGAATATGGCCCCATCTGGAACCTCCCATACAAAATATAAATTTTTTGAAAATTTATACATTTTCCCCCCATAACTTCAAAACGGATAACTGGAGGATATTTAAATTTGGTTAGTTTATTTATATTGTAATATGTAGTAGTAAATTCGAACGCTTTAACGTACCCCGTTTGGTATCTCCCATACAAATTGCCCCAAAAGTCACCAAATCATTTTTCAAAATCTATGGAAAAAGTGTTTGGAAATCTGATTTGCAACAAATTGTTGACCAGTGTAATCAATAAAAAGTTTTATTTAATTCAAAACAGCCATTCTTTGATTGAGTGTTATGAAATTAGCACCACACACGCTTGTTTTACATTCAACACAAAAAAACACACAAGTGAAGATAGGGAAACAGTGTTCAACGATTGTTGGGAGATCACAACATTTCTACCGCATGCAATTCGAAAGCGCTATGACCGCATACACCATATTGTTGTGTTCGTGCGTTCGGTTATGCCTACCACTGCTTTATATAGAAAAACACCGCGTTGGAATAAATGTATGTTTTAAGAATCGGTTTATTTTACGATTACTTCCATTTGGAAACATTTTTTTTTTGGAAGTTCTGGTTATGAATGTTTTAACCCCAATCATCATCAATTTACATCTTGCCTCGGTCTGAGCATGCGCGTGGCGAAGAGTATGTTTAGGCTATTTTTAAAATTTTGCAAATTTCTCTGAAATTCGCTGATTAAAGTAAAATCAACTTAATAAATTTCTGTTAACCAGTGCTAATTTACCGGCACATCGCAAACAATCATAATGCATTGTCTCGTAGACTAAAGTGTTTTTATTATTGTCACACACTTAATATTTTCGATCAACACAAATAAGCTATATGTTGCTAATTGAATTAACATATTCAAAAGTAAAAAGAAAAAAAACCCAAAGCTTTTAATCTTTTCTTGGAAATAAAAAAAAAATTAAATACAATTTGAACAACTAAACTGTGCCAAGCGATTATGAAATTATATTTGTTTAGCATAGTGAATTAAATGTATAGATAACCTTTCGACTTTTTACCAAAATAAGAAATTATACAAATTAAATGCAAAAACAAACATCTAGAATAATCTTAGTACACTTTGTTTTTAACACGTCATTTGCATTAAAATTTTGTCAGTCCTTCACATACACGCCACATAATGAAATCGAAAGCGATTTGTTTTCTAGCTCATTGCGACGAAGGCCTTCAAAATACAATTACAATTATGAATAAATATTTTTGCACAGTTTACAAATAAATTTGCTAGTGGGGGTTTACTACGATATTATTGATTTTTTTCTTGGATTTTACCTTCACGGGTATAGGATTCACCATCGTAATAACACACCATATGGGCAGTTGCCGCATTTGCCGTGACCTGCTGGACGGCGATGGCACCCACTAGGGCGCACAACAAAATAAAGGCTTTCATTGTGCTCTGGTATTTATTCACAACCGACGTAGACGGGGGATTTGAAACGATTATGTTTCTTGCACTATAAAAAAAAACTACTTGGTCGATGAGCGATCTTCACGCACCGAATCTTAATTTCGAACTAAAGGTTTAGCTTCGTACGAGGTCTTAAGTAAAGTCGGTGTAAAGTCTGGACAACCGAGAAAAAAATCACAAAAACACAAATTCTGTGTTTTAATTTTTGCTTTTGCATCGAAAATAAAAAAAATCCCCAAAGTGTGAGTCGAGACAGAAACAACAGCAAGACATCGTTCAAACAATAACAAATGTAAATTGAAGCCGAAAGTGCGGCTTAAAAACAACAACAACAACAACTGCTAGTGCTTAAGTGAGCATGAAAACACATTCAAGATAACATTTGCTTTTGTTGTGATTTGTTTTGGTGTTTTTCTTTCGTATTTGCTTTTATATTTGTTATTTACTCTGATTTTGTTTTCTGTTTTTTGTGTTCTCACTCTTCTAATCACCAATGAATATTTTGCTGTTGTTGTTGTTACTGATGTCATCAATGCTTAATTGAGTTTGCCGCTTGTCTGTCTTGCTGACCGCATGTCAGAGTTGGAAACTAAATAATATTGAAGAAATTTTACAGAAAGGCAATAAACCGAAACAGAATTTCGCTTAAAAACATTAAATACTAGATGGCCCGCCAGACTTCGTATTGCCTCCAATTTATTGTAAATGCTTAACATTTTTAACATCTTTGGAGTTGAAATCTAATCGTTCGGTTTATTTCTTTGACCTCTGAAATATTTCAATTTAAAACGCGGCGTTTTGCCGGACAAATTCTGTACTTCACATATCTAGAAGATTACTATATATTATTGTAAGAATTGATAAAATGGATCAGCAGTGTCGTCCATGATATGATGAAAACTTACTTTTTTTAAGCCAATTGACTGACATATAACTTTCTGATATTAAAACCAGTAAGAAAGTTTTAGTCGGGCGACCCGACTTACATATACCATCACCCTCAGTAAAATAAAACCAGTAAGAAAGTTTCAGTCGGGCAACCCGACTTACATATACCATCACCCTCAGTAAAATAAAAAAAAATGATATTATATTGATATTATTAATCGATTTCTAAAGTGAGTGGAGTGGTAAATTTGTATGGGAGGTACTAGAAGGGGCGTGTCTAGACTTCTAGGTTTATCCTCCAAAACTTTAACCTGTTATAGCTTTACTAAATATAGAGTTTGGGCACGATAGCTTTGGATGTATTGATATTATTACTCCATCATTGAAGTGGGCGGAAAGGCACATTTATATGGGAGGTCCCATAAGGGGCGCCGCTAGACTTCCAATTTTTTCTCCAAAACTTTGTCCTGTTATAAAATAACAAAATACAGAATTTGGGCACGATCGTGTCGAGTGTATTGATATTATTACCCTATTTCTAAAGTGGGCGGAGTGGTACATTTGTATGGGAGGTACCAGAAGGGGCGTGTCTAGACTTCCAGATTTTTTCTCCAAAACTTTATCCTGCTTAAACTTTACCAAATACAGATTTTGGGCACTATCGCGTTAGGTATTTTAATAATATTAATTGATTTCCAAAGTGGGCGGTACCAGATGTGTATGAGAGGTACCAGATGGGGCGTGAATAGACTTCCAATTTTTTTCTCCAAAACTTTATCCTGTTATAGCTTTACTAAAAATAGAATTTGGGTACGATCACGTTTAATTTATTGATATTATTTCTCCATCTCTATAGTGGGCGGAAAGGTATAATTGTATGGGAGGTGCCAGAAGGGGCGTGGCTAGGCTTTCAAAATTGTTTCCAAAACTTTGTCCTTTTATAGCTTTACTAAATACAGAATTTGGGGACGATCCCGTAGGGTGTATTAATATTATTACTCGATTTCTAAAGTGGACGGAATGATGTATTTGTATGGAAAGTACCAGAAGGGGCGGGGCCATGTAGCCCATTTGCAATACCGTAAGTAGTTTTGAGAAAATAATAACTCGTGCAAAATTTCAAAACATTTGGTTGCGTCTTTCGAAAGTTATCGTGCGAACCAGCCGGACAGCCACCAGACAGACAGAGAGACAGACGGACATGGCTCAAACGACTTAAAAAGTCATGAATCGAATTTGGTTCAAAGAAACCTAGGGTCTAAAGTCACTCCTTCTATGTGTTACACTTTTGGGTCGTATCAAATGATATATACCCTCATCCCTAAGGGTGATGGTATAAAAATTGCTATTACAGTGAAACTTCGATATTACGAACTTCGTTATAACGAAATCTTGAAAAACCTTAAAAAAACCTTTTTATTGCAAAGTTTTTCATACAAAAATGCTCTATAGCTATAACGAAAAAATTCTGATCTATAAAGCCTCTATATAGCGAAGTATTTTTTCAAAAGCCTCTATACAACAAAATTATAATTGAGTAATACATACATATAACATTTTAAGTGTGTAAGTCATTATCAAAAGCCTCTACATAACGAAGTCTTGAACTATAGCCTCCATACAACGAAGTCAGAATAAAGCATAAAGCAAAATTAAATTTTAAGCAAAACGGGGAAGTCCCTTTTAAAACCAACGAAAGGTAAATGTCTTTGCGGGTTAATATGTAAAGCGCCACAAATTACATAGTCAGTTCTGTTTTGGTTCTTTGTCAAAATGAGTGTATTAAAGCGTAAATCAATTTCTATACGAGAAAAAATTTCTATAATTGATGCTGTTGATCGTGGTGACAAATCTAAGCAAGAAATTGCTAAACAATTTAATATACCGCCGAGTACTCTTTCTACAATTATAAAAAATCGGGAGATTATTTGCAACACTAAACCTTTAAAGTGCAAAAGATTGCGCCTTGCAGAATATGAAGACGTTGAGTTTATGGTTTACTCAATGTCGAAATCAAGCATTCCTTTAGGAGGACCGATGGTAAAAACCAAATCTGAACAATTTGCAGCACGTCTGGGACACAACGATTTTAAAGCTAGTAACAGTTGGCTTGATAATTTTAAAAAGCGCCATGATATCGGATTTCGAAAAGTGAGTGGAGAAAGTGCCAGTGTAAGTGATGATGTTTGTTCTGAATGGAAAGCATTGTTACCAAGTTTGTTGGCAGAATATGAGCCGCACAATATTTTTAATGCAGACGAAACTGGACTATTTTTTAAATGCGCACCAGACCGAACAATGGCGTTTAAATCCGAAAAATACCACGGTGGAAAACATAGTAAAGAAAGATTATCTATTTTATTTACTGTTAACAGTACAGGCTCTGAGAAGAGAAAATTGTTCATAATCGGAAAATCGACTAACCCAAGATGTTTTAAAAACATAAAAAGCTTACCAGTGGACTACACTGCGAACAAAAAAGCTTGTCGAGCGCCCAAATATTTTGATTACAGAAAATGTTTGCCTCCAAGACAGCGAAGAATGGCTTATTCTAAAAAACCATTTTAATTTAACAGAACGGTTTGATGATTTTGTGAATTTCGATTACAACATTACTTTTACCGGGTCCCTTACCGATGACGACATTATTATTAGTGTAACGAAACCACAAGATAATGGTGAGCAGGAGGATGAAGATGATGAAACTGAAGAAATCGAAAATGTTGTAACCGCTAGAGGCTAAAATAATTGTCGGAAAACTGCAAACATTTTTTGAGGCACAGGATTCTACACCGCTAAATACATTCGACAGCTTAGCATCTGTCGAAAAAAAGATTGATGGTTGCATTCTAAACTTGCGTAAACAAACAAAAATTACACAATATTTTACTAAAATGTAATAAAATAAATAAATAATAAAAACTTAATTTTTTATTTACCTCTTAAATAGTTAATTTTTATTATTATACTAGTATTTTCGTGTAAAATAGAATTCGGACAAAAAAACTATAGTTATAACGAATTTCTTTCGTATTTCTTTAAATTTCGTTATACCAAGGTTTCACAATGCATATGTATAACGAATCAATAGCTATAATGAAGTATTTTTCGGTCCCCTCTAGATTCGTTATATCGAAGTTTCACTGTATATTGATATTATTACTCGATTTCTAAAGTGGGTGGAGTGGTAAATTTGTATGGGAGGTACTAGAAGGGGCGTGTTTAGACTTCTAGGTTTATCCTCCAAAACTTTATCCTGTTATAGCTTTACTGAATACAGAGTTTGGGCACGATAGCGTTGGATGTATTGATATTATTACTCCATCTCTGAAGTAGGCGGAAAGGTACATTTGTATGGGAGGTACCAGAAGGGGCGTGTCTAGACATCCAGATCTTTTCTCCAAAACTTTATCCTGTTATAGCTTTACTAAATACAGAATTTGGGCACGATCGTGTCAAGTGTACTGATATTATTATTCCATCTCTAAAGTGGGCGGAAAGGTACATTTGTATGGGAGGTACCAGAATGGGCGTGTCTAGACTTCTAGATTTTTTCTCCAAAACTTTATCCTGCTTGAGCTTTACTAAATACAGAATTTGGACACGATCACAGTAGTTCTAATAATAATATTAATCGATTTCTAAAGTGGGCGATACCAGATGAGTGTGGGAGGTACCAGATGGGGCGTTGGTAGACTTCAGTTTTTTTTCTCAAAAACTGTATCCTGCTATAGCTTTACTAAATTAAGAATTAGGGTACGAGCCCAATGGATTTATTGATATTATTACTCCATATCTAAAGGGCGGAGCCATGTAGCCCATTTGCAATACCGTAAGTAGTTTTGGGGAAATATTAACTCATGCAAAATTTCAAGACATTTGGTTGCGTCTTTCGAAAGTTAACGTGCGAACCAGTCGGACAGCCACCAGACAGACAGACAGACAGACGGACATGGCTCAAATGACTTAAAAAGTCATGAATCGAATTTGGTTCTAAGAAACCTAGGGTCTGAAGTGACTCCTTCTATGTGTTACACTTTTGGGTCGTATCAAATGATATATACCCTCATCCCTAAGGGTGATGTTATAAAAATGGCAACTAAATTAAGTGTACCATAAGCTAAACACTGGCAACTGAATCCAAACATACATCCATAATTTTATCATATCCAAAAAAGCATACATTTTAAGTTTGAGTACAAATCGATACAAATTTTCGAAAAAATTCAACCCCAGCCAACTCAACCGCGGGTTCATTTACACAAACAAATATTTCTCATAATAAAACAAATATACATACATTCTAAATTTTATTCAAATTTTTTGATTCGTTAAAATTTTCATAATAATTCCACCCTAGCGGCACATATCTGGACCATTTATACAAAAACGGTGTTATCATGATGACATAAATATACATACTAAATTTCAGTTAACTTAGTCCATCCGTTCAAATTTTGATTAAAAATCCACACCAGCGCCACCTACCTGGTCCATTTGCACATCAAATGTTTTCTTATGATCAATCAAACATACATTCTGAATTTCAATTCAACTAGTCCATTCGTTCAAATTTTGATTATAAACCCACACCAGCGCCACCTACCGGGTCCATTTGTACATAAAATGTTTTCTTATGATGAAATGAATATCCACTCTAAATTTTAGTTGAATTTGTAAATGCATTAAAATTTTCGATATAAATACACCCTAGCGCCACCTGGAGTAGATTTTTTTATTTACAAACCATCTCCTGAAAATATGGAATCGAATGAAGAAAAAATCGCTCCAGCCGTTCTCAAGTGATGGGTACTTGGCTATCCCCCGATCAAAACACCAAAAACCAAATTGATTATGTGGTAATTGATGAGAGTCATACATCTCTTCTCATGGACGTGCGTGTGATCCGTGGTGCTAATATTAGCTCGGATCATAACCTGGTTGAAGCCAAGGTGCGCACAAGATTGAGCAGAGGGAAAAACGCACGTAACCAAACACAAAGAAAGCTGAACATCTCGAAACTGCAAACCCCAGAGATAGCCACTGCCTACTCCAGCCAGCTATCCCAACCTTTACGACACAACGCCCCCACTTCTGACGTTACCGATACACAGTGACAGCATATTGCGCATTCCACGGCAACCGCCGCAACAACCGTGTTAGGACGAATCCTGTTACGATGAAGAATGTCACATAGCGTCTGAGGAACAGGATGCCGCTTACAGAGCAACTCTACAGGCAATTGTAGCCCGGTCTTTTAGGCAACGGCACAAGGAGACAGTAAAACAAGCGAGACAGCCATTTAAGCAAAAAGAATGTCTGATGAAGGAACGGGAGAGCTAGGATATAGAGCGATACAGGAATAGAGGAGAGGCCCGAAAATTGTACCAAAAAGTAAAAGCAAAAGGCTACGGTAATGGGCTACCCTCTTGTGAGGACTAGGATGGAAATCTGGTCACAGATACGCAGTGTGCTGCATATATGGAGAGAACACTTCCAGCAACTGCTGGTTCCAGAAGGCAGCGCACGTGAAGGTAACACGCTTATTGTCGACGACGGCTTTGATTGCCCACCACCAAGTCAAGCCGATGCCGACGGACTTCCCGCATACCTCTTCAATTCCGGCAGTGATGAGCTAATAACGAGCATGCACATGCTCCTACGCACAGTTTGGCTAAACGAGTACATGCCCGATGATTGGAATTTAAGCGTATTATATCCTGTGCTGAAAAAAGGTAATCCAAGAGTGTGCTCCAACTACCGCGGGATCAGCCTTTTACCCATCGCTTATAAGGTTCTGTCGAGTGTGCTATGTGAAAGACTCAAGCCAGTGTTATCCAACCTGATCGGGCCTTATCAGTGTGGCTTTAGACCTGGTAAATCAACAACTGACTAGATATTCACACTTCGGCAAATCCTGGAAAAGACCATCTTTTCGTCGACAGCCCGATACGGCAGAAATTACTCGAAGCCATGGCTGAGTTTGATATTCCAGCGATGCCTTTGCGGAATGACGCTGACTGACACGAAATCTTCAGTGAAGATTGCCAAGGACCTTACGGAGCCTAAAACAAGGCGACGGCCTATTGTGTGACCTCTTCAACATAGTGATGGAGATGATAATGAGGAAAGCTGCAGTAAACACCAGTGACACGGTATTCAACAAAAGCCACATGCTACTCGCGTACGCGTACGGTCTAAAACTGCGGGATGTGACTGCAGCCTTTTCAGGTCTACAAAAGGAATCAGCGGAAATGGGTTTAATGGTGAACGAGGACAAAACGAAGTTATTAGTTTCAACGAACAAAGAATCTACTCGTTTGGGAAACTTGGGGTACGTTGACAACTATAATTTCGAGGTGGTAGTTAATATTATCTACCTAAGCTCCACCATCTACAAAACAAATAATGTCAGCCTCGAAATCCGGAGAAGAAGCTTGCTAATAACGGTTCTACGGACTAAGCAAGCGATTCAATGACAGAGCCCTCTCTCGACGAAGAAAAATCCAGACCAGATACTGGTTCTATCTATCTTAATATGGGCCCATCATCGTTAGCGAAGAGTGTCGGCGTCGTATGAATCATGAGCTGGATAAGCTGTACACTGACATTGACGTGGTCATGGACGAAAATGCTCCAGGTAAAAAACCGGGTTTTCATACTTTTACGCAATTAAAAGGCAGTGACGTAGTTGAATATAAACCAATTTTAAGTTGCTCAGCGGATCTGAAAAGGAGAGGCCTTTCCAACTATATGTATACATAGTTATATAAATAACTTGTCATATTGTCAGTTTTAGCCGCACAATCACAAACTTTTTAGATTTTTTCGCTATTTTTTAAGTTTGAAGAAGTTTTTAGCCACTATTTTATAAGGCCACCCTTATGTATATAATATTACTTTATTCAGAACGTGCACATTTTCACGAGAAAACGCATGTCAGCCTGAAAATAAATCTGTTAGCAATTGGCAAATTTATTAAAATTTTTCAAAAAACCCAATTTTTTCATAATTTTAACCGAAAGAATATAAAGTAAATAATAGAAAATCATTTGATTACACTGTGATAGTTTTTGACAAAAATTTTCGAAGACAAGGCCGAACTCGACTGTTTTACCATAATTGGGACACGAGTTAGAATTAAGGCTTCATACAAATTTTTTGTATAACGTTTTTTTTACTTTGAGTGAAATACACTTTGCCACGGCCGATCGCAACCGAACTATAGTTTGCGAAAATCGATTTAAGCTCATTAGTTCCTACCCCTGAGAAGAAATGTTTTACTAGACATGCCGATTGACTCGACACTAACTGCGAAATTGCTGTCGAAGACATCGAGGGGGCCGGCAATGAAAGAAAAATGTAGATGACTGGTGACAGGAATCGATCCATAGATCTCCCGCATGATTGTCGCGTGTTCCAACCATCATGCCACGACCGGTCTTTCCTGTCTGTTAACTTCCGGCCTAATACTGAAAGTGCTATCTGCCACCATTTACTCTCCACAAGTTAATTTTATAATTCAAAAGTTAAAAAATGCCATACCATATTGTGATGGTATTTATCAGTCAGTAATTTTTAAACTGACTTTTAATTAAGTATAACTCAAGAACCATATGTCAGATTTTATTAGTACATGACCAACAGTTTCCAGATCTAATTGCTGCACCCCCTGTCTAATGTTATTTTTTAACCTGTGTCGAGTCAATCGGTATGTCTAGTAAAAGCTTCTCAACTAGTGACGTTCGCATTCGTCGATAAACAAGTAGGTGCCGTTTGTTGTGAATCTAAAATAGAAAGCGTGTTAATTCACAACATTCATTCATGGGATGTAAAGGGAAATTAAGTTAGGTTTTTTTTAAGTGCCAAAAAAGTATGTTTTAAAGGCAACAGAACTTGTAAATGCTTAACACGTTTGCAATTTAACATTTGACTGTTTCACTATTAGAGCGACGTACATTTCCCTGCTCTGGAGGCAATCGATAGAAATTATATTGTTGATCTGTAATTAATTATTTGCTTTTAGAGCAATAAGTAGCATGTATTGCCAGCACTTTACGGTGAAAAAAATAAAATAAAATGTGTATGTATGTACTCACTGACTACTTTCCTCCTTATAGTTCCATAAATTAGGTACCAATATGGTACACAGAATTTAACTTTGTTATCAATTTATGCCAGAGGTTAATAATCTTAATGATTTAGAGAATTTAAAAGGGAACCAGATGTTAAATGTTATTTAGAGCTGGGAGTGATTGTGTTTATCGATTCTTACTAAATTAGAATTTTTTTAAGAATGAAATAGTTGCTTTGTTGCCAGAACATTGATATTAAGTTCTTGCTACCAAAGCTCTGACTATTAATATGTACCAAAGGCTTTGTTAACTATTTAAATGTTGATTAAAATCAATGCAGAAATTTCAGTCACATGAACTGACGGATGAATATATTTATATGGGTTTTACCGAAAGAGTCTTTTACGGTACCAACTGAAAACTCAGAAGAAGTCACCTAAAAGACTTAGACGTTATTAGAAAAAATACATTTTTGAAAATTGGCTAATTTTACAAAATATGATTGAATTCGGTGTACCTACAAGAAAAGATTCGTATGTAAAACTATGAGGGTGAATTCGGTCATTTGAATGGTAGGTAGCAGAAGGGTTGTGACAAAGGTTTCCATTTTCTGAGGGTTTGTCTCTTATAAGAAAGAAATTAAACTTGCCAATTGAAATATTTTCCGTTTAGAAGTTTTGGGAGACATTTTAAATTTCCAAAAAATAGGTAGGGATTCGATGTAGTCGATATTCAATCTTGGGTCAAATTTTTATAAGGGTACACCCTTTGCAACAAATGACCGAATTCAGTGTACTGACAAAAACTATGTGGAAGCTTCCAGAAGGGGTGTAGCAAAATATTTTTTCTTTCATTAGAAAATAACTAAACTAATCAAACTTAAATGTCCTTCAGCAGTCTGTTTAGAAGTTATTGGAGAAGTAAGATTTTTCCAACAATAGGTCATTTTGCATGGTAGGAACAAGAAGTTGTGAGGCTATTCAGCCCATTTACAATCACCATTACTTAGTTTTGGAAAATTTGAACACTGGCAAATTTCCACAGGGATCAGTTAAGATTTACTCGAGTTATATTGCCCACTAGCCAATCAGCCAGCGAGACGGACGGACAGGGCTTAATCGTCTTAAAGAGTCCTAAAATTACTTAGGTTCTAACACGACTCATCTAATAATTTAATCTTTTTCTTGCATCAAATTCTATATACCATCACTAGAGTGTTCAAAACCGAAACCAAAACCAGTCAAATCGGTTTTTTTTCTCCGAAACCGTATGGCAGTTTTTTCAAAAATTCCGATTTCAAATAGCCGGTTTAACCGGTTTTTTGATGTCGGTTAACCTACTTTTCCAAGATGAGTATTTTCACTGAACATTTCCAGTTTAATTCCAGGCAAATTGGCATAAAAGGTTGTTTATGCTTATCCGATATTCTATGGGCAAGTCTCAAAGGATCATTGAAATTTCCTTATGCAGTACGAAAATTTGTTTGTAAAATACTGCTAGATGAATGTTTTCTCTCTTCATTAAAAGAAGGGATGCCGTTTTTAATTATATAGTAAAAATTTCAATTGTCATTATCTCCTAAACTATCATCATACAGTAGTTGTGAAATCACTAAGATATAGTTGGGATCACAACATGTAATGGCTGGGAAGGTGTCGGTATTGATATAAAAAAACTTTAAATGCAGTTTGAATATTTGCAATGGGGGTTTCCTTGTCCGGTGGTTTAAAAGAAAAGAGAAGGGGAAATAAAAAACACGGGGATCAATCAGAATTCAATGTTCAAAGAACTTTTATTCCTCTTAACAATATTACCTTTTGTGTGATGGTATAATATACGGGGGGTACAAAATGGATAGAGGGGCAATACCGACTATTTTCAGTGGAGTTAAACTATACTGTGTGGTGTTGAATTCAAACGACAACTAAAACTTAAGAAACTACTTGTACGCGACCTAGCTGTAAGTGAGCAGAAGATATTGGAAAATAACACTGATAGAATCACTAGAGTGAGAGCGATTTCCAATGCAGTGAGGGCAATAAAAATAAGAACGTTAAATGCAATGGCATGAACACAGTTATCTCCTAAACCAAGTGTCCGTTCGCAAAACAGTTTTTAGGAAAATCACCAAGATACAGTTGGGACCTCATCTTGAAATATATTGTGGTCTCACCTTGAAGTGAGTGGAATGCCGTCGATATTCATATAAAAAACTTTAATTGCCTTTATCTCCTATACTAAGCGTCCAATTGTAAAAAGGATGTTAATTTGTATAATAACTTCTGTTTGGATGAACTGATCATTCTGGGATTTAAATAAAATAAACTGAATTCAAAAGATCTAACAAATTGAAAAAATGCTAAGTTGACTTAGCATACTTTAGAATAAAGGTATATATATTCATATTTAACTCACATATTAATCGAAACTCGAATTGTTGGAAAAGCTATTTTTGGAAAACCGGAAACCTGTTTTCTAAAAAATTTAAGTATTTGAACACTATAACCATCACGCAACCAAATGTTTGGAAACTTTGCACAAGTTATTATATTCTCAAATATACTTACGGTATTGCAGATGGCCTACATGGCCACGCCCACTTTAGAAATCGAGTAATAATATCAATACACCGAACGCCAACGTGTCCAAATTCTACATTAGGTAAAGCCATAGTAGAATAAAGTTATGGAGAAAAAAAATCTGGAAGTCTAGCCACGCCCCATCTGGTACCGCCCACTTTGGATATCGATTAATAATATCAATACACCCAACTCTACCATGCCCTAATTCTTAATTTAGTAAATAAAGTTTTGGATAATATATCTGGAAGTCTAGGCACGCCCCTTCTGGTACCTCCGATACCGATCTGGTACCACCCACTTTAGAAATCGAGTAATAATGTTAAGACACAAAATTTGTCGTGCATAAATTCTGTATTTGGCTGTCTAAACAAGAATAAAGTTTTAGAGAAAAAATCTGGAAGTCTAGCCACGCCCCTTCTGGTTTCTTCCATTTAAATGCACCACTCCGCCCACTTTAGCAATCGATAAATATTATTAATACACTAAACCCGATTGTGACCAAATTCTGCATTTAGTAAAGAAAACCAGGATAAAGTTTTGCTGAAAAACTGGAAGACTTGTCACGTCCCTTTTGGCACCTCCCATACAAATGTATCATTCCGCCTTTTTAGAAATCGAGTAATAATATCAATATACTAGAAAATTTTATGTTTTACTGAAGATGAGGGTATATGTAAGTCGGTTTTCCCGAGTGAAGCTTTCTTACTTGTTAAAAATTACATGATCCATATGTGGCCCTTAATTATTTTGATACTGCGCAAACCTGAAATGGAAATTTTCAATGACAGGTGATAGTGTTTCTTGAAATGTTCTGCATTTCGTTGCGACTATGTTCCTTTAATTCCTTGAGACTTAACTCAAAACTTAATTTCCCTTTACACTCCATGAATGAGGTATGGGATAGCTTCTCGCGTTGTTGTGAATTAACCATTTAATGACGAGAGCGAAATAGTGAAAATTTCCTAGATATTTTATTAGTACGGCATAAAATTTAGTTAAAAAACGATTTTTGCATAAAAAAAGCAAGACGGAAAATTTCAGAAAAATATCTATTCTTACTGATGTTATGACGACTGTGACTATATGGTAACAGCTTTAAAACAGGTAAATAAAAATAACCAAGTACAAAATAATTCATGCAATACGTTTTTGTGATATTTGACATTCTTCTCAAATAACAAAAACTAAAAGTCTTTGATATATCAATTTTAAAACAACCGACGTCCGATCGGAAGGCGGTAAATCAAGAATGAAAGATCAAAGCATGCTTTGATGAAATCAAAAAAGACCAGTACAGAAATTTCAGTCAGTTAAACTGACTGATAAATACCATCACCCAATATAAGATAATGTTTAAGTCTTGTGTTATTGAAATTAACCGATTTGTAATTAAAACCAGTTAGAAAGTTTCAGTCGGGCAACCCGACTTACATTTACCCTTACCCTCAGTAAAATAAATAATTTTCTATTATATTGATATTATTACCTTATTTCTAAAGTGGGCGGAGTGGTACATTTGTATGGGAGGTACCAGAAGGGGCGTGTCTAGACTTCCAGATTTTTCCTCCAAAACTTTATCCTGCTTAAACTTTACCAAATACAGAATTTGGGCACGATCGCGTTAGGTCTCTTAATAATATTAATAGATTTCTAAAGTGGGCGGTACCAGATGTGTATGGGAGGTACCAGATGGGGCGTGGATAGACTTCCAATTTTTTCTCCAAAACTTTATCCTGTTATAGCTTTACTAAAAAGAGAATTTGGTTCCGATCACGTTTAATTTATTGATATTTTTTCATCATCTCTATAGTGGGGGGAAAGGTAGATTTGTATGGGAGGTACCAGAAGGGGCGTGGCTAGGTTTTCAAAATTGTTTCCAAAACTTTATCCTGTTATAGCTTTACTAAATACAGAATTTGGGGACGATCCCGTAGGGTGTATTGATATTATTACTCGATTTCTAAAGTGGGCGGAATGATGTATTTGTATGGGAGGTACCAGAAGGGGCGGGGCCATGTAGCCCATTTGCAATACCGTAAGTAGTTTTGAGAAAATAATAACTCCTGCAAAATTTCAAAAGATTTGGTTGCGCCTTTCGAAAGTTATCGTGCGAACCAGCCGAACAGCCACCAGACAGACAGACAGACAGACAGATAGACAGACAGACGGACATGGCTCAAACGACTTAAAAAGTCATGAATCGAATTTGGTTCAAAGATGTTATGTTAAGTATTTTTATACCATCACCCTTAGGGATGAGGGTATATATCATTTGATACGACCCAAAAGTGTAACACATAGAAGGAGTCACTTTAGACCCTAGGTTTCTTTGAACCAAATTCGATTCATGACTTTTAAAGTCGTTTGAGACATGTCCGTCTGTCTGTCTGGTGGCTGTCCGGCTGGTTCGCACGATAACTTTCGAAAGACGCAACCAAATGTTTTGAAATTTGGCACGAGTTATTATTTTCTCAAAACTATTTACGGTATTGAAAATGGGCTACTTGGCCCCGCCCCTTCTGGTACCTCCCATACAAACCTACCTTTCCGCCCACTATGGAGATGGAGAAATAATATCAATAAATCAAACGTGATCGTACCCAAATTCTATTTTTAGTAAAGCAATAACGGGATAAAGTTTTGGAGAAAAAAATTGGAAGTCTATCCACGCCCCATCTGGTACCTCCCATACACATCTGGTACCGCCCACTTTAGAAATCGATTAATATTATTAAAAGACCTAACGCGATCGTGCCCAAATTCTGTATTTGGTAAAGTTCAAGCAGTATAATGTTTTGGAGAAAAAATCTGGAAGTCTAGACACGCCCCTTCTGGTACCTCCCATACAAATGTACCACTCCGCCCACTTTAGAAATAGGGTAATAATATCAATACACTAGACACGATCGTGCCCAAATTCTGTATTTTGTTATGTTATAGCAGGACTAAGTTTTGGAGAAAAATTGGAAGTCTAGACACGCCCCTTATGGTACCTCCCATACAAATGTACCTTTCCGCCCACTTTAGGGATGTACTAATAATATCAGTACACCCAAGGCAATCGTGCCCAAATTCTGTAATTAGTAAAGCTATAACAGGATAAAGTAATGGAGAATAAATCTGGAAGCCTAACCACACCCCATCTCGTACCTCCCATACAAATGTACCACTCGCCCACTTTAGAAATCGAGTAATAATATCAATATAATAGAAAATTAGTTGTTTTACTGAGGGTAAGGGTAAATGTAAGTCGGGTTGCCCGACTGAAACTTTCTAACGGGTTTTAATTACAAATCAGTTAATTTCAATAACTCAAGACTTAAACAATATCTTATATTGGGTGATGGTATTTATCAGTCAGTTTAACTGACTGAAATTTCTGTACTGGTTTTATGTTTATTTCATTGCGTGCAATATCTAACGCTGTCAACGTTACCATATGGTAACAGTTCACAACTAACGGCACCTACTTGTTTACCGACGAATGCGAACGTGACTGTTTGAGAAGGTCTTACTATACATGTCGATTGACTCGACACTTATATTGCGAATTTGCTGTCAACAACATTCGAGGGGACCAGACAATGAAATAAATTTTTTTTTTAAGATGGCAAGAGCCATGTGTTGAATTTGTGGTCTCCCGCATGGTAGTCGCGTGTTGTAACCACTATGCCACTCCCGTCACTAGAGACACTTTTTAAAAACTTTACTTTTAAGATATCCCTAAAGAAAACAGGATAAAAAACAAAAACAGGATAGGTTTTTGGTTAATGTCGTCTCTTTTGGATATAATTTTTTGGCCACAAATTTCGCGAACTGCACTCAATAAGTAGGAGGAGGTGTAGAATGCCGTCATATTTTGTAAAACTACTATCGTCGATTATATTTCTTTGCACTATAGTCGAAGAATCGTTGTTTCGATAGTACTCGGGTACACATAACACGAGTACATAACGCCATTGCACTGAAATCCCATTTCCTGCTCTTGTCTTTCATGACCCGTCCGCTCAACCCTGCCGTGGCTGCTCGACGCAGCTACCGATTCAAATGTAAACGAACTTTTGGTATACCCTGTTGTCCAATTTAAGTTAGTAAAATTTAATCTCCAAAACAAGAAAACAATATAATCGCATTAAGTTATCACACAATCCTCGTATAAAGCGTCATTTAAGGTAAATCACAATTCCAAATCTTAGTCACATACTCGTTAGCTCGACATTAGCAGTCTGTAGACAGAGTCTCGTATTGTGTTTCTTTTTTGTTTGTTGTAAATTTGACAGTAATCACTTTTTTTTGTTGGGTCTGTGTCATTTATTTATATTTTTATGAGGATTTTTTTTTTGTTTTTTTCGGGTGCGGCTATGTTTCCTTGATCCGGACTTAAGATTAAGTGCTATTTATGAAAACCGCTCAGGTAATTTCCGATATTAAATGTGCGTGTTAATTGTCTGGTGACGTCTTGAGTCAAAAAAAAACATGGGATGCTTTTTGTGTGTTAATAACAAATTTAAGGAATTCGCAGTAAATATCGAAACATGCGGTGATGTGCGCATCAGAGTCTTGAATTCTACAAACGATATAATAAAATTTTTTTAAACTTTGCAATATTCGTTTGTAATTAGATTATTTAAATGGGCACCAGATGTTGTCATGATTCCATTCTTTTGCGTATTGTGCGAGCTTAAGAGTAAAATGTTGTAATTTTCCATCATTTCTATGAAACAATGCCTTCAAAATTGAAGCGTGTCAGTGGCAGGGTAATGCGTATTTTTATTTCTTAATTGCAAATCAGTATTAATATGCACATATACCGACTTGAATCTACACGACTAAATCTCAACACACTCTTGCATGATTTTCATGCATGTTCTCATTCTGACACATCTGCATTAGTCAACTGACAAGTTTTATAATCACCTTTTTTACGCTTCCTCAATTTATTGCATTCTAATTCCTATGCTAATCACTTTCACTCTCAAACAATAAACCAACAAAGTAATTAACATTTTTGTTCGTAGTGTCATCGAGGCCCCTGCTTGATCTATTTCTAAATTGATATCGAACTAATTATCATCAATTATAATTAAACGCAATGTGATTTATTTTAAAATGTAAAACAAATGAGGGTTTGTTTTTTTTTGTGTGTATTAAAGAAGTGCAACAGATTACATACATACACCGACATTGTAAATAAATCACTGAGATTTACAAAGAATTCGGTATGCATGTGGGTAGTTTTGCATTTTTTTTTTATTTCCTGCATTACATTTTAATGACTTAAAACCACAGATGGTGTTAGCGCAAAGCGATTTACAGTGGCAGGGACATCGATATCTACATATATGGGGGTGGACTTATAAGAGATGAGAACCCACAGAACACAACAACATTCAGATTATTCGCAAATATCCAATAATCGAAAATATTTTTCATTTAAATAATTTAAATTATATATGAGTTTGTGTGTATGTGTGTGTGTACAATGAGAATATATAATGATGCATATATATTTTGTGTATATACGAGGAGTTGCCATGAACGTTTTAACCCGTATAACAATATATGTAGCCACAGTTAATGGAGATACTATTTTATGTCATACCATATTATAAATACCCGGAAATAGTAACGAACTTAAAACTTTGCATGGGGTAATTCCACGTAAAACGGCCCTAAACATGACAAATATTATTTACTTATTTTCAATAAAAGTCGGTCAATGGATGTCTACAAGAGACCGACAATTATGTACAAATGGAGAAACTTTCAAATTGTTTTATTTTTATCACTTTTTTAAAACCTTGAAATCAGCATGTACCGAACTTTCTGCTTTCCTTCCTTATATGTTTGAACTAACTTTGAGGTTGGCTGCTGGCTCACAACATCCTTTGTGGTGGCAGTTTGGCAACGTTGTTCGTGATATTTTTAATCATAAATAGCGGCAGATAGTTAGCGACGAACCCTGATGGTTTGGCTAGCCACCCTCCTCCAGGTCCTTTACAGGCTATAAAAAAACACGAGAAAGAAAAAGTAACACACGGAACAAATGTTCACGACCCCCGCAAACGAAATAAGGACCATGATTTATGGATATGCACCTGGAACGTCCGGATGCTCGCGACGTAAAACTTGCGACATCTATTACAGCTGCCATGCCTAAAAGCACGAATTAGGATGTGGATTTGTAGTTGGCGAAAGACTCAGACATCTTGTCTCGCGATTCAATCCTGTTAGTGATCGAATAGCCGCAATTCACATCAAAGCGAAATATTTCCACATCACGCTGATTTGTGCTCATGCCCCGACGGGATATGGCTGGTTAGCTTCGCAGCGGGAAGGAACGTGGTGGTGAGCGGAACCAGATTCCAGCACAAAGATATCCACAAGGCAACTTGTCTATCCCCCGATCAAACACCAACAACCAAATTGATCATATGGTAATTGATGGCAGTCATGCAACTAGTCTCAAGGACGTTCGTGTGATCCGTGGTGCTAATATTGGCTCGAATCATCACCTGGTTGCAGCCAAAGTGCTCACAAGATTAAGTATAGCAAAAACGCATGTAACCAAACACAAAGAAAGCTGGACATCGCGAAGCTGCAAACCCCAGAGATAGCTACTGCCTACTCCAACCAGCTCTCCCAACTACTACGACACAACGCTTCTGCTTTTGACGTTCTCGATACACAGTGACAGCATATTACGCATTCCATGGCAATCGTCGCAACAACCGTGCTAGGATATGAAAACGATGAAAACGATAGGATATATGGTACGATCAAGAATGTCGCTTAGCGTCTGTGGAACAGGATGGTGCTTATAGAGCAACGTTACAGCCAATTGTTACCCGGGTTGTTAGGGAACGGCACAAGGAGACTGTTTTACTGTCTCCACACACAGCTATTTAAGCGATAAAAACGTCAAATGAACAGGAGAATGAGGATATTGAGCAATACAGGGATTGAGGTGAGGCCCGAAAATTTTATCAGAAAGGAAAAACAAAAGGCTATGGTAATGGGCTCCTCTGCTGAAAGGACAAGGATAGAAATCTGTTTACAGATATGCTGCATATATGGACAGAACAGAAGCCAGCGCACTACTGCCAATTGCCGAAGACGGCTTAGATTGCCCACCACCAAGTCAGCGGCTGAAAAATATAGCGGCTGAAAAATAATAAAGCAGCAGGTGCCGACGGACTTCCGTCAGAGATCTTCAAATCCTGTGGCGAGGAGCTGAAAACGAGCATGCACCAGCTTTTACGCACGGTTTGGCTTAACGAGTGCATGCCCGATGGGGGGAATCTAAGCTTATTATGTCAGTCTTTTACCTATGTCGAGTGTTCTATGTAAAAGACTAAAACAATATCCAACCCGATCAGGCCATATCAGTGTGGCTTTGGACCTGAGCAATCAACAACTGACCAGATATTCACACTTCGGCAAGTCCTAGAAAATACCTAATAGATTGATATCGACACGTACCATCTTTTAGTTAACTATAAAATTGGCTTCGATGAAGCCATGGCTGAGCTTGGTATTCCAGCGAAGCTGATACGCCTTTGCGGAATGACGCTGTTTGACACGAAGTCTTCAGTGAAGATTGGCAAGAAACTTACGGAGCCATTATATAAAAGTCGGTCGGCCTATCGTGTGACCTCTTCAACATAGTGATGGAGATGGTAATGAGGAAAGCTGTAGTAAACACGAGTTGCACGATATTCAACAAAAGCCATATTCTAGTCGCGTACGCTGATGACGTAGACATGTATACAGAAGGAATCAGCGAAAATAGGTATAATAGTGAACGAGGACACAACGAAGTAATTAGTTTCAACGACCAAAGAATCTACACGTTTGGGAAACTGCATGAACGTTGAGAGCTATAATTTCGACGTGGTCCAAATCTGCGTACTATCGGAATAATCGTGTAAAAATTTGAGCTCACCGAGTCTGTAGGAGGTGTGAAAACACCAGTGCATGGGCGTACAGCTCGTACTGCTGAAAATATTGGCTTCGGTGCTGAGGCACATTTTCACCTCAGTGCATTCGTCAATAAGCAGAATTTCCGGATTTGGGAGAATACTAGATCACGTGGTGGCGATGTCTTTGGGGTTATTTAAAACAGAAGGTGTACGTCGATAAGCCAGCAACAATTCAAGAACTAAAGGATGAGATAATTCGGCACATTAAAGGCATAGAACCTCAATTATGCCTCAGCGTCATCGAAAATGTGGACCATCAGATGGAGGTGTCCGGCCAAGGTCGCGGCAGCCATTTGGCCGATATTTTGTTCCATACATAATTAAAGCAATATTATCATAATAAAAAGAAATTACAAAAATTTCCTAAACAATTTGTTTTTTATTCAAAATCAACATCGGTACTTAAAATTTAACCACCCTTTATCTACATAGGCTCCGCCATTATCAAAACAAATAATGTTATCCTCGAAATCCGGAGAAGAATCCTGCTTGCTAGTAAATGCTACAACCGTCTAAGCGAGCGGTTAAATGAGGATCGAAAAATTACTGGGTGTCGGTCATACATTTTACCCCTCTATTTGCGACTCCAGTGCAGTTGGGGGGCTTGTTGTGGATTTGTTTCCCCTTGTATCCCCTTCCCCACCACTTTTGACCTCGAAGCGCAGCCATTTTTCCCACAACACCTCCCCCATTTTTTGGCTCATGAATTGTGCATCCTAACTAAACACAAAATATGGGGTGAGCTGTTAAATGTGTTGATACACCTAATTTAAAGTCGACCAGGTTAAAAGTACGCCAGCCATTGCATGTTTGTCGGTGCCCAAAACCAAATAATTTAGTTACAGCTTCCGGCTCACGGTCCCACGGTCTTCTTAGGAGTTGGCTGCCTATCCCGATGCATCTATAATTCATGTGCACTCTTGTTATTTATCGTTAAATACCATGGCTTACAAAGTTTCAACGATACTCTCGAACTTTGTACTGTTTAATTTTCCGAAGAAATTAACATAGATACAATTGAATGTTACATATCAGAATGCCTGAATTTAATTGCAATTTTGCCTGGCCATACTGTAACGTTGTTTTATAATCAATTGAAAATAAATTAAGTGTAATCTAAAAGACCATACAATTACGCATACAAACATACCTTTAGTATATACATGCTGTATATGGGCAAATATATGGTATGAGAAAACGTATGTGGTAGAAATATTAAGTACAAAAAATTTGCCCACAATACTATCATCAATAAATCAATAAAATAAAAGATATTTGCCAGAAAGTTCATTAAAATTAATCAAACAAATATAGTCATAAAAGTACAGAAATTTCAGTCAGGTAAACTAACTTGTAAATACCCTCATCTTATGTATGATAGTGTTTAAGTCTTATGTTACTAAAACTAACCGATTTTTAATTGAAGTTTTTTTAATTGAACTTCTTATAGAAGTTCATAGTTTTAGAACACGAATGAACTGATGATTACTATTGCTATGTAGTTTGTACTTATTTTTTTAACCACCTGTGTATGTTTATAATTGTAAATGAATATTGCATCGGTACATACATAAATATACTTATATGTGATGCAACAATTGCAAATTTTAAGCGAGTAGGCTTCGCAGTGGACAATGATAATTATAGGATACGTAATGTGATATGCTGACAATGGATTTGTAAATAAAAATTAACAAATTGCTGGACAACATGATGGCAACCAAATGGTGGTGGTAATGTAAATACAAGTACGATTGGCAGCGATTGATTGAAACGTATATTAAGAAAATTATAGACTACCGCATTATGGCAGTGAATTTTTCAAACGGCAACGAATTCCAGCTAATTAAAGTAACTTTAGCCTGACGTTTAATTTTAAGTATAGTGAACTTTATACCTACAACACACATTATGTAGCAACCAATGCAGAAAATCGTACAGTTTAAAAAAAATCATAATTATTCAAAAGCACAGCCTTATTTGTATTGCTGCACTTTCGAAAGACTGTTAGATGCGTTTACAACATTATCATCTGTGTACACTTGTGTTACCGCACGATATGGCAATATCAGTAACACAGTTATATGTAATAAATTAAATCTATTTAAACATTGTATAGTTTGAAGCAATTTAACACTTGCCAAGTCAACAGATATTTGCTACTGATTGGCGCCGTAATAAAGTACTCGCGCCACCTACAGTTCATATCATTGTATGTGTGCTTACACATTTGTACACACATCGGCACAGGCAGGCAGATATTATTTGTCTACCATATGGAATATGGCAAATGTTTGAATGCATAAACATTTCGTTTGCATTTTAATAGGTATTTATTTGTTTGCCACGAATGCCAATATATATTACCTAAAGCGTTAATATTAACTTTTATAACACAGAGCAACAGCCAATCCGGGGGGTTACAAATTCCCAGTCAGTATGAAGGTACTAGGTCAGTATAGCTGGCCTGAGAACACCAATATTGATGTTTTTTTTCTCAGGCGAGCTAAATCGTTTTGGTCCGTACAATCCCATTGTTGATACACATCAACTAAGGCAGGATATTTGCAAAGGAGATGCTCGGTAAGATGCTAACACATCTCTTATATCTGAAAAGTGAAAAATCATTACCGAAATGACATTCAGGTAAACCTACCAGAAAGGGTCAGTCGAAATAGCCCATACCCAGCAAACAAAATGTTCAGACATAGCTCAGATATCGGTACGACTTAAAAAAAACTTAATTTCCCTGTGCACCCCATGAATAAGGTATGGGATAGCTTCTCGCGTTGTTGTGAATTAACAAGCTTTCTATTTTTAGATTCACAACTGACGGAACCTACTTGTTTATCGACGAATGCGAACGTCACTGTTTGAGAAGCTCTTACTAGACACGCCGATTGACTTGACACTTAATACTGCGAAGTTGCTGTCAACAACATTCGAGGGGAGCCGACAATGAAAGAAGCAACTTTTTTTAAGATGACTGGAGCCAGGTTTGAACCTGCGATCTCCCGCATGGTAGTCGCGTGTTCTATCCACTATGCCACGGCCGGTCCCAGATATTGGTACGACAGTCGACAAAATCTTCCGATATCAGACACGAAGTCTGACCGACGCAGCTGAGGGAAATCTGAAAGATTTCTGAATGTTAATCGATAGAAATTTGATGTTTTGTTACGAATTTTGACCGATTTTCGGATGTTCTTGCCGACGCATCGTACCGATTTCTGCCCAAAGTCTTTAGGAAAACATCTTCCGATATCGGAAACGCAATCTGACCGAAATCGTAGACACGATGTCTGACCTACTCAGCCGAGGGAAATCTGATGTACGCCATGCCTGAATGTAAATCGTAGGAAAATCTGAAGGGAAATTCGTTGTCTCTTCAATAACATTTTGTTGTTTCCTCCGACACAGAGTTCCGAAATCACAGCGGACTCGATCAGATATGCAAAATAAATAAAGTTTCCCTTCAACGAGTCGTGCCGAATTATGCACGATATCGGTAAGAAGAGTTCAGACAATGTGTAGACGTGTCTAATGTCTGCAAGTGTCGGAGCTTTTGTTTTGCTTAGTAGTTAATTCTGAGTCACACTCTCACAAGCGTACATCTCATGCAAAATATGACTGATTTCGGTGTACTTTAGCAAAATGTATTTGTGTTAAACTATAATGGTCAATTCACTCATTTGTATGGGAGGTACCACAAGGAGGATTCGAGGCTTTGATGGTTTATCTACTATTACAAAATAATTAAACGCACCAAATTCAAATATCCTCCAGTTATCCCTTTGGAAGTTATAGAAGAAATATTAATAGTCCAAAACAAGATAATTTTGTGTAGTAGGTAGCAGGAGTGGTGGGGCTACTACATTTTCATAATGTTTAGTTAAGGTTTACTCGAGTTATCCTGCCTAGCAGCCAGACAGAAGGTCATGACTCAATCGTATTAGAAAAAACGTACACACGGTTTTATCGTCGGCTGAGGCAAGTCCAGTCGTCCGACCCTCAAAATCTTACGGAATAATTACTCAGTATATTTTCCCTGACAAGGGCAAAATTAACAGTATTGTTTTTGGATGGTGTAATTCAAACTTATAATCTACTAGATAAAGTATTTAGATACGAAAAAATTCATATTCGGATTCAGTGATAGCGATGTTGTCTTGTCCGGTAATTTGTAACCAGGACGATTTCAGTTGATTGACAACTCTATGATTGCAATGACAGGTTTCGAGACTCAGGTCGATTTAAGATAATCGGAAAGTTTACGAATCGTTCGATTTGAGGTTATCGGAAACTTCATATTATATTCCCAAAATTGTAGAGGTCTGATCTGGTCAGGATGTTTCGGTACTCAGGAACGTAGTAATTAGGGTACCTTCGATAATGTAGGTTCGTACCAACAATACGGCAGCGTACTGATGATTCGGTTTCGTCGGTCGTGTCGATGAATATCAGCTTGGTAATTCGGAGATTCGGTTTAATGTCAACAATTCAGGGATTGTTAAATGTGTTGTGAGTTTTAATCGCCAAACTCCTCCAAAGATGGCACTAGTTGGTTTTGTTGATTTATTTTGAGGTGTTGATAAATCATGTTTTTTTGCCTTGGTCCTTGCGCAATTTGGATTTTTGTAGTGGAATCATCTATGATGAGTTTTGTTGTCTAGAGAACTCGATAGTATTTGAAAAGTAATTTTTCATCGAAGTTGATTTTGCCGGGAATCGAACCCGGCACCTTCAGATTGCAAATCTACGTCGCTTCCACTGAGCTATCGAAGGCCACGCTTTCGTCGGTAAATCAGTTTGGTATCCGCAACTCAATATCGTGTTCATTTCTCCAGTATATTCGTGTACCAGAACGAAATCTGTGCAACCGGTATAACTCCGGTATGACCAACCGGAGTCAGATTCAACAGACTGAACTCAGATTCAATAGACCGAAGTCTTATTTGACAAACCGAAGTCTGATTAATCAAAAGAATATTTCCTTCGATAAATTATTGCCCTGAGAAGGACAGGGGAGATCGGGTATAGAGCAACTAAGCAACAAACTTCGCTGCGGTAGCAACCGACCAATTTAGCAATTAACGTGGAGCTCTCGATGTCGCATCACACTGCATCGATTAACACTTTTTATTGTGGTGTCGTTTCCTAAATGTGTTTGCTTTAATAACTATTGTCGAAGATTGTAAGTGGCCGATCGCATGGTTGAAGTTGTTGTTATTCGTCCTTTGTTGTCCTTGAAGTAATTGAAAGTGTATGCAGATTAGCCGGGATCGGCCGTGGCATAGTGGGTAGACCACGCGGCTACCATGCAGGAGATCCATGGTTCGATTACCGACTCTGGCCATCTACATTTAACTTTTATTGCCGGCGCCCTCGTCAATCGGCATGTCATGTAGAAGCTACTGAAATTCGCATTCGTAGATAAACAACTGGTGCCGTTTGTTGTGAATGTAAAATAGAAAGCATGTTAATTCAAGACAGCGCGAAAAGTGTTGTCTTTTTTATGCAAGTTAGGATGGTTGGTGCATTCAAGGGTAAATAAAAGGCGAGTGTATTATTGGTGGTTAAGGGTTAAATAAAGGGCGTTACACTTTTCGTATCAAATGATATTTACCCTCATCCCTAAGCCCTTCTGAACCGCCGCCTCGGCTGTTCGGTGTTGCCTTCTATCAAAAAAGTGTAGATAGCTGTCAATAAGAGCAAACCCTGGTCACCGGAGTAATAGCCGCATGTTGTAACCATCAAGCCGCAGTCGGTTCCATAGCCTTAACAATTGCGTACATATCGTACTACTCGCATTACACCAGTCACTGATATTTAGGGGCCAACTCTATTATTTACGCCTACAAAGTTCATACAATTCAATACATCAACAACCTTCATTTAGGAACTGACGTATTTTCCTCTGTTTGACAATGACTTCATTAACATTATACGACGTACAAATACCACTTCACAAACACACCCACACACCTCATTTCAGTGCGTCCTTAACACCAGTTCAAACTTATGATTGGGCATCAAATTTCACTGCACGCAATAACGCTTATGTTATTAAGTGTTCTCTTTTGTTTTGAAATGAATCACGACCAAAGAACATAGTTTGTTTTTACAACTTTTTCCCCCTTTTAGCACATTCTTTTCTAAGTCTTCTACTGCAGTTGATCAAATCCAAACAACAGAACAGGTGAAACTAATTCCAATCGACCAATGAATCAACTTGCTAACATAGAAAAAACTTTTTTATTCTATCATGTTTTTTTTTCAACGAAAAATTTTACTCATTTGGCCGAGCTTTATAAGGTACAAATAGAAATTGTTCTGATATTGAAACTGAAGACAATGAATGGTTTTTGTTTTGTAATTTGCACTAAGCGCCGATAGAAACTTCTCATCGCCTGGCAAATAAAGTCATAAAACTTTTTTATTGCAAACAAAAAAAAACAGAAAGAGAAACAAATACTAAAACAGAAACAAATACTAAAAAGTTATCAGACGCTACATAAAGTATTACAGCGATACATTTTAAGATTTGAGGGGAGTGCTATTTTCATTTCTAATAAGCTAAACAAATACCAAATGTTAAAATCAAAATACGTTATTAATATTAATTTTCGTGAGATGAGATGAAACGACTTTATCAGATAAGTGGCAGATCGATGTTAACTGCTAATTAACATACATATAGTAAGGCGTATATATTATTTTACTCCATATATATGATGGCATATATTTACTAGATAATGTCAGTCAGTGTCATCCCGCAAAATCGTATCAGCTTTGCGGGTATACCAAACTCAGCCGTAACATCTTATAATTTCCGTTGTATCGGACTGTCGAATGCAGCTTTGTAATCGAAAAACAAAAGGTAGGTGCCGATCTGCATTTCTTTGATTGTCTCCAGTATTTGTCCTAGTGTGAATATCTAGTCAGTAATGTATTTGCAAGGTCTAAAGACACACCGATAAGGTCCAATCACGTTCGCTAGAATGGACTTTCACATAATTGAAATTTTTTCGTCATAACCCAGTGTGGTCGTTGGCTATTATTAATTCCATAACTTAATTTTGAATGATATTAACACTTGAAATTTTTTATAAAGATCGAGGAAGGTTAAATCGAGTTAGCATGCCTACCAGCCATCCAGACAGACGGACATGGCTTAACCGTTAGTACTTTAGTACTGAAACGAATTTGGTCTTAAGGTACTTGGAGTCTAACAAAATATCAAAGAATATATACCCTCAACCTTAAAGGTGAGGGTATAAATATGTTACAAGATTTTGCAGATTAAACTCAAGTCATTTATCTAGACAACCAACATTTTTAGATGATTCTCACCAAATTTATGAGTGACAACATATTAACGCACTAAATTTCTTGTAATACAGCTTAAGTTTTTTCTTATAAACGGAAAGAAATTGTGCTACGAACACAATTCGCTTTTAGATATTCGAAGGCAGAGAAATAAATGAACTGTTGTCTTGTATTAAATGTCAGTGTCATGAACAAATTTGGCAGTGACTACAACAACAAATGAAGCTAAAGTATAACGTGAGTTACTCGTACGTCATGTAGTTGCTTACGAACTGTGGATACAATATACACGTGTGTATGAAAAATTTAACGTATGTATTGTATGCTTTCCAGGGGAGAAGTTGACGAATTCCTAGGCATCTAAGGCCTTTATTATTTCTTCGTAATTATAGAAAGGAAACTGTCCTTCGAAATCAACGAAATATAATCGGCAAAAAAGCTCAATGTCGCCTTATATTGCTGTAGAAAAGCAACTGGAGCGCAGTGGGATATATATTACAACTGATAAGCGATCCGTTACTTACTTACTTAATTTCCCCTTACACCCCATGAATGAGGTAAGGGATAGCTTCTCGAGTTGTTGTGAATTACCACGCTTTCTATTTTTGGATTCGCAACTAACGGCACCTACTTGTTTTTCGACGAATGCGAACGTCGCTGTCTGAGAAGTTTATATTAGACATCCCGATTTACTCGATACTATACTAAGAAAGTTGCTGTCGACAACATCGAGAGGGCTGGCAATGGCAGAAAATTAGAGATTACTGAAGACAGGAAACGAACCGTGGATTCGCAGGTCATACTCCATGCCTATTGATATTGGGGCTAGGAAGTGTTTAAAGCCGACCTTGGGCTTTACGATTTAATTGTCTATCTCTGAATTGTCTAACCGAGTGAACTAAATACATACTGTATACGACTTCAAGAGGAACGTAACCGCCAAGATACCTGCCAGGGAGGAATGAATTGACAGAGTACCTGAAAATAAAAACTTTTCTATATAGCCGGTTTGAAGCTAGCTCGCCTTCCCGTGCTTCGGATTACACTGTAGAGAATTAAATCCAGGCATAGCAAATACATATTTTACCAGCTACTTGAAGAGTCTGTAAGGAAAGTAGGAATGTAAATTAGCAACACTACGAACTCGCAAAGAATTTGCTAGCATCGGTGCGCCACTTTCCTTAAGCAGGCTTTGTTTCAAGAAAGCGGCAGTAAGACAATCCAATGACAGATAGACAGATCCTGTAAGGTATCTAGACAAATTTGTCTTGATTTGGCCATAAGTCTTCAAAATCTACTTGCGAGAGCACAGGCTGTGAAATATTTGCGGAGGAGTTGAATTTTCAACTATCACTGTAGCATAGTTCAGACCGAAATAGCCTTCATTAGAATAGCCGTAAAGAAAACTCATTATCGCGCGACATCAAGTTGCAATATACATATTCTTACGGATATTAATGCGTCTATCGTATCCATGGAGAACATGTACAGAACTTCTAGAAATGATCAAGAATGCCAGTCGTCTCTTGAGGAGATACCGAGACATTCGACGGCTACCCTCACATGGGTTCCATGACATGGGGACATATATGGTAACCAAAGGACCGATACATTGGTAAGGTCGACCAACACCATGAACTCGGGCGAAGATTACGGTCTCAATGGTGTTCCTCTCATAAGGGGAAACAGGTATCATTGCTTAGGAGTTATGGTTGCGAGAAGCCACTAGTACGGCGATCAAACAAATTTGGAGTACAATGGATATACAAAGGACATGATTTGTGATGAACCGGTCTGTGGCCGATTGGTAGATACGCTAAGAGGTTAAAACATCCCTACAACGATTTTGGAGAAGCTGCGAAGATGAGGAAGAAGATGAGATCACGGAGCATCTTCTATGTCACTGCCCCGATTTTCGTGACCTGAGGTATGATAAGCTTGGTCATCGGACACCTGTGAACAATACCTGTTTATCAGTAGGCGATTTACGGAACATCCATGCCTTCATCAGAGAAACGAAATGGCTTGAGAGCGACATTGACCGAACAGAATAGGAATAATATGTGCGAAAATTTGGAAATGGTATCACAACGGGACTCATACTAGGACCCATGGGAGCTGTGCTGAAAGCCGCTGCAGAATTATTCTACCCTAACCTACTTAGACTAGAAAGGAAAAGACTGTGGTTATTGGGTTTTGAACGGACATTGCCTGATCGGCGAACACGCTAAATGTTACTGTTGTAACAGCTGGAGGAAGTAGCTGGGGTGATAATTCTTTATAACGATTTTTATACCATCACCCTACGGGTAGGAGGTTTGATTTGATACGACCCAAAAGTGTAACACATAGAAGGAGTCACTTTAGACTCTATGTTTCTTTGAACCAAATTCGATTCATGACTTTTTAAGTCATTTGAGCCTTGTCTGTCTGTCCGGCTGGTACGCATGATAACTTTCGAATCACGTAACCAATTGTTTTGAAACTTTGCATATTTTAATATTTCCCGAAAACTACTTACGGTATTGGATATGTGTTTTGTTAATCTAAAACAGGATTAAGTTTTTGAGAAACAAGTTTAATATCCAGCCACACCCCTTCTAGTACCTTCAGTACAAATGTACCACTCCGCCCACTTCAGAAATCGAGAAATAATATGAACACAACCAACGAGATCGTGCCCAAATTCTGTATTTAGTAAAGCTTCAGCAGAATAAAGTTTTGGAGAAAGTCTAGCCACGCCCCTATTGGTCCCACCCATTCAAATGGACCATAGCATCTACTTTTGACATCGAGTAATAATATCAATACACCCAACGCGATAGTGCCAAATTCTGTATTTTATTAAGAACATTTTATGTTTTTACTGAGGATGAGGGTATATGTAAGTTGGTTTACACGCCATAAACTTTCTCACTTGTCGGCACTCGATCGGGCATGTAATCCGATTATCATACATTAATTGTTGGTAACTCTGTTTCGTTCCTTTGTAGGTAACAAGGTTGTTGTGTGTTTCAACCACCAAATTCCTCCAAAGCGCAGGGCCTTGTTGGTTTATTTTGCAATGTTGATAAATCATTTCCATTTTCCTTGGTCCTTGCGCAATATGGATTTTTTTAGTGGAAGCATCTAGGTTGAGTTTTGTTGGCTGTAGAACTCGAAAGTATTTGAAAAGTAATTTTTCATCGGCCGGGAATCGAACCCGACACCTTTGGATTGCAAATCTACGTCGCTTCCACTGTGCTATCGAAGGCCACTTAATGACTATGCATCGAGTCCAATCGCATCTGCAGTAGCTGTGGGGATAAGGTAAAGAAGAAGTGAAGAGCGTTTAGCAATTTATTTGCTATCGCCTGGCTTTAAGTAAACGACGTCTGGATTTAATGAATTCGGCCTTTCTAGGAGTTCTGACAGCTCTTGTCGCGACCGATATTCGTAGTATAGGCCATTTTGCGTATCAAAAGTTGGTGCCGATGAAAAGCAGCCAGGCCTGTAGTAATACTAGAGATCTTATGTGAGCTGGTTTTATCCGGCTGCCACCACTACTACCTTCCGAACTAAAAAAAGTGTCAAACAATATCCGTCTAACTGCAAAAAAAATGTTTTTCTAGTATGTAGCACAAAATAGACAACTATCCATGTTAAGTGAGGCATCTGTTAGTGTGAAAGGAGAACTAATTTACTATCCTAAGGAGAACTAGAGGCTAACTAGTATAATGCGACTCAGTCATAAATCCAAAGACAAAATAATCCAAATGCTTACAAACAGGTATAGAATGCATAAACAAAAATGTATCTGGAACCATCATTTGTTAGGTCCGGCATTTACTTATAGGCACCTTCATCAGAAGCGTTTCGTTATTGGCGAGACAACTCTTCACTGATTTAGTCTTAGCCTCCTCAACTATTGACTGACTATAATGCTAGATAATATTTTATTATGTATGGTATTGAACAATGTTTCTTGATTACCCAATGTATTAATTTGTATACTGCAACATGCAATGAACATTTAATACTACATTCGGTTGTCAATGGCAACTTTTAATACCTGTGTTAATATTGTTGTCTTTTATTGTCTGCTCTCCCGGTTAAGGTTAGACCAATTCAGGCCCTTCATATTCCACCTTCTGCTCTTGTTTATTTTCTTATTGCGGTTTATGTTGTTGCTGTAGCGCTGACAGTGGTAGCAACAGTAGCGGTAGCAATGTCTCTGACTACGTTAACACAACGTGTATAATGGCATTTTTATGTTGCATCACGTAACGGTCATAAGTCATGTTTAGACGAGATGTCTGCCACACAAGTCAAATCAAGGAAATTGTATACGAGCCACCGACTCCAAATAGTCTTCACTCGTCGTGTACTTCATGCAACACATCTGCCTCGATGTGACAGAACGAACGCTAGTGATGGAGAACGACGATATCCAAGAACCAAAACAAAAAAAAAAGCAAAGAAAATCGCATCGAATTTTAACCAATATTTCTTAACATTCATCCGTTTTCTTCAATTGTGACTTAAATTTTATTCCTTTTTGTTCCTAGCAACGAGCATTTAATATAACTGTTGTTGGTTTATTTGTTGGCTTTGTACGTGGCCGTTTTGTATGGAATGTTCTTTTGTTATGAAACAATTTTAACTTTAGCAAATGAGTGGAGACTATAGTTTATTGCATAAAAAAGTTGGAGAAATATTGTTAAAAAAATGGTTAAAGTTGCACAGTCGTTGCAGTCGTTTATATTGTTTACAGTTTTTGTCTTCTCACCACCCAAAATTGTAATATTTTTAATTTTTCAAATATAAACCTATACTTGTTACATAGCTCCGCCTGCAATATTTGATACGTACTTGAAGTTTTCCACTCTCTATCTCTTAGGGTGTTAATTTTAGTAACACAAATTCCGCTTACCTTTTTCTCGAGGCTTTACTCCCACTTTAGGATTGCGCCCTGGACACCATTTTCCAACGGATATTGCGAAAGGTATATTGGATAAATATTGATCGTACATGTTCACAATAAAAGTATTTTTTTTTTCAAGGCTCAACAATAGAGATTTCTATTTTGAGGCAAATCTTGTCTTCACACAAATTGTATTAGCACGCACGCACACGCCACCATTGCAACAACAGTAAACGAGAAGGGAAAACAAGTTAAGAAAAGAGTTCATCTTTTCGGTAAACGCCTTCATCATAATGAACATTTGAAATGTGAAAAACAGAAAATGCTTGATTTATGCTTTATTATGTATCCATTTCTTTTGCTCTGCTCTTTGTAATCCTTCTGATACTAAGGCATCAACCAACAACAAGAATAACAACAGGCAGACGCAACGGATGGACCCAGCATCTGTAGGCAATCAGGCGTGACCAATGAGCAGTTGTAATAACAGCAACAGCAACAACGAAACTGAAAGTAAAATCCAAAGATTTACAACTGATTTGGAGCAGAAAAAAAACTTTTGTCCATTCTTTATTTCGATAAGAAAAGTCCTTTTTGATGCTCTACTGTAATGTGATGGTATAATAAGTTACGTGATGTGTTTGTATAGTTTTTGTTATGGTTGTTACTATATGCTTATGAATTGTGTAGGTTGATTTGTACTATAGATAGCGAGTCATGTGAGAATGGTCCGTTTGGTATAGTTCAGAGTATAGTTTCTGATATATCGAAAAGCGCAGATTAAGAAGATGGTCTCTGATATATTAAGTGAGGCATTCCCTAAATAAGGGAATGTGGAATTCTTTAAATTACATTTTCTGATCATTAACTACCTGACAATTACCAGCAACTCTCTGCGGAGGTCCTGTTACAGCTCACAACGTCCGATATATCACAAATTCCTCGGACAATGCCACTGGACATCCTTTTAGTGGTGGCACATGTGAGAATCCACAATGTTGAGCAACCTAAATGACGTTCTGCCACCGATGACTCTAAGGAAGTAGGCAGAAAAAGTTACTGAAGTTTAATACACATGCTCTAGAGGGGCTTTGGCAGCCCCAAGAACTACAATCGGGAGTGGCGGTTTTATAGACCACACTCCTTAATACACAAATTTTATGAAATCACAAAGAAAAGACAAGAACGCCCTCAATTGTTAACGACCCCTGCAAACGTTAAAAAACCATGATTTAAGGATATGCACTTGGAATGTCCGCAACGACCATACACTGGCATAAAAACCTCGCTGGGATAAGTCCTGCTACGATGAGGAATGGCAGCACTGCAGCGAATGGTATCGCGTGAAACGCCAAATGGTTGTGAGGAAACGATATAACGAGAAGAGCAGAAAGATGAAACGCCTCTTTAAATAGGAAAAGCGCCGATGAAGGCTAAGTAAGAGTAAAGTTGTGGAAGGTACAGAATTTGGGGTGAAGTCCGAAGTTGTACCAAAAAGTCAAGCACAAAGGTTTTGGAACAGGGATGCCCAACAGTAGGGCACCAACTAAAATTTGGTCACTGACACGCAGAGTGTGAGGAAAATGTGCAGGTAAGGTTAGGTTAGGTTAATTCGGCAGCCACTTTCAAAGAGCTCACATGGCTCCTAGTACAAGTCCCATTGTGATACTATTTTCAAATGTTCGCACCAAATAATCCTATGCTGTTCGGTCAACGTCGCTAACAAGACACTTCTTTGATCTGATGGATGTTCCGCAAATCACCTACTAATAGACAGGTATTATCCAAAAGTGTCCGATGACCAAGCTTTTCATATCTCAGGTTACCAAAAGCAGTGCAGTTTCACAGAAGATGCTCCGTGGTCTACTCTTCTTACCTCATCATTGCAGTTTCTACAAAAATCGTTGTAGGGTAGTTTCAACCTCTAAGCATGTTAACAAACCGGCCAGTGACCGGTTATTACAGCTATGATGTTCCTCAGGTGGATTCTAAACTGGTTCAGCAAAAATCGTGTCCTCTGTATATCCATTGCAAGCCAAATTTGTTTGGTCGCCGTACAAGTGGATTCTCTCAACCATCTCTCCTTAGGAATAAGGTTCAATTTCCCCGCAATTTGCTGTTTTCCCAATGTGAGAAGGACACCAATGGGACCGAAAACTTCGCCCTAGTTCACGGTTGTAACGGCTTTTGGCAATCTATCGGCTCTTTGGTTACCATACATGTCCCCATGCCCTGGAACCCATTTGAGGGTTACCGTCGAATGTCTCGCTATCTCTCAAGGGACGACCGGCATTCTCGCATATATCTCGAAGTTTTGTACATGTTCTCCAGGGATCTGATAGCCGCTTTACTATCAATAAGAATATGAATATTGCCGCCCAATATCCCACTAATATCTAATGGCCGCTATTACGGCCTGAACTATGCTACAGTGATAGGGCATTATCATTATCATCATAGTAATCAGGTTCTGGTATGGTGCAATCCGTGTGACAGCTCACATTGATTACGTCCAGAATTTTGGCTTGGCCATAGTTCATGTGCATCCATGCTTTTGTGGCGTCCAATCGTATTACGGTGTTCGCTGCTATTTTCCTCGCCTCAATGTCCGGGGATAACCAGTTTAGGATCGTAAACAGTGCCTTAATTGGAGTAGTTCTAAGTGTCCCTATTATCATGATTGCCACCAATCTCATAATGCGTTCGAATTTCAGTCTTTGGGCCGCTCTGTCTAGCGCTGGCCACCAGACTGCCGATCCGTAGAATAAGATGGGTTTCTTAACAGAGTCTTATAACCAGTTCACAATTTTTGGGGCTAATTCCCCCATTGAGGCCTATTGCCCTTTTGCAGCAGTATAGGATCGATGGCGCTTTGCCAGTCCTGGCCTGAGTGTTCAGATACCATCAAAGAGTGTAAGTGCGACCCCATTTAATCTGGGGTTGAAAAAATTAAGGGATTTTGTATCTCCGTGTAAATAGCACCAGTTCCGGTTTAATCGGGTTTACATCCAGTCCACAGTTATGACACCATTTTAACAGAAGTTTCAGTGCAGATTCCTGAAGCTCAGAGAGTAGTTTAGGAACCTTGCCGGTAACTATTAGTGTTACGTCATCCGCATATGCGACGGTTGTGCAGCACGTTTTTTTCCATCGTTCTCGGGAGAGTTTTGACGTTGAGATTCCATAGTAGCGGAGAAAGTACTCCTCCGTGGAGGCAACATTTTTGTAATCCACCAGTTCGCGACGACACTACGAAAAATCCTAAAGAAGAACCAAGAAATCAAGATGCATTCACCAGTCCATTATAATAGAATTTTCAATATGCTACGACTGAGTCCGAAAAGCTGATTTGAGTTTGCGGGATGGCTCTGACCGAAACAAAATCTTCAATGAAGATATGACGAAGCCATTTATTACAAAGTGAGGCTTCAAACAAGATACATGTTACACTGTCTCTTTCTCTTAACATCCTAATGGAGAAGATTACGCCTAAGGCAGCAGTAAACACGGTTAATACCATCATTAATAAAAGTCACATGCTACTTGTGTACGCCGATGGTATAGATAGCATTGTCCAAGGACTGCGGGATGTTACTGCAGTCTTCTCAAACATTGAGAAAATGGTCTCAGTAGTGGGTCTGGTGACAAATGAGGACAAAATTAAGTTATTTGTTTCAACGAACAATGAGTCTTCACGTTTAGGACGCTATGTCAACTTTGACACCTACCGGACCACAATAGGCGGAAGGGCTTGGAATCCATTTCTACATAAGGCAACTGATATATGATTATGTTGTTATTGCGAAATAAGAAAAAGTAGAGTGGACAAGGTCTAATCTTTAAAAAATTTTTGAAACTCATTTAAGATGACTTGGATCTCAGTCTTCTAAACATGGTGTGAGTAAATATCTATGAAGTTGAAGAGACTGAATCGCTTGAAATGGTTTTCTACATACGGCCACTAATAGATGACTCTGTTGTAACTGGCAAATAAGAAGAAGACGTAAGGCGGATAAGGTATAATCTTTAAAAATCTCTCAAATGAATTTCGCCTTAAGATGACTAGGGTCTTAGTCTTTTAAATATTTTTCAACGGCGCACTCTTCGATGTTGTCGTCATCACATTCACAGTAAAAGCTACTCATACAGCTGAAGTTCGAATTCGTCCATAAACTGTAGGTTCCGTTGTATGACTCTGAATATAGAAGCGTGTTAATTCACAATAACGCCAGAAGCTATCCCACACCTCATTCATAAGGTGTAAATAGAAATTACACCCCATAAAATGTACGGAGAATTCAATTCGTTGCAATATGTACAGTAATCCTCTTGTGTCTTTCAGTGATCTCCCCTGAAAGATATTGTATCACTTTATCCAAAGAATACAAGTATTTGTATGTACACCACTCCGTATGTATTTGATATGCTTAGGTTGCATGATGGCCATAATTTGGTTAACGCCCCACAATTTTATGTCCCTTTATGATTTACGCTATTTGAAGTGATTGTGTGTGAGCGAGTGTGTGTGTGTGTGCTGTGAGTGAAACTCATATTCATAAATCCGACAATCACCATTAGGGATCTAGTCCTGCGTAGGTTTGTGTTTGCGTTTATACGCGTGCAAGAGTGGGTGTAGTTAAAAGAGAAACACCTTTAAGCGATTATAAACACAGATTTCTACTCCTCCTTCTACACGGCGGCCAATGTCATAACCCAACTGATAATCGAAAAAGGGTGTGCTGGCAGTATATTTGTAGTGAACCAAGTTCGATTTGATATTTGCTACAGTTGTCCGTTCAGTTCTGTTTTCAATTTATGGAGTTACTCCTACTATCTGCCTTTGGTATCATCATTACCACCTCTGGTCAAATATCCATCCCATCCTTTTATGCCTTCTCCCATAATGTATTTTCTTGCATTCCCTCGTTCATGTGTCCATTAAGTCTTTCATTGTTAATTGTTATCAGTTAAGGCTCTTCTCTTCTATCCTTCTGTGCATTCTGTGCGTTTGATTGGTGTCTTGAATTACCTTTTTGGCTTCGCCTACATGCGTTTTCCTTAATGATTATTTTCCCGAGAATGTCCTTTGCGAGATTAATGTCTCCCGATAAGGCATTCGAATATGGACGAATAATAACGGTTAATGTGTTTCGTTCTTTGGCATTTCACTCTTCACATCATCTTCATTTGTTGTAGTGCGAATGAAGAAATGTGAATTTTTTCCTTACTCATTAGTTAATTAATATTCTCAGTGATTGCTGCCCCTTGATTTCTGGTCATTGGTGGACATGATGTAATCATCGGCCGTTTGAAAGGACTTGCTTTCATTTTCACCTTTGATTTGTTTTGTTAGCATGACGATATTATTCATAAGATAAGTTTCTTAATACAGATATATGGAGATGTTTTTACTTAATTGGTTTGGACGCTCGCTCTGCCTTCACTGTGTAAGTGTTACGAGAGGATTTTCAGCATAAGATAACAATTTCTGTTACTGACTCTTTTAGGCAGGGAAAGCTAATTCATTAAAGTAAGTTGAGGACATAATTTGCCTTAATTATAATTCTGTTCCAAACAATTTACTTTCTGCTATGACCAATGAAATTTGCGTTGTTAGATCTACTTAAGCATCTGTAAACTTTCAAAGATGAATTTGGATTTTTTAGCTACTCTAAAGATCGAAAACAACGGATATACCATTGGAGAAATGAATATAGATGACTGTGATAGGGTTTGAACCCAGATGACACGCATGATAGTGACGTATCATAACACGGTATGTCTGTCGTGGGATAGACCTCCTGAACGAGTTGTTATCTTAACTTGGTGTGACGAACTATCTTCGGAGCGCAAATGATAGAGGCGCTTGGATTTCTTTATGCGGTTAATGATTCATGAATTTATGTTCTTTGCTGCTAAAGAATAAACAAAGGAACATTATCATCATTATGCTGGAGCATTAGAGAACACAAATGCCCTTATAAGTTTTGTGTCCCACCTGAGAGAGAATCTACCCTCTGCCCCGAATAGTAGCTCTGATGGTAACGAGATTTGGTACACAATAAATGACAAATTCACAGAGGCATGCAATGTGTATCTTAAACCTCTGCCCAAAGCGAGGTCAGTCTAACATTCATGCCGCACGGCCAAACGGCATTAGTCCTCATCTCTCGCAAACCAAGCCGAAAACGCCGCTAGGGATAATAACCTCAGAGACCTCTTCGACATCACTTTCAAACTTGCGGGAAAGAACAGAAACCGTACATCCGAAAAAGACCTCCTCAACAGGTGGCATGAACACTTTTCACAGATTCTTTACAGCTCTCCACAAGTCCATTCGAATTGGAACCAATAATACCGACGGCTGTATTTTCAACAGAATTCTTCCTCATCTCTCGCTAACCAAGCCGAACACGCCGCTAGAGATAAGAACCTCAGAGACCACTACGACATCACTTTCAAACTTGCGAGAAAGAACGGAAACCGTACTCATCAAATACGGGATAAAGTGGCGCATCTACTTACATCCGAAAAAGACCACCTCAACAGGTGGCATGAACACTTTTCGAAGATTTTTAGCTGCTCTCCCCAAGTCCATTCGAATTGGAACCAATAATCCCGACGACTGTATTTTCAGCAGATGCAGTTTTTAACTCATCACCCCCAGCGCCGATGAGATCGCCCAGGCCGTAGAACAATTAAAGCAGGGTAAAGCCCCGGGAAATGACTACATCCCCACCGAAGTTTTAACAGCTGACTCAAAAGTAACGGTGCTATACTTCCATCCTCCTTTTTGAAGCTATTTGGAGGGAAGAAAAAATCCCAGATTACTGGGGGGTTGGGACCCTAATCAAATTACCTAAAAAGAGGGATCTATCTCAATGTAACAACTACTGGGGCATCACGCTACTAAGCTCTCCTTCCAAAATTTTTGCAAAACTTACTCAACAGAATTCAAGATAAGCTGGAATCAACTCTCCGCAGACAGCAAGCTGGTTTTCGCACCAATCACTCTTGCACGGATCACATCATCTCGCTCTGTGTAATCCTCGAGCAAGTCAAAGAAAGACAGTCCAATCTTCATGTCTGTTTCGTGGACTTCAGCACAGCCTTCCACAGTATATGCAGAGAATCTATATGGAAATCCCTACAGGTTACAAATGTACCAGTAATATTGATAAATATAATCAAAGCTCACTACGACGGATTCAAAATCAGGTTTCTACACAACAACCAGCTGTTGCCACCAATTCCAACAAATTGTGGGATCAAAGTGTGCTGTCTTACTCTTCTTAATTATGCTTGACGGCGTACTAAACACAACCCTAGCTGAAAAAAGTCGTTTGCCATGAGACCTGCACTGTCTTCTAGAAGAATTTGCCTATGCTGATGCCATCGCCTTCCTCTCTGTCAAGTAGTCTGACAAACAGATCAAAATGGATCTACTTAGCCAAAACATATTTACATTTACAAAACGGAATTCATCTCTAGCATTCGCCATGCTAAACAAAGTTTGGTCCTCCAATGACCAGATTCTTTATTTAGGAATTGTATTTTTTCTCGCAAATATGAAATAGTCAAATATAGACGGGTATGGGCGGCGCCTCTGTTTTTTATGCCAACTTGGTTCCAATTTACCTGGTCATATCTCTATTATACTGTGAAATTTTCAGGACGAGTAATTATTATTATTATGGCTGTTATAACGGATTCTTTTCAATGAGGCGTGGCACAGTCCACTTCCACCCTGGCTGTAATAAATACTGTACCAACCACACATACAAAATATCAGCTTTATACCCCTTTTATAGTTTCAAGTTTTATGCCACGCCCACTGATTGGATCCGCCAATTTTTTATTGGATTACGAACTTTTATGTCAAATGCATCCAAACAAATTTTCAAGGCGATTTCAAGATATTGCGTTTTCAAAAATATGATACAATGAGTGTGCACGCCTACTTGGTATATCAAAAATGGAAGTATCTTATTTTTCACCACCAATTATGTCAAAAATTTCCCAAAAGATTGATCAAGCAGTTTTCTATATGGTACCAAGAAATACAAATAAACAAACACAAACTAATTTTCATATATATAGATTTGACCTATTTGGGGCACAGCTTAAAGATATCCTTTTTTGCTCAAATTTTGAACATATCCGTTTTATAGCCACTAACACAATATTCCGCTCGAGCATTACCGATAATCCAAAGTTGAATAAACATATAACACCCAAATATACATAAAACGTTATCGTACCTAACGTGGGTGACTTGGGTTACAAGCCTGTCACATCCATTTTCTATTGTTTGATCGGCATTCCCCTCGAAGTTGTCAGCGGCAACTTTTGAATATTCGAGTCACTCTGCAGGTCTAGTAAAAGCCTCTCAAAAATCGGATGTTCTGTATCGTCGTTACACTGCAGATTCCTTTATGTGTGTCTAAAAATTTAAGCTTGTGAACGCACTTAAATACGAGAGACTATGTCATATCTTATTCATAAAACGCAAATTTGTCGTCTTCCTTTTTACTTTTAACAGCCATATTCAAGAACACTTATCAAAGTATTAATAAAATAAACCTCTATAGTAAAAAATTATATATATACCTCATTATGAATAACACCTTAATTATACACAATAACTAAGGCTAATTGCTTTTGTCAACAATGATTAATTCTCACGTTTATGTCGACACTCATAAATTACTAATTTCTCCTTGTGCTACTCGACTATTAAATTAATGCATTTCTATCTCTTAAGCGGTCTCACACACACACCGGCACACAAATTTGTTCCCACTGAAATCTATTTTGTCTAAACAGAATGCTAAGCAAATATTTGCATATGAAAATGTACTGTGTTAACAATATACTACATATACTACACCAACAACAAAGGCATTAGAAACAATTACTTGTAGTCCACTTGAGTAGTTGCTATACTACGCACACACACATACAAACAGCACACTAAAGTACCACAAAGTACACTGGTCCACAAACCATACAAAGACGAAGGTACCATTACCAACCACTAGTATGAACGGTCGTCGCCCGAGCGACGAGGGGGATATGCACTGCAGAAAGCTAAACACAAACTTAAGAGTAGATGTGTAATCGTTACCTGTAGCAACAAACCCGGTTGGAGTTGGCGAATCCGTCTTTCGTGTAGTGTAAGTGATAGTAATACCGGTATGAATTCATATCACCGGTATGTTTGTTTGTTTTCCTGGTATGTATCTGAAAACAAACAGAGGCAAGAAGGAAAAACTATAATGCCAAAACTCAAATACACACACAGGTACACATACACACACACACACACACACATACAACTGGTATCTCCACTTATGGAAATTTTGTAGAGGACAGTGAAAACTAACCTGAAAACTGTAGCCAACCAACCAAACAACAATGATCAAGTGCTCCCTTATGAACCATAAACTGTCGTACAAAGTTTAAAACTATGTAAGGTACGTAGGATATACCTTACTATATGTTTACAAACAATTTATCTGTGTCAACCCACCGTAACACTGCAGAAGATTGTTGCCATCAATTGAGTTTAGATCTTCATATAATGCGTACTTAATTACTTAGAACTCAGTCTTAGGCGCGATGAAAATTGGTTTCAAAGTAATTGTCAGCGGGGGCTGACCGTGGCATAATGCTAAGAACCCACAATGCAGGTGACATGGGTTCGATCACTATTACAGCCATTTACATCTCCTTGATAAGCGTTCCCTGATGACGGTTCTGACTTTCGAAATCGTTGTTAAACTAAATGTCTTGTAGTGTTACTCTAACTAAAAAACAAACTACATGCTAATGGAACAATTAGCCCTAAAACTTAATTTTAACCATACCATTCAAACTATAAGCACTAATATATTGTATTTAAATATTGATCGTTTTGGAAAATTCCCTACTTTTTGGCTTCTGGTTTCCCAAATTTTCATATTAATTTAGCACTGCATTATATCTTTTGAATTTTGCACCAAAGTGTTTGCTTCTTTTGTACGATCAATATCCAAATTGTGTACTGGGCATAGTTGGTGAGTCAACAAGGTAAAACTTGAAAACATGTACAACAACTACAATGACGACGTGATGCTGCTGGTAAATAGTCAGCATAAAACTGCAGTCAGTTCCAATTAACTTTCATATATACACCAACATATACGCACTTACACGCTCTCGCCTCACCACACTACACCACACATAGAGTTACTCACACAACCAGTAAAATCCTACACTATATGAAACTCATCCTGTCGTCTGTCGCTACTGTGGTAAAGTGTAGGTGCAAAAACCATTTCTCGAAATGTAAGCGACACCTCATATTCTTTAGGGTCACTTTGGTCCCTTTTTAAGAGATATCTGCACATTGATAAATAGGTGTGTACGTAAAGACATGTGTATGTTTTTTTGGTTTTTGTTGTTAAAAACATTGGAAAATTTGTAAGACCATTAAGAGAACTCATAATGGTCATGATAGTGCAAATAATCGCAGGAGCAATAGTTGCAGTTTGGAGAATAGCCAGTCTCCATGCTCCACTAACTTAAATAGTTTTTCTATTTACCTCTTCTAAGGTTACTTTTTTTTGGTAGCCATTAATGTAAAACGTTTTGCTATTGTGAGGTGTGTTGAAGTTGTTTATGTTTAAAAATGTCTGTCGGTCTCCAGAGTTGTTAGAAAATATTTTTATAGGAATTTTACAGTGAGTTAGTAAATGACTGGGTTTTCTGCTGGGTTTCCTGGTAACGTAGAATTATGTTTTTGTTTAGAAATATTAGTTTATGTACTTATTACCAGCTGGGACGACAGACTTCGTCTAAAATCTTATATATAAAAATGAATTGCTGTGCAGTTGTCTCGCTAAAACTCGAAAACGGCTGGACCGATTTCCAAAATTTTTTTTTTGTTTTGTTCGCTATAGCTTCCGGATGGTTTAAAAGGTTTTATTTTTTCAAAAAGTGGGCGGCGCCACGCCCCTTTTTTCAAATATCGCTCAGACGGCCTTTCTAATAGACCGATTGATACAAAAATTTTACCATGAGGTACTGTTGACCTGTAGATAGTTCCTGACTACATTTGATTGTAATTGGATAAATGGGCGTGGCACCGCCCATACAACTTGAAAATTAAAAAGGCTATATTTCATGAACTATCAGAGGTATGAAGATGAGATTTGGTATATATGTTGCTGGAGCAGTATAAATTACAGCCAGAATGGAAGTGGGCGGTGCCACGCCCCCTTTTCAAAAATCGCTCTAACGGCTTTTCTAATAGATCGATTGATACAAAAATTTTACCATGAGGTACTGTTGACCTGTAGATAGTTCCTGACTACATTTGGTTGTAATTGGAAAAAGGGGCGTGGCACCGCCCATACAACTTGAAAATTAAAAAGGCTGTATTTCATGAACTATCAGAGGTATGAAGATGATATTTGGTATATATGTTTTTAAAACAGTATTAATTACGGCCAGGGTGGAAGTGGGCGGTGCCACGCCCTCTTTTCAACAATCTCTCTAACGGCTTTTCTAATAGATCGATTGATACGAAAATTTTACCAAGTGGTACTGTTGACCTGTTGATAGTCTCAGGCTATATTTGGTTGTGATTGGATAAAGGGACGTGGCACCGCCCATAAAACTTGAAAATTAAAAAGGCTATATTTCGTGAACTATTAGAGGTATGAAGATGAGATTTGGTATATATGTTGTTCGTACAGCTAGAATTACAGACAGGGTGCAAGTAGGCGGTGCCACGCCCTCTTTTAAAAAATCACTCGAACGGCTTTTCTAATAGAACGATTGATACGAAAATTGTACCAAGTGGTACTGTTGACCTGATGATAGTCCCTGGCTATATTTGGTTGTGATTGGATAAAGGGACGTGGCACCGCCCATACAAAGTAAAAATCGAAAGGGCTATATCTTATGAACTATCAGAGGTATGCAGATGAGATTTGTTATATATGTTGTTGGAGCAGTATTAATTACAGCCATGGTGGAAGAGGGGGTGCCACGCCCCCTTTTCAAAAATCGCTCTGACGGCTTTTCTAATATACTGATTTATACGATAATTTTGAAAAGTGGTACTGATGACCTGTTGTTAGTCACTGGCTGTAGTTAGTTGTGATTGGATAAAGGAGCGTGGCACCGCCCATACAAGTTTAAAGTAAAAAAGACTATATCCCATGAACTATCAGAAGTATGAAGATGTGATTTGTAACATATATTGTTGTTGCAGTATGAATTACAGTAAGGGTGGAAGTGGGCTATTCCACACCCCTTTTTAAACAAACAGTAATAACTGTCAAAATTCCATAAAATATTGCGCCTAGAGATATGAACAGTAAGGGGGGCCAATTTTTTTATTCGCAAAAATCGTAACCTAAATCGGAATCTACGATGAATTTTAAAAAAATTTCACCTAAAAACTTTGTGTCTAAAATCAATTCCTAGCTCGCGTTGGAAAGTATGAAGATTTCAAATTAAGATTTTTTTGTTTTTAAATGAGCACAAACCGAAAACTTCAGATATATATTTTTTGAGACCTTCTGCGTAAAACTGACTTCCCAACAAACTAAATGAGGTATTACAGAAGAAAATCTATGAATTGGTTAAAAAGTCATGGCCTCTGAGAGTTGGCATACAGAAATTAAATTTTTAAAAATCATTTATCAGAATATTGGTCGGGATCCCAATAAAAAAAATCAAAAATATACTATTGTTTTCGTCTTGGTCTCCAAACATTGGAATGATAGGTAAAAATTAGAGCCGGGACCCATAGGTCTGAAGTAACTGAATAATTCCTCATTGCTAAAAAAATATCTCTACCTGAAATCTTCATGCTTCTCAGAGCGAACTAGGAATTTAGACATATAGTTTCTTAGTGAAATTTTCTAAGAATTCTTCGTACATTCCAATACTGATATACGATTAACACGTTTTTTTTTGACGCGAACTAATTGATTCGGCCTAATGATCAGGCTATTTCGAACTAAATAAGTTAAAAGTGCCGAGGCGCCGCCCACGCACTTCAATAGTTAACTTTTTAACTGTATCAAATAATGGTCCGTACACCAGGCAGTTGAGGATGCGCAGACTAAAATAGTGATTTTTTTAAATTAACTTTACAGGTATGTATTATTCAATTACTTTTCAGGGGAGCGAATCGGTAATAAATCATATAGATAGAAAAATTAAGCAATATTTATTGTAGTTATACTACAATGGTTAAATTTTGTATAGTATGTCAGAGGTAACATTAGCAAACAATTGTCGATAACCTATGCTAAAGAAATTCTGATAGGTATAAGGTAAGCTGTCATACTAATGAAATGTGATAGACTTTCTCTTAGTTTACTTTGCAAAATCACCATGTAAAAACTAAACAAGAACAACGTTTACAAATCTTGCAAATTTATTTTCAAAATGCACGTTCTGTTCGCCAAACTTATGGAGCCCTTTGTGAAGTTAAGGGTGCATATAATGATCCATCTGAGCAGCTAATAGAAGCCATCGACGCTGTAGACATTAGTGTGACAGGGGACTCGAATTTATCGAACCGACGTCTATCTCAGAAACTAGGTCGCTGCAAATGCTGAGGAAAGATCATGGCCTACATTCATATTAATTCCAACTGGTAGAAGAACTAGAGCCAGTGGACGATCAAATTGATTTTTTTTATTTATCATGTCATTGCACATTATTTGAAGGATAAATGGTTCCAACACGACGGTGTAACATGCCATACAGCACGTGAGACCATCACTTTGTTAAGCCAAACGTTGGTGACCGAATTATCTCAAAAAATGGTAAAACGAGTTCAACACAAAAATATTATTCCGGATTATTCTTGATCCGTGTGAGAAGAAGAAATGACAAAAGAAGTTTTTATGCCTAAAGGCATGAGGCTTCAAACGGAATTTTCATTTGCGGTCAATAGGAGAAGGCATAACAAAAATGTTTTTTTATGACCAAAGAGATAGTTAGTATACAGAAGGTTCACGCTATTACGGATCAAAATAAATAATTTTGATCTTTAGAGGAATGTCTGTTTCCGATTTGTGGAAGAAGTGGTTTTTCGCCCTACATACAGAAAAAACTTAATCTACATGTCGGCACTATAGATATGACTTTTCTCATGAACTTTTTATTAGCATTTACAACAATAAAACTTAATTGGTTAACTTTAATATTAAGGAGTTACTTTAAATAAGTTACATAAGTAAATAAACTCAACATATTATTGTCGAGCTAAAGTACCGTTTTCAAAAAACTTTGTAGACCTAAATGTGAAATATATTACAAGTTAATATGCAATAGCGAAGCATTGCCGGGCCCACTAGTCTTATATATAAAAATGAATTGCTGTGCAGTTGTCTCGCTAAAACTCAAAAACGGCTGGACCGATTTTCAAAATTTGTTTTTTGTTTTGTTCGCTATAGCTCCCGGATGGTTTAAAAGGTTTTATTTTTTCAAAAAGTGGGCGGCGCCACGCCCCTTTTTTCAAATATCGCTCAGACGGCTTTTCTAATAGACCGATTGATACAAAAATTTAACCATGAGGTACTGTTGACCTGTAGATAGTTCCTGACTACATTTGGTTGTAATTGGATAAAGGGGCGTGGCACCGCCCATACAACTTGAAAATTAAAAAGGCTATATTTCATGAACTATCAGAGGTATGAAGATGAGATTTGGTATATATGTTGTTCGTACAGTTAGAATTACAGCCAGGGTGCAAGTGGGCGGTGCCACGCCCTCTTTTCAAAAATCGCTCTAACGGCTTTTCTAATAGACCGATTGATACGAAAATTTTACCAAGTGGTACTGTTGACCTGTTGATAGTCCCTGGCTATATTTGGTTGTGATTGGATAAATGGGCGTGGCACCGCCCATACAACTTGAAAATCAAAAGGGCTATATCTCATGAACTATCGGAGGTATGAAGATGAGATTTTGTATATATGTTGTTCGTACAGTTAGAATTACAGACGAGGTGCAAGTGGGCGGTGCCACGCCCTCTTTTAAAGAATCACTCGAACTGCTTTTCTAATAGACCGATTGATACGAAAATTTTACCAAGTGGTATTGTTGACCTGTTGATAGTCCCTGGCTATATTTGGTTGTGATTGGATAAAGGGGCGTGGCACCGCCCATACAACTTGAAAATTAAAACGGCTTCAGGGGTATGAAGATGAGATTTGGTATATATGTTATTGCAGCAGTATTAATTACTGCCAGGGAGGAAGAAGGCGGTGCCACACCACTTTTTCAAAAATTGCTCTGACGGCTTTTCTAATTGACTGATTTATAAGATAATTTTAAAAAGTGGTACTAATGAGCTGTTGTAAGTCACTGGCTGTACTTAGTTGTGATTGGATAAAGGAGCGTGGCACCGCCCATACAACTTTAAAGTAAAAAGACTATATCTCATGAACTATCAGTGGTATGAAGATGTGATTTGTTACATATATTGTTGTTGCTGTATGAATTAGAGTAATGGTGGAAGTGGGCTGTTCCACACCCCTTTTAAAACAAACAGTAATAACTGTAAAAATTCCACAGAACATCGCTGTTTGCTTAGAGATATGAACAGTAAGGTGGGCCAATTTTTTTATTCGCAAAAATCGTAACCAAAATTGGAATCTACGATTAATTGTAAGAAAATTTCACCAAAAAACTTTGTGTCTAAAATCAATACCTAGCTCGCGCTGGAAAGCAGATTCAGATTTTTTTTTTGAGACGTTCTGCGTAAAACTGACTTCCCAACAAACTAAATGAGGTATTACATAAGCAAATCTATGTATTGGCTAAAAAGTTATGGCCTCTGAGAGTTGGCATACAGAAATTAAATTTTTAAAAATCATTTTTCAGAATATTGGGCGGGATCCCAATAAAAAAATAAAAAATATACTATTCTTTTCGTCTTGGTCTCCAAACATTGGAATGGTAGGTAAAAATTAGAGCCGGGGCCCATAGGTCTGAAGAAATTGAATAATTGCTCATTGCTAAAAAAATATCTCTACCTAAAATCTTCATGCTTCTCAGCGCGAACTATGAATTGATTTTAGACATATAGTTTCTTAGTAAAATTTTCTAAGAATTCTTCGTACATTCCAATACTGATATACGATTAACACGTTTTTTTTGACGCGAACTAATTGATTCGCCCTAATGATCAGGCTATTTCGAACTAAATAAGTTAAAAGTGCCGAGGCGCTGCCCACGCACTTCAATAGTTAACTTTTAAACTGTATCAAATAATGGTCCATACACCAGGAAGTTGAGGATGCGCAGACTAAAATAGTGATTTTTTTTAATTTACTTTACAGGTATGTATTTTTCAATTACTTTCCAGGAGAGCGAATCGGTAATAAATCATAAAGATAGAAAAATTAAGCAATATTCATTGTAGTTATACTACAATGGTTAAATTTTTATAGTATATCAGAGGTAACATTATCAAATAATTGTAAATAACCTATGCATGGGGTATTTTTCTTGGCATATAGAACTTCTGATAGGTATAAGTGTAAATATAGCTGTCATACTAATGAAGTGTGATAGACTTTCTTTTAGTATACTTTGCAAAATCACCATGCAAAAACTAAACAAGAACAACGTTTACAAATCTTGCAAATTTATTTTCAAGATGCGCGTTCTGTTCGCCAAACTGATGGAGCCCTTTGTGAAGTTGAGGGCGCATATAATGATCCATCTGAGCAGCTAATAGAAGCCAACGACGATGTAGACGTAAGTGGACAGGGGACTCGAATTTATCGAACCGACGCCGTTCTCAGTCTCTGTAAATCCTGAGGAAAGATCTTGGCCTACATTCATATAAAATCCAACTGGTAGAAGAAGTAGAGCCAGTGGACGATCAATTGATTTTTTTTATTTATCATGTCATTGCACATTATTTGAAGGAGAAATAGTTCCAACACAACGGCGTAACATACAGCGAGTGATACCATCACTTTGTTAAACCAAGCGTTTGGCGAAACAGGTTTTTATGGCTAAAGGCATAAATCAGGCATATAAATAATTTTGATCTTTAGAGGAATGTCTGTTTCCGATTTGTGGAAGAAGAGGTTTTTCGCCCTACATACAGAAAAAAACTTAATCTACATGTCGGCACTATAGATATAACTTTGCTGATGAACTTTTTATTAGCATTTACAACAATAAAACTTAATTGGTTAACTTTAATGTTAAGGAGTTACTTTAAATAAGTTGCATAAGTAAATAAACTCAATATATTATTGTCGAAGTACTTTGTAGACCTAAATGTGAAATATATTACAAGTTAATATGCAATAGCGAAGCATTGCCGGGCCCACTAGTTATTGATAAAAATGTTTCGTACTCTTACAATTTATTAGCGATTGGTCATGAAACGTTCCAATTTTTATACTCTCATCCCTAAGGGTGATGGGGATGAGGGTACCAAGACTAAAAAATTCAGTCAGGTGTGCTGACTGAACCCTTACCATATGTCTTTCATCCAAAATTCTAGTAGATATTGTTTAACTCTGAGATAATAATATAAACTGATTTTTAAGATAAATTACTTCTGCATTATTTTTAACTGATTGTGAAGCGTAAACGGTTGGAGTTGGGACTTTCTGCCGTATGGCCAGAAGTTTACATAAATCTATATAAACTGTAGAAATGGTTACAATGTAGAAAATATTTATAAATTCGTCAACAAATAAGGAATTATTGGGAAAATTTTAATTTTCGGGGCAACAAAGAGGTGTGATGGGGGTGTACAACAAATTTGAAAGGACCTGCCTATTTGTTGTGGCCGGCTCTTACAAAAGCCATTGGCCTCAAAAATTATGTTTTGATTTGCTCGGCTAAGTTCTGATTTATTGTTAATAATTTCTTTTCAATTTTCAACTCCTAATATTCTAAAACAATTCCTTACATACATTTACTCACACATACTTCAGTGCTTTGGATGTTATTCCCAGCCAGCATTTGGATGATCGGTTTGGCAAAAATCATCTAACTGAGTCATCTTCGAGTCCTCTGGATGACCAAAAAGCTGATTAATCAGTTGCGTGCGTTAAATGCGACTCGAAAGGGAGTCGCGTGTATGCTTTAAAAGTGATGTATGAAAAATACAATAACAATACTGTATTTGAGTTTCGCAAATCTTTGGTGTTGTTGTTTCTAACGGGAAAACTTGCGATGTTATTGAAAAAAGGGGTTGAAAATACTTGAGTTTCATTTCATATTTGCAGTCGAGTCGTGAACACAAGTGGTAAATGTTTAGTTGTGATGTTAAAATAATTTAAACGTGTGGATAAATTTAATACTTATATTAAGTAAAATATTGTAATTAAATTTTAATAAAAATGCAATGTCAGCTAAAAAAATTAAGAGAATGGAAAAAGCGCAAATAAAAATACTCACTAAAGACTCGCAAGCGATTATAAACATGACTGAAACAGGACTCGAAAAAGAATCACAAATTAAGTGAAATAAGACTAATAAATGATCAGAAAACGATTCAAAAAAGACTTCAAATACTTCTAGAAAAGGAGTCGAAAATGACTCTTCAAGTAGTACAGAAAGAGACTCATAAATGATACTTTTAATAGGAGTCGCGGGGAGTCACGTTTTTCTCCCGACGAAAGTATCTTTTATGTTCGGAAAATGAGCGCATATTCCGCCTTTTCAACCACGCAGTAGACTCGAAAAAGTCTCGAATTAGATTATAAAATTCAAAAAATGTTGGCTGGGATTGTGTCTCATTTGTTTATGTTTTTGTTTACATACAAAAGTAAACAATTGAGTTTAAACTTTAAATTGAGTGAGTATTGATTGCAATTGGAAATGCAATAGGGATGACACATTTAACTAAATTAGAAATGTCATGTACCAAAATAGTGGTAACAGCACAGCGTTCGTCATTTATTCAAAAGTCAACGTTCAATAAACTTTAAGATTGTGCGAAACTTGACTGTATTCAGTGCATTTGCAGCTAAGATATGTATATAAATGTATATGAGGGCACTCTGTCATTTTTATGATAGGGGTTGACAAATATCGCTGTTTTTGGGTCTGTTTGCTATTTCAAATTCCTCCAGATTTTGGTTTGGAAGTTATGCAAGAAAGTAATTTTGTATCGGAGATATCACAAGGCGATATGGTTCTTATTCATTCCTTATTCATTCACGTGACTGAATTCAGCGTACTTACGAAAAAAATATGTATGTAGAACTATGGCGGTCAATAAGTTCATTTGTGTAGGATGAAGAAAGGGCGTGGCAAAGGTTGCGAGTTTTTGAGGGTTTGTCTATTATTACAAGACAAATAAACGGACGAATTTGAAATATTCTCCCGTTGTCCGTTTAGAAGTAACGAAAGCGATATTATTTACCCAAAATAGGTAATTTTGTATGGATGGTACCAGAAGAGGTGGTGGTATTCTGTCCATTTACAATCCCAGTACACCAGATATGTATATGATGCACGCAGTTGCATTTGTTACTTACTTCAATAGTGATGTAGGGGATGTGCCAAACCCACATACCAAAATAATAAATAAAAATAACCCCAGGTATTTGCGGTAGAAATTTCTGAAATACCTTGAGCATTTTCATCAGAATTAGGTCTTTGTTCGTCTGGAGAGGACTTAAGCATTAAATCAATTGCTTAGCGCACGTTAGCATCGGTTTGAGATCAATACTCTTCTTTTGATTTTCATACTGAGATCATTTGATACGACCCAAAAGTGTAATACATAGGGGGAGTCTCTTTAAACCCTAGGATTCTTTGAACCAAATTCGATTCATGACTTTTTAAGTCGTTTGAGCCATGTTCGTCTGTCTGGCTGGCTGTCCGGCTGGTAAGCACGATAACATTCAAAAGACGCAACCGAGTTAACATTTCCCCACAACTACTTACGGTAGTGCAAATGGGCTACATGGCAACGCCTCTTCTGGTACCTCCCATACAAATATATCACTCCGCCCACTCTAGAAATCGAATAATATCAATACACTTAGAATAAAGTTTCGGAAAAAAACTGGTAGCCTCTGGTACCTCCCACACAAATGTGCCAATCCACCCACTTTAAAAATCGATTAATAATATCAATACACATAACGCGATCGTGCCCAAAATCTGTATTTAGTAAAGCTATAGTAGGATAAAATTTTGGACAAAAGAAAACTATAGGTCTAGCCACGCCCCATCTGGTACCTCCTATACTATCTGGTACCGCCCACTTTAGAAATCGATTAATATCAGGAGAAAAAACTGGAAGTCTAGCTACGCCCCTTCTGGCACCTCCCCTACAAATGTACCACTTCGCCCACTTTAGGAATCGAGTAATAATATCAATATACTAGAAAATTTTATGTTTTACTGACTGAAACTTTCTTACTGGTTTTATTACTGAAAAAATCATCTACCACTTTAAAGTTATAGTTGTCAACGTTCACGCAGCTCTTAAATTAGTATACTCCGTGTTCGTTTGCCACACCAGACCCATTTCTCCAGACTGCTTCTCAATACTTGAAATGACCGCAGTAACAATTCGTAGTCTTCGGCACGTGACTTTTATTTAAGATGGTGACAGTCGTTTTTACTGCAGCCTTCCGCATGATCATCTCCATTACAATGTTCAAAAGATATCATGACAGATTGAACCTTGTCTTAAGCCTCGCCTGGTAAAAAATGGCTTAGTCAGATTTTTTTTGTCTATTTCCACTGAAAACTTCATGTCAGTCAGTGTCATCGCTTAAAGTCATATAAGTCGTCGCGGGGATACCAAACTCAGCCATAACATCTTATAGTTTTTTTTTACCTCATACTATCGAATGCAGCTGTATAATCAATTAACAGTTGGTAGGTGTCGAACTGCATTTTCTACGTCTTCTCCTGGATATGTCGTTGTGCGAAAATATCAGGTCGGTCGTGGATTTCAACGCTGATAAGGTGCAATCTGGTTTTTTAAAGCGGACTTAAGTTAATCACAAATCACACTAGACAAGACCTTTTATGCGATGGGTAAAAGGCTAATCTTGTGATTTTTAATATATACACTTGGATCGCCATTCTTAAGCACGGGACATAGAAAATTCAGATTCCAATTATAGGACATTCATTCCTTCAGCCAAATCGTGTTTATAAGCTAGTGTATGCATGTTTCTAGCTCATAGACGTCGGTCTACCAAAACTCTGTCTACAGTCCATCGGCACCCGCAGCTTTATTGTTTTTAAGCCGTTGAACGAACAGATCACGAAAGTGTTTCTCTATATTTGAAGCACACTTTGCATGTATGTGACCAGATTTTCATCTCTTTCCTTAAAGGTAATCTTCACTGTAATTTTTGATATCCCGGCTCTCTCTTTTCTTCCTATTTAGTAATCCATGACATCAGTATGACATTGTAAGCGAGCGATCTAAGTACTTAGAACGTCACGCGTGTGTAATGTAAAAAATTTAGTCCACTCATTATAACTCCGATTGGAATGGCACCTTCTGACATCGTAACTTACTTCGTAATCAAGCGTGTTATTACTTACTTACTTAATTTCCCTTTACACCCCATGAATGAGGAATAGGATAGGTTCTCGCCTTGTTGTGAATTAACACACTTTCTATTTTTAGATTCACAACTAACCGCACCTACTGCGAACGTCACTGTTTGAGAAGTTCTTACTAGACATGCCGATTGACTCGACACTGATACTGCGAAGTTGCTGTCGACAACATTCGAGGGAAGCCGACAATGGAAGAAAAAATCATGTTACGGCCGGTCCCGTGTTATTAAGCCCACTAAAAATTGCAACTGGCACTTACTGATATCGTCGCTTACTTGGTAAGCAGGAATATGAGCGAGAGAAGCATCAGCGATTATGTAATGCGTATATTTATTTATAGCTGGTTCGATCCGACACCGACATTGGCTGCAGTTTCGATTGCATGCAACATCAATTTCCTCAGGCATTACGCGACGTTTTTTATCACCCAGTATGCGTTTTTTGCACACTTGGCTGCAACTAAGTGGTAATCAGAATCAATACTTTTTTTCATAGCAGCTGTAAAAGATATCACAGTTCTTTTGTCTTGAGCATCAATGTCTTGTATATCGAATTTTCTGTATGGTGATGATGTCGATGACATCCAACTATCTCCTACAAAGACGGTACCGCGACATAATCCCCAAAACCATTTTGCGAATTATGTCCGACAAATAAGATGATGTCCTTGAGGATGTGTCACTTTACCTCCAAAGACACCCGGCATTCTTGAGCATTTCTAGAAGTGGTGTACACATTCTCAGGCGATCTGATCGCTGATTTACTTATGATATTTAATTTGTTCTGCGGCTATTTTTGTAGCCATTATTTCGTCCTGAGTAACCATTTAGCCTAAATTTAAAGGAGAACTTTCAGTATTGATAGTCTTGTATGTTGTCTAACTAAACAACTCTCTCGAATAAACATTTCATACAACAACCGCAATAATAATCGAAATCATCGTCAAAACTTGTGTTTACTATTTCTAAAGTTTTTTCTTTATTGGTCATTATTTCGTACGTGGTAAGTGTCGAATCGTTACTACCGTGACTCATATTTGTCAGATAGACGTAAGAGATGTTATAGTTTTGCTTAAGAGGTTTGCTATCTCAGCACTTTTGGGGTTGTGTCCATTTTGTACTTAATACCATGTCACGTTTACTTATAATTGCATAGAATTATTATGGATTGATTGAGTTTATTTTGGTATTTATCAACTTACACCCATAGTCATAAACTTTTATTAAAGTTTTATAAATCAAATTTTTATACAAAAAAAATTCGTTCTATAAACCTTTTATAAATAAGTTTTATGTATAAGGCCATTAATAAGTATTATGTTTAAATAAATTTCGCAATCATTTGGTTGGCTACGGTAGGCATTGATATTGCTTCCACCACAACATACCAAAATATATTTTAATCATTTATTAATTAGTTATTCAAGTTACATTTTAATCCTCCTACACTACTTAAACACTATAGGTTCAGGAAACAATGCCTTATTTTTGAAATAATTAAATACATAGTTTCCTTTTGTAACCTCAATTAAAATGCCTAAAAGTCTATTAAACGAAACTTGTGGTTAAGATATTCTCCATGAATATGAGGTAACTACACTGTTCTCAACACATGTCACTGGGATGGTGGATTTGTTAATAATATTTTGCAACAGTTTGTTTTGTCGGCTTTAGTTGCTAATGATGAAATAACCAGAATATATTTGTTTAATTATAAAGCCAAAAACTAAACCGAAAAGTTTATTCCTTATCGGGACAAACAGACAAACATATACTCGCATTGTTCAAATAAACATAAGTTGTTATTATAATGCTGTATATACATGACATACATATGAATGTGATATACCAACCACTGAGTATGGGTAATACTCTCAAAACACGGTAGCATATAAAATATATATATCTAAAGTATATATCATTTTACAGTTATAACATCATTTCAATTTTATTAAAGATGATTCTAGTCGTGTTTACTGCAGCCTTCAGCATGATCACTAACATTAGGATGTTAAAGAGATTTCATGACAGACTTTAGCGAGGCTAGAAAAAAACGCTCCGTCAGATTTTTGCCAATCTTAATAAAGTCGACAGACAATGTAGCATGACACTAGTATACAGGGATACCAAACTCAGGTGACAAATAATGTAAATGATGCTACACTTTACCAGTTCCTTGCCGCCGTCCATAAAAAGCTCAGCTGACAGTCCTTTGGCACTCGTCGCTGTATATATATCTCATTTCAATCTTTAGCAGAATTGTTGGTAAGGCTTAAATAAATAATTTAAAATTACATTTTATGAGAAAATCACGTTGGACTAATTTCATCACATGAAATTAAGTAAGAAATTGATCACGCCTGATTGAAATGACGATTTGAATCACTCTCCCGACTGAATGACGACCCAGACCCAAGTACTGGACTGTACATATGTAGCGAGTTTGCATATGGTACTCTCTGCATATAAAGGGTGGTTAAATTGTAAGGACCTATGCGAAATGTGAACCACACTTAAACATCAAGTTATTTTCTGCATTTCATTTGACATTTCTCAATTTCACATTAACTCAATTTGAACCATGGAAAGTTATACAATCAAGCAACGCGTTAAAGTAATTTAGGCTTATTATGAAAACGGGCGTTCAACTCAAAAAGCATATCGTGGTTTTTTGGTCAATTTAATCGTCCAAACGTGCGTTAAATCGGAAAATCTGTAGGAGACGTGAAAATACCAGTGCTTGCGCGTACAGCTCGTCGTTGCAAATATAACGCTCGTCGTTGATGAACATTATGAATTTACACTTTTTCAAGGTATAATTGACTCAAGAACTAAAGTCTCTTGACCATTCCAAACGTCGTCAATGGTCAGAATATGGGCAAGAAATGGCAACAGTGGATGATCAATTTTCGAAGAATATCATCTTCGGTGATGAGGCATATTTTCACATCAGTGGATTCGTCAATAAGCAGAATTGCCACATTTGGGCGAATGACAATCCAAGAGTGATTGTCGAAAAACCAATGTACCCACAAAGAGTGATTGTTTGGTGCGGTTTATGGGCTGACGGTACCATCGGGCCGTATTTCTCTACAAAATAAGGCCGGTCAGGCAGTTATTGTGAATGGTGTTCGCTATTGTGAGATGTGACGAACTTTTTATGGTTCGAATTAGAATATATGGATGTGGAAGATATGTGGTTTCTACAGGACGGCGCCACTTACCGCACAGCTATCGATACAATGGCTCTTTTGCGCGATAAATTCAATGGCCGTGTTATCTCACGTAGTGGCGATTCCAATTGGCCGCCAAGATCATGTGATTTGACATCGTTGAACCTCTTTCTTTGGGGTTATTTGAAAGAAATGGTGTACGTCGGTAAGCCAGCAACAATTCAAGAGTTAAAGGATGAGATAATTCGGCACATTAATGGCATAGAACCTCTATTATGCCTCAGCATCATCGAAAATTTTGACCATCGGATGGAGGTGTGGTGCCGAGGTCACGGCGGTCATTTGGGCGATATTTTGTTTCATACATAATTGAACCATACCAATATTATCATAATAAAAGAAATGACAGAAATTTCCCAAAAAATTTGTATTTTATTTAAAATCAACATCGGCCCTTAAAATGTAACCACCCTTTAAATGTACAATGTATGAGTTATACATCTATGTGAATTTTATAATAATCATACGCACATTGTTTCAATATTGTATTTTTATGGTTTAATACATAGATCGGCAAAACCACTGCACGGTTCTTTTGCTCTCCCATATTGCTCACACATATTGGAAAAGGGTAAACAAAACCATTTACTCTCGCGTTAGCGAAATTTTTCTTATTCTATTCATAAATGTTCGTAATGCAAATCTATATATTGCTTTCTAATATTCATTGTATGAATGAAAAACGCCGCGTAGTGGTTATCTAAATCGAACTCAACAATTACCGCAGTGAATAGAGAGAAGGAGAGTTTCGTCTCCATAACAATTAAAAAAAATGACAAAAAATAATGGTCCCTGGTTTAATAACACAGTGCAATCCAAGGGGTGAGATAACCCAAGACAGGTTGAATGCACTAGGTCAGTAAAACTGACAAAGGGTTTGGCGTTCTTTACAATTTTGCTGAAGAATGATATAAGAAATCATCAATGGTTTTTGAGATATAGCTGAAAAACTACAGAACAGTCATCATTGATGATGACTCATCAAGATAAACAAAAACTATAAAAGGTCTCCCCCAGACAATGACCCCGAAAATGTTCCACAGTGGTATTGGTGTGGTTTCATCACTTGTGTTGCCTTCGATAGGCAGCCGAGGACGAAAATGTTTCCTCCGTATTTGCCGCTCATTCTGCCTGTCCGTGATCAGATTTCTGTCACTGTCCTACAGCTACAACTGGTAGAACTTTAGGGCTATACTTCTATACCTTTACTTTTCGATACCTACGCTATCTCTTCTTCTCCATATGCGCTTTTTCTGCTAGAGGAGTCGTTTGGGCTCTCTCTCCTTCTCCGTATATCACTACGTACGTAGTGTGCGTATCCATTGGCTGCAGTGTTGCCTTGTATGCTCAACGTTTTACTCGTCGCACCAGGGCTTGAGCGTGGTTTTCCATATCCCAGCACGATTGTTGTTTTACTGGTCGAAGAATACGCATTGTTGTGCCACTGTGTTTCGGGAGAATTATATATTTGTACCACGCCTCAGCCTTATACATGTATGTCAAGGACTTCTGCCATTTTAATGGAGGCACCATCTCTGTTGGCAGTTCGGAAATTCCAAGGACATATCTTAAAATCATGGTAAGTATTAGGATTGCAGGGATAGTCAACATTTGGAGGCTTCTTGCCTTTTCTTTTATTCATAATAATTCATAATAATTTTTTAAAAAAAAATTTGGAACACATTTAGTGTACTGTATAGAAATAACCGCAGGCCGTATATTTTTTTTTTATATTTTTGACCCTATGGGCGGAGTGGGCGTTGTGAAACATATTTTTACAGCTAGAGAGATTAAACTTGCTACCCAGATAGTACTCGGCAACACTAATATGAACATGGAAATCAAATTTTAATTTTCCTCAGCGGGCGCAGTGGGCGTGACAAAACTGTAATTTAGCCCTATAGACATAAAATTTGGTATACAGACAGTACTCGGCACTGCGTGTACGAATTATCAGACGAAATTTTTATTTTTAATCGGTGGGCAGAAAAGGCGTGGCTAAACTGTATTTAAGTCCTAGAGAGATAAAATTTGGTACCTAAATAGTACGCTGCAATACAATTATAAATATGCAGGCGAAATTTTAATTTGTTTTCAGTGGGCGGTGGGGGCATGGCAAAATTGTATTTTAGCCTTAGAGATATAAAATTAAGTACACAAATAGTAACCAGCTGAATTGGTTGAAACTTGTAGGCAAAAATTTGTATTTTCAATCAGAGGGAAAAAAGTGGCGTATCAAAACTGTATTTAAGCTCTGGAGAGTTAAAACTAGATATGTAAATATTACTCGGTACAACAATTATACATTTTCGATCAGTGGCGGAGTGGGCATGGCCAAACTGTGTTTTAGACCTAGATTTGTACCGTTTAGGGGCGAATATACAGATAGTACTCGGCATTAAAGGTTAATTTTTCAGAATGGGCGTGGCACAACACATATACAAATGTATACGAAATATTTTTGTTATTTTTTTTTAAACCAGAGTAAATACAATTTGGCCGATACTGCAACTATTCATATGAAGACAAACATTTTATTTTTGAATATTGGGCGCAGGGGATAATATTTGATACACATATGTACTCGGCAATATAAATAAGGCTAAACAGACAAAAAAAATTATTGCTCGCCACTACAGCTATGCATATGAATGCGAACATTTAATTTCGATCGGTAGGCGAAATTGGATGGGCGAAAATTGTTTCTTATGTCTATATATGCATAGATGAATGAATAGATATGAATTTGCAGACTTAAAACAAAACTTAATTTTCCTTAACATCCCATGAATGATGTATGGTTCGCTTCTCGCGTTTTTGTGAATTAATACGCTTTCTATTTTAGGTTCACAACAAACGGGACCTACTTGTTTATCGACAAATGCGAACGTCACTATTTGAGAAGCTTTTACTAGACATGCCGATTATCTCGAAACTTATATTGCAAAGTTGCTGTCTACAACATCGAGGGGTCGGCAATCAAGAAAAGTCATCTGCCGGGAATCGAACCACGGATCCCGAGCATAGTAGTCTCGTGTTCTAACCACTATGCCACGGCCGGTCACGGTTGAATTTGCAGACAGATTTTTTAATTTCAGTTACTGAGCTAAGGAAGTGATGGGAACGTATGTCAAAAAGTGGAATATGTCAGCTCTTATAACTGTGAGGTAATTCCATGTTAAGCATTGCCGGGTCCACTAGTCTTCTATTAATTGAAGGCTGCTATAACTGAACCTGATAAAGTATTTTGGTACGTAAGGGTTTCTGTGGGCTGTTTGGTCCGCAGAAGGTAATTTATGTTTTCCCTACTCGACATATCTGCGAAGCATTCGATATCCCTAGATATCCCAAAAACTACATTCATATTAATTAAACTCACCTGTCCGAGTTAATGATCGAAGTATATTCGTAATATCAGAAAATCAGAAGCATATTAAAAAATCAAAATTAAAACGGGTTTCTATAACTTGTTTACATTTATTTTGTTACTAGTGGGCCCGGCAATGCTTCGCTATTGCATATTAACTTGTAATATATTTCACATTTAGGTCTACAAAGTACTTTAAAAACGGTACTTAAGCTCGACAATAATATGTTGAGTTTATTTACTTATGTAAATTATTTAAAGTAACTCCTTAACATAGAAGTTAACCAATTACGTTTTATTGTTGTAAATGCTAATAAAAAGTTCATCAGCAAAGTCATATCTATAGCGCCGATATGTAGATTAAGTTTTTTCTGTATGTAGGGCGAAAATCCACTTCTTCCACAAATCGGAAACAGACATTCCTCTAAAGATCAAAATTATTTATTTTGATCCGTAGTAGCGGGAACCATCTGTATACTAACTATCTCTTTGGTCATAAAAAAAAACATTTTTGTCATGCCTTCTCCTATTGACCGCAAATGAAAATTCCGTTTGAAGCTTCATGCCTTTAGCCATAAAAACTTCTTTTGTCATGTCTTCTTCTCACACGGATCAAGAACAATCCGGAATACTATTTTTGTATTGAACTCGTATTACCATTTTTGAGATACTTCGGTCACCAACGTTTGGCTTAACCAAGTGATGGTTAGATCTTATATAGATGTAGGCCATCTTTCTTCAGCATTTGCAGAGACCGAATTTCTGAGAAAGACGTTGGTTCGATAAATTCGAGTCCCCTGTCACACTTACGTCTACAGCGTCGATGGCTTCTATAAGCTGCTCAGATGGATCATTATATGCACCCTAAACTTAACAAAGGGGTCCATAAGTATAGTGAACAGGACGTGCATTTTGAAAATAAATTTGCAAGATTTGTAAACGTTGTTGTTGTGTAGTTTTTACATGGTGATTTTTCAAAGTATACTAAAAGAAAGTCTATCACACTTTATTAGTATGACAGCTAGATTTAAACTTATAACTATCAGAAGTTTTATACGTTAAAAAAAATTACCCCATACATAGGTGATTTACAAATGTTTGCTAATGTTACCTCTGACATACTATAAAAATTTTAATTGTGCCCCAATAAAACAAAAGGTGTTTTCCATTATAGCTACAATGAATATTGCTTTATTTGTCTATATGTATGATTTATTACCGATTCACTCTCCTGATAAGTAAATGAAAAGTAACTGCTGTACGGACCATTATTTGATACAGTTTAAAAATTTAACTATTGAAGTTTAAATTAGCCTGTTCATTAGGGCGGAACAATTTGTTCGCGTCTAAAAAATGTGGTAATCGTATACCAGTATCGAAATGTACGATAAATTCTTAGCAAATTCACTTAGAAACTATATGCATGAAGATTTCAGGTTGAGATATATTTCTAGCAATTTTTCAGTTACGTCAGACCTACCATTCCGATGTTTGAAGACCAAGACGAAGAGAATAGTATATTTTTGACATTGTTTTGGATTCCGCCAAATATTCTGAAAAATGATTTTTAAAAACTTAATTTCAGTATGCCAACTCTCAGAGGCCATAACTTTTTAACCAATAGATAGATTTGCTTCTGTAATATCTCATTTAGTTAGCTGGGAAGTTAGTTTTACGCAGAAGGTCTCGAAAAATATATATCTGCAGTTTTCGGATTGTGCTCATTTAAAAACAACAAAAAAATCTCTAACAGAAATCTTTATGCTTCCCAGCGCGAGCTAGGAATTGATTTTAGACACAAAGTTTTTTGGTGAAATTTTCTTACAATTCTTCGTAGATTCCGATTTTGGTTACGATTTTCGCGAATAAAAAAATTGCCCCACCTTACTGTTCATATCTCTAGGCGAACAGCAATATTCTGTGGAATTTTTACAGTTATTACTGTTTGTTTTGAAAGGGGTGTGGAACAGCCCACTTCCACCATTACTGTAATTCACACTGCAACAACAACATATGTTACAAATCACATCTTCATACCTCTGATAGTTCATGAGATATAGTCTTTTTTACTTTAAATTTGTATGGGCGGTGCCACGCTCCAATCACTACTAAGTACAGCCAGTGACTAACAACAGGTCATCAGTACCACTTTTTAAAATTATCTTTTAAATCAGTCTATTAGAAAAGCCGTCAGTAATTAATACTTCCTGGCAGTAATAAATAACTGCTACAATAACATATATACCAAATCTCATCTTCATACCTCTGATAGTTAATGAGATATACCCCTTTTAATTTTCAAGTTGTATGGGCGGTGCCACGCCCCTTTATCCAATGACGACCAAATATAGCCAGGGACTATCAACAGGTCAACAATACCACTTGGTAACATTTTCGTATCAATCGGTCTATTAGAAAAGCTGTTCGAGTGATTCTTTAAAAGAGGGCGTGGCACCGCCCACTTGCACTTTGTCTGTAATTCTAACTGTACGAACAACATATATACCAAATCTCATCTTCATACCTCTGATAGTTCATGAGAGATAGCCCTTTTGATTTTCAAGTTGTATGGGCGGTGCCACGCCCATTTATCCAATCACAGCCAAATATAGCCAGGAACTATCAACAGGTCAACAGCACCACTTGGTAAAATTTTCGTATCAATCCGTCTATTAGAAAAGCCGTTAGAATGATTTTTTAAAAGAGGGCGTGGCACCGCCCCCTTGCACCCTGTCTGTAATTCTAACTGTACGAACAACATATATACCAAATCTCATCTTCATACCTCTGATAGTTTATGAAATATAGCCTTTTTAATTTTTAAGTTGTATGGGCGGTGCCACGCCCCTTTATCCAATTACATCTAAATGTAGTCAGGAACTATCTACAGGTCAACAGTACCTCATGGTAAAATTTTTGTATCAATCGGTCTATTAGAAAAGCCGTCTGAGCGATATTTGAAAAAAGGGGCGTGGCGCCGCCCACTTTTGGAAAAAATAAAACCTTTTAAACCATCCAGAAGCTATAGCGAACAAAACAAAAAAAAAATTTTGAAAATCGGTCCAGCCGTTTTTGAGTTTTAGCGAGACAACTGCACATCGATTCATTTTTATATATAAGATTTTTAATACAAAAATTGCAATACACGAAATATCAAAACCATTATGGATGGATGAATCATATCTTAAAGACATGTACGATTACATTTTGGGAGGGTATGTTGCCATGTTGTCCCCACTGTACATCTACCATGTTCTCCTGGTGCTCTCTGTATTTCCAACTAAGCCTTCAGGCATTCATTATGTCGTCCCATTAACATTATGTTTTCATATGTTTGTACACATGTTAACATGAATATGTTAAGTAATATGTATTTGTGTCCGCAAATATAAGATTTTCTTTTGGAAAAGTTTGTTGATGGCTGTTGTAATAAGAAAATCATTTCAAATGCTGATATTCATAACCACACTCAAAGTATATGTATTCAACAACTTCGATGCCACCACCAAGACTACTCCACTCATATGTAGGAGCCGAAAAGAAGACAACAGTAACAACATTTGTTTTAATCCTTGCATGTAAGTGTGTGGGTATCTGTAACATAAGGACTATGAGCATCCACCCGCGCATCTGCGTGTGAATGTGAATTCCTTCACAAGTTTGATGAAGTTTGTTAAATGAGCTATAATTGGTTTATTTTGTGGTAACACAAAACAAAAGGATTTATATATAAACTTTTCTTAGCGATTTTCTTTCTTTTACCAATTATGAATTTTAATAGCGGCAAGGCTTTCGTTTGTGCACACACACACCCGCATATATCGCACACAGTATGTGAGACATCTGTGTCGGATTTGATTTTATGTCTCAATGTCTGTAGACATTCATACGTAGTACAATTGTACATATGTATGAATGTATTTGTCGGCATATTGTATGCGAGGCGCAGTCACTTTAAGGACATAATTGTGGGTAATTAATGAACTTAAGTTTCATTAAGACGTTCACACAATTGACGCGTGTTAGGCGCAATTGTTATGTTCTTAATTAAATTAGAAAATTTATCCTTGAGTTAAAGTGACAGTGATTTGTAGGGATGACAGGGGGTTAAAAAAATAAAAAACTTCGATTCATGAGAAATATATGTTGCCGTATATGTAAAACTATGCAAAAAAAATGAAAAAAATTCGACTTCAGTTTCCCCACTGTATTTTATGATGCATTATGGTCCGATTACGAAAAAAGTAGAATTTTCGAAATTTGGAGATGGTTGCTAAAACTTTCTGCTAAAGTCTCACAAAAAAAAATTACATTAGATGAAATCAAATTTATCATTTCGCATGAGAAGGATTATATATTCAAAAGTCTAAAATCTATTTCAAACACATCACTATTATTCTGTGTTTCCCTTTTCCATTTTAGCCATGAATAAATTCTAATTCCATTAAATGTTAACCCTTAATTAGTAAGCTCCAACAACAACAGTGTGACCGCTTTCATTTTCACTTTAAAATAGTTATCACAAAACCACCACAGCATCTAAAGTTAGCTACAGTCAATTTAGAACACAACTATTCTTAACATATGTTCATTTAATAAACGTATGTTCATTAATATGTTCGCTCTATTAATTTGGTTATTTTTGTTGTTGTTGCTGTTGTTTTGGTAACAAATCCTTTACAATTTATATTTATGTATGTTAATGAGGCAAATTAACATTTGCTGGTTTGTTTTTGTTTTTTAGTGTGGGCAGCGTTTGTAGTTAAAAGCGAAATATCAGCATTTCCATTGAAAGGACCAGAATTATTCAGAAAAAAATGCAACACAAAACTTAAACCGTAAGCGACAGACAGACGGGCAAAGTTATGTCTCTCTGTGTTCGGGCATATGGAAGAACATATGTAAACATTATTTTATAATTACATACTTACATATAAACAGACTAACGTTTGTGTGGTTAACAAAAAAATCCCTCATTTTGTTTAACTTTGGTTTCGTTTTAAAAATATGTGATTTTAGTTGAAGTTTACGTGGGTTTAATGCGTTAATACACTCAAAGAAAATGGGTAGTTGATTTTGGTAATAGCTCGTTTTGAGAGTTGTATTTACTTTACATTATAACGAAATGTTCGGCCATAACACTTGTTTATGAACATAGCCGAAAAAATCAGTGATTCAGTTTAACATTTATTCAGTAGTAGCAAATATGAGAAGGCGCATTGTTCAGCAACCTAAATGACATGCTATCACCTATGGGTCTGATGGAGTAGGTAACAGAAGTTACTGAAGCCCAATATAACTCATCTCTTTGTGGCGTTGACAAAACTATAATGGACCAAACAAAGAAATGAAAAAATACTAGAACCCGTCTCAAATGTTGACGATCCTCACAAACATTAGTAGGACAAACGATTTTAGAATATGCACCTGGAATGTCCAAACTCTTTGCAGAGATGGTGTCTCTATCCAATTGGCGGATGTCCTTGACAAATTCAAAGTTGATATCACAGCCATACAGGAAATGCGATGGACGGGACATGGATGCACACGACGAAAGAACTGTGATATCTTTTACAGCTGCCACGCAGAAATGCACGGATTTAGGTGTGGATTCATAGTAGGCAAGAGACTTCGATATCTGATCTCGCAGTTTAATCCTGTAAGTGACCGAATAGCCACTGTCGCCATCAATACGAAAAAATTATACATCACACTAAATTGTCTAATCATTCTGATGGTAGACAAAGCCAAGGATATTAAACATGCATTGTGTGAGCACTGCCATGCCCATGGTATTAAGATTGTTCTGTGAGATTTTAATGCTAAAATAGAAAGGGAAGATGCTTTAGGTGCTGCAGTCGAAACATTCAGCCTATATAACAACACTACCCATAACGAATTCAGACTGGTTTGCTTCGAGTTGCTAAGAAACAACGTAGTGAGTGGAACCATATTCCCGTGTAGAGATGTCCGCCAAGCAACCTGGATATTCCCTGTTTAATAGACAAGAAACCTGCTCGATCACGTAGTAATTGATAGAAGGCATGTATCAAGCGTTTAGACGTGAGTGTGATAAAAAAAACTTAATATCCCATTATATCCCATAAATGAGGTACGGGATAGCTTTTCGCGTTGTTGCGAATTAACACGATTTCTATTTTAAATCCACAACAAATAGCACCTACTTTTTTATAAACGAAATCGAACGTCACTGTTTGAGAAGCTTCTACTAGACATACCGATTGACTCGACACTTATACTGCAAAGTTGCTGTCGACAACATCGAGGGGGCCGGCAATGAAAGAAAAATGTAGATGACTGGAGGCGGAAATCGCGGTGAAAATGTAGACTAGAAACCTAAGCTGCATTCAACCGAGATAGCCAATGCCTACTCCAACCATTTCTCACCACACACAATAGCAATATATTCGCTGCCGAAACGGCCGTACTGGGTTATGATAAACCACACTCAGACAAGCCATATTACGATGGAGAATGTCGGGTATTGCCTGAGGAAATGGCTGCTACATACAAGGCTAAATTGTGGCCAACGCACAGTGGATCCGCTTGTATGGAGGCGCGGCCAAAAATACTTCTAATGGTAGTACAGAGCTGAAATGTTCAGCAGGGCTCTTAAAAACTATTTAAGCCAGTACAGAAATTTCAATGAGGTGAACTGACTGATAAATACCCTCACCCTATGTACGACATTGTTTTACTCTCGAGTTAATGAAATTGAAAAAGAAATTACTTATGTAGCGTAAACGATCGGGAATAGGACTCTCGGTCGTATGGCCAGAAGTTTACAGACATGTACCAAAACTAACAAAAGTTATAAAAAGTTCAATTCAATATCTCTTATAAAAATGATATGTATGTAAAACCGTCTGAAGCTAATATTTCGGTTTTCCGAGGTTTTGCGTCGGATTACAAGATAATCCAACTGACCACATTCAAGTATACTCCAGTTTTTCGTTTAAATGTAATGAGAGAAATATTAATTTTCCCAAAAATATGTTGGTAATTTTGTATAAGACATTCCAGAAGCGGTAGAGCAACATAGTCCGTATTCATCCCTAAGTTTTCCTTGGAAAAAATTTGACTGAAAAATAATATGCTTGTGGGAATATTACATGGCATTAGGTCATTTATATACAATGAGGTGGCATAAGGGGCGCGGCAAAAGTTCAGATTTTCTGGAGTTTTTCCTGGTTTTATAAGATTATTAGTCCGCCAAAGTTGAAAGATCATGTAGTGTTTCGTTTGGAAGTAATGGAAGAAATATCCATAAATAGGTAAGTTTGCATGGGAGGTACCAGAAAGGGTGGGGCAATTGTGCTTATTTACAATAACGTAACTTCATTTTGTAAAATATTAAAACTGGTAAGTTTTCATAAAGATTAGTTAAGGTTAACTAAAATTATCATGCCCATCAGTTATCCTTCCAACCAGCAAGCCAACCGCCCAGCCAGCCGGACCGACGGAAATGGGACAATCGTCTTAAAATATCTTTAAACAAATTTGGTTTTAAGATAATTGGGGTCGTTACACTTTTTCACTTATGAAATTATACTTACCCTCTTACCTAAGTTTGAGGATTTAATAAGAAGACGGTTTAGTGTATTAAAAACTACACGCACATCCGCAAATTTCCGCAACAAACTTTAACACTTTTATTACCTTAAGACTACGACAAATACAATGGAAAAGAGACCTAAAGGGGGATCTGGGGGGAACACAACTAAAACTTTAAATAATCATAATGAAGACGCACAAAATAGGATCAAACAAATACATTACCTAAAACAATAATTTGACTAGAATTACAAAACAAGTTAGTTTTTATAAATTTGTGGAGATTAAATAAATACTTTTAATTTTAAAATCCATTAAAAATAATTAAATTTTTTAGACTTATGCTATGAGCAATCCGTTTTGAAGTGCACTCTTGTTTTAAATTATTCGACCAACGTACAACAGCGTAGACAAATGTTCATGATTAAATTCTATTTTTAAAAAGTCCCGTTAGATTTTCAGAAGAATCCGGTTTACCATTATAAAGATTGGACATTTAAAAGATAATTTGTTTACATTTTATTTTAAAACTTTGTGATTAGTTTTTTGATTTTTGGCCTATGGACGGAACCACAGTGCAACGGTAATGGTAATAGTTTTACTAAATAGAGAATTTGGGCACGATCGCGTTGGGCATTTTAATATTATTACTCGATTTCTAAAGTGGGCGGATTGTTACCTTTGTATAGGAGGTACCAAAAGGGTCGTGGTCATGTAGCCCATTTTCCATACCGTAAGTAGTTTTGGGGAAATATTAACTTGTGCAAAGTTTCAAAACATGTGACTGCGGCTTTCGTGCGCACGAGCCGAAAAGCTAGACAGACAGACGGACATGGCTCAAACGACTTAAAATGTCATGAATCGAATTTGGTTTAAAGAAACTTATTGTCTAAAGTGGCTCCTCCTCCTTTGTTACACTTTTGGGTCGTATCAAATGATATATACCCCCTACCCTTAGGGTGAGGGCATAAAAAGTAAAAACAATTTTTTTGAAACAGGGAAAGGGGACAGTAATACAAATTAGGTCACGGACATGCAGATTGAGCTGCCACTATTGACGGACCACTTTCTCTCATTCCCGAAGGCTACACAAGAGACGAAAACACGCCAATAATCGAAGACGATGTAGATTATTCATGACCGAGCCAAAACGACATCAGAATGGCAATTGCACGGCTTAAAAACGATAAAGCTGCGAGAAACAACTGGCGATGAGGTGATAACATTTATGCACCGGCTCACAAACACGATTTGGCTCAAGGAATGCATGCCCGATGACTGGAATCTGAATGGTCTATGTCCTGTGCTTAAGAAAGACGATCTAAGTGAGTGTAAGAACAATCGCGGGATCCGCCTTTTACCCATCGAATATAAGGTCGTGTATAGTGTGTTATGTAAAGACTAAATCCTTTCGTAGTGTAGACCTGATAAACCCACGGCCGCCCAAATATTCACAATACGACAATACCTGGAGACGACCCAAGAAATGCAAATCGACACTTCCAATCTGTTTATCTATATCGATGCAGCTTTGTGCATTCGACAGTTCGACATGACAGAAATTATAAGATGCAATGGCTGAGTTTGGCTTTTCCTTGAAGCTGATACGACTTTGCGGGATGACACTGACCGATAAAAAGTCTTAAGTGAAAATAAACAATAATCACCCAGCCATTTTCTTGCAATGGAGGCTTCAGAAAGGGCAACAGCCTGTCACATCATAAAGCAGATGACATACGGAAGGCTGTGGTAAACACGACTGGATGGCGGCCTTTTCAAACACTAAGAAACAATCGGCAGAAGTGATATAATCAAATTTTTTGTTTCAACGAACAATGAGTTTAACCTAAGTGAGCGTTAACAACTATAACTACATGATTTTGTCTTCCTTGGCATCGCCGTAAACAAATATAGTAATGTCGGCCTGAAATCAAGATTCGAGTATTGTTCGTAATCAGCTTCCAATATGCAATAATGACAGAGCCCTCTCGATAGGAACGAGATACTGATCCTACCTGTCTGCCTGTAGAGCGCAGAATCGTGTGTAATCACATAAGCGGGTCAATCTATACTGGGAAGCTTCGAGAGAAAAACACTTCGCCAAATATTAGTAATTTGGACCTATCATCGTTAACGTCAATCACATCAACGTAGTCAATATGAATGGATGAAAATGCTCCAGCTCTAAAAGTCTTCGTGCGCCAGGTGCAAGAGTTGCTATCCTGATTTGGCGTGACAAACTATCTACCTAGCACAAGATACTGAAGTGCAAGTTTGTTGTTCCTGAAAAAAGATGATTGAAATGTGTGCTCCAACTACCGCGGGATCAACCTTTTACCTATGGTACCTATGGTATAGAAAATAATGTCGATTGGGCTATGTAAAAGACTAAAACCAGTATTCGGAGCTTTACAGTGTGGCTTAAGTCTTGGTAAATCAACAATTGACCAGATATTCACATTTCAAAAAATGTATATCCTGGAAAAGACCCAAGAAAAATAGATCGACACATACCATCTTTCCGTTGACAATAAAGCTGCATTCAATAGCCCGATACTCAAGAATTTATTCGCCTGACGCTGACTGAAACGAAGTCTGCAGAGAAGATTGGCAAGGGCCTTACGGAACCATTCTATACCAGACGAAGTTTTACGTGAGACGACGGCCTATCGTGTGACATCTTCAACATAGTGATAGAGATGATAAAGAGGAAAGTTGCAGTAGACACGACTGGCACGATATTCAACAAAAGCCACTTGCTAGTTGCTTAATCTGATGATGTAAACAGCATCGGTCAAAAACTGAGGGTATATGACTGCAGCCTTCTCAGTTTTAGAGAAGGAATCAGCTGAAATCGGTCAAATGGTGAAAGAGGACAAAACAAAGTTATCCGTTTCAATGAAAAAAGAATCTACTCGTTTGTAAAACTGCGTGAACGTTGACAACTATAATTTCTTGGTGGTAGACGATTTTATCTACCTAGGCTATCAATAAAACAAATAATGTCAGCCTCGAAATCCGGAGAAGATTCCTGCTGGCTAATAGAAGCTACTACGGACTAAGCAAGCGATTTAATGGCAGACTAACAAATATCCAGCTATACCAGATACTAGTACTACCTATCTTGATGTATGGTTCAGAATCCTGGTTTATGACACCAGCGAATGATTATGTAGGTTCTGGCAGTATTCAAATGGAAAAAACTGCAGCGATTGCGTTGGCTAGGTCATGTTGTACGCATGGACTAAAATTACGAAAATCAATAGTGAACTCGATGAACGGCGCAGAAGAGGGCGACCAAAACTCCGTTGGTAAGACCAGGTCACTGAGAAGCTTGCAGAATTTGGTGTGGCTAACTGGAGAAGAAGCACATATAATATTTTTCTATGTGCGGTATATAATCCACTGGTATTGCAAAGAAGTGCCAGCTAAGTAAGTAAGTAGTTATATGTTGTTCCTGCCAAATAAGAAGGACGATGTATTTCTTGTTTTTTTATTTCAACAATTCATTCAAAACAAATCTTCTAATAAAAAATAATTTTAGGAAAAACCACATCTGTCATGTCTGTAAGTGCATACTTTACAATAGGTTAGGTTTGGTCGTAAACACATGTTATCTAGAAACTTCCCCAGAAATACTCTAATCCCTAATAACGGGTGTGTCCCTATTAGGCAGGGTTATGTCAATAACAGCATCCTAGTTTCTATTTCTACAGTTCAGGGTATTATCCACATTACAAATCTTAAGTTCATACTTAATAACAAAATTCAAGACTGACCATCTCTCGTGTTAAAATTCTTGCTGCCCCACTGCACATGGTGAGCAGTGGCATCGCATCTAAAGAGAAGATGACACCTTTCAGACGCCGCGTACCTTGTGCACGGGTGTAAAGCCTCAATATGCATACGTAATTGCACTTAACAGCTCCTGACTGTTAATTAAAATTAATTCTTATCCCACATGTTAACAGTGATTTCTTTTTGAGTTATCATATAAGTAATATATATCGTTATAAAATTTCCAGCAAATAGTTGTAAATATGTTGTACTTTTAATGTTTGCATTTTGTTAGTACCATGTATGTGAGTCAGAGCGCGCGTGTTTTGCAGCAAAAGTATTAAAATGATCATTATGTATTCGAAATATGCAAATAAGCCTTTCCAACCACAAACATCAACAACAACAACAACAGCAACACAAACATTTTGTAAAATTTTTAAATCCTTTGGTTAAAGTTTAGCATAAAATCATCACGTTTGAAGCATTCTGGTGTATGTATGTTGTAAACAGAACAGTAAACGCAGCAAAACTCACAAATATGTTAGCCAAGTTTTTACCCCAAATATGCGTTAATACTGTTTATATATGGCTACGCATGCTGCATATGTTGTTGCCGGATATGTACCTGGGTTAGTGTTAATATATTTGTTTACACACACACACATTAATGTTGGCGGTGTCCGTGTATTAAAATGTGCACGTAAATTATAAAATCTCATTACTTATCCTAACACGCACAGCAATGGAGCGGTATTTATGTTAATGTGATGATGAAACTATTTTAGTACAAACAACTGTGGGTAACTAAATTAAGTTCCTAGGTTGTTTAAAACGATTATATATGTTTATGCCATATTGACTTTGTCGTGGTGTATTTACTGTGTATGATGGTGGTATAAGTGTAAATTGTTATCTATTAGAAGACACAAGAGGGAATGATTTCCTAACGATTAATATGCCCACATGGTAAAGCACTTATAAGAAATTTTTTTATGTGTCAGAATTAGAGGCTTTTTGAGCCTCTAATTAGCCATGAATAGGCTAACATGTGCTCAAATCTGTTATCACCAACCAACAATGCCAATACATAGTTAGACCATTGTTCCCAAGTATATCTAAATGAGACTAATCTACTTACTTACTTCATCAAATATCAAGCTAATAGTTTCTGTGCCTCTGTATACTTTGAATGGGCTTTCAAATCCCTATTTCAATACCAATACAGAGAATACTTTCGATAATTCGAATACTCCCCATCATTTACATATGCAATACAACACAAAGCATTTGCCCGATATTGATCTTTCCGATACAAAACCATGAAATGTAAGCTTACGACAAAAGTCACCCACAAGCTTGCGTTACATTCATTGAGGTATCATCTTAATATTAAAGCCAATAAACTTTGCACAAACGCTCTTTCACACTCAGTTAGTTGAATATCTACTTACATTCATGTGTTGTGTGTGTGCGTGTGTGTGTGTGTGTGCCGCTGCCACAAACGTTTGCCTCAGGATACAACAAAAACGAAAAAAATATAGATACAATCAACAACTCTTCTTCTTTTTTTTTGTAGCTGGCATTGGACTATTTTTTGCCTCTGCTGCCATTTTATCGGTATTAAGTTCATGAAATTGACATTGATGATGATTATGGGGAGTAAATAGAATTGAAAATGTGTAAAAATTTCACAAAAAAAAAAAATGCAAAGGAAGAACGAGCAATTGTCAACAAAAAATTGCGCACACACGTATGTGTGGCAAGTATCAGTAGACCGAGGAAAAATGGTGGCAACCTAGCGTACATTTTGAGAGACATATTTAAAATATTTTGAGTTGACATTAATTTGAAACATTTTTTGAGAACATTTCCGTTTAAGGATCACAACTGATCGATTCATGCTCAGAGGTAATCCCTTCATTTTTATGGGAGTTAGCATGAGGGGTATATCGAATGGTTGGGTTCTGTGAGATTTTGCTTACTATTACAAGAAAAATTTACTGACCAAATGTGTATATAAGAAATACATATAAATTACCTAGAAATAGGTAGTTTTGTAAGAGAGGCATTAACCAACTCTCCTAACTACTACGACTCCTCTACTTCTGACTTTCCCGATACACAGTGGATATGAAACACGGCTCTCTGACGAATCCTGGTATGATCAAGAATATCGCACAGCGTCTGAGGAACAGGTTGCTGCTTATACGGCAACGCTACAGCTTATTATAACACGGGCTGTTAGGGAACGGCACAAGAAAACAGTAAAACAGTTAAGGCAGCTGTCTTACAAAAAAAAAAGTCAGATGAAGGAACGGCAGAACAGGGATATAGAGCGATACAGGAACAGAGGTGAAGTCCTAAAATTTTACCGGAAAGTAAAAGCAAAATGCTCCCCCCCTATTAGAATAAAGATGGAAATCTGTAACAGATACGGAGAGTGTGCTGCATATATGGAGAAGTGTTGCAGCATCTTTTGGTTCCGGAAGGCAGCGCAGTATCACGCTATTTGTTGACGACGCCTTATATTGTCCACCTCCAAGTCAAGCCGATGTAAAAAGAGCAATATCCCGGCTAAAAAATATTAAAGCAGCCGGTGCTGACGGATATCCGACAGAGCTTTTCAAGTCCAATGACAATGAGCTGATAACGAGCATACATCAGCTCCTACGCACGGTTTGGATTAACGAGTGTATGCCCGATGATTGGAATCTAAGCGTATTATCTCCTATGCAAAATTAAAGTGATCCTAGTTTGTGCTACAACTACTCCGGGAGGTTCTGTCATGTGTGATATGTTAAAGACTAAATCCAGTGTTATCCAACCTGATTGGGCCTTATCAGTGTGGCTTTAGACCTGTAAAATCAACAACTGACCAGATATTCGCACTTCGGCAAATCTTGGATAAGACCTAACTAAAAATGATCGATACATACCATCTTTTCGTCGACTATAAATCTACCTTCGACAGCCCGACACGACGAAAACTACTCGAAGCCATGGCTGAGTTTGGTATTCCAGCGAAGCTGGCACGCCTTTGCGGAATGATGCTGACTGACACGAAGTCTGTAGTGAAGGTTGGCAAGTACCTTACAGAGCCATTCTATACCAGGCGAGGCCTAAAACAAAGCGACCGCCTATCGTGTGACCTCTTCAGCATAATGCTGGAGATGATTATGAGGAAAGCTGCAGTATACACGAGTGCCACCATATTCAAAAAAGCCACATGCTACTTGCGTACGCTAATGACATATATATCGTCGGTCGAATACTGTGGGATGTGACTGCGGTCATCTCTAATATTTAGAAGGAATCAACAGTTGGCCAAATATTCACACTTCGGTAAATCCTGGATAGGACCCAAGAGAAACAGATCGACACGTACCATCTTTTCGTTGACTATAAAGCTGCCCTCGACAGGCCGATACAGCAGAAAGACGCTGACTAACATGAAGTCTTCAGTAAAGATTGGCAAGGATCTTATGGAGCCATTCTATACCAGATAAGAGAAGGCCACGACCTATCGTGTGACCTCTTCAGCATAGTGCTGGAGATTATCATGAAGAAAGCTGCAGTAAACACGATGGGCACAATATTCAACAAAAGACACATGCAACTTGCGTACGCTTCTGACGTAAGCATCATCGATCGAAAACGGAGGGATGTGACTGCAGCCTTCTCAAGTATACAAAAGGAATCAGCGAAAATGGATCTTATGTTGAACGAGGACAAAACGAAGTTATTAGATTTAACGAACAAAGAATCTACTCGTTTGACAAACTGCGTGAAGCGTAGAATATATGGGTAGGGCGTCAGCAAAATGTATGGACGATTTTTTTGGCAAAATTTTAAAAATGCCCGACCTGAATAATGTGCCACTTGGTGTAAAAAATACATGACGGAAATTTGATCGGACAACTTTAAGCCGTGTACCAAAGATGTCCACAGTCAGGTTCTTAGTACATCCTATTACTTTTCCTAATGCTCGATTGAGGAATTGTATTTATAACCTCACCCTACTGGTAAGAGGGTATCTATCATTTGATACGACCCAAAAGTGAAACACATAGAAGAAGTCACTTTAGACCCTAGGTTTCTTTGAACCAATTTCGATTCATGACTTTTCAGTCGTTTGAGCTATGTCTCCCATACAAATACATCATTCCACCCACTTTCGAAATCGAGTTATAATATCAATACACCCAACGGGAAAATTTTATTTTTTTATTGTAGGTGAAGGTATATGTAAGTCAGCTTTCCCGACTGAAACTTTCTTACTGGTTTTTTTCCCAAATATGTAATAGTCAAATATTGAGGTGTTTGGGCGGTACCTCGGCCCTTTTTGCAAACTTGTTTGCAAATAGATTGGATATATTTCTACTATACTGTCAAATTTTCAGGACGATCTAACTCTTATTATATTATAACGGTTTCTTTTTTATAGGGCGTGGCACAGCACACTTCCACCCTGGCTGTAATTCATACTGTACCAACAACACATAACAAATATCAGATTAATAGTTTAGCTTATAGTTGATGAGACACAGCTTTTTAAAGTTTCAAGTTTTATGGCACGCCTTCTGATCCGATACCGCCCTTTTTTTGGTGGCTCACGAAATTTGCTGCCAATTGCATCCACACAAATTTTCAAGGCAATTACAGTAACAGTCTTTCAGATATTGCGGTTTCAAAACTAGGGTCCAATGGGCGGGCCACTCCCACCTCATATATCAAAAATGCAAGTACCCTATTTTCACCACCGGCCACACAGCTACATTGTCTGAAATTTTTATAAAGATTGGTCAATCCGTTGTTAAGTCTTTACGGTTCTAAAAAATTGCAAATAAACAAACACAAACACATTTTCATATATATAGATTTGACCTTTGACATCTTTGGGGCACGGCTTAAAGTTGTCCGAGTTTACGCAAATTTTGACCATAGTTATTATATCAACTGACACAATATTCCGCTCGGGCATTACAAAAAATCCAAAGTTGAATTTTCGGTGCCACCTTAATATGGGGTATCGACTATGTAAGCTGTATTTTCAGTGCACGAATATTAACGTGGTCAGACGCATTTAGGACATCATGGACGAAAATGCTCCAGCTCGAAAAGTCTGCGACAATGAACTCGATAAACGTCGCAAAAGAGGGCAGCTAAAACTCCGTTGCAAAGACCAGAATACTGAGAGCTTTACAGAACTTGTTGTGATGAAATGGAGAAGTAGCGCAGAAGACATTTTTTACTACGTGCGGCATTAAATCCCATACGATTGAAAAGAAGTGCCAGTTAGGTAACTAAGTAATGTAATTTAGACGAGTGTTAAATGTGTCTTAACGGCATCGTGTTTCGTACTATCATTCTGTTCGCCTTTGGTGATATGTGTAAGCAAATTGTTTGCTGGACTCACATCATTGACAATGCCGTTGTTGTTGATGATGATTTTCCCTCTTATACAGTGAGTTGGTCTTTTTTTCTCTGAACTGTCGATGGGTAATGTGAGCATATAAATTGCAAAATCAATTGAGCGGTAAAATAGTTGAACATTCATTCAATGATGTTGATGATGATGAAGACAGCAGTTTTGCTAGTCTCCCTCCTCACTCAAATTCAGGCACAGCGGTTTCGTCTTTCATTTCGTTAACAGTTAAAACCTAAAATTGTTTTAAAAACTCAAGTGGTAGACGGGCAAAAAAATAAAGCGGAAAAAAATCAACGAAACATATTCGCCTAGAAGCGCTCGTCCATAAGTACACAATCACCGCCTACAGCCAGCCTCACACTCCCCTTCCTCCCGTACACACACACACACATACACACCTTTATTCGTATTGTGGGTGACATTATTTAAAAGTCTTCACAGCAGCGAGATAATTTAAGAGTTGAATTTTTGGAAAAGAAAAGTTTTATGCTGCACACAACAATTCGTATATTCGTTTGTGCCAACAAATGCCAGCATTAAAGGGCTAAGAGACACAATTTTGCGGATAAAACTTTATTTGTTACTGGTTGGCAGAAAGCCGGGGAGGGAGAAATGCAAAGACACAAAGAATTGGGGCATTAAACTCAGGTGAACAAAATGACAAGAAGACGATAAAAAAAAATTTAAGTAAACGTAAGTTTCAGTTTTCCCTGCACTGTGCTTAAAGGCAATAATTTGGATTTAAGTTTGCAGTTGCAATTTTTTTTAGAAGTAACTAAGAACATACATATGAGCTATGACTACATTTATCTACATCATACGGTGTGCCAAGGACACATTATGTTGCATGTGGATGTGTGTGCGTGTGTTTTGGGATTCTCATTCTGTATAAATAGTTGTTGAATTATGTATGTAGCTTTGCATATCTAAGTTGGCCACAATATGTTGCCACAAACTCAAAGAATGCAGAAAAATATCTCTTTGCTGCATTTCGTTTGCACACAATTATTGCCACATTTCAAACGATGTAAAATTTAAACACATAATTGATGACATGAAAAAGCAGAAATAGAGTGTTGAGCAAATAAATAGGAACATTTTGAATAGATTATAATTAAATACATTCAATTTGTTTAATAAAACAGTCGGTTGAACTGAATCATGTCTCGGTGTTTTGCTGTAGCACTTCAGAATTTTGAGAAAATCGATTTTTAAGCTTCGAAGGTTCAAAGAGGTTATTCCATGAGAAGTACCCCAACCGCAATTTTTGGAAATATTAACACTGTCACATTTTTTTTTATTAGAACCAGTGCAGATTTGTACCTCACTATGACTTATACTCTCACAACGTCCGCGAGATTACGTATTCCCTCGGGCAATGCCATTGAGCATCTGTTCAGTGGTACCGAATATGAGAAGACGCAATGTTGACACAACGGCTCTCGGAGTGTCTTTGGCGGGCCCAAGAAACTAGGATCGGGCGCGGTGGCCTAATAAGCCACTCTCCTCAAACCCGAAGAAAAGAAAAAATAAGAACCCTCCAAATGTTGACCACTTCCGCAAATGTTATAAGGAGCACGATTTACGGATATACACCTGAAATGTCCAAACTCTCTACAGGGAAGGTGCCACTATCCAACTGGGGGATGTCCTCGACAAATACAAGTCTGACATCACCGCCATACAGAAAATTCGATGGACGGGACAATGATGCACACGACGAAAGAACTGTGACATCTTTTACAACTGCCACGTAGAAAGGTACGAATTTGAGTGTGAATTTATAGTCGGCAAAAGATTTCGACATCTGGTCTGGCGGTTTAACCCTGTAAGTGAGCGAATAACCACTATTCGCATCAAGGCGAAATATTTTTACATAACGCTGATTTTTGTAAACGCCCCGACGGAAGACAAAGATGAGGACATTAAAGATGCATTGTATGAAAGCCTGGAGAAAATTTATGACCGCTATCTTGCACATAACATTAAAATTGTTCTGGGAGATTTTAATGCTAAAATAGGGAGAGAAGATGCTCTTGGTTCCACAGACACACCTCCGAATTCAGACTAGTTAGCTTCACGTTGGCAAGAAACATGGTAGTGAGTGGAACCAGATTTCCGCAAAAAGATATTCACAAGGCAACCTGGATATCCTTGGATCAAAATACTGGAAACCAGATTGATAACGTGGTAATTGATGGAAGGCATGTCTCAAGCGTTATGGACGTGCGTGTAATGCGCGGTGCAAATATTGACTCGAATCACCACCTAGTTGCCAAGGTACTCTGCAGATTAGGCAGCGCTAAAAACGCATAGACAAAGGAAGCTAGACATCACAATACCTCATACCACCTATATAACCAATGCCTACAACAATCAACTCTCTCAATTACTTCGAACCAACCCCCCTAATTCTAATGTTCTCGACACCCAATGGCAGCATATTGCAAATTCTGCCGCAACGATCGTATTGGGTTACGAAAAACCACGCTCAGACAAGCCCTACTACGATTACGAATGTTGCGAAATGTCTGAACAAAAGGATTCTGCATACAGGGCAAATCTGTGGCCAATGGCAACGCTTGCAGTGACGGAGCGTTGTAATGAGAAAAAGCCCGAAAAAGCCTCTATGGAAAAAAGAGGGATATCGAAAATTACAGGGATAGGGGTACAGCCCGAAAGTTCTGCCAAAAGGTAAAAAGCAAAGGTTTTGGACCAGGGATCTCCACCTGTAAGGACGGAGATTGAAATCTGGTCACTGACATTCAGAGTGTGCTGCATATATGGAGGGAACACTTTCGATCTCTACTCGTTCCCGAAGGCATCATAAGTGGCGACATTACGCCAATCATCGGCGATAGTGTAGACTGTCCATCACTGAGCCAATCCGAGATCAACACGGCAATTACACGACTTAAAAACAACAAAGCTGCGTGAGCCGATGTACAGCCAGCAGAGTTTTTTAAAACCGGCAGCGAAAAGCTGACAACGTGCATGCACCAACTCATAAACACGATTAGGCTAAAAGAACGCACGCTCGATGTTTGGAATCCGAGTGTTCATTGTCCTGTGCTTAACAAAGGTGATCCAAGTGTGTATACCAATTATTGCGGGATCAGTATTTTACCCATCGCATAAAAGGTCCTGTATAGTGTTATGTGGAAGACTAACGAACATGGAGAAAACCCAATAAATGCAAAAGTCGACTACCATCTATTTATCGACAGTCCGATTGGATGATATGGCTGGCTTTGATGATATGACTTTGCGGGATGACATAGACCGAGACGAAGTCTTAAGTGAAAATAGGCAAAAATCTGACTGAGCCATTTTCTACCAAGCGATGCCTTAGACAAGACAATAGTTTGTCATGTGATTTCTTTAACATCGTAATAAAAGCCACATGCTGCTCGCGCATGCCGATTATATAAACATCATTGGCTGAGGACTGTGGGAGGGCTGTGTGCGGCCTTTTCGAGCATTAAGAAGCTGTCGGCAGAAGTGCGTCTGGTGATAAATGAGGACAATACAAAGTTAGTTGTTTCAACGAACAAAGAGTCTACTTATTTGGGACGCTGCGTGAACGGTGACAACTATAACTGTGATGTGGTAATCGATCCGGCCAACATTGGCTCCGCCGAAAAAAAAAAATAATGTCAGTTTGGAAATCATGAGACGAGTATCGAACGCAAAACACTGCTTCTATGCGCTGAGCAAGCGATTTAATGACAAAAACCACTCTCGACAAACGAAAATCCGGCTTTGCCAGATACAGGTTCTACCTATCTTGATGTATGGTTCAGAATACTGGGTTAAGACACAAGCGAATGTATCAGTTCTGGCAGCATTCGAGAGCAAAATACTCCGTGAAAGCATCGATATACATCGCAAAGCTGCAAACCCCAGAGATAGCCTCTGCCTACTTTACCATCTCTACTTTCGAGTTTTGTGATACACCGTGGTAGCATATTGTGCATTCCACAGTAATTTCCACAACTTGGATATGAAACAAATGTCTAAGGAAAAGGATGCTGCTTACACGTCAACGGTATAGGCAATAGTAACCCGAACTGTTATGCAACGGCACAAGAAGGAAGTAAATCAGAAAAGTCTGATTTAAGCGGAAAAATTATTAGAGCGAGGTTATGAAGAAGTACCGCGATCGAGGTGAAGCCCGAAAATTCTACAAGAATTAATATACAGAAGAAGGTGTTGAAATTTAGCACAGACATTACAATTAACAAAATGAAAATGTTCTGAAAGTTTCATTAAAATGGGCCACGCCCATTACATAGCGCCCATATAACTACATACGAATTTTTCATATAAAATTTATTTATTATTGTATATTTTTATTCTAAAAGAGCCTTGACTTTGTCACTTATATCACTATGCTTTTTCTGGATAAACGAATGTGTCTAATGTGAGATCATGGGATCTGATGTTACCATCATTCGGTGCATAAAATCTTCGTTCGTGGCAATTCGACTGCATTTTCGATATTTTTTATAGTCTATGTTAAGATTTTCATGAGCCTCTTCGGACAGTAAGCCTACAGGAAAAATACACTTTTCAATTATATCCTTTCCATGAATGAGAATTTTGTGGAGTGTAGGTGGCAGTACAGTGATTCCTTTCTATAAGGACACGGACGGTTATCTGGATACATAGATGCAGAGTGTGCTGCATATATGAACGGAGCACTTTCGCAAATTGCAATAAGGTGTCATGCCACCAAGCCAAACCGAGGTCAGTAATATAGCAGCCCTTGTCGATGAGCTGAAAATTATCATGAAAATTATCTCCTACGCACGCCTTGACTTAGCGAGTACGTGATCGATGATTGAAATCTAAGCATAATATGTCCTGTACTAAAAAAAGGTGATCCAAATATGTCTTCCAATTACAGCGAGATAAGCCTATTCACGTGGCATATAAGGTACTTTCGAGTGTTTAATATGAAAGACTAAAGCCAGTGTTACCCAACCTGAAAGGGCCTTATCAGTCTAGCTATAGACTTTGTACATCAACAATTGACCAAATTACCACTGCAGGAAATTCATCTTTCCATCGACAATAAAGTTGCCTTCGACAGGCCGACAGTATTCCTGTGAAGCTAGTACGCCTTTGTAGAATGTCCCTGACCGAAGACGACAGCCTTTCGTATAACTTCTTTAACATACTGATTGAGATGATAATGAGGAAAGGCGCAGTGAATACTGAAGCACGATATTCAACATGTTTAAGAATACTAGGACAAAACTAAGTTATTATTTTCAACGAACAAAGAATCTACTCTTTTGGGACGTCGCGTTAACGTTGACAATTACAATTTTGAAATGATTTCATTTACCTAGGATTCCATCACTAAAACAACCATTAACCAAAAAAAAAATACTGCTTGAAAAGAATACTGATTTATGATAGATGCTATTAAAGACTTTAAACTTAAATTTCACATTACGTCACATGAATAAGGTATGGGATAGCTCCTGCCGTAATTGTGAGTTAATTTTTAGACCAACACTACCGGACCTACTTGTTTATACACGAATGCGAACGTTAGCTGTTTGAAATTTTTTTACTAGACTTTTACAAATAGTATTAGATCTGGCTGTCAATATAACATACATTATTATTATGCGTTATTACTTTAAACCAACTATAACACAAGCAAACAGTAACGGGGTTGATGTTCTACATATTGACATTCAAATAATTTGACCTTTGGTTTTTACGTTTCTGTTTTCAGCTCAATTATAAGCGATTTTTTTTAATTCTGTAATTTAAAACTATAAGACGACATTGATTAAATATATTTGTAGAACTGTTGACAGCAGTTAAACAAATATAATTTTTTTATAAAAACCTTAATATTAGCTTTGTTTAATTAATAAGGTTCGATTCGTAGAGTCTACGAATACTTTTTGGAGTGAGTATTTCTCAAATATTTTCTCCATGTCTCAACATATTATGATAGCCTTCTTTTTAACACCTTTAAACGACTTCGCCTCAGATCATAACTTTGTTTTATCAATCAAAGTCGTGAATACATTTTAACACTATTTTTGTGTGTTATATAACGGACTATAGCATATTTGTATAATTCTATATAATATGCTCTCTATCTCTCTTTAACATAAGTTATTGAGATATTTGAGACCACTTGTGCATAATTTTAGCCGAAATGCTGTTTGCTCCATATTTTTTTATTTAGAGTTTATGTTTACAACAGCAACATACACAGAAGATAAAGCTTGAAGATTACTTTCACTTGTTTAAATATTAACACCATGGACCATGGAATCTAAGACGAAAAATATACGCACACACACTCGCAATTGTCTAGAGAGATGCCGGTCAATATCTTAAAGATCGATTTTGTTAACAGTTGATCAAACCGTTGATACGAGGCCATCTGTTAGTAGTACAAACACCGTGGCTATGTTAAGATCTCGCCAGATAGTTGAACAAGAACGACGCGCGCCTGAAATGATACAAAAAGTTAAAAAAGTTCACAGAATCCAAATATTTTGACTTTCGATGGAAAAAATGTCTGAGAAGAACTTATTGAGCAGAACGACAACAACAGTCGGCAAGCCAGTGACACTACTCAATAACACAGACTGGCAGCAGCGGTAGCACTAACGACGGCCAAAAGCGTCGACACTGTCAGCGACACAACAGCAGTAACATGCCACTGGGCAATATAACAACAACACCGTCATTTTCACATCGCCCCAACAATAACAATAAACAGACGATCTATTGTATGCGGAGAGTTTAGGTTTTTGAAACCTTTCTTACGATCTATCTTTTCATTTCATTTCTGTTCAGTTCGAATTGTTTGTTGGTGTCTGGAAAGATTAAAGAGAGTTACTTCCGCGTGAGATACGGTTAAGTTAAAACGTGCGGTGCGAGACGCTTAGTGTTCCCGATAAACGCCATTAATAGTATATAATTGTAATATGCACTTCCTGCGCGCGTATTGCAAAAGTATTTGGGTGCTGCTGCTTCAGCTACTAATAACACCCACACACAGTTGGGCGCTGGGTCCCAAGCACAAAGTTATGGCAAGTACATTTCGGTATTTGCAGGAGACAATGCTACAGTCTAGCTTAAATCGGGCCCAGCTAAATTATGGAATAGTTTTTGAGTGTCGTTCATCGTAAGTTTTCCGTGTGTGCGTGTCAATAAAATATGTAAAAATTTATGTGCTTTAAGAAAACATTTAAGTCGTTAGTTAATTTTACCAAAATTAGTGTGAAAAATTACCAAAGTTTAATAAGTGTTTAACTAAAAGCATGAAACATTCAGAGTGTGTTTTCGCACACAGTATAAAATAGACAAAAACTGTGCACTCTTCAACAATTGCGATCTAAAACTAGTTTTTAAATAAAAGATAATTAAACAAATTTTGTTGTCCCAAGTGTGGACAACATATGTTGCTTAGGGTGTTCCTTATATAGGATTTTTTGGAATTTCGTTAATAAAGTTATTAGTATCGAAGTTGGACATCGAGCTCCACCTTCTGTTTGTTGTTTACAAAATTACGAATGTATTGTAAGAGTGTGCCGCAAAGAGGTCAAAGTTCGACTTTGTGTTCAAATTAGTCAAATCGTCGCTGAATATTTTTCTGTTGAAGACGGAACATTGTTGCTGTTAGAAAAAAGTTAATCCGGAAATGTCGTTTCTGATTATATTTAAGGAGATTTCAGCGAATTTATGTATATCTTTAAATATCTAAAATAATATGTAATTAAGCGAAAATATGCCTACTCTTGTACTAGTAAAAGTCTACGAAAGGCTCTTGAATATCTTCAATCTATAAAAATATGTCGGCACATTTTAGTAAAAAAAAACTATTTATATCTAACTCTATAATCTTCATATAATGTTTGGCATATGAGGCAGAGTATAAATTGTAATATCCAACTTAAAAATCTATCTGACGAGGTGAACTGCAAAATTATAGTCCCAAAAAATAGCAATAGTAGTTTTTTAGAAAAAAATATACTATTTTTGAAAAATTTAATTAAAGTCCCTGCAAGTGTGCTAGGCAACTAATGACGGTCACTCGGAGTGCGTTGCAAATATGGAGGGAACTCTTTCGTTCTCTGCTCGTTCCCGATGGCAGCAGAACTGACAAAACCACGCCAATCATCGACGACGGAGTAAAGCACGCAAATTGTACTGCTTAAAAACAATAAACTTGCGGAAGAAATTTTTAAAGCCGTCAGTGATTAGATGGCAACATACATGCACTAGCTCATAAACAAGATTTGGCTCAAGGAGTACATGCCCGTTGATTGGAATCTGCCTGTTCTATATCGTCTGCTTAAGAAAGTTTATCCAATTGTACGTATCCACTATAGCGGAATCCACCTTTTACTCATTAGATACAAAAGTCTATATAGTGCTTTATGCGATAGACTAAAGATTGCGCACTTTCTCTTTTGTCCGATTCAAGAGGTTTCAGTTCGATCCAAGATTTGTTAAATTTAGCTATTTCCAAGTCCAGCTGCCGTCGCAAAGTGGGACTTGGACGTCCTCTTCTGCGACTGCCCTGAGGATTTCATTCAATTTCATTTCGAGTTATGTCGGAATGTTGTCTTCGTAAGGCATATCCAGTCCATCTCCATTTTCGTCTTCGAATATCTGTTTTAAGTGGAATTTGACCAGTTTGTGCCCAGAGGTGAGCGTTGCTAATTGCGTTTTGACAGAAGATTATTAGGATTCGACGAAGGCATGATATCTTGAAGTACTCTAAAATCACAAGGAGCTGCATTCCATGATTCACATCCGTGTAGGGCAACTGATATTCACACAGCTGTTAAATATGTTCAATTTGGTACGTCTCAAGATACAATTTGAGTTCGAAACATGATGTAGTGCACCATAAACTTGTATGGCTTTGTTGATGCGGTTTATGGCATCCTCTTTAGAACCTCCGGATAATGTTATGATGCAACCCTGATAGCAAAATTACTGGACTTCTTCGATAACTTGTTGTTGTAGTTTAAAGTGAGTTGTATTAGCTGTATTAACTCGCATTGCCCTGGTGTTGGGTATGTAAATTTTACGGCCTCATGATTCTGCTTCAATAGTCATATCGTTTAGTTTGAGCTGCATGTCATCAGAATGTATGTGACAACAGACAAATGTCGTCCGCATCATCTTTTGTGGAATTCCTTTCCATATGACACAATGGTGTGGGTGTGAAACGCTTTTTCGAAGCCTACGAATATCATATTCAATGGTTATCGCCATTCTTCTAAATGTTCCGCGATTATTTTCAGACTATTCGAAAGCGTGGGATTCCCGATGGAAATATCAAGTCTTTCTGTATTTCGGAGACAGCGGCATGAGTGGGTGATTTGCGTTGGTGAGTTCCTGTTGTGCACTCCTCTTCTCGTTTCTAGTCTTCGACTTGTTGAGGTCCGCCGTACATTTCTTCCTCTTTAAAATCAGGTCCCATGTTTCATCAGAGATCCATTCTTTTCATTCGGGGATTTTGTATGCTGTTCGCGAATGCCGTTGTTATAGATATCATTAGCCAAAGACTGTGTGATGTTACTGCAGCCTTGTGGAGCATTGAGAAGCAGTCCGCCGAAGTGGCCCTGGTGATAAATGAGGACAAAGGCAAGTTATTTGTTTCAACGAAGAAACAGTCTACTCGTTTGGGACGTCTACTTTGAGGTGGTAGATGATTTTATCTGTCTTGGCTTCGTCGTAAACGAAAAAAATACTGTCAGCCTGGAAACTAAAAGAAGAATATTGATTGCAAACCGCTGCATCTGTACGCTAAGCAAACGATTTAACGGCAGAAACTGTTTGTGAACCTGTCTTGCTCTACACTACAGAATCCTGGAAAATGACAACGGATCAATATTTTCTGGGAGTTTTCGAGAATATTTCGCAAAATATTTGGTCCCATCATCGTTAACGGCGAGTACCGTCATCGAGTGAACCATAAGTTGTATAAAGACATCAACGTAGTCAAGCGCGTTCAAATAGAATCCTATGTCTGTTTAACATATTAAAATCACCATGAAGGTTAGGTTAATTCGGCGGCCACGTTCAACACAGCTTATGTGGGTCCTAGTATGAGTCCCGTTGTGGTACAATTTCCAAATTTTCGCACCAAATATTCCTACTCTGTTCGGTCAACGTCGCTATCAATCTATTTCGTTTCTCTGATGAAGGCATGGATATTATGCAAATCGCCTACTGATAGACAGGTATTTTCCAGAAATGTTCGATGACCAAGCTTTTCATATCAAAGCTCACCAAAAGCAGGGTAGTGACATAGAAGATGCTCCGTGGTCTAGACTTCTTCCTCATCATTGCAGCTTCAACAAAAATCGATGTAGGGTAGTTTCAATACATTAAACATTTCTCTAAGTGGTGTACACGTTCTCCAGGGATCTGGTACCCGCTTTACTATCAGTAACAATATGAATATTGCCGCCCAATATCCTACGCTACTTAATGTTCTCTCCGGCCTGAACTGTGCTACAGTGATCCCGTAGTCTTATTACTAGTCACTGTGAAGGTCTGAACAGATTTATTTTAATAAATACATCACCAATAGATCTATTGCATTACAGATACAAACAGCGTTATGAATTTATGTCCCGTTTCAACAATAGTTCTCTTACCATCTACCGATAGAGAGCTAATTCATAATTCTGTCATCTTCCAGCTAGGAACACAGTTCCTCATCCGACTGGCTTCATCCATGCGTGTTTCAACATATTTTGATCAATTAACGTATACTAAAGTCTTTGAACACAACTCCGAACATTACTAATGTAAATATCATTTGCAATAATAAGACATTTAAAGGTCTTCAGACACTTTTCCTTTATTATCTTTAATACTGTAGACCTGGCCAAGGACTTGCTCCATTTACTTCAAGTCGATCATAAAAACGATTTTGTAGAAATAACTACAAGGCTCAAAACCTTCCCCGTCAGGCTGGGAGTCATCTTATTATCGCAGTATGTTTGCTCTGCCGTCCTCATTCGAAAAATTGCCGTTGATTGTACTACAAGAATTAGCACTCTCTGTCTTGTTCTGTTTATATCAGTTGGTATAAGTTAACCTATAACCCAAATATGTAGTACGTAAAAATCCATTCCAAATCATGTCCAAAGTGTTAATCGATCTCTTTAGTAATATAGTTTTTAATATATTGTACATAAGACTTCTATTGAACGTTTAATATTGTACAGACTTTTATATATTGCGGTCTGTCGTTGCTGTTGTTGTTTATGTTGCGCTGTAGAAAGTGCGTATTTAATGAAAATTACAACTCATTGTCGCCAGTCTGCTTTGAATGTATGTTTGTGTTTTTAACAGATTATGTTAATTATATTAACATTCATACAAATGTCAACTGTGTGAGTGTGTATGTTAAATTTAAGCTCGGAAGTAATAACAATTAAGAGAAAACACTAAATTTGACATAAATATTTATGGCTACGTGAAATATTTTCAGTTACATACAAGACATGAGAACGAAAGAAGGTACAAAATAAAGTGATGTTTATTCTATTGATTGCGCAGAAGATGTGAAATATTCTGGTATTAATGAAAGAGCGTTACTTATGCGGTACATAGTGCACGACAAGTATTTACTAATATTTTAATTTTAAAATTATTTTCCTCCTATGGAAATCCATGCAAAAGAGTATTTTTATTATATTTTCTATCATAAAAACACAGAAAAATGGTAAAATTTTTTATATATACAAAGTTTGAGATGCAGCTAAATAAAAAAGTAGCTTTTAAAATATTTCGTACTAATCCTCTCTACTCCAGATTAATAACCGCTCCATGTTTCTCTTTAACACAGTTCAGATACAAAAATCGGCGTGGAATCACATTTTATGCTACAACTGGGTGACTTGAGAGGTTTTCGACTTTTGGATGCCAACAAAAAATTAGCTCTTTTTCTGCACGGCTGGAACGATGAGGGCAGCAAAGAGTGGGTGCAGGACATGTTGCGTAGTATGTTTGTTCGACAAGTAATGAAATTTCATTTAAATAAAGCGCTAATCATCACTTTTTTATGCAGCCTGGACTAGTTTTCAACATGATTATAACGTTTGTGTGGTGGACTGGGGTCATTTGTCTCAAAACGACTACAAATCAGCTTCAATGTCAATATTTGATGTGGGCCTCACGGTGGCTGGTATAATACAAGCTTTGGAGCAATTGAGACCAAGACACTTTCATAGGCGTAATGTGACTTTGGCGGGCTATAGTTTGGGTGCTCATGCAGCCGGTTATGCTGGTTCAGTGCTTAAGGGTAAAGTAGAACAAATTATAGGTTTGGATCCTGCCGGACCTCTATTCACCATGCCAGCAGTGGTTTCTACAACGTATCGCCTTGACCCCTCGGATGCTCGTTTCGTTCAAGTACTTCATACTTCTGGCGGTACCTTGGGTTCAAGTGTAAAATCAGGACATGCAGATTTTTACCCCAATGGAGGAAAAGCACCACAACCCAACTGTCGTCTCTTTATGCAACTAGAAGATGTGCAAAATACCAGTAAGTCGACGCAAGGATTCTTAATGCTTTAAATTTTTAATATTATCCTTTTACAGATCCTATCTCTTGCAGTCATTCGACGGCGGCCGTTTTCTTTAAACAGTCTATGGATCCCTTTTATCCATTTGTTGGTTCACACTGTGACACACATTGGAAATATGCCCAAGGCCAATGTGCCAACAATCGACGTGGACGTTTCGGCATCTACTCGAAACGTCGTACACACGGCAATTTCTACTTTGACACATTGCCCCATAGACCGTACGTTCAATCGACTTTGAGACGTCGTTGGGCCTCTTTGTTGTTTAAGCGATAGCTTCTCTATGTGATGTGATAGTAATGTAAGATTCCTTTAAAATGTTTAAGTCCAAGCGTAGCTATAATTATTTATAATAGTCGACAGAAATAAATGCAATTCGTAGTGAAGTGATACAAAGTGGATGTTTGCATTGAGAAGGCAAGAGGTATAAGACTATGAATAAACAATAATTTAGAAATCACAAAATTGCGATAAACGGTGAAAAATAATAGTGTATCGACATTCGGGGAAGAAATGCAATTTTTTTAAATTTCGTTTGTAATTTTAATAAAATCGACGTATAATCCATTCATTTCCATAAACTTTGAATTTAAAATCTTGTCAGGTCCTTTTTTTCTTATTGTCCCTACCCAATAGGTACTGAAAGTTTGGTCTTCTCACTGTTAGTGCGCCTGTGTGTGTGTAATAACATTTTAATTTGAAATGTTCATTTAAAATTCACTTTACATTGGTTGCCAGAGCTGATGTTGATGTGTGGATCTGGTAAATGTGCCTCCAATTCATGTACACTTACTACCACCCACTTTGTCTACCACTGACACCACACACACATGTACACACGTATATAGGTAAACAGACATCCTAGTAACGTAAATGCATAACTTTACAAAAGTTTCTCATATTTTTTTGTTTATAACATACTCCTCATACATAGTACATATGTATATATGGTCATGCATTTATGCGTAAAGTACAGGGAAACATATGAATGACTGGCGTTATTTCTTCTTATGCACAGCATATTTTACACGCATATATATGCATGAGTATGTATATATGTAAATAAATAATGTTGCAATTGTGTATTTCTGTGAGCCAGACATCAACAACATTTCATCGTATCTCATCATACATTGGCTGGTTGTGTGTGTGTGTGTGTCAGAGTACAAACGAACATTTGTTACATCAATAATAGCGTAATTATGTTGCATTTATGTCAGTCTGTTTGTCTGTCCGTTTGCGCTGTATATTCAGCGCTACCAGTTCAGCGGCAATTCTATGCCCTACAACTACCACAGACGGATACGGATGTGGTTGCCGTTTAAAATTTTTCGAGGTCTTATTATGTGGGGGCGATGATGCATTATAGCTGTAGTGAAGTTGGCGTTGTTGCCGTTGCTGTTTGTTAACGTAATTACATAGACTTTTGGGTGGTTGTGTACATATGTACACATACACATACCATAAATGTAAATGTGTTTATGCTATTAAATGATTTGGCAAAGTATGCAAATTATTTCTCATAATTGTGGAGTTTATTAAAAGTTGGAATTTTGATTAGTTATCGAGGATTACAGTGGATTCTAGGGGAAAAGTTTTAGGAACTGTGAAATATTTGAAAAGAATAAGTGCGGCGTTCTCATGCGATCCACTTATGTTGAAGCAGACTTGTTGTTTGTGAAAAAGTGACAAAATGATATGGTAGTCTTGTGTAAGACCTATTTGCGGGAAATTTTTACCACTTCAGTTTTACTGTATTGTTAGTCTAGATGATGATTGGCGCCAAAGTAACATAAGTGACAGAGCCCAATGGAAGAACTGAAATTAAACTCATGTTGAGCATGTTTTTCAGTGTTCCACATGAGTAAAGTTTTGGTTCGCCAAAACGAGTATTTCTTGTGATCTTGATAAATGCGGAAACTTGTGTCAGTTATCGACAAATCGAAGTCTTAGAAGAAGATCAAAAATCATACTAAAGGTCTGCACAATTTTGCAATATCCTAACCGATTGCTGGTTGACATCGTCAAGCAAAATATATGAAGTCGTAATCTTAAATTAATGTCGTTACTAAACTTCTTCTTCTTTAATGGCAGCAACAACAGAAATGAATCTATCAATAGTCGCACGTAGAAAAGTATTTCAAGCGCTTCAGGCTTTTGTGCCAAGCTTAGATAACAGCTCTGTCAACTGGTCCAACCAACGAAATTTTGGTCGCCCTTCACTATGCCATCCATGGAGTTTATTGCCGAAGACTTTTCGGAGCATTTGCGTCCATTCGTACAACTTGTCCAAGCCAGCGCCTTCGATGCATTTGAACGCAGTTGACTACTTCGATGTCGTTGTACAGCTCATACAGATCATGATTCATTCGACAACGATACTCGCCGTTAGCGATGATGGGTCCAAATATTTTGCGAAGTATTTTTCTCTCAAAAATTTCCAGAATAGATGGATCAGCCCGCGTCATTACCCAACATTCTGTGCTGTATGTAGAGCAGGAAAAGTAGCATCGGTGTCTGGTAGAATTGGATCTTCGTTCGCCGAGAGAGGGCTTTATCATTAAAATGCTCAGCGCATAGTAACATCGGTTTGCGATCAATACTCGTCTTTTGATTTCCAGGCTGACATTATTATTTTTGTTTATGGCGGAGTCAAGATAGACAAAATCATCTACAGCTTCAAAATTATAGTTGTCAACGTTCACGCAGTGTCCCAGACGAGTGGACTCTTTGTCCGTTGAAACATGTAACTTAATTTTGTTCTCATTAGTCACCAGACCCACTTCTGCCGACTGCTTCACAATGCTTGAAGAGGCCACAGTAACATCCCACAATCCTTGGCCAATGATATCTATATCATCTGCATACCGGAGCAACAGTAAACACATTGTGGCAGTCGTGTTTACTGCTGCCTTCCGCATGATCAACTTAAAAACTTAACTTAATTTTCCTTTACACCTCTTCAATGAGGTATGGCATAGCTTCTCCCGTTTGTTGTGAATTAACATGCTTTCTTTTTAGATTCACAACTAACGGCACCTTCTTGTTTATCGACGAATGCAAACGTCACTGCAGCTTTTACTAGACATGCCGATTGACTCGACACTTATACTGCGAAGTTGATGACGATAACAACGAGGGGGCCAGAAATGAAAGAAACATTTATTTTTTTGTTAGATGACTGGAGCCTGGAGTTGAACCTGGGATCTCCCGGATGATTGTCGCGTGTTTTAACCATTATGCCACGGACGGTCCCTTCAGAATGATCATATCCATTATAACGTTAAAGAGATCGTATGACAGACTTTTGCTTGTATAAAGACTAGCTTGGTAGAAAATGGCACTGTTAGATTTGTGCCTATTTTCACTGAAGACTTCGTGTCAGTCAGTGTCATCCCGCAAAGTTGTTTCTGTCGCATCGGACTGTCGAATTCAGCTTTGTAGTCGATAAACAGATGGTAATTGTCGGTCTGCATTTCTTGGATGTTCTCCAGTATTTGTCGACATGTGAATATCTGGTCGGTCATGAATTTACCAAGTCTAAAGCCACACTGATAAGGTCCAATAAGGTTCAGTATGGTGGGTTTCCGTCTTTTACATAACACACTAGGCACGACCTTGTATGCGATGGGTAAATGGCTGATCCCGCGATAATTGGTACACACACTTGGATCGCCTCTTATAAGCACAGGGCATAAAACACTCAGATTCCAATCATCGGGCATGCATTCCTTGAGCCAAATCGTGTTTATGAGTTGGTGCATGCACGTTGGCAGCTCATCGCCGCCGGCTTCAAAAAGCTCTGCTGGTAGTCCATCGGCTCCCGCAGCTTAATTGTTTTTAAGCCGTGCAATTGCCGTGTTGATCTCGTATTGGCTCGGTGGTGGACATTCTACTCCATCGTCTATGATTCGTGTGATTTCGGCTTCACCTCTATCCCTGTAATTTCAATATCCTGGCCCTCTCTTTTCTTCCATAGACGCTTTTTCCGCCTGAAGAGGCGTGTTATCTCCCTCCTCTTCTCATTATAACGCTCAGCCACTGCGCACGTTACCATCCTGTATGCAGCATCCGTGAAGCTTACTAGTCTGAATCCGTTATTGGAAGTGTTGTTGTGCAGGCGGAATTTTCTGACTGGTGACCGGAGTAAAAGAGTGTTGATCCGACTAAATCTAATCAGATGGTTAGATCCAATCGTATATGAGAATGTATGTTTAATCAGATCTAATTAAATCTATGACTAGGACAAATTTCGGATCAGATTAGATATAATTAGAAAAATTCTGATCTAATCTATATATATAAAAAAATGTTGCAAGTGTGTTGTGACTTTATAACTCACGAACGGCTGGACCGATTTGCATAAATTTTTTTGTATGCATTTGGGTGGGGTTTATATTTACAATTCGGTCCAAATGGACAAAGGGGCGTGGCACCGCCCATACAACTTGGAAATCGAAAGGGCTGTATCTCATGAACTATCAGAGATATGAAGATGAGATTTGGTATATATGTTGTTGAAGAAGTATTAATTACAGCCAAGGTGGAAGTGGGCGGTGCCACGCCCCTTTTCAAAAATCGTTCTAACGGCTTTTCTAATAGACCAATTGATACGAAAATTTTACCAAATGGTACTGTTGACCTGTTGATAGTCCCTGGCTGTAATAGGTTGTGATTGGATAAAGGGGCGTGGCACCGCTGAAACAACTTGAAAATCAAAAGGGCTATATCTCATGAACTATCAGAGGTATGAAGATGAGATTTGGTATATATGTTGTTGGAGCAGTATTAATAACAGCCAGCGTGGAAGTGGGGGGTGCCACGCCCCCTTTTCAAAACCGCTCTGCAGGCTTTCCCAATAGACAGATTGATACGAAAATTTTACCAAGTGGTACTGATGACCTGTAGATAGTCCCTGGCTATATTTTGGTTGTGATTGGATAAAGGGGCGTGGCACCGCCCATACAACATGAAAATAAAAAGGGCTATATCTCATGAACTATAAGTGGTATGAAGATGAGATTTGTTACATATGTTGTTGTTGTTGTAGTATAAATTACAGTAAGAGTGGAAGGATTTTGATTCATGTGGATTTTTAATGTACAATTGACACCCAACAAAACCCCATTTACCGTTTTTGTTGCAAATTTAGGACAACTAATTCGTCATTCAGGCGAGGTGTGTGAACTGTAATACCTTTTATTGAGACTTTCTTTGAAAAATCACCATGTAAAGACTACACAAGAACAACGTTTACAAATCTTGCAAATTTATTTTCAAAATGCGCGTTCTGTTTGCCCTTTGTGAAGTTCATGGTGCATATACTCATCCATCTGAGCAGCTAATAGAAGCCATCAACGCTGTAGACGTAAGTGTGACAGGGGACTCGAATCTATGGTGACCGTTGGTGACCGAATTATCTCATAGAATGGTAATACGAGTTCAATACAAAGATAGTATTCCGAAATATTCTTGATCCATGTGAGAAGAAGACATGGCAAAAGAGGTTTTTATGGCTAAAGGCATGAAGCTTCAAACGAAATTTTCATTTTCGGTCAATAGGCGGAGAAGGCATGTCAAAAGTGTTTTTTACGCCCAAAGAGATAGTTAGTATACAGACGGTTAACGCTACTACATTGAATTTTGATCTTTAACTGAATGTTTGTTTCCGATTTGTAAAAGATATGACTTTGCTGATGAACTTTTTACTATCGTCATAGAGCCTATGATATTTAGAATTTAAAACAACAACACTTAATTTGTTAACTTTCATGTTAAGAAGTTGCTTGAAATTAGTTACATAAGTTAATAAACTCAACATATCATTATCGAGCTTAAGTACCGTTTTCAAAGTACTTAAAGACCTAAATGTGAAATATAACAAGTAAAAATGCAATAGCGAAGCATTGCCGGGCCCACTAGTTAGATATAATAATTTTTTGGATCCGTTGAGATACAATTAGATTTGGATCTCTACTTTTTTACGCGTGAAATCAAGAGCATCATCCCTTTCTATTTTAGCATAAATCTCTCCCAGAACAATTTTAATGTCATGTGCAGGGCAGCGGTCATATAGTTGGTGCATTATATATTTTAATGTGAAATTATGAGATATTTCCATGCGCTTCGATCTTGTGTGCGCCATCTCCAGTCAGTCCTACCAAGCAGCTTCAGTGATTCCTCAACCTGATTCGAAACTTTGCGAAAGAGTTTAATTATACACCCTCACGACATGGTCTAGCCGGCGTAATCGTTTATCTTAATCATCAGTATTGTATTATTGAGAATCATTGAAACCACTGTATTGTAAGAAAATAATGCTAACAACAGCGACCATATATATAACGCTCATTGTATTTCACTGGTGTTATACTATAGCACCAACATAATGTTTGCTATGATCATTGCTAACCTCATGATACACAACAAAATAAACGAATGAAGACAATCGTCCAACTAATGGCATGATGGATGTAGACATTTTTAGCAGTTCAGTACTATTTCCTTTCATACAAATTATCGGATAAACGCACACCAAAATTGTACTTAATCTGTATTGCAATGCAATAGTAATACCATAATCTCGGTAAACTATTTTAATTATAAAAATAATTTACTAACCGAAAAAATGGCCACCACAAAAACAATTTACTTGTAAACACTACATAAACATTTTAAAAATTCACATATACATATAACCAAGTCTAGACAAAAGCGTTATATCTATGTTGCCTTTGTAAACTAGAATAATTCTGTAAGAAATGCAAGCAATTTGTTTATATCCTCCACCACCTCCCAAAAATAGCGATAACAAAAACTTACTAAAGTATGATAAATTGTAAAATGTACACAGAAAATGTATTAAATTCAATTTACTATCGTAACTTATGTACCAACACCTATCCTCTGTTCACCCACAGACACAAACAATGCACAAATATTAAGGGTAAATGGGCGCCATAGGATGAAGAAGTTTAGATATAGATTATTTATAAACTACAGGAGGAAACAAGTTGATAGCTACGATCTTTATGAATATAACAGGAGAATACACTTAGAGACAAGTATGGTCTAGAGGAAGAGATATAATAACTAGTACAGAAATTTCAATAGGGTAAACTGACCGCTGGGTAATCCTGGGTTATGACACAAGCGGATGAATCGGTTCTGGCAGTATTCGAGAGAAAAATACTCCGTAAAATATATGGGCCCATCATCATTAACGGAGAGTATCGGCGTCGTATGAATTTTGAGCTGTACGAGCTGTACACTGACATTGACGTGGTCAAACGCATTAAGGTTCAACGGTTGCGTTGGCTAGGTCATGTTGTACGCATGGATGAAAATGCTCCAGCTCGAAAAGTCTTCGACAATGAACTCGATGGACCGCGCAGAAGAGGGCTACCAAAACTCCGTTGGAAAGACCAGGTTACTGAGAACCTTATAGAACTCGGTGTGACTAACTGGAGAAGAAGCGCAGAAGATCGAGGCGCTTATAATACAAGCTAAGTAAGTAAAGTAAACTGACCGATAAATATCCTAACATTATGTAAGATATTGTTAAGGTCTTTAGATATTGAAATTATCCGATTTTTGTATTATTATGTATTATTTCTTGCCTGCTTGTGGAGCATAAGCAGTTGTAGTAAATAAAAAACATAAAGTAAAAAAACTTAATGAGGTTGGGATGTTGTTAACACGCTTTCTTTTCTTAGATTCACAACTAACGGTACCTACTTGTTTATCGACGAATACGAACGTCACTGTTTGAGACATGCCGATTGGCTCAACACTATAGTGCAAAGGGGCTGGCGATGAAAAAAATCTGTAAATGACTGGAGGCGGGAATAAACCTGAACTTCTCGCATGGTAGTCACGTGCTCTAACCACCATGCCACGATCCCTTATAATATAAATCTAATTATTCTAAAATTAGTGAAAAGTTTTCCAAATTTTTATACCATCACCCTTAGGGATGAGGGTTATTATCATTTGATACGAAAAAATGTGTAAAGCATTAAATGAGACGAGTTAGACCATAAGTATCTTAAGACAAAATCCGTTTCAGAACTTTTGAAGACGAGTGAGCTATGTCCGTCTGTCTGGCTGGCTAGCTGAATGGCTGGTCAGCACGATAACTCGAGTAAACCTTAGCGGATCGATATGAAAATTTGCCAGTATTAATATTTTTTGAAACGAACTTATGGGACTGTAAATGGGCAGAATAGCCATACCCCTTCTGGTACCTCCCATACAAACCATTTTTGGATAATTAATATTTTTTCCATAGCTGCCAAACAGACTATCGGAGGATATCTAAATTTAGTCAGATTATTTATCTTGCAATAGTAGACAAACCTTCAGAAAGCCGAAACCTTTGCCACACCCCTTCTGGTACCTCCCATACAAATGATCGAATTGATACCCATTATCTTACATGCATATCTTTTTTGTAAGTAAACTGAGATCACTCAAACTTTGCGTATGATGTTCGATCATGAAAATTAGACACAGGTATAAATATGGACAATATCGGTTCAGGCCTTCTGGTACCTCCCATACAAAATGGCCTATTTTGGGAAAATTAATTTTTTCCCTATAGCTTCCAAACGGACACATGTGGGGTAATGAAATTGGTCGATAAATTTATGTTTTGATAGGGGGCGAAACCTCAGAGAGCCTAACTGTTTGCCACACCCCTTTTGGTACTTCCCATACAAATGACCGAATTCACCCTCATAGTCTTACATACATATATTTTTTGTAAGTACACTGAATTCAGTAAAATTTTTCTTAAGTTGTATGGTTATGAAAATTTGAATCAGGAATGAACATGGACTATATCGGTTCACGCCTTCTGGTACCTATTTACCTATTTTTGGAAAATTAAAATTTCTCCCATAACTTCTAAACGGACACTTGTAAGCTTATGAAAATTGGTCTGTTAATTTATCTTGTGATAGGAGGCAAAACCTCAGAAAACCAAACTATTTGATACACCTCTTCTGCAACCTCCCATACAAATGACCGAACCCACCCTCATAATCTCACATACATATCTTTTTTTTAAAGTACACTGAATTCAGTAATTTTTGCGTGAGGTGTACGGTTATAAAAATTTGAATCAGGAATGAACATGGACTATATCGGTTCACGCCTTCTGGAGCCTCGCATACAAAATGACCTATATTTGGAAAATTAATATTTCTCCCATAACTTCCAAACGGACACTTGGGGGTGTAATGAAAATTGGTCGATAAATTTGTGTTGCAATAGGAGGCGAAACCTCAGAGAGCCTAACTATTTGGCACACCCCTTCTGGTACCTCCCATATAAATGTCCAATTTCACCCTCATAGTCTTACAAACTTTTTTGTAAGTACACTGAATTCTGTCAAATTTTGCGTAAGTAGTACGGTTATGAAAAATGGATAATATCGGATCAAGCCTTCTGGTACCTCCCATACAAAATTACATTGCTTGGAAAAATAATATTTCTCCCATAATTTCTAAACCGACACCTGGCGGATAATCAAATTTGGACATTTAATTTACCTTATAATATGAGGTAAAACCTCAGAATCACTAACTATTTGACACACCCCTTCTGGTACCTCCCATATAAATAATCGATATTGCCCCTTTTACATACATATAATTTTATATATACACTGAATTCAGACAAGTTATGCCAAGATAAGCGTTCATTGTACGTTGATTTACAATGCATTCTGGCCCTAATTGTACCTTCTGTACAAGTAAGTCAAATTTTTTACGGTTTTGCTCCACAAGCAGGCAAAAAATAATACATAAGTAATTTTATTTTAATTAAAAATCTATTAATTTCAATTACTCAAAACTTGAACAATATCTTACATTGGGTGATGGTATTTATCAGTCAGTTTACCTGACTGAAATTTCTGTACTGGTTGGAATACTATTTTGGGAAATAATTTTCAAAAATTTCGCAATATCGGATGTTACAATTGTCGGATTTATTTTGATTTTGTTTCTTGTTCCATCTGCTTGTTTGAACTTTGATATTTGTATTTAGCAAGCTCAAGATCAATTTTGTTTAAGGGAAGTTTTTATTTCGCTGAATGATATTCCCACAATGTCAGGCAGTCTACATAGCAATTTCGGATTCAGCCACGAATCTTCATTCTTCATTTTTTTTACTTTTATTATCATTTACTAATGTATCTTTTGTTTTCTTTGAGTGTACAGAATCGAACTTTCATTTATCATAACTCACAACAACAATAATATAAACAGTGGCAACAATTCTAATAAACTTCAGTAGAAACTAATGCCAACACAGACAAAAATAATTCTCTACAACAACTTACAGTTTAACACTTAGGGAGGGAGGGCTGTTATGATAGTGCAATCAGCGGCAACATATCCAGACACACACACTCAGTCGATTCAAAAGAAATTTACTTCCTGTGAAAATTTTATTGTTGTTGCAGCAAATACGTTTTATAGTTGGCAACTCAAAGTTGTTGCAAATTGTAGCACAATCAAAAACAGGAGCGGTCAGACTTCGTATATGATAGAATAAAAAAATAAAATTCTTTTTTAAGAATCATAACTTGCTAAAGTGTAAGCGAGTTATACATACATCTTTCATCAGCTGTTTCAGCAATTCCTTTACATTGTAACAATTCTTAAAAAATCAAAATCAATAGAACCAAATTGATGGAATTTATATACCCAATAAAAATTAGATGCATTACAAAAAACTCTTACAACCATTTACTGCTGCATAAAATAAAAGTAGTAGAATTAATTATTAACTAAAATTAGATGAATTACTGTCAGATTATAGCAAAATTATCATTAAAAAGTTATTAAAGATTTTATACCTTAAGCAGTATCACCAATTAGCTGCTATGCTTTTGGAATACTTAAGTATCCAGTCTATGTTAATTTAGTCCGTCTCAATTTTTGTTAACAACTTTCGCGGTACTTGCATTTCTCAATGGCTTCCTCACGCACTGTCTCTCATAAACTGGAGAAAGTTACTCTTTCTCTGTGGTACCAGTCTGTATTAAGGACCAACAACTACCACTTTATTTTATGTTGAGAGTTTACAATTGAAAATATTTTGTAAATAATTTTCCAGTAGTCCATTAAAAATTCACGTTTATGTTTAAAAATAATAAATTTCATAAGTTCATAAAACATAACAACATCAGACCTTCGAACAAAAAAAAAAAACAACTACGACTACAACTGAACACAACTTTTAAGAACCAAGAACATGTTAACCAAATTGAAGTTGTATCTGAGTTGTAAGTGTTGTGTTATGTTGTGTTGTATATGTAGATGTAATTCCTGTACAACTTAAGCAACAAAAACTGTTCTTCAACCAACTATAAAAATTCTTCGCATTTACACTCAAAGAAATTTATTATTTAAAATTAGTGTGCATAGTAGTTAAGGAAACAAAAAAACATAAATTCCAGGAACATATAATATTATTGCTAAGATGAAAAAAAAACACATATAAAAAAATTGGAGTTGAGAAAAACATGGTTCTCATGTGGAAAATGAATCACACTATTGTGAGTCATCGAATAATAACGTCAGGCTGAAATTAGTTTCCCCATGACTCCGATTCAACAACATTTTTACTATATGGGGGATGGTGGATTTTCTATTTTGAGTTATCTAAACGTTATTCACTTGGAAATAACCATAATCTATCTTTGAAGGTCCTCAAGCAGCTTACTTAGAAAGCCTAATGCTGAACAACCTAAATGACATCCTACAACCGATGTTCCTTAGGGAGTAGGTAACAGAAACCAGCGGTGAAAATACCCATTCCTTAATCGCCGATGTCATTATAAAGGGTGTCTGGCAACATTCGAAGTGTCATTGTTTGACATTTGTTATTGTTTGCTAGTAGAAGGTACGAGGATAGTAAAAATGGAGCGCTACTCATTGTGAAATTGTTTTACCAAAATGGTGAAAGTTTTGCAACATGAAAATGCTGATTTTGCCGCTAAAATCATCTTCAGGTACGAGGCCCAATTCCATCTTGATGGCTTCGTCAATAGGCAGAATTGTCGCATTTGGGGTGAGGAAAATCCTCGAGTGATTCACGAGAAGCAAATTCATCCTCAACGTGTCACTGTGTGGTGTGGTTTTTGGGCTGGAGGAATCATTGGACCTTTTTTTTATGAAAATGAGGCAGGTCAAGCGCAAACAATCAATGTTGTTCGGTATCGTGAAATGATAACCAGTTTTTTCTTGCCTCGAATTGAAGAAATGAATGTGGAGGGCATGTGGTTCCAACAAGACGGTGCCACATGTCATACAGCCAGAGAAACAATTCAATTGCTGCATCAGTCATTTCCCGGTCGTGTTATTTCGCGTTTTGGAGATCAGAATTGGCAGCCTAGATCGTGCGATTTAACACCATTAGATTTTGGGGTTTTTTGAAGTCGATGGTTTACGCGAATAAGCCGACGACGACTCAAGCCTTAAAAGAGGAAATTGGACGCTGCATTAATGAAATACCGCAGCATTTATGCGAAACTGTCATTGAAAATTTCATTAAATGATCGCGTGCATGCCAGCAAAGCCGCGGCGGCTTATGTATGTTCCATACATAACCTCATTCTGTCTACTTTACGATATAATAAAGTTTCACGATTTTTTTTTAAATATCTGTGCTTTATTTAAAATGTAAAAAGTGCGCTCTTGTTGGGACACCCCTTATTAATTAACTTAACTTATATTAATGCTTAAATTTAGCATTGTAGGCTGTTTAATCGGTGCGCTCTCGCTTACAAAGTAAGCAACGATGTCAGTAAGTGTCATATCAGTTGCAATTACTTTGTAAGCGGAGGTTTTAGCGGGCTTAATAACATGATTGATTACGAAGTAAGTTACGATGTCAGTAGCTGCCATTCCATTCGAAGTTATAATGAGTGGACAGTATTCTACATTACATTACATTACATTACACACGCGTGACGTTCTAAGTATTTAGATCGCTCGCTAACAATGTCATGGATTACTAAATATGTACTTCGTTTCATTTACCGCTGGGAAGTAACAGAATCTCAACACAAAGGCTCTCATTGTGGCTTTGGAAGCTCCAAGAAACCAGGATCAGCCACTCTTCAAAAATTGAGAAAAAACTATTATGAAAACAAAAACTAAGAACCATGATTTAATGATACATATTCGTGGAATGTCCGAACTCTTTATAGAGCCTCTATTCAATGCGCCTCAAGGTTTCTTATGCACACGACAAAAGGACTGTGACATCTTTTATAGCCATCAAGCAAAAAGACACGGATTTGGATGTGGATTCATAGTCGGCAAGGGACTTTGACATCTGGTCTTGTAGTTTAGCCAGATGTCTGATTTGTTAAACGCCCCGAAGGAAGACATACTAGAGGACATTAAGGATGCATTCTATTAGCGCCTGGATTTTATATATGAACGCTGCCCTGCCAATGATATTCAAATTGTTATGGGAGGTGTTAATTTTAAAATTGGAAGGGAAGATGCTCTAGGTTCAAAAGTCGGAAAATTCAGTCTACATAATAACACCTCCGATAACGGATTCAGACTGGTTAGCTTCGCTTTGACAAGAATCATGGTAGTGAGTGGAACCAGATTCCCGCATTAAGATATCTAAAAGGCAACCTGGTTATCCCCTGATCAAAAGGCAATAAACCAGATTGATCACGTGGTAATCGATGGAAGGCACGTCCCAAGTGTTGTATATGCATAGTGTGATGCATAGTGGAAATATTGACTCGGATCACCACCTAGATGCAGCCAAGGCACGGGAATAAGTAGTTCTAAAATCGCTTGTAACCGCTCCATACCACTGATACAACAAATGCCTACTTCAACCAATCGTCGCAATTACTTCCAACTAATTCAGATATTCCCGACACACAGGGGCAGTATATTGCGAATTTTATGACCACCTACCCTGCACCGATGAAGGAGACTTCAAAAAGTCATAAAAGATGGTAAGAGGGTTTTGGGTTCGCTAAATTCGAATCCGTAATAAAATTTTGTAAAAAATGGTGGAAATTTTGTAAAAAAAAAAATGCTTGCATTTAACGGATTTCATTCCAGCAATTTTTGAAAATAATGTCTGCCATTTTATTTTTTTAAATAATCAAAATAAAAAAAAGTTAATATTGGGTCATTTCGATAATCTTTATATATAAAATTCTACCGTACTTGTGTTGTGACTGAACTCCTCCTAAACGGCAGGACCCATTTGCATAAATTTTTTTGTATGCGTTTGGGTGGCGCCCCGGATGGTTTAGATTTACAATTCGGTCCAATTGGGCAAAGGGGCGTGGCACCGCCCATACAACTTGAAGATCAAAAGGGCTGTATCTCATGAACTATCAGAGGTATGAAGATTAGATTTGGTATATATGTTGTTGAAGCAGTATTAATTTCAGCCAAGGTGGAAGTGGGCGGTGCCACGCCCCCTTTTCAAAAATCGCTCTAACGGCTTTTCTAATAGACCGATTGATACGAAAATTTTACCAAGTGGTACTATTGACCTGTTGATAATCCCTGGCTATAATAGGCTGTGATTGAATAAAGGGGCGTGGCACCGCCCATACAACTTGAAAATCAAAAGGGCTATATCTCATGAACTATCAGAGGTATGAAGATGAGATTTGGTATATATGTTGTTTGAACAGTATAATTTAGTGCCAGGTAGGAAGAAGGCGACGCCTCGCCCCTTTTTAAAAAATCTCTCTGACGGCTTTTATAATAGACTGATTTATAAGATAATTTTAAAAAGTGGTACTGATGACCTGTTGTTAATCTCTGGCTGTACTTAGTTGTGATTGGATAACTTGAAAGTAAAAAAGGCTGTATCTCATGAACTATCAGAGGTATGAAGATGTAATTTGTTACATATGTTATTGTTGCAGAGTGAAGTACAGTAAGGATGGAAGGGGACTGTGCTACACCCCTTTTAAAATAAGTAGTTATAACTGTCAAAATTCCACAGTATATTGCAGTTCGCCTAGAGATAGGAATAGTACTGTGGACCAATTTTTTTATTCGCAAAAATCGTAACCAAAATCGGAATCTACGATGAATTGTTAGAAAATTTCACCAATAAAATTTGTGTCTAAAATCAATTCCTAGCTCCCGCTGGGAAGCAGGAAGATTTCAGATAGAGATTTTTTTGTTTTTAAAGAAACAAAGACGTAAGTGTGACAGGGGACTCAAATTTTTCGAACCGACGCCGTTCTCAGCAACTCGGTCTCTGCAAATGCTGAGGAAAGCTCTTGGTCTACATTCATCCAACTGGTAGAAGAACTAGAGCAAGTGGACGATCAATTGATTTTTTTATTTATCATGTCATTGCACATTATTTGAAGGATAAATGGTTTCAACACGACGGCGTAATATGCCAAATGTTGGTGACCAAATTATCTCAAAAAATGGTAATACGAGTTCAATATATACAGAGTATTCGGGTATATTCTTGGTCCGTATGAGAAGAAGACATGGCAAAGGAGGTTCTTATGGCTAAAGGCATGAAGCTTCAAACGAAATTTTCATTTGCGGTCAATAGCAGGAGAAGGCATAACAAAAGTGCTTTTTACTCCCAAAGACATAGTTAGTATACAGACGGTTTCCGCTACTACTGATAAATATAAAAATTGATTTTTGATCTTTAGAGGAATTTCTGTTTCCGATTTGTGTAAGAAGTGTTTTTTCTCCCTACATGCAGATAAAACTTTATCTACATGTCGAAACTATATATATGACTTGGATGATGAACTTTTTACTATCGTCATAGAGCCTATCATATTTACAATTTAAAACAATAATGTGAAATATATTACAAGTTAATATGCAATAGCGAAGCATTGCCGGGCCCACTAGTGGAAACATAAAATGTTAAAGCAATGATAAGGATTTGCTGATATTATTATCATAAAGGGTCCGTCAAATAACTTGTTTTTGAAAATGATATAAAAAAAACTACCGAATATTTTCTCAAATTTCTTTTTTATTTAAAATGGAAAATAATTTTATTCAAATGGCGTCAATTGTCTCTGGCTTGTCGGCGTAACACTTATCTTTGAGGGCACCCCACAAATAATAGTCCAACGGTGTCAAATCGCAGCTCCGAGGGGGTCAAACGAAATCAGCTCTGCGGCTAATAATGCGATCTTCAAAAACAGGGCGCAAAACTTCGAGTGTAGCTTTGGCTGTGTGGCACGTAGCGCCATCCTGTTGAAACCAAATGTTGCCAATATCTTCCTCTTCAATTTTTGTGAACAAAAATTCGTTCTACATGGTCCGATAACGATCGCCATTGACTGTAACGGTCACTCCTTGCTCATTTTCGAAGAAAAATGACCCAATTATTCCTCTGGACCAAAATCCGCACCAAACAGTGACTCGTTTTGGGTGCTTCGGCTTTTCAATGTAGGCGTGCGGGTATGTCGCATTTGGGACACAGATCAAAATGAGCTTCATCTGAAAAGATGATTTTTCATTCTGCAACATTACCATGATTTTCAAAGTAATGTCGCAATATTTCCGAGCATTGTTCAAGCGTATACACAACCATATTCGTTCAGCGGAAGGATAAAACTTATTATCTGTCAAATCAGACATGAGCAAAGTGTACCTATTCACGAAATAAGCACTAGTTGAAAAAAATACGTTAGATGACGGACCCGTTATTATAACTCACCATATTTTGCCTTAATATTGGTATCTAATGACGAATATCCAAAACATATGTCAACTTTGAATGGCTGCAGTATAAACTTTTGTTTTTTCTTCTTATTTGGAGTGTTAACTTTATATATAAACAAAAAAAGTACAAATTGGAAAATGCTATTTTTTGAATTTCGGCCAGAAAATTCCGATATCCGACCAATGAACGATGTAGTGAGAAGATGTGGGAGATGAAACGTCTCTCCAGGCGAATAGAACATCTGACGCTTGCGCTGTTCCCAGACGTTGCTTTTAAGAATGCAGTGCGCAGTACATGCAGTGCAGTGTTGCAATTCCAAAAAGACCCATTATCTATATTTAACACTTACATGTTTCATCTTTATTTTACTCGATTTTCTCGACTGTATGTCTACTACCATAACTTCTCCCTTTCAATGTTTACAATATCACAGAGCGCTTAAATTATGTTTCATTATTTTCTTTACATTTTTTTTGTATCTGCTTTGAAAATGTGAAAATTGAATTTAAGTTTTTCCGGTTATTTCTATATTTTCCTTTCGTTTATTTTGTATTTGAAAACAAAACCACTTGAAAATCCATTGCATACCGCTGCTAACTAAAACAACTGCCACTACAATAACAACAGCAACAATGCAAACACTCAGCGCGTTCTATGATCGAGGTGGTTTATGAGGACCATGGGGTCTGCGTGTACCGGTGTGTTGAGGTATCCAAGCGGATATTTAGTAACGTTCAAGTGTAAATTTATTTAGTTGAGGTTACCACAGCTAAGGATAGATGATGTACGACTACTACGGATGTTTGTGCATTCCACTGTTGGTACTCCGCCACATTTACATTTTGCTACTCTTGTGGCAGTGTGGTGTGTTGTTGTGTGATGGTATTGGTCTGCATGTATGTAGGTGTATTGCAGTTTTTGTTTGAATACCGAGTATTTTGCAAGATAGTGTTGATTTTGATAAGTCAACGACTTTCATATCTTTTTATTGTGTTCGTGGTTGTTGCAATTGCTGTCAGTGTCGGTAGGGGTCGGTAGCTGGGGTATCAAAGTACAATGTTAGTAAAATCCTTTGCTCATCAGGTTATTCTATTGTGTGTGTGTGTTTTTTTTAATTTTGTGTTGATTATGTCTGTAAAGTTCTTAAGTACTATGTAGATAGTTTAAAAAGTTTGTATCAATTAATTCTGAATTTGGATAGCGTATATCAGATGCTTATCAATTAATTTAGTTATTAACAGGGGACCGATTGCTTCACATGCGTATGAGCCCTGTCACAGCCATTATCATTTCTGTGAATGGCGCTACTACCATTATTGAAGAACGAAACTTTTGAATAGTCGAGTCAAACTGGACGTCTAGTAAAAGCTTCTCAAAAAAGGCTTCTACATGTCCCATTATACACGTCTGTTACTTGACTCACATACTAGAATCTCTCCCTTAACCTATTCATGGTATGCCAAGGACAAATACGCCTTTTTATTCATTTTTCTTTTTTAACTGCATCACATACTGCTCAAATCTAACAACCATTCTAACAAAAAACATACATGAACTTACAAAAGTTCTGTGTTCTGCTGTGCACCATTCGCCCGCCACCACTGTAAAGTAACCGGTATCCAAACTAAAGCATACCTTTGGGCTACCGCAGAATTGCAAACACATGTAAACGTTTTAAATATCAACATTTAATTGCGCCACTTAAAAATATGTTTCACTGTTTCAACTTATCAAACTTAATTCAATGTGAGGAATATAAAAACTCGTTAAAAATCCCAACAAAAACACTAATAGCAACAACAAAAATATGAACTTTCTTCATCCACCCACTTGTGAGCTTCTTGTCAGTGTTGGACCAACATTGTTGGTACAATGGAAAAGGTAAATGTTTCTCGGTAATGTGGATGGTATGTGCGGGAGGGAGAGAGGGAGGGTACAAGTATTTGCCACAACAATGGTGAACCACAAATTAATGTAACTTCTTGTGTAGCAGCCGACACCAGCACTTGCAACAAAACACCACTTGTGCAGCTTAATTCAAACATTTAGTAAAGGGGTTTTCAAATGGGCCGCAGTGTACTTAAGAAGGGATGGCGTAAATATTCTTACATTGCGAAACAGAAGTTTTAAAGTTTAGCGTCGTAAATATAGATAGATATTATTAGATATTATTTGACAACTTGCATAACTCTTTTGAAACCAACTATATTAAAAACTAAACTGGGACCGGCCGTGGCATGATGGTTAGAACACGCGACTGACTACCATGCGGGAGATCCCACGTTCGATTCCCGCCTCCAGTCATCTTAATTTTTCTTTCATCACAGAAAAAAATTACGACAAACAAGTTGTCATATTGAATACCATTTCGTCAACACAATTAAATATTTAATTAAAAAGGCGCCAACAACCAAAATTGTAAATACAATAAACAGTTTTGTTATAGTTACAATTTTTGTATTTTAGTTAAATTTGAATAGTGGTTGAAAATTTGTCAATATGACAATTTACAAACATATTCAAATCGAAAAGTTGTTATAAATCGAAATTGAATTCTAACAATAATATTTAATTACTTAACATCAGTTGTGTTTTTTTTTCTGTGATTACCGGCCCCATTGATGTTGTCGGTAGCAACGTCGCAGTATTAGTGTCGAGTCAATCGGCATGTTAAAGCTTCTCAAACAGTGACGTTCGAATGATCGCCCCATCCCCATCTATTCCAAGTCAGCGCATTCCGTCTATTTAACACGCTTGAATACGTCGATTGTCGTTATTCAGATCATTACACAGCTTCGAAGATTCCTAGAATACATTGATCGGCCTGAGTCAGTGTTCGGCGCTGTTGAGCAAGATTAGCATCGGTGTCTTCTGCATTTGGATCGTTGTTCGTCGAGAGAGCGCGTTGACAGTCGTCTGTTGATTTTCAGTCTGACTTAATTATTTTTGTGTACCTCGGAACCAAGGTAGACAAAACCAGTAAGAAAGTCTCAGTCGGGCAACCCGACTTACATATACCCTCACCCGCAGTAAAACATAAAATTTTCTATTAAATTGATATTGGGTGTATTGATATTATTACTCCATATCTAAAGTAGGCGGAATGGAACATTTGTATATGATGTACCAGACGGGACGTGGTTAAACTTCCAGTTTTTTCTCCAAAACGGTATCCTGCTATAGCTTTACTAAATAAAAAATTTGTACACGATCGCGTTTGTTTATTAATTTTAGTCGTTTTCTAAAGTGGGCGGAGGAGGTACCATGGAGGTACCAGAAGGGGCGTGACTAGACCTCCAGTTTTTTTTCCAAAACTGTATCCTGTTATAACTTAACAAAATACAAAATTTGCACAAGAACGCGTTGGGTGTATTGAAATTATTACTCGATTTCTAATGTGGGCATTTGTATGGGAGGTACCAGAAGGGGCGTGGCCATGTAGCCCATTTTTAATACCGGAAAACAGTAACATGTGCAAAGTTTCAAAACATTTCGTCTTTCGAAAGCTATCGTGAGTACCAACCGGACAGACAGACCGACGGACATTGCTCAAACTACATACAAAGTCGTGAATCCGATTTGATTCAAAGAAACTTAGAGGACTCCTTATATGTATTACACTTTGGGTCGTATTAAACGTAGGGTAAGGGTATAATTATTTACCTCTTCAAAGCTGTCAACGTAACGCCCCACACGAGAGGACTGTTTGTTCGTTGAAAAAAAACTTGGTTTTGTCCTCATTTATCACCAGACTGCCGACTGCTTTTCAATGCTTGAAAAAGCCACAGTAACATCACGCAGTCCAAGACCAATGATATCTATGTCATCGGCATGCGCCAGCAACATGTGACTTTAGTTAAAGTTGGTACCAGTCGTATATACTGCAGCTTACAGCATTATAATCTGCATTACGATATTAAAGGCCTCGCTTGGTAAAAAAAGGCTCTGTCAGATTTTTTGCCTATATTCATTGAAGTCTTTGTGTCACTCTGTGTCATTCCGTAAAGTCGTATCAGCTTTGTGGGGATTCCAAACCTAGCCTTACCATCGAATAGTTTCTGTCGTATAGGACTGTTAAATGCAGCTTTGTAATCGATAGTAGGTACCGATCTGAATTTCTTGGGTCTTCCCCAGAATTTGACGTAATGTAAATATCTGGTCTGTCGGCAATTTACCAAGTCTAAAGCCACACTAATTAGGTCCAATCTGGTAAGCCAGGATGGACTTTAGTCTTTTACATAATTCACTAGGCAGGACTTTGTATGCGATGGATAAAAGCCTGATTCCGTGATAGTTGGTACACACACTTGGATCGACTTTCTAAAGAACATGACATAGAACACCGCTGGTCTCAGAAAGCTCTGCCTGCAGTCCATCGGCTACCGCAGCTTTATTATTAGTAACCAGTACATTGCCGTGCTCGTTTTGGCTCGGTTGTGGACAATCAACTCCGCTTTCGACAATTGGCGTGATGTAGTCAGTTACACTGCCTTCAGCAATCAGGAAATTACAAAAGTGTTCCCTCCATAATTGCAGGACACTCCGCGTATACATTTTCAAATTTCAATCTCGGTCCTTACAGGTATTAGCTTTTAACATTCGGTGGCACTTTCGCGATCTCTGTTTTCTAATCTAGACGATTTCACCGTCCGAAAAGAGGCGCTTTCTCTCCCTCCTCCACTCTACTCGTGCCGTATGCATTAATCATTTCCTCAGACAATACGCGATATCCTCATCGTACCAGGACTTGCCTGAGCGTGGTTTTTTATAACCCAGTATGGTCTTTGCGGCAGTGGTCATAGAATTCGGAATATGCTGCCATTGTGTGTAGGGAATATCTGAATTATCTGAATTACGCAGCTTTGTCCAGATTCCTTTGGGTTTGGTTATGGGCGTTTTTAGCACTACTTAATCGTGTGCGTGTCTTGGCTGAAACTAGGTGATGACACGAGTCTATATTTGAAGCGCGAATTTCGCGCGCGTCCCTAACGCTTTGAGATATGCCTTTGATCGATTACCATGTGGTCAATCTGACTTTTTGTCTATTGATCTGGTTGATATCTAAGTTGCTTTGTGGGTATCTTTACGCAGGAACCTGGTTTCACTCACTGCCGCGATTCTTGCCGATGCGAAGCTATGCAGACTTTATGACTTTTCAACCGCTTAACTACGTCTTCTTACTTAATTCCCTTTGCACCCCATGAATGAGGTATGGGATAGCTTCTCGCGTAGTTGTGAATTAACACGCTTTCTAGTGAAAAATGAACTCAGAAAAAGTTTAAAGCTCTCTTTGATATGGAAAATGTTTGTTCATCCGATTCAGTCCATTGTGCTTTAAAATACCTACACTGACACCAATACAATCCACAGCAAATGTCAAGACCAACTGACCCTTTACTACCCCACGCCTACTAATTTAACCGCGCTCTGTCTTGGCCTGCTAACTCATATTGCTGGTGCTGTATCCATACATAATTTCAAGTCGTACAGGTCAACATTACGCCAGATATAGATGTTTGATGATGTGGTCGTATGGAAGCTGCCACGATCCTTGATCGTTTTCCGTCCATTTTTCCTTAGATTTGAATCCTTCCCTAATTATACCATCACCCTTAGGGATGAGGGCATATATCATTTGATACGAAAAAAAGTGTAACGCATTAAAGGAGACGAGTTAGACCCAAAGTATCTTAAGACCAAATTCGTTTCAGGACTTTTTAAGACGATTGAGCTATGTCCGTCTGTCTGTCTGGCTGGCTGGATGGCTGGTCAGCAGGATAACTCGAGTAAACCTTAACGGATCGGTATGACAATTTACCGGTATTAATATTTTTCAAACCGAACTTATGGGATTGTAAATGAGCAAAATAGCCCCACCCCTTCTGGTACCTCCCATACAAATTTACCTATTTTTGGATAATTTATATTTCTTTCATAACTTCCAAACGGACGATTGTAGGATACTCAAATTTGCTCGATTTATCTTGCAAAAGTAGATAAACCCTAAGAAAACCGAAACCATCGTCATACCCCTTCTGGTACCTCCCATACAAATGACCTCATACTTTTACATACATATCTTTTTTGTAAGTAAAATGTATTCACTCAAATTTTGACTATGATGTTTGCTTATGAAATCGGGACTCAGAAATGAATATGGACTATATCGGTACACGGCTTCTGGTACCTCCCATACAAAATGACCTATTTTTGGAAAATTAATATTTCTCCCATAACTTCCAAACGGGCTCATGAGGGGTAATGAAAATTGATCGATTAATTTATGATGCTATAGGAGGCAAAACTGCAGGAAACCCAACATTTTGACACACCCCTTCTGGAACCACCTATACAAATGATCGAACTCACCCCCATAGTCTTACAAACATCTTTTTTGTAAGTAAACTGAATTCAGTCAACTTTTGAGTATGATGTTCGCTTATGAAAATGGGACTCAGGAATGAATATGGAATATATCGGTACACGCCTTCTGGTACCTCCCATACAAAATTACCTATTTTTGGAAAATTAATATTTCTCCCATAACTTCCAAACGGACTCATGGGGGTAATGAAAATTGATCGATTAATTTATGTTGTTATAGGAGGCAAAACCCCAGAAAACCCAACTATTTGACACACCCCTTCTGGTACCTCTCATACAAATGACTGAACTCACCCCCATAGTCTGACAAACATATCTTTTTTGTATGTACACTGAATTCAGTCACATTGTGCGTAAGTTGTACGGTTATTAAAATATGAATCAGGAATGTATATGGACTATATCGGATCACCCCTTCTGGTACCTCCCATACAAAATGACCTATTTTTGGAAAATTAATATTTCCCCCCCATAACTTCCAAACGGACACATGGGGGGTAATGCAAATTAGTCGGTTAATTTATATAGTGATAGGAGGCGAAACCTCAGAAAACCTAACTATTTGACACACCCCTTCTGGTACATCCCATACATAGGACAGAACTCACACCCATAGTCTTACATACATATCATTTTTTGTTAGCACACTGAATGCAGTCAAATTTTTCGTAAGTTGTACGTACGAAAATTTGAGTCAGGAATGAATAAGGACTGTATCGATTCACCCCTTTTCGTACCCCCAATTAAAATTACTTTTTTTGAAAAATTAATATTTGTCACATAAATTCCAAACCGGCACTCATACCTCCTACACAAATAAGCTAAGTTTTGGACGAGTTTGCACCACATGCAGGGAAAATATTATACATAAGTAATTTTGTTTTAATTAAAAATATATTAATTTCAATAACTCAAGACTTTAACAATATCTTATATTGGGTGATGGTATTTATCAGTCAGTTTACCTGACTGAAATTTCTGTACCGGTTTTGAAATCGTTTGATCCCAATCGAATACATATCAAATTACAAGAAGAATCAGTCGAATGATGTAACTGGCCTTCTTGAAATGTTTATAGCATATACTTATAGTTGTATGTCTGGAAGGAACAATAGACTTACTTTTGTATAGAAAAGTCGAAAATCTACTTCATGGAAAACATACCATTTACCTAATGCATTTTACATTACCTCTGCAGTATTGCCTTTTTAATGAAACCGATTTGATACCGATATGTTCGATGGTTTCATAGTTTATAATCGTAAAAGACATAGGTCGAAAATTTTTTTGGTATATATAGATATCGGAGTAACACTATAAAACTTTAATATTAATACCTTATCCTGTGAATGCTCAAATATTACGAGTCCCAATCGTAAAACTCCACACAGCCAGCAAACATTTACAGTAGCGGCAACAATAGCAAGACGAGCAGCAGTAGCAGCGGCAACAACACTAGTCATCATTATCAAAGTGGCAACAATAAGAAACTTAAAGTATGCTGCTAATGCGAAAATGACTTGCATCAAAATGTCTGCTACACGATGGTACGAGAACAAAAAACTGACCTCACCCACACTGGCACACACACACAAATGAGAACTGCCAACAGACTTAGGTCCTGAGTGAAATGCAACATTGGCAGTAGCAAGACCCATAGTTGCAACATAGTATTCACTGCCAGCGCCTTTTGGTATAAACTTTCAACACGTAGTCGTTGGGTTTCCACTTTACACAAGTTTTGTGTGGTCTGCTTGGCAAATGCTCTAGAAACGAGAATCATTTGTGTGAGAAGAAAATATGCAGAGAAAAACTAAGCGGATATTTATGAAATAGTAATGAAAACGAAGCAAAAAAAAAACAAATATCTACCATATTCTTCAGCACCTATCGCTGCCTCATGTTGTGGAAAGAGAAGGCATCTTAGCCAAGTATTAGAACTTCAGGTATTTGTGGTATTCAGAGTTGAGGCGTTTATTTGTTGCAGTAATAAAAAGTTGTAAATATGTTAAATACTAAAAAAAATGTAATGAAAAGAAAACAATTGAGGTGTTCAAAGCAACACCTGTTTAAGATTATAAAAATATAATCTAAACAGTTCCAACTTAACTATCGTTTAAATGAATGAATTATGCTTTAACTAGCGGTAATCTAACTTCTGATTAATATATCATCCTTAAACGGCAAAAAAAAACTTTATTGTGTTGCTCCATAATTTCCTTAAGCGCACATTCAAATCGACCTATCCCAAAAATAACCAACTATCATTTATTTCTGCATTTTCTGCATGTGTATATGCCACTATGACGTTAAGCTCTCTTTTTTTTTTGCTTTTTCACTACCCATTTCCTTCTCCCGTCTATCCTTTTTAAAAACGGAACTATTTTAGCATTTTACAACAACACTCCCTTTTAAACAACGTTTTTCTTTAGTGCTCTACATCATGACTTCCGGCTTATGTTTAAAAACGCCCTTTAGGTAAATTAAAAAAGCTTCACAAACTCTATGCTGCTCTGTGTCCAAAGAGCATTTGGTGGGACAGGTTGGGCCGACTATGAAGTCCTTTTTCCTTGTTGCATCCCAAAGTGGCTGCAAATTTACTTAGGTGTATTGTACTTAAGCAAAGTGTTGTGGTTAAGTTACAGCCCAAGGACTGGGCATAAGTGCAAGTGTTTTTTTTTATTTGCCTCTTCTTTTCTTGAATTGGTATTTTTTTCGCTTATGTTGCTTGGCAAAGATGAAATATGCTACCGAAGGACCTTTCATTTGCAAAATGTAATTTATTAAAAATGTGCCAGCGAACTTCTTTAGTTGTCACCAACAAAGACAATAGTGAATTTTGTTGGCGGTTTCTTTTTTTTTTTGGACGCCACTGCAATATTGTGCAGAACAATTGGTAAGAAGATGGTCGACTCATTAAGGTGGTGGTGCATAATTTATAAAAACAATTAGATGGGAGAAAAAGGTATGCAATTTTTTGTGATATTTTGTCATAAAGTTAATACATAAATAAAAACTAAGGTGTCAGCATAATGTAGTCGGAATGTAACTTGAAAGTTTAATTACATGTCGACTTGTATACCTGAACCGGTGACATGCCGGGACGTAGAATAGAAATTTAATAATTCAACGTAATACAAACCGCGATTTTCGATAGATTTTCGTGATAGAACTTTAACGCATTTATGGCATATCAATCTACATATATTTTGGTACATAGGTTACAATTTGTTCATAATTCCTAATAAGGGTCAGAGACGCTTGATGTTTTCATTTGAGAAAACAAAACAAATTTTATAAAAATAACATACACCTATTCCAAGTATAATTCAAGAAGATCAATTGCATGTCAGAATTTAAAATTGGAAATCAGTGTTTCTATTTTACGTTAAGAAAAGAGCATTTCAATACGGAACTTATAGTATGTATTATTCAGGTAAGTCTAATTGAATATCAGAAACTCTTCTTTAAATTCAGCAAATGCCAGCTGAAATGTAGATATTTTATTTCAAATTCGGAGAGAATCAATCGAAATTCAGTATTTTATATTGAAGGTCGGAATTTCTATTTGACTTCCAGATAATAACAAATTGAAAATCAAAATAGACCAACAGCAAAATCTACATATTTAAAATCCAGAATAGAACAATTAATAATCAGATAAACAAAATGGAAATTAGAAATTAAAATCTAAATATATAAATTGAAACAGACCGAATTCCAATTCAACAGACCGAAGTCCGATTCAACAGTATGATGTCAGATACAACAGAATGATGTCCGATTCAACAGACCCAAGTCCGATTGAAAAGACCGTAGTCTGATTCACAAGACCGTAGTCCGATGCAACAGACCGAAATCCGATTCAACAGACCGAATTCCAATTCAACAGACCGAAGTCCGATGCAACAGACCGAAGTCCGGTGCAACAGACCGGAGTTAAACCAATAGAATTTGAGTTTAACCAACGAAAGCTGGTTCAACATACCATAGTTCGATTCACTAAAAACATATCGTTTGAATTTTTTTATTGCAATTTTTTACAACTTTTGTGGTCCTCCATCAATCCTAAAATCACTTTCGCGATGTCTTGCACTGTCATTGTCGCGTTCAACGCGTTATAGCATGCCAATCAGAACATTTAGAAAGGTCCTTTATCTCGGTAGGAATATGCAGACTTACCCAATAGCTCTTGATGATGGGTTGGAGAAGCATTCCACTGGTTAGGGGTTTACCTTCAGGAAATCTGATGCACTAGGCGTTATTTATCCCCTTACCTATGTTTGGAAGCATATATATTATTTGATACGACCCAAAAGTGTAACACGTAGAAGAAGTCACTATAGACCCTAGACTTTATGACTTTTTAAGTCGTTCGATCATGTCCGTTTGCCCTTTTGGCTGGTACGCACGATAACTTTCGAAAGACGTAACCAATTGTTATAAAACTTTACATGGGTTAATATTTTCTCAAAATTATTTACGGGTGTCATTTGGGCTACATGCCCATACCCCTTTTGGTATCTCTCATGCAATGTACCATTTCGCCCCCTTTAGAAAACGAGTAGTAATATCAAATACACCCAATGCCATTACGCCCAAATTCTGTATTGTATAAAGCTATAATTAAATAAAGTTTTGTAGAAAAAATTTAAAGACTAAATTTACCATTCCACGTTAGAAATCGAGTTATGATATCAAACACTCATCCCGATCGTGCCAAAATTCTGTATTTAGTAAAGCTATAACAGGATAAAGTTTGGGAGAAAAAAACGGGAAACCTAGCCACGCCCCTTATGGTATGTCGCAAAATGTACCATTCTGCCCACTTTAGAAATCAAGTAATAATATCAACAAACCCAACGCGATCGCGATAACAGGATAAAATATTAGCGAAACAATTTAAAGTACCTCCCATGCAAATGTACCATTTCGCTCTCTATAGAAATCGAGTAGTATCATCAATACACCCTACGCGATCGTGCCCTAGTTTTGTACCTTGTAAAGCTATAACTGGATAGTTTCACATACATATCTTTTTCCTGAATTAAGACATATTTTGTCCCCTGAATTCAGACATATTTTGTGTAAGATTAACGATTGTATGAGTTTGACTCAGGAATGAATATGAACTATATCTGCCGATCTCATCTGATACCCTTTCTCATAAAAATATATTTTTCGAAAATATATATTTCTCACACAATTTCAAAACGGACAACTGGAGGGTATTTACATTTGGTCAGTTTATTTTTTTCTTTTTGTAATAGTAGAGAAATCCTGAGGAAACTGAAACATTTGCAAAATATGTATGTAGCATTTCCCATACATATGACCGAATCGACCCTCATCGTTTTACATGGTACACTGAATTCATATTTCATATTTTGCACAAAAAGTACGTACGCTAATTGAAATTTGAGTCAGGAATGGATATGGAATATACCGGCGGACCGCCGGATTCGTTTCAGGACTTTTTAAGAAGAATGAGCTATGTCCGTCTGTCTGGCTGGCTGGCTGGATGGCTGGTCAGCAGGATAACTCGAGTAAACCTTAACGGATCGGTATGAAAATTTACCAGAATTAATATTTTTCACAACGAACTTATGGGATTGAAAATGGGCAGAATATCCCCACTCCTTCTGGTACCTCCCATACAAAATTACCTATTTTTGGATAATTTATATTTCTTTCATAACTTCCAAACGGACGATCGCAGGATATTTAAATTTGGTCAGTTTATTTATCTTGCAAAAGTAGACAAACACTACGAAAACCGAAACCTTTGCTATACCCCTTCTGGTACCTCCCATACAAATGACCTAATTGACCCTCATAGTTTTACATACATATCTTTTTTGTAACTGAACTGAATTCACTCAAATTTTACATATGATGTTTGCATATGAAAACTGGACTCAGCAATGAATATGAACTAAATCGGTTCACGCCTTCTAGTACCTCCCATACAAAATGACCTATTTTTGCAAATTTAATATTTCTCCCATAACTTCCAAACGGAAACTTGGAGGATAATGACAAATGCTCGGTTAATCTTTTTTTGTAAGTACAATGAATTCAGTCAAATTTGGCGTAACTTGTACAGTTATGAAAATTTGAATCAGGAATGAATATGGATTATATTGGATCACCCCTTCTGGTACCTCCCGTACAAAATTACCTATTTTTTAAAAAATTAACATTTATCCCATAATTTCCAAACGGACACTTGGGGGGTAATGAAAATTGGTCAATTCATTTATTTTGTGATAGGAAACAAAACCTTACAAATGATCATTTGAATCAGGAATGAATATGGATTACACCGGATCACCCTCGGGTAGCTCCCATACAAAATGACCTTGTTTGGAAAATTAACATTTCTCCCATAATTTCTAAACCGGCACTTCAAGAATTATCAAATTTGGTAATTAATTATCTTGTAATAGGAATTATTATTGGGTGATGGTATTTATCATTCAGTTTACCTGACTGAAATTTCTGTACTGGTTTTTGTTCAAATTAATAAGAGATTGGGTTCATGTTTTATAGAACATATGGTATAGTTGGACTTCATCGTCGCTTCCTATAAGAATGCCTTTTGGAAATTAAGAAAAACTCTCCTGCATAGTTTTTCTTAATTTCACCTCAAACAGTTGAGATTGTTAGACAGCCATGCTATGAGATTCATCTTTCCTCTTTTTACATACCTTCTGCAAGCCTGGACAAGGGAATGGAGCATGGAATAAAATTTTTCGAGAATTTGTCAAATACGGTTTTCTTCTTGCGTTATATGAGGAAGGCCTTTTCAATTTCACCGCTAAACTTACCACTGGCCTACATTCTTATAAGATCCGACTGGGACAAAAATTTCATATAGGGCTGAGAATCAACTGAAAGTTGACCAAGATTTTATCGTCAAATCATCTTCAGGGATTGGGCATATTACTTGCTTAACGGGTATGTAAATAACCAAAAATCCCACAAAAATCATTGTTTGATGCGGTTTACATGCCGAAGGCGTCATCGGCCCAATTGTTTTTAAATCAGAAACCAATGTTAACATTTCAGTACATGGTCAACGCTGTCGGCAAATGCTCGGTGATTCTTTTATTCCTCATGTGATTGCAAATCATGTGTAGGGAAAATGGTTCCAACAAGATGGCTCAACATTGCATACAGCGTGTAAACCCTGTATTTTGTTGAGCCAAAGGTTTGGTGGCCGAATTATCTCAAGAAATGGACCTGTGAATTGGCCATCTCGTTTGTGTGATAAGACACCACCTTTGGACTACTTTTGTAGGGTATAGTAACTTCGGGTATTGTGTTTTAGCTGCTTCGACTTGAAGTCGAAAAAATCACGTTAAATAACAGATTTTTTTAGTGTGTCCTAGCGTATTAGTTTTTGTTCCTATACCAAAGTTTTTTTAGAAGCTTATTAAAAATGTTAATATAAATTTATGACACAATGGCTTATTTGTACTATTCAACTTCTAAAAATATCCACTAAGATTCTTCTATTATAAGTCATAAAATCAAGGATTACAATTTTGCACAAAAGTTGATTGCTATAATCCACATTATTCACATTAACCAAAAAAAATGGCTTTGTAACCAAAAAAAAAACTACTAATTGTACAAAGCTTTGGCTCCGTAATAATAATAACTGTTAATGAACAACCAGCGGTATAATAAGCATACATTAAAAAAAGATTCAAAGAAATGCATTCGTGGTACATGAGTAGCTATATATAATGATGCAGTATTAGAGAGAAACATATAAAACTAAAATTGTATACCCAACATAAATATATCCGTAATAAAAATGAAAAGCTGGCCTTTGTGTTACTCAAGGATATGCGTGTATTGTTATGAATATGGTATATCGTTGTGAATACTATAAGAATAAGTGAAATTTAATTTCACGCTTTGTAGAATTCATATTCAGCCATCAACAAAAACGTAAAGGACCACACGCACCACTGATGGGGTTCCTCTTCGTGAGGCTCTTTCGTTGTGCCATGCATAAATAGTGTCACCAACCCTCACTCCCCCCTTTAACGAGATAATAATGCGTAGACGAACAAGGGCTAAAGTCTCTGTGACAATATATCCATGTATATGCATGAGGATAAGGCTTTTGCTTACAACAAAGCAACAACGGCCATTTTTCTACACTCTTATGAATGACAAACTAACCTAACCGTCTTCCCCCAACAATACGCTTCATTCTCATCTCATTCATCCATTTATGTGTAATTTGATGGGGGAAAAAATCATAAAATCATATAAAATATTGGAGTACATAAAAAAATGAAACTATGTATTCGTAAGTGGCTATATGGTTGTGAATACTATATGTAAGGGTCTGGAAACGTGGCTAGTAAACTTCATAAAATTAGAAAAAGTAACAAAGCAGAACGCATTTTTCTTTCTCTTCGCTTGCTCTATGATGTTCCACCATAAAAAAAGGATAATGAAAGTGAAACAACTTTCGTCTTGTCATCTCCTCGGCTTATGCGAGCGGCACTTAAATAGTTTCGCTTAAGAATTTACTACTTGGTCGAGTGAGAGAGTAAGCGGAATATAAATTAAAAAAAGGAACATTTAATAAAAACGAAGGCATCTAATAAGTTCTCATGTACATATATAAAAGAGGAAGTATCAGAGGAGAACATAAAGTTAGAGGCTACTAGTGCAATGAGAATGTGTTAGCAAAGGTTTAGAATTTCTGAGTTTCCACATCGTACACTCACATTATTTTATATTTTTTGGGGAAAGGGAATAATAATATGTATCACAATGTTATTAACTGTTTTAGTACTCGGTATTAGAATCTTAAAAATCAGATGGCAACAGTTCATTCCGCTCGTTATCTAATGGGCTTGGTTCTACAACATTTAGGCATAGATCGACTATTCGCAGACTTTGCCTGATATATTTTTAGAAATTCCTCAGTATACAATACATTTTTTAACAATCTTCTAAAGTTACTTTTGTCTGAAAGTATGTACATACAATTTTCTACATGAATACTTTACTATGGTAACTCTTATATATTGTACTAGCTGACCCGGCAAACGTTGTTCTGCCATACAACTTCGTACCCTGCGAACTTTGTCTCGCTCCAAAGTTAACGCCTTCATATAAGCTCCAGGGTAATATTAATACAAATAGTTAAAATTTTAATGTAATTTATTTGAATTTATTCGAAATTAGTGAAGAGCGATCTGATAAACAATGTCTTTCGATTTGTTTTCCGGCGCAAAAACAAGCATTGAAGACGGTTTGCCGACACGCGAACAGAAAACGTACAGCTGACCGTGCGAAAAGCAGGGCAATTCGAGATTGATCCCACAAACTTCCAACAATTGCCTTTGCGATTTATTGATTGTCATCACAGAAGCCAATCGAATGGGGTATTAAATTCGCTTGAATTCGAAGGGACGATGGGTTGGAATAATAGGAAAATGAGATAAGGACTTCCTCCCCTTAAAATTTGCCCTTGATGATCGTCGCTTTAATCAAATTGTTCATCAGTTTCTTGACGGACAACCGCGTACCGTAGAACAATTTCGGATGATTTAGATTCCGCAACATATGTATGAATGCAGGCTCCATCGATTTTAAATAATAACATTCAAGCTATCGACGTCCTTGTTCTTCGCTGCTAGTATCTGTTTACTAATCCAATCCATATTTGTATAATTTTGTGTAAAGCTGTGAAAAACTTTGGTGATGAGTTCCTCCTTCGACGATGTAAACTCTCAAAAATTGGCCGGGAACGCCATCAATCTAGTTGAAACATCAACAGGAATGTGGCCATTACTAAGCGCTAGTAGTTGTCAAGAAAATTCAATAGCCGATGGGTCGTTGTGCAATGTGACTCTCATGTTCGTAGTCAATTTCATACATTAATTTCATCAGCAACAGTAGATTTTGGGATGATGGAAAGCGTTTGACGAAAATCTCCGAACAGCAATATTATAGACCCACCGAATTCTTGGATATTGTGCACATTGGCTTGTCAACCGTGAATCGTACTCGTTCGTTTGCGCGGCAATAAACAGCCAGCTCATCTCGTTCATAGTCCTGCTCTCGTTGCAAATCGCGATTGAATGCATCGTGCATTTGGTATTCCTAGTATTCCCAAATTCGTTAATTCCAAGATCGAAATTCAATGTTGTCGGGCGAACTCTGTGCAAAATGTCGTCAGCCTTCTCGACCTTGTATTTGTCCTACAATGCGCTCGGGTTCGACGGATGAACGTAGCTTTGAAATACGAATAATAACTTAAATGGAGAATGAAAATGAAGTCCATCTTAAAATTGAGGTGATAGCCATCATCTCCACGACAGAACATCAAAATTTGAAGAATTGCTCATTTTAATAATAACACTATGACATAAAATCAGATTTTTTCGAAAACACCCGAACGTTAAGTAAACCCTAGCTTTGTTACCACTAAGCTAAAGATATTCTTAGAATAGTTCATTTTAAAAAATATATATATTTTTAAAAAGCAACGAAAAGAAATTAAAAGTTTTGGAGACCTATTTGAAAAAAAGTTAAAAAAATTTAATTTTGTTACTTTTTGAAAAAAGCGACGATACATAATATTATTTGAAATTTACTATTCTTGTCGAACTGAGCTAGGGTTTGACTCAGCTTCAGTAATACTATCAGACATGTATAACTACGTTTGTGTGTTTTTTTACTGCTTGACTTCGGCTTTAAATGACGTCATTTGAAAGCATCCGTTAAATTTTTGTGTCACGCAAAACGTCTTTTAACATAATAAATTTCACAATAATCTGAATTTTTCCAACCATCATAACGAATTTTCCACTTTTACCTCGAATGGTTAAACAAGCGACACAATGCAAAATTTCGTCGAACAATCCAAATTTTTCAAGTTTTTCCGGAATTTTCCGAATTTTCCACCAAGGATTTTTCTATGTTTCCATTCGAAAAGTCATTTTTGAATAATTATCCGAAATTATCAAATCAAACATTAAAATAAAAAATTTCGTCGAAAAAGAAAATTCAATTTTTTTTTGCATTTTTCCGTAATTTTCCAACAAAAATTTTTCCATTCGAAAAGCCACTACGGAACAATTGCTTACAAAATTTTATACCAAAATTCAATTTGCGATTTTCATCAAATCAAGTAATATAATGCAAAATTTCGGTGAAAAAACTTAAGTTTTTCGAGCTTTCCCGGAATTTTCCGAGTTTTCCACCAAGAACTTTTCTATTTTTCAATTGGAAAAGTCATAATTGTTCGAAATTGTTCACATTTACATTGCAAAAAATTACCAAAACAAACGATAAGATGCAAAATTTTGCCGAAAAAAATTTTTTTTTTGGCATTTTCCAACTAAAACTTTCTATTTTTCCATTCGAAAACCGACAAAAATTTAATATGCGATTTACCTCAAATCAGGCGATGAAATGCAAAATTTTGCCGAAAAATTAAAATTTTTTGATATTTTAGGAATTTTCCGAGTTTTCCACCGAGAATTTATTTATTTTTCCATTCGGAAAGTCATTTCGGAATAATTATCCGAAATTTTTCGCAAGTTTCTTCGTTCAAAACTATCAAATCGTACAACAAAAAGCTAAATTTCGTCGATAAATAGCATTAAAATTTATCGAATTTTTCCGGAATTTTCCGAATTTTCCAACAAAATTTTTTTATTTTTCTATTCGAAAAATCATTTGTAACAATTGCACACAAAATTCCATACAAAAAAGCAATTTTCGGTTTTTCCAATTTTCCGGCTTTTCCGGAGGATTTTCCCAAAATTTTCTTTTACATAAACCTTCTCCTAGCAATTACGAACAACTGAAAAAAAATTTCAGCAAAATTGGTCCAGCCGTTCTCAATTGATGAATTACTATACATTTTTGCCACCATTTTTATATATATAGATGATAGTCTAGAGTGATACCAAGTCCATATGTTTATAAATACATATATATTAGACCGATTCACCAAAAAAAGTATCTTCGGTCGACTCCCCAAAATGTACCTTGGCTTGTGTTATGATGAATCTTTAAAAAATTCGTGCCTACGATTAAGATCCAGTGAGCTGGACCGTTTTTAAAAATTTTCTTTTTTTGAGTTTTTCAAAGATTGTTGATATTTAACTAAAGACTATATGACCAATATTAGTATCATAGGAAAGAGTTTTTAAAGACACATCCAATGGTATGAAAAACATGCCCACAAATGTCCTGACAAGTCCTTTTTCAGGAATATTCTGCAAAAATACGGATTTTTACGGACATTTTTCTGAATTAAATGCCAGGCTAACATATATTTACCCTTAGTCGATTTAAATAAATACGTGTTTCAGCTTTTTTCCCTAACATATTTTTTTTAGTGTATACTGCACATCTTCAGTATAGGTTTCTGATCTCCACGGCAATAGCTAAATTGTCAACTAAATAATTCTTCAAGTAAATACAATTTAGTTTTCTTGTGACACGGTGTAATTAATAAAAAATATGTCTTGCCTAATATGAATTTCGTTTCTCGCAAAAAAAAAGTCGCTACAAAAACTTTAAAATCCATTTTTTCTGCAGAATATCGGTGAAAAAAGGACTTGTCAGGTAATTTGTGGTCATGTTTTTCATGCCGTTGGATGCGTCTTTAAAAACTCTTTCCTATGATACTAATATTGCACATATTGTTTTTAGATATACATCAAAAATCTTTGAATAACTCAAAAAAAAATCCTTTTTTTAAAAACGGTCCAGCTCACTGGATCTTGATCCTAGGTACGAAATTTTTTGGGATTCATCATAAAACAAGCCAAGGTACATTTTGGGTGGTGGAACGAAGATCCTTTTTTTGGCCCCATACAAAATGAGTCGCTCTAATATATATATTTACAAAATTTCGTACATAATACTTGCACTCATAAAGTAAATAGAAGGTGTAGGCACACATCCAATTGTTATCAGACATCATAAGATCACATAAGCGGAAATACATATATTTGCCAGTGTGCACACATACACACACACACAATCACATTTCCCAAGGATGTAGCTACGTCTGACCGGGTGGGGGAGAAATTATAGGAAAACAAATAATAAAAGTTTACTCCTTATTCGTATCCATACATAGACACTCTTTCTCTCACACTTATTTTCATTTCATTTATCGCATATCCTGCACACACACACATACACAAACAGCATACACATGCTCAGGCCATAGATTGCATGAAATAATAAACAATGAAATTTGTTGCTTACTTTTTATGTGATTCTCAGAGTTTCTTCGTAGAATAGTCGGCACCTCCTCTTGAACAAGACCTCGATTACATTACACATACAAACTCTCGTTGTCGGACAGTTGTGTTCATTTGTGTATGTTATGTTTTCAACGGTCACTTCAAAGTTGTTGTTCTTTTTGTTACTGTTGTACGGTTGTAGCTTTTATTATTTTGCCAATTTTAGTGTCTTGCAATTTTCCGCATTGTCTCGTTTATCATGAAGTTGGTTGGCCTTAACAAACGTAAACACGCTAGTGTGACCCTTTACTACGAGGATCTTTGCAAAAGTAAATATTGTCCTTTATGACAAGAAAGAATTTCAAACAAATTTCTTCCAACTTAAGAAATTGCCACCACATACACTTTGCCAGCGTCACATACAACACACGCTTATAAAGGATCGGTTAGGTGCATGTTTTCATAAAGTTTCCGCAGTTTTCTATTTGATACTATTAATGATATAGACATATTGACTAAGTTGTTCAAACTAAATTTATTCTCTCCAAGGATGTTTACCGGTCAGTTCGTTTGACCCTCTCGCCAGGTCCATTATTGCTTGAATATGTAAATTTAACATATATATCGTAACTAATACGTAGTTAGCTATACAACTACAGCAAAAGAAATGTGTTTTAAAACACAATTTGTCACTGTGACACATAGATAATGGTTACAAGGTCTCAAAAATGATTTGGGAATTATTTTGATATGGTATATAGAACAATTCTGAAGTTGCAGATGACGAGTACATAAAGAGATATGAAGTGTCGGTTGTACAATTTCAAAATAAATAGTTAAGATCGGTAAAGAAGGTTTCAGTCTAGCAACCCGACTTAAATATACCCTTACCCTCAGTAAAGTATTTCTAAAGTGGGCGGAGTGGTATATTTGTATGGGAGGTTCCAAAAGGGTCGCAGCTAGACTTCCAGTTTTTTCTACAAAACTTTGTCCTGTTATGTCTTAACAAAATACATAATTTGGGCACGATCGTGTCGAGTGTATTGATATTATTACTCCATACCTAAAGTGGGCGGAAAAATGCTTTTATAAAGGAGGTACCAGATGCGGCATGTCTCGACTTCGAAATTTTTCTCCAAAACTTTATCCTGCTATACCTTTAATAAATACAGAATTTGGGCACATGCGCTTTAGGTCCATTAATAATATTAATCGATCCCTAAAGTGGGCGGTACCAGATGGGGCGCGGCTAGACTTTCTGTTTTTTTCTCTAAAACTGTATCCTGTTATATAATTATTACTTCATCTCTAAAGTGGGCGGAAAGGTATATTTGTATGGCAGGTACCAGAAGGGACGTGGGTAGACTTCAAATTTTTTTTTCCGAAATTTTATCCTATTATAACTTTACTAAATACAGAATTTGGATATGATCCCGTTGGGTGTATTGATATTATTACTCGATTTCTAAAGTGGGCGGAATAATGTATTTGTATGGGAGGTACAAAAAGGGGCGGGGCCATGTAGCCCATTTGCACTACCGTAAGTAGATTTGGGGAAATATTAAATCGTGCAAAATTTCACAACATTTGGTAGCTACTTTCGAAAGTTATCGTGCGTACCTGCCGGATAGATAGACTGACATGATTGAAAACGACTAAAAAAGTAATAAATCGAATTTGGTTCAAAGAAACCTAGGGACTAAAGTGACTCCTTCTTTGTGTTACACTTTTTGGGTCGTACCAAATGAAATATACCCTCCTACCCGTAGGGTGAGAGTATAAAAAGGATGTTGATCATAGTACCATAGGTGCAATTGAATATATGTCATTAGGCACAGATAAGGCTACTGAAGAATAAATTGTACACAGATGGTTTAGTAGCAAGCGGTTGTTGCAAAGAAGGTCACCCTAAAGTACACCATGAAAATCATCAACACTACACATTTGACTATGTATAGCAAAAGTAGCGAAAAGGATAATTCTCGCAACTGATGTGTATATAAATACGCACATATTCGACCGCTCATCCACTATGACAAATATTTAGGATATAATATAGATGTCTTTTAAGTAACGGAGGAGTATTCTTTAATAGTAGCGTAAAAATTTGCTCAAAGTAACTCATTTATTTTGTGGACCATCGCTCCGATTTTTAATCCCATCAATGTTATTCTCTAGCAAACATCGAGTATGGTGTTAATATTGTAACAACATAGCAATTTCCTTGTTTGTCACATTACACACATAAATGACTAGGAATCTCATACAAAGTTCTAAGACTCTCACTGTTCAATTGCTGCTGATGTCTTATATGAAACATTTATTTTATGTAAGCGTTGTCGGGCCTACCAGTTCCATATAGCCTCTTTTTCGTCCACTTACAGACATTAGTGAAATATGGACTCAAAAGAAGTTTCAAAGCTTACGCTTTTAGAATAAAGTAGATATGATATTATTGAAAATAATGCGGTATGGGCAGTGTCCATTATTTATTTAAAACACGTAGACTGATCTCAAAAGAAGTCCTCGAGAAATTGCGTTTTATAAAATAGAATGATTTAGGCGGGCCACGCCTACTTTTTAACTCTGACCTTTTATTTGGCTGATCACGTATATTGCTGTTAAATGCAAAATAAGGGTGTTTGTGTGGAAGTTGGAAGTAGTTTTTTTCTTCCTCATCATATAACTAAACTTCTGCTAGGCGCATAAAAGCTTGTATACCAAATTTTAGATCGGTAGCTCTGAAACTACTGCTTTAATCGAAAGGAAAGAAAGACGAACACACCCAAAAAGGGGAATTTGTATAGGAGCTGAAAGTAGTTTTGTACAATGTTGAAAAAAAAAAGTTTATATCTCAATAGCTTGTAAACTACGCCTATATTCGCAGAGACATACCCCAAAAAGAGTGAGTTTGTATGGTAGGTGAGAGTAGTTTTTGAGCCATCTTGTCATCTGAGAACTTAATCTCCACTTAGAGAATCGAAAGCTAGTGTACCAAGTTTCAGCTCCATATATCATAAACTACGTCTGTAATCGGGGGTAGAAACAGACGGATTCACCCAAAAAGGGGAGATTGTATGGGAGGTGTAAGTAGTTTTAGACCGATCTTGCTTATCATACAACTTAACCTCCCATTAAAGGAGGTTAAGTTATTTAATGTTTTCACTCATGCAAATGCACCCAAATGAACATAAATATTTAAAATTGTTATATTTGGCACAATATTTACCAACCAGCTCCAATTTGGCATCATGAAATTCTATATGGGTTACATTCATTTGAGAACCGCCAGTAAATAAAATTTGCAATAAAATATGTTATAAAAAAACCAACTCTGTTACACTACTTCCAGGTTTACAATCTTAATAGTGAGATTGCTGATAATTTCCATTTTTTTAAATAAAAGACAAACCTTTTTTTCTTTTGTTAAACCACAAATAACGTTACGCATATTTTGTAAATACTGTCCCATATGCAATTACAACTAATTTAAATTTGTCGCATTGTGGTTAAAGATATTTTCACGTGCAAATATTATATCTTACTATGTTTTTTGGTAAACCCTAAATTTAAATACACTATATACACTTTAATCCCTTATGTAATTAACATGCACCCACAATTTAATTTTTATAAGTTTTCCGTAATAATTGGGTTATTGCTATTCATAAAAAACTCGACAAACACTTGATTTGTTAACGCATATATACCTGTGACTTACTGACAATTTGAGCGCCAGTCACAGAGTGAATGTAGTGTACGAATATCACGAATATTTATGAAAATAACCAACGATGTGCTGAGTTTTCTTTGACAAAGATTCTGCGCAGGATAATGTGGTGAATTTCCAAATGTGTTCTCTTAATTTGTCTATTCGTGTCGGTATGAAGCAACAAGTGTTTGTGAAGAGCAGCATGTAAAAGGATTTGCTGGGAAATGGAGTGGAATAAGGGAAATTTTTGTGTAATAAATAATGAAAGAGGAACAAAGCAATGCATTTTACTCTGGTTTCATTATAACTCTTTTTGTAGTGTTTAACGGTAAATAGTTTCATGGAATTCATAGTTTTTACTTTTGATCCAATAGAACTAAAGGCACATCTGTATATAGATGCCGCGAACATTTTCGTGTAACAATACCCATGCAAATGGATGTCTTTCTTTTAATAGGTGGTTAGTAATAAAATTTCGAAGATAAAGCAAATGTTTATATTTGTTTACAATTGGTTTTTTAGTTGGTTGTTGAAAGGATACTGGCTCCAGTGATCTAAAAAAATAAAAAAATTTATGTTTCTTTCATTGCCGGCCCCTTCCTCGATGTTGTCGACAGCAATGGGCAAGATCAGAAAAAAACAACCTCAGACTCCCATACAAAAACTCCCTTTTGAAGGTGTCCGTCTGTCTCTACCCACTATCACAGCCGTAGTTTAAGAATTATCGATCTGAAATTTGGTATAAAAGCTTCCATACTTTAAGCTAAGATTAAGTTCAAAGATAAGAAAAATCAGACAAAAATTACTCCAACCTGACATACAAAACTCCCCCTTTGTGAGGGTAAAAAATGCATTACAATATTCTAAGGACACATAAAAAATTCAAGCTCAGTATTCGTTATTTCAATAAAAAATTATTAACCAAAATTTGATATGATATGAATAAAGTGGACGTTACTTTTCTCTCATACATACTCCCTTCTTTTTGCGACACAAAGTTTAGTAAAACCAGTAAGAATGTTTCAGTCAGGAAACCCCATTTACATATACCCTCACACTCAGCAAAACATAAAATTTTCTAGTATATTGATATTATTACTCGATTTCTAAAGTGGGCGGAGTGGTATATTTATATGGGAGGTACCAGAAGTGGCGTGGCTAGACTGCCACATTTGTTTTCTCCACAACTTTATCCTGCTATAGCTTTACTAAATACAGCATTTGGGCACGATCGCTTAGGGTGTTTGAATATTAATACTCGATTATTAAAGTGGGCGGAGTGGTACATTTGTATGAGAGGTACCAAAAGGGGCGCGTCTAGACTTCCATTTTTTTCTTCAAAACTATATCCTACTATAGCATTACTATGTACAGAATTTAGTTACTATCGCGTTGGGTGTATTAAAATTATTAATCGAATTCTTAGGTAGGCGGTGTGGTACATTTGTATGGGAAGTACCAGAAGAGGTGAGTCTAGTCCAACAGTGTCTAGACCAACAGTTTTTTCTCCAATGCTTTATCCTGATATAGCTTTATTATATGTAGAATTTAAGCATGATCGCGTTGGGTGTACTGATATTATTTCTCGATTTCTAAAGTGGGCGAAGAGGTACATTTGTATGGGAGAAGGGGCGCGGTCATTCATCTGATTTGCAATGGTAGTTTTGGGGAAATATTAGCTCGTACAAAGTTTCAAAACATTTGGTTGCGTCTTTCGAAAGTTATCGTGCATTCCAGCCGGACAGCTAGACAGACAGACGATCATGGCTCAAATGGCTTAAAAAGTTATGAATCGAGTTTGGTTCAAAGGAACCTAGGGTCTAAAGTGACCCGTTTTATGTGTTACACTTTTAGGTCTTATCAAGTGATATATACCCTTAAAAATGGAAAAGGGTATCTAAGCTTCGGAATAGCCGAATATAATTATCTTACTAGGGACCGGCCGTGGCATAGTGGTTAGAACACGCGACTACCGTGTGGGAGATCCACAGTTCGATTCCCGGCTTCTTACATTGCCGGCTCCCTCGATGTTGTCGACAGCAACTTCGCAGTATAGTGTCGACAGTCAATCGGCATGTCTAGTAAAATCTTCTCAAACATTGAAATTGGCTTTCGTCGATAAACAAGTAGGTGCCGTTTGTAGTAAATCTTTAATAGAAAGCGTGTTAATTCACAACAACGCGAGAAGCTACCCATACCTCATTCCTGGGATGTAAAGGGAAATTTCGTTTTTTGTTAAGGTTTTTTTTCGATTCAAATAGTCTTCAATAATTTTTATTTTGGGACTTATAAATTAGAAATCAAAAATAACTCGTATCTTCGGATAATAAATATCAAAAATATTTCGTAAAAATATTTCTTATCAAAATATTCAGAGGTTAAGATTCGTTTGTTAGAATTTATAGTCCTCACAAGTTCTTCCCAAATGGTTGTAATTCACAATGGTTTAATTTTAAACACTCTGCAAAGTTAATTGTCCAAACTATTGATTACCTAAATATTTTCCTATGGTTTAATTTCAAACACTCTGCAAAGTTAATTGTCCTAACTATTGATTACCTAAATATTTTCCTGTATCTCAAAATGTATCTAACTAAATAATAATCCAATGTTTTAAATGTGCGAGTATTTATTAATATTTGTACGCGTTTCTTCCTCTTTACTGCTAAGAACCTCAATAAATATATCGCTCTTTATTTTACTAACTTTTGCTCCAGTACATTGGCCGTATTTATATATCCACGTGCAAATGTTATTTTAGCGAGAGCATTGAGACTAAAGGACATTCGACTAAGTAACATTCAAACCAATATCCCAAAACAACTTCAGTGAAATCTACAAACATACTGCACACACAAACACACACACTCATATTGTTAACTATACTATAAATATTTGTGTTGTCTGTAGTTTCGTTATCTGTTTTTTTTTATTTGTTTAGTTTTGAAAAAGCAAAAGTTTTACAAATAGTTTTTATCCATAACATATAAACAAAGTTGTTTATTATGCGCATACGCTACACTATCTTTGCTATATAGTGATGAAACACTGAACTGTAGTAATACACCATGGATGTGTTAAAATTGTTTTATTTTTTTTATTTTTAGATAAATGGCTATTGGTTGTTAATTCATATGCATGAGTTTTTCATGTGTCAATAAGTGACTAAAAAACATGAATAAATATAGAATAAAAATATTTCATATACTACAACAAAAAAAATTCTTCTATATCCTCTCAAAGGGTTAGAAATGAGATTATCAATTTCAATGAATATAATCTAAAATGTGTTGGTTTTTATGAAGAAAAAGTTTTGTGCTATTTTTGCTACTTCAATGCAGAATGCCACACGAACCATTCTTTTGCATCCTCATCGGACTCAGAGAATTAAATGTAAAATTGAAATATAACATGACTTGTCATTTCTAACAAAGGGATGTTTTTGTAGAGGCATAGAACTGTTTCTTGGAAAATAGAACTCAAGCACCTCAATGGAATAACTATATAGTTGATACTATAAGCTCACATTTTTTATGGCACTTAATGTTTAACAATAATTTCTATCATATAATCTACGCGATTGCGCTTTATAAGAGCCACCCTATTAGTCAAATTTTGCACCACTTTTCCGAGCATACCCGGTCTTATTTTGTGGAATATTGCGTCGGCTTATTGCATTGTAGGTTTCGAAGGTTTTTGATTGCATATCAACTATATTCCAATATTTGTTAACAAATATTATTGCATTTAAATTAATATTTCCTCTGTGCAGCCCCAACCGAAAGTACCCTGACCAGTGACAAGGTCACTGTAATGTATTTCCATAATGCGCTTATACTTATACGAATAACAACTAACTATCATTCTAAACCATTTTCTCTGTTACCAGTAAGCCGATTCACTTAACATAACACCCTATCGATTGTAGAGTTTCAAAACTATTCCTTTTTTGTTTTCAAATGTTATCCAAAACTTTTTTGTCGTAATTAGTTCACAACAAAATGTCTAAATGGTCTGTTAAGAGAACAAATATGTTTGTAACTTTAAACTGAAGTAGAAATTAACAAAACAATGAATTTTTCTGACTTCATAGTCAGAGAAGCGGAAGAAAAAACAAAACTTCTATGGTGAATTTTTTTGTTGACAACGTTACATATGACAATAGCTTTATAAATATTTTATTGCGAGTACATTAGAACAATTTATGTACTTGTTTTTGTTTTTTTACACGTAGTTAGGAAGGAATTAGAATAATGTACGTTTTTCATCGATACACTTTGAAGGTTTACATATAAAGCTATAAATAAAACATATAATCAATGTGTTTCCACTAGACTCGTTAGATTGTGTTTGTCAGTTTGTTATTTTTTCATCTTACAATGTGTGTGTTAAGTTTAATTTATGCCTAGTAATGTTTTTTTCAGTTTTTAACGTCGTTTTGTGTGATACTGTTTGACATCCTCAAAAATGGAAAAGTTGTAAGGGAGCTGGGAGTAATTTCTATACGATCTGGCTCATCTTAAAACTTAACCTCCGCTTAGGGAATAGAATCTTGCATACAAATTTAAGTTCGATAGCTTTTAAACTACGGCTATGATCCCAAGAACAAACCCCAAAAAAAGGGACAATTTGTATTGGAGGCGGAGTAGTCTTCTACCCATATTGCTCATCTTAAAACTCAATATCCGCTTAGAAAATAAAAGCTTTCAAATTCAGCTGGATATATCTTAAAGTACTACTGAAGGGGGAGTTTGTATGGGAGGTGACGGTATCTCTACAACTACGGCTGTAATCACGAGGAACGGACAGACAGACCGACATCTATAAATCGACTCAGAATTCGACGTTGATCGTTTATATCTTCTTCTAATAAAGGGTGGTTAAATTGTAACGGCCGATGTCGAAAGTAAACCACACCTAAACATAAAGTTCTTTTCTGCATTTCATTTGACATTTCTCACTTTCAGATTAACTCAATTTAAACTATGGAAGGATATTCAAACGACCAAAATGCATATCGTGCACTTCGTGATTTTTGCGGTCAATTTAATCGTCCAAATGTGCGTACAAACGGAAAAATAGTGCAAAAATTTTAGCAAACTTGGTCTGTAGGAGATGAGAAAACACCAGTACATGCGCGTACAGCTCGTAATGCAGAAAATATTACTGCTGCTCGCGACAGTGTGGCTTGAGAAGCTTCCACTCCAACTCTCCGTCGTGCCTAACAATTGCACCTCTCACGCTTGTCGTTGATGAATATTAAGCATAAAGACTTGCATTTACGCGCTTACAAGGTGCAATTGACTCAAGAACTAAAGCCTCTTGACCATTCCAAACGTCGTCAATGGTCGGAATGGTGGCAAGAAATGGCAACAGTGGATGATCAATTTTCGAAGAAAATCATCTTCATTTTTACCCCAGTGGATTCGTCATTAAGCAGAATTGCCCCTTTGGAGCGAATGATTACACAAGGGAACAAAATTGAACTTTTTGAGTGTTGTTTGGAATTCTATAGCTGTTTTTTACTAATTTGAGGTCGCTGATTTTAAATCTAATCTCCATTTTTCTCCATCAGCTCGAATTTTTAAGTAACAGGTACTAATCGTATTTTCGCCTATTTTCCAAAAAATTATAGTTCAAAAAATCATAATTTTTTTTTCATAAGCCGGATTTTAAATTTTTTTTTAAAGATATTGTTGTTACCTTTAAAAAAATCAAATTTTTTAATATCACAAAAAAATGACTGAGTAAAGGCTCTTTTATTCAAAAAAAAAAACATACAAAAAAAATTACACATTTTAATTTTCTTCACGCTGAAAGTTAATCGGTTGGGGCAAATTGTTCTTTTTATTAGCTTTATTGAATATCATATTAAAGTAGCTTTCTAAAACATGTATGTATATAATAATCGATTGAAAATTGAATGAGTTATGCTAAGTTCGGTGATAACAGATTTTACGAATTTTTTTGTTTCTACCCAAAAAAAATTTAAATTTTGTATTTTTAAAAATCATGACAAATTTGCAAATTTATTTATAGTTTAATTTATAGTTTTGCCTCCTATTACAATATTAATTAACTGACCAAATTTAATTAATCGTCAGGTTTCAATTTGGAAGTTTAGGGAGAAATATTAATTTTCTAAAAATAGGTAATTTTGTATGGGAGGTACCAGAAGGGGTGATCCGATATAGTGCACATTCATTCCTGATTCATATTTTCATAACCATAAAACTTACGCATAGTTTGACTGAATTCAGTGATCTTACAAAAAAGATATGTATGTAAGACTATTGGGGTGAGTTCGGTCATTTGTATGGAAGGTACCAGAAGGGGTGCGTCAAATAGTAAGGTTTTCTGAGGTTTTCCTTCCTATCGCAAGATAAATTAACCGACCATTTGTCATTATCCTCCAAGTTTCCGCTTGGAATTTATGGGAGAAATATTAAATTTGCAAAAATAGGTAATTTTGTATGGGAGGTACCAGAAGGCGTGAACCGATATAGTTCATATTCATTGCTGATTCCAGTCTTCATATGCAAACAACATTTGCAAAATTTGTGTGAATTCAGTTTAGTTACAAAAAAGATATGTATGTAAAACGATGAGGGTCAATTAGGTCATTTGTATGGGAGGTACCAGAAGGGGTGTGTCAAATAGTTAGGCTCTCTGAGGTTTCGCCTCCTATCACAACATTAATTTATCGACCAAAGTTCATAACCCCCCAAGTGTCTGTTTTGAAGTTATTGGAGAAATATATAATTTTAAAAAATAGGTCATTTTGTATGGGAGGTACCAGAAGACGTGAACCGATATAGTCCATATTCATACCTGAGTCTAATATTTATAAGCAAACATCATACGCACAATTTGAGTGATCTCAGTTTACTTGCAAAAAAGATATGTATGTAAAACTATGAGGGTCAATTAGGTCATTTGTATGGTAGGTACCAGAAGGGGTATGGCAAAGGTTTCGGTTTTCTTAGTGTTTGTCTACTTTTGCAATATAAATAAACTGACCAAATTTAAATATCCTACGATCGTCCGTTTGGAAGTTATGAAAGAAATATAAATTATCCAGAAATAGGTAATTTTGTATGGGAGGTACCAGAAGGGACACTCCAACTGCCCACATATCCTGATGTAAAATTCGTTTATTTTCTAATGTTTCAATCCGAATCAAACCAAATTTTGTACGGATTATCCTTGATAGATTCTTAATTACTATGTTAAATTTGACAAAATTACATCTAAGGACACGACCACTGCCCATATATCCTGAAGTAAAAAAATCGAATAATTCCTATATAATTAGTTTAAAGGACACGCCCACCTCCGTATACGCCACTAAGTGAAATATTCCATATATTATTAACTTAAATTTAAGATGCTATTCGTCTTCATGCAAAATATTATAATATCAGTGAAAAAATTTATATTAATTTTTTTTAGCTTCTACAATAGAATAATTGGACGGAAAACAATTTTTATGTACAGCGTTCACAACATTTCTCATCATGTTGTATTGCCTAAAAGAGAGATCCATATCCACGTATAATGCTAACGTTTTTTCCACTGAAATAGTTCCAGTTTTACTTGTTTCTGAAATTTTTTCTGCTGCTTTTGTAAGAGCTTCAGCATAGATTGACACAACAAGCTCATCAACACATATTCGCTTAGTTCGATGTGATGCTTCTTCGAAAGACTGACGTGGCCGACCTCTAACAAAGCTTGAACTAGGTTCCTAAAAAAATAACAGACCGGTTTTATCTCTGATTGACGCCGAGAACTGATGGTAACTTACGATCCCCATGAAATATTTCACTATCCAGCCAGTTATTAAGTCCTTTTTCAAATAAGGCTTTTTCCGTCCATACTTTTCCCAATTAGTGCTAAATTTCAAAAGCGTAAACATCAGTTTTTTTCCTCAGTGCAGTGTAATGATCTACGTAAATGATTTTTCACTAATTCCTTTATTTTACAAACGATAAGGTCTTTTAACTTTTCTTCTCTTCTAACCATTTGTTAAAAATATCCCGTATCTTCAATGGAGTAGACACTGAAAAATATTCATAAAAAATGCAATCGCAAACTGTCGCAGTTGAGATTTATAGATATTTAAATACACAATTTTTCAGACTTAATATCAAAAAATTAAAAAAGTGTTTTGATGTATTTTTTTTATTGTCTTCTAAACATGCGGTTCGCTTTTAATAGGACACTTTGCTTTAGACATATGTTTGAGCTAACTGTTCATTCCATATGATCAATATTTATCAACAAAGCAAGTGTTGCCATATTAAATGGTACTTAAATTTACCAAACTATTACAATTTATACCGACAGTTACATTAAGTATTAGAAATAACAGCGTTTCAAAAATATGTACAATTCCAGATTTTTCAATGATCATACCATAAAAAAATACTACTTCATATATCCAGAAAAAATTTTAGATTTCATCTAATTTAAGTGTTTATTTGTTAACAAGGAAAAAAAAATTTGGATATTTGAATGTTCACTTATATCATTTTTGGCCACTGCCGTGACACTGTGTGGCGGTGTCAATTAGCCGCCAAGATCATGTGATTTGACACCAAAGAAAGAATTCTTTGGGATTATTTAAAAGAAAAGGTGTACTTCGATAAGACAGCAACAATTCAAGAGCTAAAGGATGAGATAATTCGGCACATTAACGGCATAGAACCGCAATTATGCCTCAGCGTCAACGAAAATTTGGACCATCGGATGGAGGTGTGCCGCTGAGGTTGCGGCGGCCTTTGACCGATATTTTCTTCCATACATAATTTAACCATACCAATATTATCGTAATAAAAAGAAATGACCACAATTTCCTAAATAATTTGTGTTTTAAGCAAAATCAACATCGCCCCTTAAAATTGAACCACCCTTTATTATTTTAATTTTTTTAAAAGTAAGAGATTACACCGTGCAATAGTGGTTTTCACACTCGATGAAGACCATATATAAGTGAAACTAGGGACCTTATGTAGTAAAACTGAGTTCTCAGTTTATCGCCAGAACATCAGATTTTTTTTTAAAAGGACTTCAAAGTTTCAAAGGATACTCCACTTTCAAAAAATTAAATAAAATATTTCCACGAACAATATGATAACGATATGGGTATCAAATGAAAGGTAAGAATCTCAGCAATGCGAAGAAATAACAGATTTTAATGGATCAGGACCAAAAATTCCAAAAATGAGCTTTTAAAATTTTAAAGCATAATATCATTTAAATAATTTTTTCTAAAAAAAATATATGTTGAAGAAGTTATATGTACATTTTATTAATCTAGCTTTACTAGTTTAGTAAAAAAGAAAAAATATTAATCCTGTATATAAAAAAACTGAATAAATATTAATTAAAATGTGAACGTTGACTTTTCCGCTTATGCTGGTCGTCTGTGTCACGGCATATTGACCAACAATATTCTGCCATCATGTGGAATTAACTTTTTCCTCTTAATCGATTTTTAATCGTCTCGATTTCTTGATGAAAGCGCTCACCATGCTCATCACTGAAATTTCCCAAATTGTCGGAAAAAAGTCAATATGGTTGTCTAGAAAATTAATCTTTTTCTGGCCCAGATCCATTAAACGCTGTTAATTTTTAGCATTGCTCAGATTCTTACCTTTCATTTGATACCCATATCGTTATCATATGGTTCGTGGAAATATTTGATTTAATTTTTTGAAAGTGGTGTATCCTTTAAAACTGTGAAGTTCTTTAAAAAAATCCTGACGTTCTGGCGATAAACTTAGAACGCAGTTTTGTGAAAAATAAATTGAAAATTGTGGCAGTGTCCTCTTTTCACAGAAAAAGTAGTTTTCTTCTACGACCAACATATGTATAAAATCCCGACTTCGTATTTATAATGGTTTATGAGATAGAGCCATTCCAAATTTCGACCTGTATGGAGATGTGTCACGCCCTTTTTACCCTCTTGCCGTCCGAATTTCCACGCCTATGTCGTAAAAGGAACCTATATTCTAAATGTTAAGATTCTAGCTCTAGCCGTGTGGCCTATGGAGTCAGTCACCGAACCCTTTATATGATGAATTTCATACATACAGCAACATTTTACCAACAGAAACACAACCTAATTTTTAGAAATTGAATTTTTGAAAATATGTGGTCGAGGCAAGGTATCGAAATATTTGAAAAATAACGGTAATAGGTACTTTTAAGCTGCGATTACTATGGAATGAATCAACCGATGCCGATTCTTGGTGCCATTAGATAGGTATATAAGTCAGCTTTCGAAAACATACACTGATGAGATGGTTTGGCAACAACCGAAATAGCTATCCGCCCTGCCAGTTGTCAACATAATCCATTTCACAAAACCCTTGTAAAACAAATTTTATTAGCAATAATAGAATAGATCTTGAACCAAACGATGAAAACACAGTCATTATTTACACATAATCCATTTCACAAAACCCTTGTAAAACAAATTTTATTAGCAATAATAGAATAGATCTTGAACCAAACGATGAAAACACAGTCATTATTTACACATATAGATCAACAATACAAAATAAAAGTAAAAATTTAATTTTTGGCATTGGTATTGCTCTATTTTTGTACTTTTCTACTGTTTTATACAAAAACTAGCTGACCCGGCAAACGTTGTTCTGCCATACAACTTTGGACCCGGCAAACTTCGTCTCGCTCCTAAGGTAACGCCTTTATATAATAGTAAAACACAGATAGTTCAAGTTTTAATCAGATTTACTTGAATTTAATCGAAATCTGTGAAGAGCGATCTGATATACAATGTTTTCCGAACTGTTTCCAGCGTAAAAACAAACAAATAAGACTGTTTGACAACACGCAAACATACAACGTACAGCTGACCGTGTGAAAAGCAGGGAAATTCGAGGTTGATTCCACAAATTTCCAATGATTGGCCTTACGATTTATTGATTGTAATCGCAAAAGCCAATCAAATGGGGAGTTGAATTGGAAGGGAAGATCGGTTGGAATAATAGATTCGAGGGATAAGGACTTCCTCTCCTTTGCATATGCCCTTGATGATCGTCACTTTAATTACAATTTTGGATGATTCAGTTTTCGTAAAATGATTATGATCGATCCCACCTTTAGATGCAAATTATGCACAACTGGCACATCTAGAGAGTTCGAAAATTCTGTAGTTGGTCGCCTCATTCTCGTTCGGTCATATGCCTACAATGCTCGTTTATGCGCCATCGTGCAATAATTTTAAATAATGATTAAGCATTCTCGCAACAATTTCGCTACACGTTGTGTTACCAACCGTGAGAAGAAAGCGGAATGTGCAGTTCGATTGTGGAAGGTATACCAAAGGATGCAACAGCTAACTCAATTGCGATCTTGCCCGAATTGTTGCCAGAATCAAAGAAATTACGAATGTCTTGGCTGTCTAACCGGCATCATCGAGAAAGTAAATGCTTCCGTTCCATCGTCAACAACTTTCATCATTGAATCATACACGTTCGTTTGCTCGGCAGTTAAGAGCGCCAAATTTCTTCGGACTCTTTCAACTCGCAACTCGCGATTGAATATAACATGCATTGAACGATTTTGCGCTGGTATTCCCAATTTCGACAGTAGACTGCCACATATTAGCAAGCACATGCATATGATCAGAAGATAATTTCAAGATCGAAATTGGAAGTTGTCGTGCGAACTCTGTGCAAATGTCGTCAGCCATCTCGTCCAACTTGTCCACCATCCCGAAGCTTGAGAACAATATCGCGTTATTCCACATGCTCCGCAACAATTACCACTGCGTCTTCATTTATAGTAGGAGCATTGAATTGTCTTACATGGCATCGAGAGGGTCTCTTGTCTGCTCTGATAATGATTTTGTGGACGTCATAATGCATTGTATTCAATGTAGTTTTGAACAATCGGACCAATGCATTATGCTTATGCAGAAGATTTTAAAATTGTTCTACCATTTTGCATTTAATATTTCAACATAATAAATTTCACAATATTCCTACATTTTTCAAGCATCATAACGAATTTTTCATCTTTACGTCGTCTAAAATCATCAAATCAAGCGATACAATGAAAAATTTCGTCGAAAAAATCAAAAAATGTCAATTTTTTTACGGAATTTTCCGAGTTTTCCACCAAGAATTTTCTAATTTTTCATTCGAAAAGTCATTTCGGAATAACTATCCGAATTTTTCACAATAAAACGTAAAATTTCGTCGATCAAAAATTTAAATTTTTGGAGTTTTTCCATAATTTTTCTATTTTTCCAGCCGAAAAGCCACAACGAAGCAATTACACACAAAATGTAATACAAAAATTTAATTTGCGGTGCAAAATGTTTCCGAAAAAAATCCAAATTTTTCGAGTTTTTCCTGAATTTTCCGAGTTTTCCACCGAGAATTTTTCTATTTTCCCATTCGGAAAATCATTTCGGAATAATTATCCGAAATTTTTCACTGTTACATCGTCCAAACATAACATATTATCACACTATAATATGCAAAATTTCGTAAAAAAAAAATTTAAATTTTTCGAAATTTTCCTGAATTTTCCGCATTTTTCAACAAAAATTTTTCATTTTTCTATTTAAAAAGCCATTCTGTAACAATTGCACACAAAATTCCATACAAAAAGGCAATTTTTGATTTTTCCAATTTTCCGACTTTTCCGGAAGATTTTCCCAAAATTTTCTTTCACATAAACCTTCTCCTGGCAATAACGAACAACTGAAAAAAAGTTTGAGCAAAATCGGCCCAGCCGTTCTCAATTGATGAATTACTATAAATTTTTGCCACCATTTTTATATATATAGATTTTCTAAAGCAAAAAATTCACATAATTTCAAGGTGCGACGACCAGCACTTTCTACAGGTGTGGATGTAAAATTACAATTATTAACTAAAGACCAATTTTTTCTATCGATGGTGTTCCTAGCAATATTCTTAAACATTGTGCTGCTTCCTTGTCCGTTCCCCTTACAAAAATGTTTAATGAGTCATTGCGTACAGGATATTTACCACCCCTATGGAAAGAATCATTTATTGTGCCATTGTTCAAATCTGGTAGTAAAATTAATGTGACCAACTACAGAGGGATTGCTCAATTAAGCGTCATTCCTAAACTTTTTGAGAAAATAATAACTGATATGCTGAAACATCAAGTCACATCCTTATTATCATCATGCCAGCACGGATTTCGTAAATCCAGGTCCACTACAACTAACATTTTGGAACTTACCACAATCATAAACTACGGTATTAAAAACCGAAGGCAAACAGATGTTATCTATACCGATTTTAGTAAGGCCTTTGATAAAGTGAATCATAACTTATTGTTGTACAAATTGGATGCCATGGGTTTTAGTAGTTACTTGTTATTGTGGTTAAGAAGCTACTTAGAAGATCGAACACAACGGGTTAAATTTAAAAATGCTGTTTCCAAAAAAATTAAGGTATCGTCGGGTGTTCCACAGGGAAGTCACTTGGGTCCTGTGCTCTTCACCCTGTTCATTAATGACCTTCCGTCTGTTATAAAAAATTCGCATGTTCTTATGTATGCTGATGACGTAAAAATATTCCGTACGTTAATAAATCCTGACGATGACTATTTACTACAATCCGATCTTGATAGCTTTTCCAAATGGTGTAAAATTAATTTGATGGAGCTTAACATTAAAAAGTGTAAACATATGTCTTTTTATAGAGTAAATCATATCCATACCAACTACTTCTTAAATAATACTGAACTCGATTATGTTATAACCTTTACAGATCTTGGTATCCTTCTAGATCATAGTTTAACATTCCGTCCACATATTTCCCTAACAGTGAATAAGGCTTATGGTGTCCTGGGGTTCATGAAACGTTGGAGTAAAGAGTTTGCTGATCCCTGTGTTACAAAACAATTGTACATTTCATTGGTTCGTCCTATTCTGGAATATGGTTCAGTCATATGGGACCCATGTTACTCGATCCATATTAATTTCGTTGAATCAGTTCAGAAACAATTTCTTCTTTTTTGCCTACGTGGACGTGGTTGGAACCCACATAACTTGCCATCCTACGAGTATAGACTTAATCAAATAAAGTTACCAACATTGAAAAGTCGGCGTACTATGCTTAATATTTCGTTTTTGTTAAACATAATACGTGGTGATACTGATTCAAACTTTTTATTAAGTAAAATTCAAATAAATGTTCCTGTTAGATTAACCAGAAATTTCCAACTTCTACTTATAAACCACTTCAATTCTAATTATGCTAATAATGATCCGTTCCGACGTTTATGTGTTCAGTTCAATAAATATTACAATATCATTGATTTGTCCGAAAACAGAACTGCATTAAAGCGGAATATAATTTTACATTTAAATAATTTATTTTAAGAATATTTTTTATAATTGTATATATGTAAAAATGTTTAGTCTGTAAGGATTTTTGTTAGTCCATAGACTTAAATAAAAAAAAAAAAAAAAAAAAAAAAAAAAAAAAAAAAAATAAGTATGCTACTTTAAAGGATTTTTAACTATGTGCCAATTGCAAGTAACAACGGTTAATATTCAAGCATTTTACTGAATGATGTCTGTAGAATTGAATGCTGACTTTAAAGGTATTCAGTAGCACAGTGGTAGCGAAAAGGTACTTCTCCTCACATAACTACATCGTAGTCTTACACGTAAACCTCAAATTTACTATACTATTATTATCATATCTATTCGGTAGTTGTCATACAATCCTCTCAATTGTTATACACATTTTTGGATGGTGATATTGCAATAAAACAATCTCACCAGTGTATATAAAAATGTACATGTTTTTCTTTTATGTATTATAATTGTAAACAAATATAGATATAAGTGTAACAGTACCTGTGTACCTGTGTGCAGTTTTTTGTTTTGTCTATTATTATTTTGCTACGTTTTTTATTTAATTGTCGTCTGTCCCCGTTGTCTGCCACATATCACTCCAAACGCTGTTAGTGACCAACGATGAAAAAAACACAAAAAAGATGTCGTGTTAAATTTGCGGTTTCTTTGTTAAACGAATGTTGTAACGCCGAGTTGAACAAAATGTTTTAATTAAAAGACTACTCAAACATTTAAATCATAATTAGGGCACACGCATTTTTTTTTGCTGGTCTCATGTCAAAGGTTAAAAGGGTGGGTTAATGCAATTTTCTAGTTTTGTGTGAGAATTATATTTTGGTGGTTTTCAGTTTGAAGTGGCACATAAATTTATGTGAACTGCTTTAAAAGTCTGTCAAAGTTTTTTTTATTGCCATTTAATAATACATAAGTAAATATATAATTTACATTGAATTGATCGAAGCCAGTTAATCGTAAAATCGCGGTCAACTGCCAACAGCTTTTTATTATATTTCCTGAATTATGTCACATCAATTGTATTCTGGCTTTAACCTAAATTACAGACTCACTGTGACCAGCCCCAAAGTGTGTCACAACCTCCAACTCCAATGTATTAAATTACAATTACAACGTCGCTCACTTCGCATTATGCAATATTTGGAGATGCATGACTACAAATATACTCAGTGCATGTGCTGCTGGCTGGGGGGGGGGGGGGGGGCTCATGGTATTGCAACTGAGTCCACGTCCATCCATTAATAGCACAATGTTTACGGATTCTGCATTGGAAGCTGCGATGCACTGCGTTCGACTCGCTCAATCCACGCTACTCCACTCCACTAACAAACTGACCTACAGCAACAATCAGTTTTGTTCCAGCCACTCATTCGTCGTTGGCTTGTTGGCGGGCTCATTTACACGAATTGCGGTGGAACAGGGATGGGACATCGAAAATATTGTTGAGATGAGTTTAAAGAAGTACCACGCAATTGTTGGTTAACATTTTTTTTTGGAAACCAGCTGGCATGTAGTGTTTTTTCTTATAAACAAGAAATTTCTGTCAGGTGAACTGGCCGATAAATACCCTCATGACGCGTTCTTAGTCTTGAGTTATTGAAATTAACCGATATCCAATTGAGGGTGTTAGAAGCAAAGGGGTGCAAGTGACCAATTTATAAAAATTGAGAAAAGTGTGCAGTTGTGGTACTTGACAATATCTCTGTCCGAAAAACAGTTCAAGTAATACCTGCATTTGCACTTGATCTTGAAACATTAAAGACGAATATCTCGAAATCAATTTTTTTTTTCACTTGCATCGCTTTGTTTCTAACCCCATCAATTGTAATTACTCATGTATCATATTTGGGACCGGCAGTAGTATGATGGTTAGAACAAGCGACTACCATGCGGGAGATCCATGATTCGATTCTTATCTGAAGTCATATACATTTTTCTTTCATTGCCGTCTCCCTCGATGTTGTCGACAGTAACTTCTCAATATAAAGTCGAATCAATCGGCATGTCTAGTAAAAGCTTCCTCGAACAGTGACGTTCGCATTCATCGATAGACAAGTAAGTGCCGTTTGCTGCGAATCTAAAAATAGAAAGCGTGTTAATTCACAACATCCCATACCTCACTCATGGGGTGTAAAGGGAAATTAATGTATCATTATTTGCATGCTTGCGAAGCGCAAACCGTTGGAGATACTACTTTCGGTTATATGACCTTTACAGACATGTAGTAAAACCGCCAAAAGGTTACAGTGTAAAAAGTGAAAATAAATTCGCCAACAAAATGCAAATGTTTAGATTTTCTCCGGAATTGTCTTACTGAACTGACCAAATTCACATATACTTTAGTTGTCGTTTTGGAAGTTATGGAAGAAATAATAATATTCCAAAAATTGGATATAGTTCATATACATCCCTGTGTCAAATCTTCTCTAAGTGACAGAAGTGAGTCACTATTTAATATGGTGGCCTTCCTGGAATCTTTTACTGCTTCAGAAACAAAACCTATGTGGGTAGTTGAGGATTACAATATTAAAGAATTGCCAGAATATCCATAGGGTTGAAGGGTTCAGCGGGAATCTTGGCCATGGATCGCGGCCTCTGTGAAACATCGGCAAGATGTATTGCTTCGAGTATTGCACCAGTCCAAACCTCCCCGAAAGATTCTATATCTGCCTTGTACAGTTGCGGTGAGCCTTCATATTGCAGCGGTGGTCCGGATCGCTCGCGAACGAATGTAGGGAACGCCACAGTAAGGGATACGACAATTGATTTCCAATTTCTTGAGGAAATAATGCCGTCACTGTTATTACGGTCTATGATCGCCAAGATAAAGTGGTCTTTAGCTACATCCTTATACGATCTTTGTAGTGTCTGTGCAGGATTAAATTTGGATCTTTTGGATTCCGGAAGTATAGTGTTCTTAGACCGCTGCTATTTAGGCGCTACTTCAGATGACTTCCGTTTAGTTTTGTCATCCTCTGTAGGAGGTATGCTACCTTTCCACTCCTCGATGTGGGATTGAACGTAATGAATAGAGCTCTTTTCCTACTCCGTGAGCTTGTTAACTGATTTGTCACCGAGCCGAATAATTATTCTGATTCTGTAGGCGGAACGCACTTCTGGAAGCTGAATTGTGCCTAGGGGAAATAGTATTGAAAGTCGACGGAGGGAGGTGCTTCGGAGAAAATTGAATTATTATTCGCATTTTATCTTTACTCTGCCGTAAACACTGAGGAAGCAGAATTAGCGGCCTACAGCAGCCTTGTTGCGTCATCAGCACCTGAAACAGCACCCTATAAGGTACCTGGTTTCAAAGAACAACTTTATACCAGTCTTGGATTATGATTGCCCTTCGGCTGTGTTAGTTTAGTTTTTGGAACACTAGTACAGCCTCCGGAGATTATGAAGCCCATGACCGGATAAGCAGGGCAGTATTTTTTTATGATAGTGGTTGGAAAATTGTGGAGTTGCTTTTTATGCCTAACTGCAAGGCGTGAAAAACATGCCGCTCTTCTGGAGACACGCGCACACCATTAACCACTTTCTATGACGACAGACGTTAATGGATTTTAACTAACGGACCGATGACCTTTAGAAGGACGGGAAAATACCCTTCAGAGTCAACGGACGTATGTCTCCAAGCCACCCCAACTGGGGAGAAACAGACATTAGGAGACAGGGGCAGGTTAATTATTTCTTCGTACTAAGTACAGTCCTCAGTGGCATCCGAGCAACATAGTCTCGAATAACTGCTCTACTTGCCAGTGCGACTCTAAAACTTTGCACGAGAATTAGGGTTGCATTTTATGCGCGAAAGACTGCCGCTTCAGTGGAGACAGCCGCAGACCATCATCGCTCACTATGATTGGATTTTATTAAAAATACGGACCGACGACGTTAAGAAAGACGGAAGAGAGATCCTAAGGGTTAACTGATGTATGTCTCATATCCAACCCCAGTGGGGAAAAACAGACGCTAAGAGACTGGAGAAGGGTTGTTTTTAGTTCGTACTTAGTTAAGGCCCCACAAGCATTAGAGGACTACGGTATAAACTTGTGTTACTACTGTACCTCTCAAGATACCAGTGTGACTCTAAAACGTCTTCGTACTTAAGCCCCCGCATCGCTCCAAGATGACTTTCCAGTCGCGAGGGTACAAAGTAATAAAACTGATCAAATTTTAATGTAACCCAGTTGTCGTTGTGGAAGTTATTGGAAAAATAAACCTTTTTCACAGATAGGTAATTTTGTATGGGAGCTACAAATGAGATACTGGTCACGGTCTTCATTTTGATCCTGTGAAAGTTATGGGAAAAAATAAATTTTTCCAAAATGGGTCATATTTCATGGGAAGCGCCAGAAAGGGTGGGCCATTCAGCCTTTTTACATTCCCATAGCTTCATTCAGAAAAATATAAACGGTGATACATTTTCATAAGGATCAGTAAATGTTTACTCGAGTAAATGTTTACTCGACGGGAATAGCACATAGCCTTAAAATCTCGTGAAACGTATTTGGTCTTAAGCTACTGGGGGCCAAACTCGTCTCCATTCATGAGTTACACTTTTTATGATATCAAATGATAACCTGATCCCCCTTAGGGACATTTTCATTTTTTTCAATTCGTAATTAAATTTAAAAGTATTAAGTTTCAATTCCCATTTGTTTTTTATTCAATAAAACAAATTACTTACTTTATAAATCCTATAAATCACATTCGTCTTTAATCGGCACCAAAAACTGTACCAATTACACTAATATCCCATCTCCGCTCTAAATTAATTTGGTAATACCCAAAAAAGCCAACAAAGCAATGTAAAAAAAATAAACATAAACAAAAGCCAAAATAATAACAACAACAAAACTTGTTATTTACCATGCCATAAAGTCTACACAGAAGTCTCCACTTTAATGCTGCTTTGTGCACCGGTTTCGCTGTGTTTGGGAGAGAAGCATTATATGTGTGTGTCGAAGTATCTACTACGATCGCCTAGATATCAACTTGAAGCGAGTACTTTTTTAGTTGGGGGTACTACACAGACGGTTTATTATGTTTACCTGCCGCTATACTGTTGTTGTTTTCGTTGGGATTTTCTGGTCGTTATGATTTCCATTTCAGTTGTAACCACTTTTGGCGGTCGTTGGTGCGCTTGCGCGCATTTAAGTTAAGACGCTTTTTTTACTGCTTGACTGATTAAAATTTTAGTTCTGTTTCGGAGTTAGAAGCGAACGTGCGCGCCTATAGTTAAGGTCGAAGTTTTAAGTTTTTCGTCAAGTGGAGATTTTCGCTCGTGTGTTTTTGAAGAAACCTCAAAATAAAGTATGTGTGTGCATTGTTTGAGAAATGTTTTGAAATCGATACGAAATTTAAAATGCATTGGAATGCATTTATAGAGATATGTTGTGGAAAAAAACATTTCAATTTACAAAACAAAAAAAAAATACAACAGTAGATGTGAAATACACAAACAACATAATATATTGCAACAAAAAAATATAATAATAATTGCAGTGCAATGTCTTGTTTATACGAGCATGTTACATGCTCCAGTTATAATTTGTGAATTTTGGTGTTGCTTCAGGAAAATACGAAAACCATTGTTTGTCTGTAAAAAAAATCATAAAACAGACAAATGTTGCTTAATAACGACTATTTGCAGTTAGTGTTAAATACATGTATTAAAAATTGTGATTTATCGACCGTTTTGTTGAAGGATATGACAAAAACAATTCTAAAGTAATGCATTGCCTACTAGGATTTGAAAAAGAGGTCAAAGACATTGAGTATATTTTAATTTATAAAAAATATATTATTGATTTCAATTAAATTATGTTTATATTTATAATTGGTTTAATTAAATAATATTATTCTTTTCTACAATTAAATATTTTATTAAAAAAGTTGATAAACAAACACTTAAAAAAAAAGTACATAATAGTACTATGACCATCGATGACTGTGTAATTAATATAGACTTTAAATGATAATAATTTTTTTTGTGTAATTTTATTTTGAATTTTTATTTGTCCCAACGTAACTGGACTATAAAACATTTCTTTGTTTTATCTATTCCCTAATGGCAGTAATTTGTATTAGGACTTATAGTTTTCAATTCGTCAAAAGTGGTTCCTACGCCACTTTCACTTACACCGATTAAATTCTGTTTCCATCAAAACAAACTTATTGGCATAAGATGTTCTTTTTATCATTGTAAGAATTTTAAAATGCACTGTACAAAAAATTGATGTAAACAGAACAGTTATAATTGTGGTAGTCGAAAAATAACTGTGGTAGTCGAAAAAACTACATTTCTGGAATCAACGGTTTTACCAGAATTTGGACAAAAGTAATCGAACTGCATCATTAGTTTTTTTTTTTAATTATCATCAGCCCTTCATACAAAATATTTTTTTTTTACTTTGTGTAGTGCTTTAAGGGGTTAAATAGATTTTCGACAAGCTGTAGTCCAGCTATAGTGTGCGAAAATCGATTTAAGCTCATAAGGCCCTATCCCCATTAATAAGACTCTGACATCTCATGTTTTATAGCTATCTAAAGTTGGTCCATTAATTTAAAGGTGCTACGTTTACTATTCCTATCAATCCCATTATTCGACAAAGGAACTCATATACAGTTCTAGGACTCTCACTTTTTATATTTCTCCTGATATCTGATGTGAAACACTTCTTTTATAAACGAACTTACACAAAGTTTCAAATCTCTCACTTTCATAATAAAAAAGATATTAAATTTTTGTTAATAATGACTTATGGGATGGGCCACACCCATTGATCCGATCCACGCGAATGGTGGAATAGACCTCCAGATATTTTGTTCTCAGAAACAGTGAACTATTGAAGCGGCCACTCCCACTCGATACATCAAAATTTCATGTAGCAGTACAATAGATTTTTACACATATCAACCTATATGCAGATTCTACTTAAGTATATGGATTAACAACAATGAGGATTATTAGAAATACAAGCTTCGAATAGCCATAGAACTTATTCTGAAACTAAAACACAAAAATTTCAATAAATGACAAAATTTTTGATTTTTTGATATTTTCGTTGCTGGTTTATCAGCATAGACCAGAGATTTGAAGCACCGCCACAAAAAGTTGTCTTCCTCTGTTTGTTATTTGACACCAGCAACCAAAATTTATTTATCAGTAGCCGCACGTAGAAAATAATTCCAAGCGCCAGATAGTTCGTCACACTAAGTTTAGTAACAGTTATTTCTCCTTGTCCATCCAACCAAGCTTTGGTCGGCTCCTCCTGCGCCGCCCAATGAGTTGATTGCCGAAGACTTTTCGAGTTGGAGCATTTTCATCCGTTTTTACAACGTGCTCAGGCCAGAGCATTCGGTCTAGTTGAATGCGCTTAACTATGTCGATGCCGTTATACAGCTCTTGGTACATTCGACGACAGTACTCGCCTTTAATGATTATGGGTTCAAATATTTTGTGAAGTATTTATCTCTCGAAGACTCCGAGAATAGATGGATCCACTTGTGTCATTACCTAGGATTCTGCCCTGTAGAGCAAGACAGGTAGGACTAGTGCCTAATAGAGTTGGATTACTAATCCTCGAGAGAGGGCTTTGTCATTAAATCGCTTGCTTAGCGCATATTAGCAGCGGCTTAAGATCAATACTCGTCCCTTGATTTTCCGGCTGATATTATTATTTTTGTTTACGGTATAGACAAAATCAACTACCACTTCAATGTTATAATTATCAACTTTCACGCAGCGTCCTAAACTATAAGGCTCTATTTTCGATGAAATAAATAGCTTGGACCGGCATCTGCCGATTGCTTCTTAATGCTTGAAAAGTAACACGCAGTAACATCTCGGTATCCCCAGTATACCAGTCGTGTTTATCGCAGTCTTCCGCATAATCGTCTCCATTAAGATGTTAAAGGAGGCACTAGACAAATTGTCGCCTTGTCTAAAGCCTTAGTTGGTTGAAAAAGGCTTCATCAGATTTTTGAATATTTTCAACGTAGACTTTGTGTCAGTCAGAGTCATCCCCCAAAGCCGTATCATCTACGCTGGTATGTCAAACTCAGTCATAGCTTCTAATACTGTTTGTCGTATCGGACTGTCGAATGCAGTTTTGTAATCGATAAACAGATGGTAGGTGTCGATCTGCATTTTGTGCGTCTTCTCTAGGGTTTGCCGTTGCGAAATATCAGGTAAACGGCTGATCTCGCGATAGTTGGTACACACCTGCATCACCTTTCTTAAGCACAGGATATAGAACACCCATTGGGCATGCTTTCCTTAAGCCAACTCATTTTTATGAGCTAGTACATGCACGTTGCTAGCTTATCGCAGCCTGCTGTAAAAAGATCTGCCGGCAGTCCATCGGCTCCCGCATCTTGGTTTTTTTAAGCCGTGCAACTGTCGTGCTAATCTGGTTTTGGCTCGGTTGTGGACAATCTACTCCGTCGTTCATGATTGATGTGATTTCGTCACTTATGCTGCCTTCTGGAACGAGTAAAGCTCGATTATGTTCCATCCATATTTGCAGCACACTTTCAACGTCGTTGAGCAGATTTCCATCTCTGTTCTTACAGGTGAGGATCCCTGGTCCAAAACCATTGCTTTTTACCTTTTGGTAGAACCTTCGGGCTTCACCTCTTTCCCTGTAATTTTCGATATCCTGGCTTTCTTTTTTGTACCATAGACGCTTTTTCTGCCTGAATAAGTGTTTCATTTCCCTCCACTTCCCACTATAACGTATCGTCACTGCACGCGTAGCCATTGGCTGCAATTTTGCCTTGTTTGCAGCATCCTTTTTTTCAGACATTTCACGACATTACTCATCGTACCAGGGCTTGTCTAAGAGTGGTTTATCATTACCCAGTACGGTCGTTACGGCAGTGGTCATAGAATTCGCAATATGTTGCCACTGGGTGTCGGGACCATCAGAAGTTGGTTGGAGTAGGCATTGGATATGTCGGTGGTATGCAGCTTTGAGATGTCTTACTTCCTTTGCATTTGGTTACGGGCGTTTTTAGCGCTGCTTAACTGCATGCGTGCCTTGGCCTCAACTGGATGTGGATCCGAGTCAATATTTGCACCGCGGATCTCACGCACGTCCATAAGCATGCCTTTCATCGATTACTACTTGTATTAGTCTTGTATTTTGCATTTTTTATTTGTATTTTGTATTTTTTATTTCTTGTATTTTGATCAGGAGATATGCAGGTTGCCTTGTGGATATCCATCTTTGTAGAGAGTTCGGAAATTCCAGGTGCATATTTGTAAATTATGATCCTTAGAACGCTCGCGGGAGTTGTAAAAATTTGGGGGGTTCTTGTTATTTCATTTCGCGCCTGATCCCAGTATTTTTTGGCTGTCTAAGCCACTACGAGAGCCGTTGTGTTGAGCTTCAGTAACTTCGGTTACCTATTTCCTAAGACGCATCGGTGATAGCATGCCATTAAGGTTACTTAACATTGCGCTTTCTCACATTTGATACCACTACACGGATGGCATTGCCCGGGGACGAACGTCGGACGTCGTAAGCTGCTTGGGAACCTCCCAAATGAATAAAGATTAAAATACGAAGTACAGTTTTAGTAATCCATGGCATCATTTTGACATTGTAAACGAGTGATCTAAGTACATAGAATGATACGCGTGTGTATTGTGAAAAAAATCCTCCATTCATTATAACTCCGATTGAAATGGTACCTTCTGACTTACTTTGTAATCAAGCAAGTTATCAAGCTCGCTGACATCAGCGATTCAGTAATGGGTATTTTTATCGCTGGGAAATCTCCCATTCGAGGGCATCCGCCAATTAGATAAAGGCACCATCTCTGTTGAGAGTACATACATTCCAGCAATATATCGTTAAATCCTTAAGACGTATCATCAACATGTGGGAGGTTCTCGTTTTTTTGTTTCATCGTGTTTTTTTGTATTAAAGATCAAAAGGTTCTTTGATAAATACACGAACGAGACGGCCATTTCACAGGTCCATTTCTTGAGTTAATTCGGTCACCAAACATTTGGCTCAGCAAAGAGATAGTTTCGCGCGCTTTATTGCATGTTGCGCCCTCTTGGCGAAACCAATACAAAAAAATCACGAATCATTTGTTTGTAGCGTTCGCCATTCACGGTAATGTTGGCACCGGTTACGGATTTAAACAGAAATGGGGCGATGACGTCTTCGGCACAACCCACCTTCACATTTTACTGAATTACTGTCATTATTGAAATATATGTCACGTCAATTGCATATCCTCTTCGATCATGATGAGCATACGCAGTAGTCTGAAGTTAGCTTTAATATGTTTCTTAACGTTATGATTTAATTTTCCCTATCAAAAATATCCTAATTATTTTATATCAGAATATTTCTGAGAGCATACAGCGGCGACACCTGTATGTTTAAATGTAAAATGCATTCCTTGTTTATTTACTGTTACCATGGCTGCTTAATAATAAAACTATTTTGCAAATTATTTATTTATTTTTTCAATTGACAAGTTTTCCCCTGCCTGGCAACCCTGACCTACATTAAAACTGAATGAACACATATAAACTAAAGTAAAAAAAACATGTTCGGAACTTTGTTAAGCGTTAAATATTTTTATGGTTCAAACATTTAAGCCAAAAGTTCAACATTTTAGTGGATACAAAGAAGAAATAAACATAAACAAAACGAAAATAAAGCCACTGTAGTGTAAATGCTAAATATAAAGAAATATGAAAAACTTACAAAATACTACGAACTGAGTAGAGTACAAGTGTATTTGTCTATTTGCCCTCATATGATCAAATTCCAAAGAGTTTCCCAACTTGTTTGACTTAATAATTCACATAAATACAACCCACTGAACATTTTCAATGCAATGACGATAGCTTAGTAAACGCTACCATGAGACGCTGGCGATTTTTAATAAATCACTTACTTGAAGCATAAAAATTCTATAGATTTTTTTCTCGCTAAGATACCTCGTGAGTACGTTGTTGTACTTGCATGCCATGGTCTTAAGCATCATCAAGGCAATCAAGGTGATGTTTTTGTGTTTTTTGACTCAGTATCTTATTCGGGTTAATATATGCATACGAACGAACATATGTATGAACGAGTACAAGTGTGAATGAATGTATTTAACTAACCAACAATACGAGTCTTATTTAGTTGTTGAGAAAAAAAAACGTAAATAAAATTTAACAATAGTTGTATTGCCGACAACAACAATAATGTTGTAAATATTTGCAAAAATCCACATATTTGTGAAGGTCATTCCAGTGACGCATGAACTGACGACAGCCGGACGGTGCACAAAATCTTTGGTTCAATTGCTGCTTGACAACACCCTTTATCAATGGGTGTTCACTTACATTTTGAAAGAAAAAAACTACGCTTTGTTTATTTGACAAAGTAATTAGGACAAGTTAAAAACGAAGAAGAAACTATTGTATTAACAATATCTCTTCGAATGCACTCAAGGCATTAGATGCCAATTGCTGTGGCCCATTATTAAATATAGTATAGTTGATGGATAGGAAGATACACTCAGCTGTAAAGTATTACGCTTTTAAAGTTGAGCACGAAATGCTGTATAAATATTTTGGTGTCTATTATCACTTAAGACACTCAAACGCATCGAATAGGTATTTCTCACTTTTAATTAGTATCCATTGATTTACTCATAGGTAATTGTGTCTAGTTGTACGAAACCAAACTGGGACAAAATGACGAAATGTAACATTACTTAACGCTCATAATGAGAGTTGTTGTTACGCAGTACATGTTTAAAAGTGACACGATAGTGTATGAAAAAAAACTAAATCCCATTATTATATTCCATGAATGGGAATGATGGGGAAGTTTTTCACATTCATTGACCTTATTTACAATATTGATCACGTGGTAATTGATGGCACGCATGTCTCAAGCGTTATGGGCGTACGTGTGATGCGCCGTGCAAATATTGACTCGGATCACCACCTAGTTGCAGCCAAGGTAATCACGCGATCAAGTAGTGTTAAAAACGCTCGTAACCAAACGAAAAAGAAGCTAGATATCACAATGCTGCATACCACCAAGATAGCCAATGCCTAATCCAACCAACTCTCTCAATTATTTCTAACAAACCCCCCCAGTTTTGATGTTCCCGGCACTTATTGGCAGCATATTGCGAATTCTATGACCACTACCGCAACGACCGATGAGGAATGTCGTGAAATGTCTAAAGATAAGGATGCTGCATACATGGCAAAACTGCAGCCAATGGCAACGCATGCAGTGAAGGAGCGTTATAATGCGAAGAGGAGTGCGACGACACGCCTCTTTAGGCGGAAAAACGTCTTGAAGAAAAGAGAGAGCTAGGATATCGAAAATCATAGGGGTGGAGGTGAAGCCCAAAAGTTCTACCAAATGGTAAAAAGTAAAAGTTTTGGACCAGTGACCCCCACCTGTAAGGACGGAGACGGAAATCAGGGCACTGACACTCAGAGTGTGCTGCAAAATTTGGAGGGAACACTTTCGATGACGAAATCATCCCAATCATAGACTACGGAGTTGATTGTCCACCACCGAGCCGAAACGAGATCAGCACCTACCATCTCTTTTTCGACTACAAAGCTGCATTCGACAGTCCGATAAGACAGAAATTGTTAGATTCTATGGTTGAGTTTGGTATCCCCGCGAAGCTTATACGTCTTTACGGGATGACACTAACTGACAGGAAGTCTTCAGTGAAAATTGTCAGATTTTAGACTGAGCCATTTTCTACCAAGCGAGGCTTTAAACAAGGAGATAGTCTGTCTTGCGACCTCTTTAACATCGTAATGGATATTATCATGCGAAAGGCTGCAGGAATGGTACCATATTTATCAAAAGTCACATGATGCTCGCGTATGCCGATGATATAGATATCATTGGCCGTGGTAACGGGATGTTACTGCGGCCTTTTCGAACATTGAAAAGCAGTCGGCGAAAGTGGGTCTGATGATAAATGAGGACAAAAGCAAGATATTTGTTAGAACGAACAAAGGGTCTACTCGTCTGGGACACTGCGTGAACATTTACAACTATAACATTGAAGTGGTAGATGATTTTGTCTACCTTGGCTCCGCCATTAACAAAAATAATAATTGAAATCAAGAAATCAAGAGACGAGTCTTGAGCGCAGACCGCTACTACTAAGCGCTGAGCATGCGATTTAATGACAATGCGCTCTCTCGATAACAAAGATCCAACTCTTCCACACTCTGATCCTTCCAGTCTTGCTCTTCAGCGCAGAATCCTGGGTAATGACACACGCGGATCAATCTATTCTGGGAATCTTCTAGAGAAAAATACTTCGCAAAATATTAGGACCCATCATCGTTAACGGAGAGTATCGTCGTTAAAGAAACCACAAGCTGTATGATCTGTTCTACGACATCGACGTAGTCAAGCGCGTTAAAATAGACCAAATGCGCTGGCTTGGACACGTTGTACGTATCGATGAAAATTTTCCAGGTCGTAAGGGTTTAGTCAATAAACTCGATGGGCGACGCAGAAGGGGCCGACTAAAACTTCGTTGGATGGACCAGGTGGAAGAGCTGTTATCTACACTTGGTGTGACTAACTGTATAGGGATAGCACGAGACCGAAGCGCTTGATATTCTTTTCTACGTGCGGCTACTGATAGACGAATTTCTGTTGCTGCTTCCAATTAATAAAAAGGAGAAACATAAATAAATTAATCTCAAAAAAATATTTGTTAAAGTACCCGTGATAAAGAATTTAACCTAGTTCCAGGCGAACTGACTTATCCTTTTTCTATGAATGATTTTCAGTTATTGTGCATTTTACGTAAGCATGTTCTATCGAAACAAAGATTCTTCGACTGTAGTAAAACGAATTAGTTAAATCTAATATGAAATGATTTTTAACGATTTGATTTAAAACCGTATTATAAATACCTGTCTCCCCTCCCTGTCTCTATTAAGTCACATTCACTTTCAATTGTAGCGTTGACGTGTCGAATTTTATACACACATAAACAAATGTGCAAAATATTTTAATATATGGTTGTACATTCGATAATAATATTATGCCTTCACACATTGATGACCTGTCATCACACGCAATTCCATTAAAGAAACCCACCCAAATCGGTTGAAAGCATTCGACAGAAACACGGGCAGACAAACGCACTCAATAAATGTCCAATGACCCCCAGTTATCAATAATCACCTGTCAAAGTCAATTTCAACCACCAAACATTGTTGTAGTCTATTGTCAAATTACCGGTCTAATGCGACCCAACTACCACTTACCATACAAAAAAAAAACGCACACAACCAAGAAGAAAACCTTCAAAAGACAACAAAACATTTGAATTTTTTTTTAGCTTTGTCCGAAATCCACATGAATGAAGGGAAGCTCAAATGATTGTTTAAACTGCGTTTTGTTGTATTTTTGTTTCTTTAGGTTTACATACGAGTCACCAATTTCTGGCTGGTCTGGCTAAAAGAAATTCAAATATGGTAATTTAGTTGTCATCACGCACATTTTGCTGTTGTGGAGCTCCACAGTGCCTAGAGGCACTATTCAATTGTATGGGCCATAATGATTACATACAAGTAAATGTCACCTAATAGAAAAGATTACGCGTAAATGGTGAGTGGTTTATTTTAAAATTTTCCAAAAATTTGAAGTCAAGTGACGTTGTAGAGTTAACAGAAATTAAAGGTATTTTAAACGCTTGGCTTAAGCCAAATTTTTTGTATGGCCGATTCCCAAAAGTTTTTCTAAGATAGAATGCTATTTAAGATTATGAAAACAATCTTGGGTAATGCAAATAACAATTATTTGTGGTTTTTATTTTATAAGTTAAGCCGTACCAGTGGTATGTAGATATTGTAATAGAAGGCACAGAATGCAAGAGACTATTTACTTACTTACTTACTTAAGTGGCCCATTACAACTTACAAACATGGTTTATCAGTTTGAGGCCTGAAGTACTAAAGAATTCCACACGCTTCGGTCTTGTGCGTGTGTTCTCCAGTTAGTCCTACCAGATGATGGCACATCGCCTATCACTTGGTCCTTCCAACGGAGTTTGGGTCTCCCTGCTCTGCGCCGTCCTTCAGGTTCGCCTTCAAACACCTTTCTCGCTGGAGCATTTACATCCATCCTGGCAACATGACCCAGCCATCGTAGTCGTTGCATTCTGACTCTTTTAGCTACGTCGATGTCGTGGTAAAGCTCATACAGTTCATGGTTCATCCGATGGCGAAACTCGCCGTCGACACAGATAGGTCCATAAATTTTTCGGAGTACTTTCCTCTCGAATACTCCCAGGTTTTGTATGTCCGTTGTCGTAAGCACCCATGATTCGGCAGCATACAAAAGAACGGGTAAGATTAGCACCTGGTAAAGCTGTTTCTTAGTATTCCGAGATAAGGTCGTATTACTAAAGTGCTGCCGAAGTCCGTAAAAACATCTATTGGCTAGCACTATTCTCCGCTTAATTTCTTGGCTGACATTATTTTTCTTATTGACGGAAGATCCGAGGTAGGTAAACTCATCAACTACCTCAAAACAATAATCTTCAACGTTGACGCTGCGTCCCCATCGAGAGGACTCTTTGTTCGTCGAAATCATTATTTTTGTCTTGTCCTCGTTGACCGCTAAACCCATTTTTGCCGACTCCTTTTCTAGGGATGAGAAGACTGCAGTAACGTCCCGCAGATTTCGGCCAATGATATCTATATCATCGGCGTAGGCTAGTGGCATGTGGCTTTTGTGGAATATGGTGCCAAAGAGACTATTTAACAAAACGTAAATTGACGCCAACTGGATCACACATTACAAGGAAAGTCAAGGAGAAGTCGTGAAGAAAATGCTGCAGTAGTGCTAAAAACTCTTTGGAAACGAGTCGGCTACGCAAGGTTTTATTCTAAAGTCCAACAATACCATCGTAGTTATATACAGAGAACAGATGGTTCATGGACCACTAACAACCGAAACACTCTAGAGTAAATGATAGAAACACGGTTTCTGGCTGCCGGGAAAGTTACTATCGGTCAATGAAAAACTCTAACAGTAATAGTTTTGATATTTCCGGTGTACCGATTACAGAGCATCGAGTTCTGTGGGCTATTAAAAGTTTCCACCCTTTTAGTTCTGGAATTATTTCCCCGGCCCTGCTGAAAGACATTGGCATATTAACGCCCTGGCTTTTGACAAACATTAGAGCCTACAATTTTGTATTTATCTCTTAAGGGGGTAAAGCTTTCCATACTAAGGCGATTAATGTATATAGTAGATTTTCTTTTAAAGCGTTGTCTCTATCAAAGGCTGAGAATGCCTACATGAAGGTAAAAACCATGGAAACTACTTTACATTTGAGAACACTGTGATAGTTTTTGACACAAACTAAGACACTTCTCACTAAACTGGTCTCTGCACGATATAAAGGCGGAGAAGGCAGCGGACAGCGCACTGCGTTAGACGTCACGAAGGTATAAATCCAAAATTCTGGATATAAGCCTGTTTTAAATCAGAAGTTTATGTTAAATATTCCGGACAGCACCTACTATGATAATAGCCGTTGAGCAAATTCAGTATCATAGGATATTGGACTGCAATATTCAAATTAAAAAGTGGCTATCAGATCCATGGGGATCGTGTACATCACTTCGGGAATTGTTAAAAATTGAAAGAAAATAGCGAGATATTCGGCGGTTACCAGCACATGGGTTCTAGGATGTGCGGGCATATATGGTATGACCCGATCCACTGCCTAAGGCCGCCACCATCATACATTTGAGCGAAGTTTACTGTGACATTGATGTTTCTCTAATTGCGGATAAACTAAACCTTAGTGCTGAGAACTATGGACATGCAGAGGACTTGATTTGCATTAAACCTGTGTAGAATCCATGTTAGAAACATCTTTGCTGTGGTAACCGATCACTAACCGGCTGGCAAACACGCTAAGGCCTTAAAACGATTTTAGTAGAAGCTGTAACGACGAGCTTCATCATCGATCTCAGAGCATCTTCCAAGCCTCATCTAAGTAACCTGATATATGAGAAGCGAGGCTTTAGACAAGGCAACAGTCTGTAATGTGATTTCTTTAATATCATAATGGATATGATCATGAGGAAGGTTGCAGTAAACGCGACTGGTACCATCATTAAATAAAAATCACATGCTCTTCGTGTATGCCGATGATATAGATATCACTAGCCGAGCACTGCGGGATGTTACTGCGGCAAAATTTCAAAACATTTGGTTGCGTCAGACAGACAGACAGACAGACGGACATGGCTCAAACGACTTAAAAAGTCATGAATCGAATTTGGTTCAAAGAAACCTAGGGTCTAAAGTCACTCCTTCTATGTGTTACACTTTTGGGTCGTATCAAATGATATATACCCTCATCCCTAAGGGTGATGGTATAATGAATATACCCTTCACTCCGTTCATGCGCATGGTGAAGGGTATAAAAATACTGTTCAAAGCCAGGAATAGTGATGGCGCGATTAATCGAAAAATTGGTAATAATCGATTATTTTCTTTCAATTAACGATTTAATTGTATCGTGAATCCTCCTTCGATTAATTGCATTAATCGATTATTCCAAATAATAATCGATAGACATCCAGGAACAAAAAAGATACGTCGACAGCCGCCAAATGTATTCATTGAGCTTTGACGACGGACGACGAAAGACCTAGAACTGCAACCCTAGTTATTAACAGCATTGGGAACGGCAGTGAAACGTCTTCTGCTGGTGATGCTGAGTTTAATTTATGGGAAGAAGGAAGGACAATGACAACACTTCCTCAAAATGAACCAAGATTCTTTGTCAATGCTCCAGTACTAGAATTAAAGCGCAATGTAATAGACGTATGAAAAGAAATGAAATAGGTCTACCCTAAGCTGTACTCTCTTGCACAAAAATATTGCTTTTTGATTGGTACATTTGTACCATCAAAACGGCTTTTTTCCAAAGCCGGTGCAATAGTAACGAAAAAACGGAACATATCAACCACGAAACGGCTATCAAAGGTCCTATTTTAAAATTCTGTACTAAACAAATAAATTCTATCATTATTAAATAGAATAAACAGACAATTTTTTAATTATTTAAATTATTTTTTTTTTTAATTTATGATAATTTTCAATTGTAGGTGAAAATATCGAATTATCGATTAATCGATTAATTGTTTCCAATTAATCGCGATTAATTATTTGTTGTTTAGATTAATCATATGATTAATTAATCGATTATTCTTTTTTAATTGCCATCACTAGCCAGGAATGGCTTAAAAACATTTTTCGGACTCTGCTCCATCAAAAAGAAGCATTTGTTATTGGTAGGCCGAATTCAAACGTGGTCGTACAGACACCGATGACATTCCACCTACTGGAAGGCCAAATGACGCTGTTATTCCGGAAAACGTTGCAAAAACACTGAAAATCATTATGTCCGACCGTAAAGTGAAAGTGAGGGAGATTGCTGACATTCTAAAGATATCAGCAGGCATTGTACACACCATAATACACGAACATTTGAGTATGAAAAAGGTATTTTCCAAATGGGTGCCGCGTTTGCTCACACCGGAGCACAAACAACAACGAATCGATGAATCAAAGAGCTGTTTGGACATGTTTACGCGCAATAAGTCGGAGTTTTTGCGTCGGTACATCACAATGGATGAAACATATAAGTAACAGTTTTAGGTCGTATTAAATGTTATACACCTTCCTACCCGTAGGGTAAGGGTATAATAAGCACATATTAGATTTATATTTTATAACTAGCTAGCCCCGGCAGCCTCCAAATTATTGTAAAAGATGTTAAGTGTAGTTGAAGCCTAATAACGAGGAGGGGAGGTTTTCCCGGACAAAGTTTGTACTTCATATATCTAAAATATTTTTATATGTTATTGTATGGATTAAAGTAATAGATTTTCATCAGACCCACTCTTTTGATCACAAAAAATTTTATCAATATCGGTCATTCCGTTAAGGATATGTTTAGTCACAGACACAGGAATAAATATAATTATTAAGAAACTTAGGGAAAATAAAACAAAACTTTTGCTATGAGCTCTTTGGCCTCAGATCGAGTAGCGCTAAGTACTATCAAAATGTATTTCTTCACGACTTAAATACATTTGTTGCAGCCCACCTACCCTAATGATCCAAAATAAACATATCGTTTGTATATTATCAACTTCAGTGCGAAGTTCTTTTGTTGCCTCAAATTTTATCGTTCTGAGGCTAAAACTACATATGCCACGCCCTTCTGCACCTTATCGTACTACAGGTACTATTTTTGCATTGAATTTGTTTGCTCTGTAGATAAACAAAACCATTTTGCAACGCGTATACCGTCCACTACTCAAAAATAACATTTTGGCCAATATATTCATATCTGCAGTGGTAAATCTTCTCTGTGTATCCCTTTTATATCTCTGGCCAAACAGATACATTTGATGACGGCATCTTTGAGAAAGACTTCTTTTGCTTGCCTCACTTACTCATATATTTTCCATAGTAATAGATTTAATACACTTTTCCGTAGGTACGATCATTTGTGAAAATTTTATGCAGTCGTTCGGAGTTGTGCGCGTACACACATTTCGGCGCTTCATACTTTACTATTAAAATATATTATAATCGAATCTTAATTTTTGAAACGATTTAATAAAAACATTCACCAAATTCGCAACATTGTATCAATTTGCATTATAATTTCACCCCAGCGTCACCTACCGGGTCCACTTGCACATATAATTTTTTTATCATGATCAAACATATTTGCATTCTAAATTTCAGTTTAATTGGTCCATTCGTTCAAATCCATTCTAAATTTCAGTTTAACTGGTACGTGCATTACAATTTTCTATATAAATGGACCCTAGCGCCACCTGGAGTAAATTTTTTTATTTACAAACGAACTCCTGAAAATTTCGAATCGAATGAAGAAAAAATCAGCCAAATCGCTCCAGCCGTTCTCAAGTGATGAGTTTACATACGTGGACCGTTTCATTTTTATATATATAGAAGATTATGAATGGTTTTTGAAGAAAAAATCAGTAATGGAGTTTTTCAAATCAAAAATAAAAATCAATCCTATACTAAAATTTTTCTGAGAAAATAGGGCAACAGCGTATTTCCTCATTAAAAAAAATTTTGAATTATTATTACATTTTCAAAAAAACAAACAGTAATTTCTATTACGTCAAACTATTACTTTACACTCTTTATAACTACCTCACGTGATCATATTCCATGCATTGGCTCATATGTATATCGTTTTAGTATTCATCCACTCGCATTAGCAGACGCACTCAGGGGTTTAATAAAACGTCATTATTGTTTTTTTTTGTATGACTGATCGTCACAACTTGACCAACAGATAAAAATAACTACCAGCGAAAAGTCAGTAACACCTCGAGTTATGACGTTTTTTTGGTATTTTGTTTTGTTATCTTCCAACTCCCTCTGATGGCATCGAACACATTTTGACTTTGAAACATTTAAAAGTTTACACGTATTTTTTTTTTTAATTTTTCTGGTAAAGACGAGTTTGCTTTTTTATTTAACTTTTATTAGCTTATGTTTCATCTAATGAATATTCATGTGGTTAATGTTTGCCCGTTGGTATGTATACGTACGTATATAGAGATAAATCAACTAAGGTTAAATAGTTTTATTAAGACCTATTAAAAAAATATGTGTAGTTATCAAGGTTAAGGTGATGGTCTATAAACAAAATAAAAACTTAATGAATTTTATGGCTACAATTAATGGCAGATAATAATTGGCTTGCGAAAAATTAAAGAAAATAAATTAATCGATAAGTACAGATTTAGATATTTGCTGAAATGTAGATATACATTTAGCAAATGATAACGTTTATGTTGTTATGATAAATATGTTCTGATAATGGAAATTTTTATTTATCTTGATTTTTATTATTGTTTTCATAATAAGTATTTTAAAGCCAATAGCCTATGCAGCTAGTGCTTTAGTTCCTAAGATTTATTGTAATTTTAATTATAATAAATATCAATATAAATAAAATAACTAAATATTCAGAATGTATAATTATTTGCACATAATTTGTTCCATGTATTGATGATTGATTGTGTTGGCCTTCAAATTCTTAAGACCTGATTATTTCTGAAACCTCCCATGGTAATATTTCCATATTTAATAAATTTTTAATAAATTAGCGTATATTAACATTCTCTCTCGGTGTCCAATTTATATATAAGTATAAGTGTATGGAATTCGCTTAACTTGACAGTAACCCTCATAAAAGATATCTGTACAACTTAGCTCGTAGTAAAACGCCATAGCTAGCATAAAAAGCATGCGATTATAATTCATAATATACAAACACTAAAACATCCTTATTAGAACGCGATGTTGAAAAAAAGTCTCAAACTCTTCACTATTACACACACTACGTTATCTAAAGTATGTGTCCATAGTTGTTTGGACAACGGAAATCAACAAGATGAAGGAGAGCTTCTCTATGGATATTTCATCATCAGCGTAACGTGTTATTGTACTGGGGAATAGGGAAACAGATCTACCTATGTTAGCCAGGGAATAGTGGATTGCTCTGAATGTTGTTTAGTATATTTAACGTTGTTATCCTGTGACTACCACAAATGCAGACGTGTTCGTTTTACAGCGTGTTGTAAAAAATGTGAGTGCAGGAGGGGGAATGTTAGCAAATGAATAATAAATGTTAATCAGGTAAATTGCATACATGTCATGAAGCGGTGCCCAAAGTAGAGAGTAAAAAAACAAAACAAAAAACGGTAGAAATTTCAGTCAGGTGAACTGACTGATGAATACCCTCACCCTATGTCTTTTATGCTGAATATTTTGTAACTCTGATTTAAAGAAATTAACAGATTTTCAATTGAATGTAATGTTTTTGTTTTTTAATCATTAAGTTATACAAAGTTTAGTTTTCTGAGGAGAATTGTATAAAAGTATAGAATTAAAAATAAATTTGCCAAGAATTAATCTTAGAAATTACACAGTGCAACGTGACTTTATAGATTACTGCCGGAGATGAGGAAAACCCTAGCTCAGTTCGGCCAGATTGGCAACGAATTTTTTGTAAACCCGCGAAATTGGATCCCTCGAAAAAATGTGACATTAGTTTTTGGCCAACAGTTCCTATAGATTTGAAAATAGCGATTTCCATCTTTAGGCAAAGTTATAGCTAATAGTCCGCTTAAGAAATAACTTAAGAAATTATTATATTAGTATTTTCCAAAAAAAAATTACTTCCCTCGATGTTTTTCAAAAAACTTCAAAATCATTCATTCAAAGTTTTCAGTTTTTTTAGGGTTCTTCTGATATTACAAGGTAATTAAACTGACTAAATTAAAATGATCTACACCTGTCTGTTTTCTATGTTATTAAAGGAATATTATTTTTCTAAAAATAGGTCATTTTGCATGGGAAGTATTAGAAAGGGTCTGCCGATACATTCCATTCCATTCATTCCTGAGTCAAATTTCTATAAGCGTACATCTTGCCCAAAACATGAATGAATTCAGCTTACTAACCAAAAGGTATGTAAGTACGTAAAACTATGAGTGTCAATTCGTTCATTTATATGCTAGGTACGCGAAGGGGTCTGGTAAACGATATCCTTTTTAAGGATCTATATACTATTACAAAATAATTGAACTGTTATCCGTTTAGAATTTATGGGAAACATTTGAAAATAGGTAATTTTGTATGGGAGGTACTAGAGGTGGGTGGCCGAATATTCCATATTCATTCCTGAATTCGCGCATATGTATGGCAGATACTAGAAGGGGTGTAGCAAAATTTTTGGTTTTTTGAGGGTTTGTCTGATATATTATCGTTATTCAACTGATCAAATATTTAAAACCCCCAGGATTCCGTTCGAAAGATATTTGAGAAATATTATTTTGCCAAATAAAAGGCAGGTAGCACAAGTGGTGAAGCTGTTCTTCCCATAAACAATCCCATTCTTTCATTTTTAAAAATTGTAATACCGTTATATTTTTATAAATGTCAGTTAAGGTTTACTCGAGTTGTACTACCCACTAGGCAGCTACACTGACGGACATAGCTGAATAGTCTTTAAAAAGTCATAAAACAAATTTTGTTCTATTTTACACTCGTTTCAGAATTTTTAAAGACTATTGAACTATGTCCGTCTGTCTGGCTGGCTGGTAGACAGGATAACTCGAGTAAACCTTAACTGGTTCTTATGAAAATTTACCATTATTAAAATCAAGTCTAGTAAGATAATTATCTTATTTAAACCACAACTACTTTTATATTATCAAATTTGAAGCCGCGAAAAGAGCAGTTTTTATGATAGGTGGACGTTTCTTTTAGCCTCTCACTTTCTAATTATACCCTCACCCTTAGGGTAGGAGGGTATATATCATTTGATACGACCCAAAAGTGTAACACATAGAAGGAGTCACTTTAGACCCTAGGTTTCTTTGAACCAAATTCATGACTTTTTAAGTCGTTTGAGCAATGTCCGTCAATTTGGCTGTCCGGCTGGTGCGCACGATAACTTTCGAAAGACGCAACCAAATGTTTTGAAATTTTGCAAGAGTTAATACTTTTCCAAAACTACTTACGGTAAGGGCTACATGAGGCCCCCTCTTCTGGTACCTCCCATACAAATACATCATTCCGCCCACTTTAGAAATCGAGTAATAATATCAATACACCGAACGATATCGTACCCAAATTCTGCTTTTAGTGAAGCTACAACAGGATAAAGTTTTGGAAAAAAAATTTGATGTCTAGCCACGCCCCTTCTGGTGCCTCCCATACAAATGTACCATTCAAATTCTGTATTTAGTAAAGCTATAAGAGGATAAAGTTTTGGAGAAAAAAATCTGGAAGTCTAGAAACGCCCCTCTGGTACCACCCTTACAAATGTACCACTCCGCCCACTTTGGAGATGGAGGAATAATATCAATACACTCGACTTGATCGTGCCCAAAGTCTGTATTTTGTGAAGCTATATTAGGACAAAGTTTTGGAGAAAAAAAACTGGAAGTCTAGATGCGCACCTTCTTGTACATCCCATACAAATGTACCACTCCGTGTACTTTAGAAATCGAGTAATAATATTAATATAATAGAAAATGTTATGTTTTACAGAGGGTGAGGGTATATATAAGTCGGGTGTAGTTTTTGTCCGATAATACTCATCTTACAAATTAACCTCCGTTTAGAGGATAGATGCATGTATACCAAAGTTCAGCTTGATATTTTCTATAAAAAAAAAAACTGTTTGAGAAGCTCTTACTGGACATGCCGATTGACTCGACACTGATACTGCGAAGTTGTTGTCGACAACATTCGAGGGGAGCCGACAATGAAAGAAAAAATTGTTTTTTCTTTTTAAGATGACTGGAACCATGTGTTGAACCTGTGATCTCCCGCATGGTAGTCGCGTGTTCTAACCACTATGCCACGGCCGGTCCCTTTTCTATACTACGGCTACAATCGCGGGAACCGACAATTTTAATAATTGTACATCATCATCATAATCTCCTTTTAGAGCATAAAAGCTTGCATACCAAATTTCAACAAAATGTAAACTGCGACGGTAATCGCAGGGGCAGACCCACAAAATGGAGCATTTTGTATGGGAGATGGGAGTAGTATTTGAACGACTGGGCTCGTCTTAGAACTTGACCTCCGCTTTGAGAATATAAGCTTGTATTTTAAATTTCGGCTCGATATCTCTTAAATCACGGCAGTAATCTCGGGGACCGACACATATACATATATAAAAGGCTTGTCTGACTGAATGATCACTCCCCAGCTCAAACTTCTAAAGGTAGATATGTAAAATTTGGAATGTAGGTTCCTTTTATGACGTAGGCGAGCACTAAGAAAGGATATTTCCAAAATTTGCTCTGCAAGGGGGTGAAATGAGCGTGACACCGCCCAATACGGCTCGAATTTTGATTTGATACGTATTTTGGTCTTATAAGTAAAAATACTTTGGCCATTGAAAGATGCCACGACCCTATTTTAAAAAAGATCGCTATATATGGGATAAATAAATGGACCAACTCCAGTGACATTTTCTCTGTATGGTAATTACTGTCCGTAGGACCTCTATCATAGGCCCACAGAAACCGAAATGTTAATCGGTTATATTTCACGAGCAATTAGAGGTATGAAGATGAGGTTTGCTACATATGTTACTGGTATATGGGGGATTACGTCTCGCTTGGAAATGGGCGGTGCCATGCCCCTTTTGAAATTATCGTTCATATTAACCCATTAGTGACGACTGTTACCATATGGTAACGTTGACAGCGTTAGATATAGCACGCAATAAAATAAACATAAGAATAAATGTCAAGAATTTTCTTTTTTTATTTCATCAAAGCATGCTTTGATCTTTCATTCTTGATTCACCGCAATGCGATCAGACGTCAGTAGCGAGCGTGGGGATCATTTAAAATAGGGGTTTTTCACATGTGCGCAAAACAGCAATAATGACGGATATAAAAAGTCACTCTATATAAAGAATATTTTTTGGCTGTTTGAAGACTTATATATTAAAGACTTTTAGTTTTTGATATTTGAGAAGAATATCAAAAATCATAAAAACGTATTGCATGAATTATTTTGTACTTGGTTCTTTTTATTTACCTGTTTCAAAGCTGTTACCATATGGTCACAGTCGTCATAACACCAGTAAAAATGGATATTTTTTTGAAATTTTTCGTCTTACTTTTTTTAAGTAAAATACGTTTTTTAACTAATTTATATGTAGAACTGACAAAATTTTTAAAAAATTCCCATTATTTCGCTCTCGTCATTAAAGGGTTAATAGAACGATTGTAATAACATTTTCTTAATCTATGTATTTAAGATTGCTTAACTAACAGATTGGGTAAAATTGCAGTAGATATGATGATGGAATTTAGGGTGACTGTTTCCCTTTTCGAGCAAACGTCAGCTAAGAATGTATTTTTGGAAATTCGAACATTTAGGGTGAAAAAAGGCCGAAAAGGGATAAAACTGAGCCGGGAAAGCTACCGGCCGGGAAAGCTAGTATATATATACTGTCATACCTACCACGCCTCGTTCTAAGCGTTAGAAATGGAAGAACAAAACTAATTACCCCTAACACCGTTAGTGCGCCTAGTGAAGGGTAATGGTAATGGTTAAAATTAAATCAGTTTGTCCCATCTTTCTGGTCGAGCTCGAATACCTTCATCGCTTGAGGCTATCCACAAATTACATAATTTGTTTGTGTCTTTATACGAGTGGAACTGCTGCTCAGCCAGACCGTTACAGAGAACGAAACTAGTGACATACTGACGATGTCATATTAGGACAATATAGCGGATGGGAAAGGGCTTTCTCTTTTAGAACTAACAGGTACGGTATGTTATCATCCTGAAGAATCACTTGTTCGTGCCCCTCCGCGTACCTCTTCTGTAATTCAGCGTCATCGACATTTTTTTAGCATTCCTTAACGCAGACGGTCATCAACATCAAAATAAGAATCTACGTGCAATTTTAGAAGCTCTCGATCTGCATCAGTCGCTATTTTCGTCGAATGAAAGTAGAGTATCAATATACGACGTATACGACGGTTATTTGGGACAAAATTACATCTACATCTACAATTGATATTGACTGCATTAACTTAGTTGCATATCTAAAGTTTTTAAATATATTTTACGTTGTGTTAAATATTAAACAATTAGGCAGATATTACAATATTTAAAAAAAAACTTAATTTCCCTTTGCACCCCATGAAAGAGGTATGGGATAGCTTCTTGCGTTGTTGTAAATTAACACGCTTTCTATTTTAGATTCACAACTAACTGCACCTACTTGTTTATCGACGAATGCGAACGTCACTGTTTGAGAAGCTCTTACTAGACACGCCGATTGACTCGACGTAGTCGCGTGTTCTAAACTCTTAAATTGAGCTTTTACATGTTTCCGTCTATCCTATTGAGAACAGAACCTCAACAAACACGTTCTAACATGACGAAAACCTTTGCAAGGATTTATGTTTTTTTACTAGATTGACTTAAATATATTATTTTCATACGATTTGCGAACGGTGCCACTCTATCAGGATATATTTTTATCTGACTGTTATAAAAGCTGCTGCTCGCTCTGGCGGCTATGTATATGATGCTACGTATGGAAACCAATTGTTGAAGCGGATTGTTAATTTTGTCAAAATTTCAGCTCTATAGATGTGGCTTAACATTTAAATAATAAAAATGTGTACTTTATTTATTTTAAAGAAATCCTTAAAAAAAGGTGCAGCAAAGTACCTGCCATCATGCATTTTAATCATAATGCAACTACATTATTTCATGTGATTACTTGATCTTGCGAATTTTACACCTCTAAAGTTAACCCTGTAAAGTTCATCGTACACCAACGTTTCACAATTATATCCCAGCGGCAAGTGCTGGAACGGTGCAATTATATGAAAGTTTTTATGGTGACTCTACTCCAGGTTATCATGCAGGAAGACACGATATAAACACACAAGTTAAATATTTAAAACAAACTCTGTCTTCAACGAATGTGTAGAAAAACACACATAAAACGACACTAACACACACACACACACATACTTAAAAACACTCAACTACCGGGGAGTGGGTGGACTTTGTACTTTTTGCACCACATCCTTGTGGAAATCTATAAAGCAGCACATGCCTATATTCAACTAGATGTAAAATATGACGAAGAGATGGTCTGTTAATATTTACAACAGCAACCAATTGAATAAAGTCGACCACCGGCCAACCATGTAAAACCAAACCAACACCATCAACCAAAGGACAAACAATTTTTTTATGCCACAGCTCAGCTCTGTAGCAATTTGAGTCCTTTGCTATGTCCTACAGGGCCTGACAGGCGAAGCGTAAAAAAATCATGCAGAAAATTGCCTATTTAAGCCATTTAACCACATTTTAGTTTGTTTTATTGTTTTAAGCAAACAAACCCTATCACCTTCATTAATTTATGATAAGGTCATAAAAGAAAAATATAAAATGTTTGTTTTGTTTTTCTATTCTCTAAAGGATCAAATCGTTTTGTGGGAAACTCGCACATACCAATATTATTATGAAAAACTGTAGTTAATAAATTTAAGCGAATATAACTTGGGTCAAATTAAATATTTACCTTTGAAATCCCATCACGTCTTTTGGTTTCGTAGAATCTTATACCACCATCAGCCAACGTCTGGGAGTGTACAATTTACTGGTTGGGGTGTGAGTTTCCTGGGGGAGATTTATATTTTTTCCCTGTGAAATTAAATAGTTAACATTAACATTATTATACGGAGAAATAGAGTACATTATGTTTTTAGTACGTGATCTGTTACGACGGGTAATAATTCATAAATGTGCACGACTTAAGGTTAATGGATGGCAAGAAGCAAATACAACACATAAAACGACATGTACTGCGTCGTTGTAAGTGTTAGGGAGGAGGAGGAGGGCGGATGTCATATAAAATGTGTATTTTTTTGAGGGATTTTTTTTTATAAAAATAATGTTTGTATATAAAATTTTTCAAGTAAAAATAGCAGCCAATGTCAAGGCAATAACTTGCCAATTATAAGGCAATAACTTGCTTTGTGTTTTTTTTACAGATTTTTGCATAATTTTAATGTAACATTGAACGAACTTAAATCAAAACGTTATTACTTCAAAGTCTGCTTTATGTTATTGTTTACCCTGATCAATAGTTTCGGAGTTATCTAAAAAGTTTTATCGAAGATTACATTAGTTAGATTCTACTATCGAAGGGTTAAAAAACATGTACTCAGCTTGGATTTAAAGACGCAGTTTTTGATAAAAGTGCAAATCAGATAAAATTGTTAGGCGAAGTACAGGAAGCTCAAGACCATGATGAACTAGTATTATATATTGGTATATTTTAGGGATGCTAAACGGGATTGATTTTGATAAATTCCGGGATTCGGGATTTTATAAATCCCGATCCCGTAATCCCGGGATTTTTTGGACTCCCTCAAAGTAATGCTCAAAAAAGTGAAAAAATTATATTGTCTTCAACAATTTTTTTGCAAAAACGGCAGGAATAAGTAAAACTTTTGGTAACATGGTTAATAATATTTGCGACCAAAACTCCCAGCTACATTATTGCCGAATATAGTTTAGCGATATCACGAAGTGTTAGTTAGCTATTTGAAAATCGAACCTAGACTGTCACGTTCTTGTATTTAACAAAAAGTCTTCATCTGTTGCATGTGTTATTATGGCAAAAAACGAATGATGCAGAACTTCTTCTTGGGGCTACTTTCACGTGCAGTTCTCAGAATTGAGTCCCAAACCAATAAGCTGAAAAATCTTGAAGAATTTTATTCCAAACATAAGTAGCATATAAAAGCATAAGAAAAACATCTTTCACAATCCACACTTGTGGCTAAAAATGTATCGCCGAAAAATCCCGGGATTTATTTATCAAAATCCCGGGATTTCGGGATTCGGGATTTCCCGTTTGGCATCCCTAGTATACATGTTACATTATAAGTGACAACTTTTTACGAGGGACGGACTCATTTTGAGAAACTACACTGTCAAGTTGTTGTGTATTCAAAAAGTCTTCGTATGTCGTACTGTTTTTTAAAGCATTTGAAAAATTAAATTTCTTATCATGCTGCTCTAACCAGTTCCAAACACTAATATTAAAATTTAATGTGTCGTACGTCTTATTATTCGATATTTGAAAGCAGCAAAAGCAATCCTTTCATCATTAGTCGCACGTAGAAAAGATTTTTAGCGCTTCGGACTTTAGCTCTCTTCTGCGCCGCCCACCGAGTTTATTGCCGAAGACTTTTCAAGCTATGTCTTGAATGCCCATGACTACGTCACACAGTTCATGGTTCAACCGACGACTCGTCCTCGTCGTTGATGATGATGATGGTTCAAAATATTTTTTCTGCCGAAGACTCCCAGAGTAGTTTAATCCGCTTGTTTCATTACCCATGCTAGTATCATTGTCAGGTAGAGTAGGATCTTTGTTTGTCGAGAGAGGGCTTTGACATTGAATCGCCTGCTAAGAAGCGCATAGTAACAGCTGTTTACGAGGTAGACAAAATCATCTACCACTTCAAAGTTATATTCATCAACGATTTCCGCCTCCAGTCATCATCTATCACTGCCAGCCCCCTAGACGTTGTCGACAGCAACTTCGCAGTATAGTGTCGAGTCTATCGGCATGTCTAGCAATAACTTATCAAACAGTGACGTCCGCATTCGTCGATAAAAATAGAATGCGTGTTAATTCACAACAATGCGCAAAGCTATCCCACACCTCGTTCATGGGGTGTAAAGGAAAATTAAGTTTTTGGCTAGTGGATTTACCAGATCTAAAGCCACACTGATAAGGTCCAATCAGGTTCGCTAGGGTAGGTTTTAATTTTTCACATAACACACTCGACAGGACCAGGTATGCGATAGGTAAAAGGCTTACCCCGCACAAGTCCATAAGTTGGCACAGGACATAAATTACTCAAATTCAAATCATCGGGCATGCAAAATCGTAGTTACGAGCTGGTGCATGGATATTGCCAGCTTATCGTCGCCAGGCTTTAAAAGTTCTACCGGCAGTCCATCGGCACTCGCAGTCCTGATCTCGTTTTTACTCGGTGGTGGGTAATCTACTCCGGCGTCGATTATTGACGTGATTTCGTCACTTTCGATGCCTTGGGGAACGAGGAAAGATCATAATTGTTTCCGTTACATTTGAAACATATTATGTGTGCCGTTGAGCTTATTTTCAATTCCGTTCTTACAGGTGGGGACCCCCGTTCCAAAACAAAAGCATTTTTTCCATTTGGTAGTGCTTTTGGGCTTCACCTCTATCCCTGTAGTGTTCGAAATCCTTGATCCCTTTTAATCTTCAGTAGATGATTTTTCCACCTCACAGCACGCGGTTCCATTGGTTGCTGTTTTGCCCTGTATACATCATCCATTTCCTCAAACATTAAGCGGCAATCCTCATCGTACTATAGCTTGTCTAAGCTTGGTTTTTCATAGCCTAGTGCGGTCTTTGCGGCAGTGGTCACAGAATTCGCAATATGCTGCCACTAGGTGTCGGGAACATCAGAATTAGGGGGGTTGGTTAAAAGTAATTGAGAGAGTTGGTTGAAATAGGCATTGGCTATCTCGGTGGTATTCAGCGTTATGATGTCTAGCTTGATTTTCGTTTAAGAACTACATAACCGCGTGAGTACCTTGACTTCAACTAGGTTGGGAACCGGTGGTGTACCCCGCACCACACACATTTTCTATAACGCGTGAGATATGCCTACCACCGGTTACCATGTGATCAATCTGGTTTCTTTCAGGGAATATCAATGTTGCCTTGTGGATATCTATATTCGGAAATCTGGTTCCACTCATTACCATGCTTTTCCCTAACGGTCGTCAATGTTTACTATGGTCGTCAACATTTGTCGCGGTTACTAGAGTTTTTAGCATAACTTGTGAGTACCTTGGCTGCAAATAGGTCGTGTTACGAGTCAATATTTGCACCGCGCATCACACCCAAATCCTTAACAATTGAAACATGCCTTCCATTTGTTACCACATGATCAATCAGGTTTTTTATGGTCAGGGGATATCCAGGTTGCCTTGTGGACATATTTATGCGGGAATCTGGTTCCATTCACTACCATGTTTCTTGCCGACGCGAAACTTACTAGTTTGAATCCGTTATCGTAGGTATTGTTGTGCAGACTGAATTTCCCGACTGCTGAACCTAGAGCATCTTCTCTTCCTATTTTAGCAATAAAATTTCCCAGAACAATTTTTAGAATGCATATATAATGTCTTCGTCTTTGTCTTTCAACGATAAGTGTTAAAAAATTAGCGTGATGTCTAAATATTTAGCCTTGATGCGAATAGTGGTTTATCGGCCGCTTAGAGGGTTAAACCGCGAGATCGGATTTCTAAGTCTCTTGTCACAGTATTTTTTGTCGTGTGCATCCCTGTCCCTTCCATCGCATTTCCTGTATAGCAATGATGTCAGTCTTATACTGGTATTTGGTATTCGTGGACACCTACCAATTGGTTGGAAGCACCACCTCTAGTCAGTTCGTACATTCCAGGTGCATAACCTTAAATCATGACCCTTGAGATTCTGTAACTTTTGTTACCTAATCCCTAAGAATCATCGGCGGTAGCATGTCATTTAGGTTCCCAGCAGCAAAAAATTAGGTTTTGCATGCCTGCAAAGGCATTTAGAAGTCCTACCCTTGAAATGCAACCTCCATTTCAAATTATCATAGGGCGTCACATTCCATTTCTCACTGAAGGCCTAGTGGTAGGCATGCTAACGACAGGTCAGGAATGCATAGGAATTCCTGCTAGAAGGCCTAAAAATAAGGGCCTTCTATGAGACATTTCTACTGCAGGCCCTTAAGGCCTACAAAAGAGTATTTAGAGATGAAATATATATTTAGAGATGGAAAATAATATATGACAATTATTTCCACTTTAATTAATTTAATTTATATAACTAAACCTTTAAAACTCAGTCATTCACACAATATTTGTTCCTACAATTTGTAGTAACTACTATTTTTAAGCTTTAGCAGCAGGAATCGAACTCGCGACCTCAGTATTCAGAGTTGGACATACTATGATACCACCAACTTGTAGTTTTCATCAACAACAGCAGCGTTCTTACAATCCCTTAAGAGTCCTGTAAACAGGCTTAATTGGAAAAGTGAAGTGTGCACGGCTATGAGTATCAATTCTGCTAATGGTCTGTCCATAGGCATGTCTAAGGTATGCCCTTTTGTCACGTCTATGGAATTATTGTAAGTTACATAGAAATGCTGCTTACATCCCAGTTTTAAGGAGGGGAAAAAGCATGTCTGTGGGATCTTTTCTCACCTTAGCAAAATGCTTTAATGCAGGTCTCTTTGTAGAAGTGAGATGTGCATGTCTATCGAGTTTTCGGTAAGGTACTAAGAAGGGCTGCTCATAGGCTAGTTTTAAAAAGAAAAAAAAGCATCTCTTCCGGATCTTTTCTCACCCCAGCAAAAGGCCTCATTGCAGGTCTTATTTTGGAAAAAAATATGCATGTGTATGGAATTTTTTGTGAGTCATAGTGAATGACTACACAGTGGCGAAAGGAAGAATCTAGAAGGTCTTGTAGAACGCCTTTAAAATCAGTCAGCAGGCTCTGCATTTCACCTTCCATTCCAAATAACAAAGCGAGTCATAAACTGTTTTATGGAACACACACATCTAATTCTTAGTCTTTTTTTCATGCCTTCTATGGAAAGGGGGACGGACTGTGTATTGACACGAAACGATGGAATTACAAATCATCGAAAACGTTGATTCTCCTTTCTCAAGGAAGGCCTGCAGCAGTGGTCTTTAGAGAATGGAGTTAACATGTGCTCGGGATAAGGAAAGAGAAGGCCTGGATATAGGTATGTGAACCCAAGGCCTTAAAACATGACGTCTGTATGCAACTCAGAAGGCCTTGCTGCATGCCTGCCTGTAGAAGATCTTGCAAATTTCGCCACTCGGTAACTATGGCCTGTATATGAAGTCGTACTTGAATGCCAACAAACTACCTTTGAATGACCAAATGTATGTATCATTTAAGGAACATGCCGATTAAGTCTGCTATTACCAGAGATGGTTTCCTTTTGCTTAAAATTAAAGACATTTTCTCAATTTCTAATGCACACATTTTTAAACATTAATCCCTCCAATAATTTATTGCCAATTTTGATTTATAGGCAACATTTTTCTCATTTTAAAAATCCTTAACCAATTTCCCGCAGTTCATGCTACCTCCATTCATAAATTTATGAAGAAGAGTTTTAATTATCCTGTCTATTTCAATTCCTTAAACTTCTTTGCACAATTTTGTGCGAATCCTTATTATTTTGTTCTCTTATGCGGACAATAGGAATGTTAACAAATATTTTTTTTTGCAATGAACTTTCATTTATTATTGGCCTATCCTTTAAGGACAATGGCAAAGATCAATTTGTCACAATTCGTAAAGGCCTTAATCAAAAGTATTCATTCTCTAGAAAATAAATCTCAATATTTCCAAAGAATTTTGTGAATAAGAAAATACTATGGAATAAGTAAAAACTAAACAAAAAGTATTCAAAGCAGATTTGCAAATCTTTCAATTGTTATTTGGAATTCCTAATGCCAGCATGAAGGAAAGACAAATGCAGACCATTGTCTGATGTCATTCATTGTGGATGCTAGCATCAAATACTTTGAAAAATAATGAGCTGAGAAAAAAAAATTCCAAACCCACAGTTAAATGAAAACGGCATTACAGCGCGCTGAGTACAATTCCACTCCACCTCATTTCTCCAATGAGCTCAAAAAATTATAATGAAAACAATGTTTAAGGGGAATGTAGACAAAATGCCAGTCGGCTAAAAAACTATCTTTTTCCGAAAAGCCAACAACTGAACATAAAAAAGTTGTTAAACAATATCTATCGTAGAGGGAAGCAAAAAAGTACTTATGCCATTGCACAAGAAGAAAAGGACATTCCAAAGGGCAAACACTAATAAAGGAATCCAAAGTGCAGTTGAGGTAGCAAAATGGGCAACCCCTTCGTCAGTGCTGCTGCTGTTATTGCATTATATGAAAGTGGCCACCAAGTTTTAAACGCCATTAGGGTATAATTAAAATTCACAAGTATGCCATCAGTAGAACAACAACAAGAGCGTTATCGTTGACCCCACCATCATTAAATGCAACCCAAGAGCGGTGGGGCAATATTTGTAATACTAGAACTTGATTGCTTCTTTGGTCCGTTTAGGTTTTTGGTTACTTAAGGAAGAAAAATAGTTTCATGATTGCGGAAGTCATTGAGGTGGTCGAATAAGTGTTTGTATTGGCATCGTTTTTCGTTCGTACTTTTTACGTTAGCTTAAAAGTTTCTTGACACAGGCATCGAAAGGTACCGAAAGAGTTGAGAACGTGGCGGAAATATTGAAATCTATTACATTCATGATATGGAAGTGGTCTGAAGATGAAACGAAAGAACCAAAGAAAAAAAGTAAGGTAGCACTATTACATAGCCAATAGAGTTCACAGGAAGCAATTTCTTAGCATACCGAAGGGTCATTAAACTTCTGTAGAAAGCATTGGTTTTTTCTTTTTGCTACATAAACTAAGTGTGTAAGACATTAGCCGCAACACAGTCCACATTAATATAAGAATATTCTTACATAACTTTGGTTTGGGTTTGAAATTGGTAATATATTTCTTGAAAACCAATTAAAAGTGACGGAATCTATAGGTACAACTGAGAAACATTAGGGTTTGGGATAAAATTATGGAGTACTGAAAGGATTTCCTATACTCCAAACAATGCACGGCCTACAATTATAAACTTTTAAGAATTATAGTTGTGCACGCCTAATTTAAACCACAACTTTTACAGATGCCAAGATGAAAGTCGCGAAATTGTATGTATCGCGAAAGCGGCGAATTGTAGTCGGCAAGAGACTTGGACATGTGATTGCGCTGATTAGCCTTGAACCTGTATTTCCAAGGCGGAAATATTGTACATCATGCTGATATACCCACCTTTGCAGTGGACCTTATTCTGGGCCTGCGATGGCGAAAAGATGGTTGTAAACGCAGTATTATTTCTTTAAGAGCTCCGACCATGACGTCTAAGTGCGGCCAGGTGCCCAAGGTATGTCCTGTAAACTTCCTGCCTGGCCGAATGGGTAAGGAACAGCTTTGTTGTGCCACGTAGTGGCAGTGGTACAACTCAAGTTACGCGAGTAGACTAATAGTTTGCTCTAGTGAAATGGTGCTAGGTGTCCCTTGATACCATACGAAACTCGCATCTCTCACTGCGCATCAAACAATCTCTTAGTCGAAAACATAACAAAAGGTTCAGATAGACGCGAACCTCTAACAAGGGTGGACAATGTGCAATGCACATATTACCGCAGTAAAGTATGTGCGTTGTTACGCATGCTTGTATGCGTAATGGAATATGTTAGGTTTGTTTAATATAATACACAATTTACGGTTCGTTTATCTTAAGCTGGCTACGGACTGGTAAAAGCAGAACTAGATTAGATAGAGAGTACTATGACGGCAGACCAAACATTCTGAGGTCATAAGGTGATTACTCCCAGCCTGACGGGGATCTTTGGTTCCTGGCCAATGGTGATAATTGTAATTAGGTAGCCAAGGCGATGTATTGTTTGAGCTCGGTATGTTTGAATTGAGCTTTGTAGTTGTTTCTTCAGAGTCGCTGTTATGATCGACTTGAAGTGTATGGTATATGCCCTTGGCCAGGTCTACGGACCTGATACCGTATTAAAGATCGATAAATATTCGGAGAAATAGTATCAGCAGTTGTTTAGAAGTCAGATTATTCCAGATGATATTGGCATTAGAAATTTTCGGATGAGTTGTGTCCAAAAATCGATATTTGCCGAAAGGCTGATGGATGAAACCAGTCAGATGGGGAACTTTGTTCTGGTGGGGTGACGGTCACCATCTGATCAGATCTTCTCGGTAATACTTGACATGAAACACACACAAGATTCATGCTGATATGCTTACACGCACCAACGGAAGACAAAGGGGAGAAAATTAAAGATAAATTCTATGAGCGCCTAGAGGAAAGATATATCATAATAATTGTTCTGGGAAATTTTTTAATTCCAAAATAGAAAATTCAGGTCACGCAACAACACCCCCCATAACGTATTCAGCCTGAATCCGTCGGCTTCGCTTCGGTAAGAAACATGGTAGTGAGTGCAACTAGATTCCGGTATAAATATATCTATAAGGCAACTTGGATATCACCTGACCAAGAGAAAATAATAGAAGGCACGTCTCAAGCGTTATAGGCGTGCATGAAATGAGCGGTGCAAATATTGAATTGGATCACCAGCTAGTTGCAGGCAATGTAAGCAAACAATTAAATAATGCTAAAAACGCAAGTAAATAAACGTAAAGGAAGCTAGAGATCGCAAAACTGCGTACTACCGAGATAGCCAGTGCCAACTCCAACCAACCCTCTCAACTACTTTAATACAAACACGTCTAATTTTGATATTATCGACACATAGTGGCAGCTTAGTGCAAATTCTATGACCACGGACGCAACAACCGTACTGGATTATGAAAAACCTAGCTCATGCAAGTCCGAGTACAATGAAGAATTTCGCATATTGTCTGAGGGAAAGGGCACTGCATAAAAGGCAACACTAAAGCGAAGAGTCGAGACGAAATGCCTCTTCAGGCAGACAAAAGCTCTGTAGATATGAGAGCTTGAAGTAAGAGTAAATCTATTTCGAAAAATAGAGGAATATACGTGAATCCCGCAAGCTCTACCTAAACTAAAGGATTTGGAGCAGAGGGCCCCAACAGTAAGGGCGGAAATGGATATTTAGTTACGGACACGCAAAGTGTACTGCAAATACATTTTCGTACACTGCTCGTAACCGACGGCAAAATAACTAAGTAAAGAAATCGCGCCAATTACCGACTATGGATTAGATCAACACGGCAATTGCACGGTATAAAAACAATAAAGCTGCGGGTGCCGATAGATTGCCGGCAGAGCTTTTTAAGTCCGGCGGCGTTGAGCAAGCAATGTGCATTGCGCATGCTTCAGCTCATAAGCACGATTTAACTAAAGGAATGCAGGTATGGAAACCTGCTTGCTCCATATTTGTGCTGTCAATATGGATCACTCCCATCACCGACGATGGTGTAGATTGTCACCTACGAGCCAAAACGAGATCAGCACAGCAATTGCACGAATTAAAAATGCTACAAGGCTACAGCAGAGCTTTTTAAGGCAACGTGCATGTACCATCTCATAAACTCGATTTGACAGAAGCGATACATGCCTGATGCTTGGAATCTGAATGTTCTATGTATTGTGAGAAAGGCTATCCAAGTGCATGTACTTACTATCGCTAAATCAGCCTTTTACCGATCACATACATGGTACTGTCGAGTGAGTTATTTGAAAGTCTTAAGCTCATCTTAACTAACTGGATTGGACCTTATTAGTATCGCTTTACACCTGGTAAAACCACAAACTACCAAATATTTACACTTCGATAATGCTGCAAAATGAGATGATCTTGCGGATAGCTGCAGTTATACGACTTGTGCCATCTTTAATAAAAGCCACATACCGCTCGCGTATGCCGATGATATATGAGAATATCAATGGCCGAGGACTGCGGGATGTTACTGCGGTCATTTCAATCATTGAGAAGATGTTGTCAGAAATGTGTCTGGTGACAAATCAGGAAATTTATCTGTTTCAACGAAAAATAGTCACCTTTTTTGGGACACTGCGTTAACATTAACAAATATAACCAAATCCGCCTTAAGCTAAAACAATAATGTCAACCTGCAAACCTTGAGACGTTGATGACAAATCGCTTTCACAATTGATTCTTAATCGAAAAATCATTTTCTGACAAAAAAAGATTTTACCCTACTAGACATTGATTCGACCTGTCTTGCAGTACATCGCAGAATCCTAGGAAATTACACAAGCGGAGAAAAATATTAGGTGTACAAATAAGTTTCCGCGATTTGTCAAAAGATGGCCCCTCCAGAAGGTTATGGAGAAATTGCCAGATCTAAAACGTAATATCCCAAGTTTCGTCATCCGGCAACACCATAACCTTAAAGTACTAGTGATTCCGTATCAGCATCACGTAATTTTTTTCGTGCAAAAATGTCAAGTTTTGTGCCGAATAAGCATCATTTGCGGGAACTTTTGATTTACTTCTTTAATTTGATAAAATCTGCAGCTGAGGCGCAGATTTAAGTGAGAGAAGTTGTCAGGAATGGTTTCAAAAGTTTAAGAACGGTGAGTTTGACGTGAAGGACAAAAAACGCAGTGGAAGGCCGAAAGTGTACGAAGACATGGAATTAGAAGTATTATTGGAGGAAGATTCGTCCCAAACGCAAAAAGAACTTGCACTTACATTACAAGTGACTCAACAAACAATTTCACATCGTTTTAAATCGTTGGGAATGATTCAAAAACAAGGAAATTGGGTTCCATATCAACTAAAGCCGAGAGACGTTGAACGCCGATTATGCATAAGTGAAATGCCAAGAATAAAAAAAAGAATTTTGTGTATCGTATAGTCACTGGTGACGAAAAATGGATTCACCACGATAATCCAAAGAAGAGAAAGTCATGGGTTAAGCCCGGCGAACCATCAACATCGACAGCTAAGCCGAATATTCATGGAAAAAAACTCATGCTGTGTATTTGGTGGGATCAGCTTGGTGTCGTGTATTATGAATTGCTCAAACCAAGCGAAACCATTACTGGAGCTCTCTACCGAAGTTTTACCCCACCCGCCGTATTTACCAGACTTAGCACCTTCTGATTATCACCTGTTCCGGTCGATGGCACATGGTCTGTCTGAGCAGCGCTTCACATCATATGAAGACACCAAAAATTGGGTAGATTTGTGCATAGCGTTAAAAGATGAAGAGTTTTTTCGACGGGGTATCCGAATGTTGCCAGAAAAATGAGGAAAAGTAGTGGCAAATGATGGAAAATACTTTGAATAAAACGTAATGTACTGTTCCTTCACAATAAATTCCTAATTTTTTTATAAAAAACCGCGGAAACTTATTTGTACACCTAATACTTTGTAAAACATTTGAACCCATCTTCTTTTACGGCAACAACCGTCGTGGTATGAAGCATGGCTACATGAGCTGTATAAGGACATCGACGTAGTCAAGGTTTTAAAAAGAGCAAGTGCGCTGGCTGCGAAAAGACTTCGGGAATAAACTTGATGTTCGACTTAGGAGAGGGAGACTAAAACATTTTTGGATGGATAGAGGTTGCATAGCTGTCTAAACTTGGTAAGACGAACTATGTACGGACGAAAAAAAAAGGAATTGCGTGAAATTCTTTTCTATGTGCGTCAACTGATGGATGATTCCGTTGGTACTGCCAAATAAGAAGAAAGAAGAATTTAAAAAAACATAAAACCCCATTAATGGGGTATGGGATAGCTTCTCGCGTTGTTGTGAATTTATTTTGGATTCACAACAAACGGCACCTACTTGTTTATCGACAAATGCCAACGTCACAGTTTGAGAAGCTTCTAGTTGATATGCCGATTGACTCGACACTTAGACATAGACTTAGATCGAGGAGGCCGGCAATGAAAGAAAAATATAAATGACTGGAGCCGGGAATCGAACCACGGATCTCTATGCCACGGCCGGTCGCATTTATTAACTTTGTATTACTTTAAAATTTGCCAGCAAACAGAACTGAGCGATAGTAGCGGGTAGTGGTGTAATGCATATTGCAGTAGTTGTTGTTGCATTAAAATACAAGTTTAACCAATGATATTGTGTAAATATAATTCTACATACAAGTTTAAGCAATGATATCGTGTATATATAATTCTTATAATTACTTAAATTTAGAGATAAAAAGAGAATTCATAATAATAAAAAATAACCAACCAAAACTGCAGTTGGTTAGTTTACACAGTATACCAACAATAATGAAAATATTAAAAATTGTATTTGCTTTGACTTGAAGCTGTAAGCACACCAAAAAAATTGTAATCATAATTCTCGTTTATGTAATTATTATTTATATCTAGTAATCAACACGTATCTTAAACACAAATAATATATAACATACAATAGCCACTGGCCCACACACAGCCCCATAGTCATATGAATACAAATACGTTCTATTGTTTTCTATAACATTAAACCTAAATTAAAGTTAAACCTCTATTATCTGACCAACATTAATTCCCAAAATGTAACCCGCGGGAATTTAATTTCAAACCCAATCAAGTATGTTAATTTATATAAAACATGTGTATGTACGCCTATATGATTTCAACGTAATTCATATATATTTAAATAAATTAATTGCACACAGCACAATTGAAATTCAATATATAACATTCTGTGCATAAAAATCTACGATACATAATGTAAAAATTGCAAATATAAATACTTCGATTATCCACATCCATCCACCGTCTGATGCCAGTAATAATTTTAATTGTAATCCTTTATGTTAAACCACTTTCATTAATGAGTTTACAAATATGTTGCCAGCCAGGACACCGGTATGCGTTGGATATAAATGAGAAAGGCAGATTGCTTTCCAAACTGTGGGAAATTGAATGTAATTTTCAAAATAATTAAAAAAAATACCGGAAGATACTTGCCCAAAGTGTTTTGTGCGGGTTGAATCAAATGTGGGAAAACGAGATACCTTTAGAGCTTAGAACGAACTTGGCAGAGTTGTATATAACAAAGAGGTTAGTTGGACATGTGACAGGATTTGCTTACAAAATGTGTCTTTCGATATTTGCCCGACGAGATTTAGCACTTATAGAGGGTAAGGTCCGTTCTAAAATCCTGATTTGTTTGACATACATCATAGATAGGGTGTGTACTATGATTTTTGTGTCATGTGTCCATTTCATGCCTTTGAATTACCTACTTCTTTGCATTACTACGTTTCAGTCAGCGAATAATTCAGATTTACTACAGGTGCCAGTTGCTGTTAGAAGTTCCGCTCATGGACCATAAGGTCCATTAGCCAATCATTTTCATTTTAATGCGTTTGTTTGGTAAAACAGCTCTTATAGTCATATAATACGCCCACACTTCTAACCAATTTCTGTGGAAGTAACTTTTACAACTAGTCTCATATTAAACATTTGACAAATTTTTTTCCAAATATAGTCTATCATCACTAAAATATAATTGTCAGCAACATTTCTATTTAGGTTTTAAAAGCGACATGCTTCTTATTATACCCACAACTATTCCTGGAATCTCTAATGTAACAAAACCGAACATATACCAAACTTTCCCCGCAACAGACTACCGGTATGCCGGTTGGTAACTACCCAGGGCACAAAAATATAATTAAAATGTATTTGAAATGCTATTGATACCAATAGTAATATATTTAAATCAAATGTAATCTGCATAAATACTTTCATTGTTCAGATTGACAGTTGTAACATACGCTACATCACATAATCATTTGCACACGCACCGATTTACATATATGTGCAACTGATGTACATGTAGATGGTATTGGAAAAGTGGCCAACATAAAAGTTAATATAACATTGCATCAACTAGTAGTTTTAATTTGCCATTGACCTTATAAGCACGATGTTATGCTCACACTAACATATAAACATGGTTTCTAACACATTTACTAGCCGTATTCTTCGTATGTTGCACTGTGGAGTAGTTACTCCCAAAACCGGAGGAAATTGTAAAAATAGCACTGGATAACTTAACTTTTCGCTTTTCAAAAGTATGTGTATCAATATTCCAATAGTATATGTATCAATATTCAAATTTCCACTGTCTAGCCGTTATGACCTATTGTTAACGTCCGTCTTTGGATGCTTGTATGTTTTATTGAAACGTAAACAAAAAAAACGTAAATTCACCCTACAACCCATGAATGAAGTCTAGGAGAGCTTCTAGCGTTAGACTTACATATGAGCAGCTTCTTGTTTATAGACGAACTCGAACGTCAGCCGTTTACGAAACTTCTACTTCTTTTTTGACAGCAGTGACAAAATTTCATCCATCACGTAGATAAGATAGTTCGTCACACCAAGTTTAGATGCCAGCTCTTTCACCCGGTTCAACATCGTCCCTCCTACGCCGCCAATCAAGATTATTGCTGAATTATTTTTGAGCTGGAAAATTTTCAACCATTACCACAACGTGTCCCAGTCAGCTCATTTGGTCAATGTCGTTATAAAGCTCATGAAACATTCGACGGCGGTACTCGCTGTTAATGATGATGGGTCCAAATAGTATTGCCAAGTATTTATCTCTAGGGCCCATCATCGTAAATGGAGAGTATCGACGTCGTATGAATCATGAGCTGTACGAGTGGTACACTGCCATTGACATGGTCAGACGCATTAAGGTGCAGCGGTTGCGTTGTCTGGGTCATGTTGAACGCATGGCTCGAAAAGTCTTTGACAATAAACTCTATGGATGGCGCAGAAGAGGGCAACAAAAAATCCGTTGGAAAGATCAGGTTACTGAGAACCTTGCAGAACTTGGTCCGGCTAACTGGAGAAGAAGCGCAGAATATCGCAGCGCATATAATATTTTCTTACATTCGGCGTAGCTAAGAAAGTCAGAATTTTTCTCTAGAAGATTTTCAGAATAGATAAATCCGCTGTTGTAATTACCTAGGATTCTGCGCTGTAGAGCAATATAGTTAGGATCAGTGTCTGATACAGTTGCGTCGTTGTTCTTCGAGAGAGGTCTTTTTTTTATTAAATGACTTGCTAAGCGCATAGTAGCAGCGGTTTGCGATCAATACTTGTCTCTTGGTTTCCAGGCTGACAGTTTTATTTGTGTTCCCAACTAGTTTATTGCCGAAGACTATTCGAGCTGAAAGCATTTTCAACCATTCGTATAACATGTCCAAGCCAGAGCAATCGGGCTATTTCAACGCGCTTGATTACGTCGATGTCGTTGTACAGCTCATACAACTCATGGTTCACTTACTCCACATATTTTGCATAGTATTTCTCTCTCGGAAACTCCCAGCATAAATTAATCCGCTTGTGTCATTATCCAGGATTTTGCGCTGTAGAGCAAGACAGGTACGATCAGTGTCTGAAACTGTTGGGTCGATATTCCTTGAGGGAGAGCTTTGTCATTAAATCACTTGCTTAGCGCATAGTAGCATCGTTTTGCAATCAATACTCGTCTCTTGATTTCCACGCTGACGTTATTTTTTTGCTTACGGCGAATGAGATCATCTACCACTTCAGAATTCTAGTTATCAACGTTCACGTAGCATCCCAAAGGAGTAGACTCTTTCTTAGTTAAAATAAATAACTTGGTTTTGGTTTCATTTATCACCAGACCCATTTCAGCCGACTGCTTCTCAATGCTTGAAAAGACCGCGGTACTATCCCGCATTTCTCGCCCAATGATATCTATGTCATCGGCACACGCACCAACATGTGACTTTTGGTGAAGATGGTACCATTCCTGTTTACTTAAGCCTTCCTCATCATCATCTCCATTACGAAGTTAATGAAATCGTATGACGATCCCCTTGTTAAAAACCTAGCTTGCCAGAGAACTTCAATAAAGACTTCGTGTCGATCAGTATCATCCTACAAAGTCGAATCAGCTTCGCGGAGACATTAAACTCAACCATAGCATATAATGGGTTCTGTCTTATCGAAGTTTCAAACAGAAACAGTTTTGTAATTGATGAAAAGATGATAAGTGTCGATATGCATTTCGTGGGTCTCCTCCAGAATTTGTCGTAGCATGAATATCTTGTCGGTCGTGGATTAACCAGGTCTAAAGTCACCCTGATAAGGTCCAATGAGATTCGCTTTCACACAAAAAACACATGAGACGACTTTGTATTCGATATGTTAAATGGTGATCCGGCGATAATTGGTACACACACAGATTTGTTAATTTTAAGCCGTTCAATTGCTGTGCTGATCTCGTTTCGTCTCGGTGGTGGACAGTCTACTCCAACGTCGATGATTGGCGTGATTTCGTCACTTGCACCGCGCAACACACACACATCCATAACGCTTGAGACATGCCTTTCATCAATTTCCACGTGATCAATCTGGTTTCTTGCATTTTGATCAGGGGATATCTAGGTCGCCCTCTGGATATCTTTATGCTGGAATCTCGAACCACTCACTACCATGGTCCTTGTCGACGTGAAGCTAACTAGTCTGAATCCGTTATCGTAGGAGATGTTGTGCACACTGAATTTCCTGAATGCTGAACTAAGAGCATCTTAACTTCCTATTTTAGCATTAAAAGATCCCAGAACAATTTTATTGTCATGTGCAGGGCAGCGGTCATATATTTCCTGCATGCGCTCATAGAATGCATTTTATGTTCTCATCTTTGTCTTCCGTCGGGGCGAATATATGCGAATAGTGGAATAGCGAATGAGTCCACATCCAAATTCCTGTCTTTCCGCATGGCAGCTGTTAAAGATGTCACAGTTGTTTCGGCGTATTCATCCCTTTCCGTCCATCGCATTTACTGTATAGTGGTGATGTCAGCCTTGTATTTGTGAGGACATCCGCCTATTAGATAGTGGCAGCATCTATGTAGAGAGTTCAAATATTCCAGTTTACTCCAACCATTTGAAATGATGATTCATTTTAAGAATTTCTTAGTCCTCAGTTCGTACCGTATCCAGAGATATTGAAATGATCTTTTTACATTTGTTGGCGAATTTATTAACACTTTTAGACTGTTATATATTTTTAAAATTTTACCTTAGGTATAGAACCCGCTGTGGCACAGTGGTTAGAACACGCGACTACTATGCGGGAGATCCGTGGTTCGATTCCCGGCTCCAGTCAACTACTTCTTTCATTGCCGGCCCCCTCGATGTTGTCGACAGAAACTTCGCAGTATAAGTGTCGAGTCAATCGGCATGTCTAGTAAAAGCTTCTCAAACAATGACGTTCGTATTCGTCGATAAACAAGTAGGTGCCGTTTGTTGTGAATCTAAAATAGAAAGCATGTTTATTCACAACAACGCGATTCATGAGGTGTAAAAGGAAATTAAGTTTTTCTTATAAGATAGCTTCTCGAGTGATTGTGAATTACAACGCTTTAATTTTTCTTTGACTCACATAACGGCTTCTCTTGTTTAATGACGATACGAAGGACAAAATCGAGGGGGCACCGTTTAAAGATATGAGTGAGGAATCGATCCCTGGATCTTACGCAGGATATTCACGTATTGTAATCATTATTTCATGGCTGTAAACTTTTGGTCTTACGAGCGAAAGTCTCATCTCTTCCACCATTTACACTACACTAGCGGTGAAATAATAATTAAAAATCGGTTAATTTCAATATTGCAATATATCATACATTGGGTGAGGGTATTTATCATTCAAATTACCTGACTGAAATTTTTCCATTGGTTCTAAATACAATTTGCGAATGAAATGTGAGTATTTAGATATTTTTCTATATACGCAATAATTACGAAGACAAACTTATGCATGATACACACAAACAAAACTTTATGTAAAATCACAAATACATAAACATTGAATAAATTGTACACATGTCACCTTATAGCATGTGAAAAAAAGGGACAACTCTATTTTAATTTACTTTTTTTGACTAAACTTTTGTCAAAGTTGGGTAAGTTTTAGGTCAAAATACTCCACTGTGTGACACCCTAGCTGGCGCATGGGGACTTACCCAGAAGCGCATTCCCCGCATTCATTTTCAGATCTAAAACTAATATCTCTTTTAATAACACACTGATTTTTCAGGTCCTCCGTCTCCGTTTTCTATATACACATTGTCTCTATATTCTTACTTAAAGGACATTTCTACAAAATTTTAACTTTAGTTTTTAAATTAGAAATCAAGATTTCCCGCTGTAAATTCTAAATTTAGTGTTGTTTTAAATTGAATTTTACACCATAAGATAGCAAAGAAATACTTTGCGTGATTTGACAGGATTCGCAAAAAGTCCTTTTAAAACGCTTTTGATGCAGAAGGCCTTGACGATTTCGTGCCCACTAACAGAACACGTGCATATACATGGTTATCGATAATATTACCTAAGGCTGCCTGCCGCTGTTTGTGTGTGCGTCATATTGTGGGTGTATATAATATAATACACTGTATATCCTTTTTTGAACATACCGCCATAATTCGCCAGATGTATTGTCAGTTACTGCTGATGTTTCTGTTATTATGCTGGTTCTAGGTTAGAATTCATTTACAAAATCATTTAAATTGAAATATGATCAGTATATACGGTACATATGAATTGAGATTCCACGAATAAGGGGTTTGGATGAAATATTTTGTTTGTTTAAGGACTGACATATCAAGAATGAAAAATTGGCAAAAAAAAAAAAACAGATATGCCTCAGCAGCCCACGAAATTTACCAACATTTTCAAATTATTTTTATACCATCACCCTTAGGGATGAGGGTATATATCATTTGACCCCAAGTATCTTAAGACCAAATTCGTTTCAGAACTTTTTAAGAAGAATGAGCTATGTCCGTCTGTCTGGCTGGCTGGATGGCTGGTCAGCAGGATAACTCGTGTAAACCTTAACGGATTGGTATGAAAATTTACCAGTATTAATATTTTTCGAAACGAACTTATGGGATTGTAAATGGGCAGAATAGACCCACCACTTCTGGTACCTCCCATACAAAATTACCTATTTTTGGATAATTAATATTTCTTCCATAACTGTCAAACAGACCATCGGAGGATATCTAAATTTGGTCAGATTTTTTATCTTGCAATAGTAGACAAACCCTAAGAAATCCGAAACCTTTGCCACACCCCTTCTGGTACCTCCCATACAAATTACCGAATTGGCCCTTATAGTTTTACATACATATCTTTTTTGTAAGTAAACTGAGATCACTCAAATTTTGCGTATGATGTTCGCTTATGAAAATTAAACTCAGATATGAATATGGACTATGTCGGTTCACGCCATCTGGTACCTCCCATACAAAATTACCTATTTTTGGAAAATAAATTAATAAATGTTCTTCCATAACTTCCAAACGGACATTTAAGGGGTAATAAAAATTAGTCGGTTAATTTACATTGTGATAGGAGGCGAAACCTCAGAAAACCTAACTGTTTGACACACCCCTTCTAGTACCTCCCATCCATGGGACCGAACTCAGCCCCATAGTCTTACATACATATCTTTTTTTTTGTAAGTGCACTGAATGCAGTCAAATTATTCGTAAGTTGTACGTATGAAAATTTGAGTCATGAATGAATAAGGACTGTATCGGTTCACCCCTTTTGGTACCCCCTATCAAAATTAATTTTTTTTGAAAAATTAATATTTCTCACATAAATTCCAAACCGGCACCTATACCCCCTACACAAATAAGTAAAGTTTTAGACGATTTTGCACCACAAGCAGGGGAAAAATTATACATAAGTAATTTTATTTTAATTAAAAATATATTAATTTCAATAACTCAAGACTTCAACAATATCTTATATTGGGTGATGGTATTTATCAGTTAGTTTACCTGACTGAAATTTCTGTACTGGTTATGAAAACCTTTAGATACAAAAGTCAAAAATAGTATTCAAATTAAAGAATTACAGGGATTGTCTTCTTTAAATTCCATATCACCATTGTCAAACTAACATAAGTAATAAAACGAAAAATCTAAAAAAAAAATCCACTCTATTAGTGAAAAGAAAAATAATAATTTTGTATAAAACCATCATTGTGACTCAAAAAACTAATGATGCAGTTCGATTCCTTGTTGCCCAGTTTAGGAAAGCCGTCGGTCCGGCCATGTCTTCGAACATTTTTGCCACAAAATTATAATAGTGTTATTGATACAGCTTTAATACCAAATTAGCAGCAACATTCTCCTATAGTTATTGAACCAGCCCTCGTCAGTGCCGCCTGTACTTCTTGCCATTACATTTGTTAACATTTTATCCCTTTAATTAGTATACATTCATTTGTGATAACGAATTACATACAATTGCAACAAAAATAGCAACAACAATGGTTTATTCACTTAAACAAAAACAAAATCAAAATTCCAACCTATTCCATTGTTATAAACAAAAGCAACAGATTTATCGAATTGCAACAGTTGCAGAACACTGCCATGCATCTGGAACGGCAATATGTGCGACACCGTGTATTTTATTGTATTATACACGGGCAATGACTAACCGTGGTGATTACTGAGGGGCTAGGACAGGCATACAACAGATATTTATTCAAATTCCTTTGTGGCTCCGACAGTGTAGTTTGTTGTGTACCCAAAAAATAATTAGTTGCCCACCCAACAATTAATGTTGGAATTTGCAAATTAAATCAGTTCTTTAGTTATTGGAAAATAGTTGATATTTAAATAAACGGCTTCTGGTTGGTTATTTGATCAAGAAAACTAAGATATTTTCCGATTTTTATCTGTGGAAAACACTAGAAGTAAACTTTGAAAAAGTTGAGCTAATTGATATATGACGATTTTGGAACCATTGTGATCCAAGTAACATTTTAACCTACAATGAGTTTATCACACAATGGCATAGAAATATTAAAATTCTACCATTCTACGCCGATGTAAGTAATCTTCAGTGCTTTCTTCATTGTGGTATCACAATGTCTGAATATAAAATTAGTGCAGCCAGAAAAATAACAGCAACGGTGAACATGTTTAAAATATATTATACATATACTAGAAAAATGCTGTTGTGCCGTAGAAGACTATGGTTCTAGGTTCGTCAAATACTCTCACGCTATGAGCTTGCCATATTTACAGAGTAGTGGTTAAAATTTCTTTGTCAAAAAATTCGATGTTGTGCAGACATTTGTGCAGTTCATTGGTCATTGGTACATCGTAACTGGAAAGTTAACATGACAATTGTTACCAACATTTCTGTTACCCTTTATAGTAATTACACAGTGCAACACATGACTTTGGGACTCAATTCTGAGTATTGCATGTGAAAGTAGCAACAAAAATAAGAACTTCTGCATCATTCGTTTTCTCAAGTTGGATATAGTACTAATATAATGGTCATACTAATTGTTTTGCCCACGGTTGACTTTTAGCACGGTAATTTGGATGGGTTATACCTAAGGCTCGTATCTGTACTGTTTTTCGCAGTACTGTACAGTTTTTCGACATCAAAAACTGCGTACTGCTTTTCTCCCTTAAAGTACTGTTTTTCGATACATAATAGAAATATAAACGACGAACAGCGAATTCATGAAATAATATTTTTTTACTGCAAAAAGGCCCGGCCGTGGCATAGTAGTTAGAACACGCGACTACCATGCGGAAGATCGCAGGTTCAAACCTGGCTCCAGTCATCTTAAAAAAGAAAAAAAAAATAAAGAAAATGTTCTTTCATTGTCGGCTCCCCTCGAATGTTGTTGACAGCAACTTCGCAGTATTAAGCGATTCAATCGTCGTGTCTAGTAAGAGCTTCTCAAACAGTGACGTTCGCATTCGTCGATAAACAAGTAGGTGCCGTTAGTTGTGAATCTAAAAATAGAAAGCGTGTTAATTCACAACAACGCGAGAAGCTATCCCATACCTCATTCATGGGGTGCAAAGGGAAATTAAGTAAGTACTTCAAAAATAAGGTCAAAGAAACACTAAAAATGCGTCAAGAGGATGGTTTTTATCCCCAGCTGTAGTAGCAGAAAAGCAAAAACTTATTGACAATGGATACAATTCGATTGATATGGCTGCTTTACGCACTGATGTTTTCGGTAATTTTGCCTGCTTTGATTTCAATGCTTTTATACTAATGGAATGAAGTCAAAGCCGTTATGAACAAGTTAAGCGAATATAATTTGTACAATGCCAATGAAAATGCGGTATATTTGCACACCTAATTTTGATATGGGTATTTCCAGCGGAAGGACGGACGATTTCATAGTAAAAAATTGCTATATTTTTATCTTTTTGTTTCTGTAATCACATAATGAATTTGTTGAATTTTAACAAAACAAACTATATATGTACATCGTTGGAAAGTCTTTTCTTTCCAAATCCGCTGAGAATCTTAAAATCGGTTCATATTTATCCGCGTTACTGGCTAATAAGTGCGTAAATGTATACAAAACCGGTTATTTAAACGTAACTCCGTAACAGCATCTACAAGAAAAATAGTATAACTTTAAATGTGAAGTAAGTTGTTTATAAAACTCCAACATAAAAACTTAATTTCCTTTACATCCCATGAATGAGGTATGGGATGCTTCTATTTTTAGATTCACAACTAATGGCACCTACTTGTTTATCGACGAATGCGAACGTCACTGTGTGAGAAGCTCTTACTAGACAGGCCGATTGACTCGACTTTAATACTGCGAATTTGCTGTCGACAACATTCGAGGGGAGCCGACAATGAAAGAAAAATTTTTTAAGATGACTGGAGCCAGGTTTGAACCTGCGATCTCCCGCATGGTAGTCGCGTGCTCTAACCACTATGCCACAGCCGGTCCCGGGGGACGATATATGCTTCTGCGAAAAGTACTTTATTTTTCCAAATTGATGTACTGCTTTTTAAAAAATTTCAGTGAAATGTACTGTTTTTGTCCAAAAAAATATACAAGCGTTAGTTATACCAGAAGGGTGATTCAAATGGTACGGTATCCTAAGATTTGCCATACTTTTACAGGATAATTAAACTAATTAGATTCAAATATCCGTCATTATAACCTCAGCCTAGGAGTAGAATGGTATATATCATTTGATACGACCCAGAAGTGTAACATAGAAATAGTCACTTTACCCCCTAGGTTTATTTTAACCAACTTCGATTCATGGCTTTATTAGTCGTTTGAGCCATGTCCGTCCGTCTGTCTGATTGTCCGGCTGTCACGAACGATAACAAAATGTTTTTAAACTTTGCAATAGTAAATATTTCTCGAAAACTACTTACGGTAGTGCAAATGTGCTATATGGTCACGATCCTTGTGGTACCTCCCATAAAAATGTACCACTCCGCCTACTTTATAAATCCAGTAATAATATCAATACACCCAACGCGACGGTGGCCAAATTCTAAATTTAGGCCACGCCACTTCATGTACCACCCATACTAATATATCATTCCGCTCACTTTAGAAATCGAGTAATAATCTTAATACACCCAACGCGATCGTACCTAAATTCTGTATTTAGTAAAGCTATACTAGGATAAAGTTTTGGAGAAAAAACAGGAAGGCCAGCCACTCCCCATCTGGTACCTTCCATACCTATCTGGTACCGCCCACTTTAGATATCGATTAATATTATTAATACACCCAACGCGGTCGTGCCTAAAGCTCAAGCAGGATAAAAATTTGGAGAAAGAACCTGCTGTGTAGCCACGCCTCTTTTGGCACCTCCCATACCGGTACCGGCCTACTTTAGAAACCGATTTCAATATACTAGAAAATGTAATATTATACTGAGAGTGAGGGTATATATAAGCCGGTTTTCCCGACTGAAACTTTCTTACTGTTCAAAAGTTATTGCCAAATATTAAATTTCCGTAAGTAAAAAATACACAAATATGTAATTATGTATGGGAATGTTCCGCCGATATACCACATATTCAGTCCTAAGTCAAATTTCCATTAGCGTATATCTTACATTACATAACACGCAACTACCATGTGGGAGATCACAGGTTCAACTCCTGCCTCCAGTCATCTTAAAAGAATACATTTTCTTCCATTGTTGGCTCCCTTCGAATGTTGTCGACAGCAACTTCGCAGTATCAGTGTCAAGTCAATCGGCATGCCAGTAAGAGCTTCTCAAACAGTGACGTTCGTATTCGTCGATAAACAAGTAGGTATCGTTAGCTGTGAATCTAAAAATAGAAGGCGTGTTAATTCATAACTAGGCAAAAAGCTATCCCATACCTCATTCATGTGGTGTAAAGGGAAGTAAAGGTTTTTTAAGTTCTTAAGTGTATCTTACACAATATATAACTGAATGATGTGTTCCCACAGAAAAAGATAACTATATACTAACTATGTAAATGCTCCAGCGAGAAAGGTGTTTGAAGGCGAACCTGAAGGACGGCGCAGAGCAGGGAGACCCAAACTCCGTTGGAAGGACCAAGTGGTAGGCGATGTGCCATCATCTGGTAGGACTAACTGGAGAACACACGCAGAAGACCGAAGCGTGTGGAATTCTTTATTACTTCAGGCCTCAAATTTATGAACTACGTTTCGTAAATTGTAATTGGCCACTTAAGAAGAAGAAGAAGAAGAATATACTAACTATCTCTTTGGGCGTAAAAAACACTTTTGACATGCCTTCTCCGCCTATTGACCGCAAATGAAAATTTCGTTTGAAACTTCATGCCTTTAGCCATAAAAACCTCTTTTGACATGTCTTCTTCTCACATGGATCAAGAATATTTCCGAATACTATCTTTGTATTGAACTCGTATTACCATTCTATGAGATAATTCGGTCACCAACGTTTGGCTTTACAAAGTGATGATCTCACGTGCTGTATGGCATTTTACGCCGTCGTGTTGGAACCATTTCTCCTTCAAATAATGTGCAATGACATGATAAATAATAAAAATCAATTGATCGTCCACTGGTTTTAGTTCTTCTACCAGTTGGATATATGAATATAGGCCAAAATCTTTCCTCAGCATTTGCAGAGACCGAGTTGCTGAGAACGGCGTCGGTTCGATAAATTCGAGTCCCCTGTCACACTTACGTCTACAGCGTCGATGGCTTCTATTAGCTGCTCAGACGGATGAGTATATGCACCATAAACTTCACAAAGGGCAAACAGAACGCGCATTTTGAAAATAAATTTGCAAGATTTGTAAACGTTGCTCTTGTGTAGTCTTTACATGGTGATTTTTCAAAAAAAGTCTAAATGAAAGTCTATCACACTTCACACACCTCGCCTGAATGACGAATTGGTTGACCTAAAATGCCAACAAAAACGGTAAATGGGGTTTTGTTGGGGGCCAATTGTAAATTAAAAATCCACATGAATCAAAATCCTAGCTGATACTTTTTTTAAGATAAAAGGATTTTTCGTTTATTTACTCCGTTTTGCGTTTCTTTTAGAAGTGACGCCAACAAGAATTATGTCACTTAAACTCAATAAATTGCATAATTTTGCGTATTGGCTGAATTTATTTGAAAAATTGTGTTTTTTCATGAAAATTAGCGTCTCCTTTTTTAGATTTAAAATCAGGCAAAATCGAAAACTTGAGATACAATTTTTTGAAACCTTCTTTGTAAAGCTATCACCTCAACAAACAAATTAATTATTGCAGAAGGGAATCTATGGACTGGTTAAAAAGTAATGGCCTCTGAAAGTTGGCATAAAAAAATTAGGTGCTCCTTGGATTCAATGATGACCGCCTATGTGGGGATACTCAAATGAAAGATATTTTCTAGACGAATACAACGGTAAGGATCGTAAAAATTGAAAGCACTGGATTCGTCTCAAATATATTTTTCATTTGAGTACCCGCACGTAGAAGGCACCATAGGACCGAAGGGAACCCTTTTTTGCCCTCCCTAGGGCCCAAAGATTTTTAAAAAATACAGCATTGGATTCGTGTCGAAAATATATTTAATTTGAGTACCCGCACATAGGCGGTCATCATAGAATCCACAGAGCCCCCTTTTTGACCCCCGAGGCCGCCATGGTCCCCGGCTTTAATTTTGACTTCCCCTTTCGTTTGGGCTTTTTTTGTTTGGGCTTCCGGCCCATATTCTGCACTTCCGCTAAAGGCAAAGTATCAAAAACTTAATTTCTGTATGCCAACTTTCAGAAGCCATTACTTTTTAACCAGTCCATAGTTTTTCATCTGCAATACCTAATTTGTTTGTTGAGGTGGTCGCTAAACGCAGAAGTTTTCTCGAGTTTTCGATTTTTCCTGATTTTAAATCTAAAAAAGGAGACGCTAATTTTCATGAAAAAAACACAATTTTTCAAATGTATTCGGCCAGTACGACAAAATTATGCAATTTATTGAGTTTAAGTGACATAATTCTTGTTGGCCATTTGATTCCAATTAATTTGGTATCACATCTGGCCTTGTCTATAACACAAAAAAATTTTTAGAAAAAAATTTTTTAAAAAGAATTCGCTCCATAAAAAAATTTTTTAAATTTTTTTTCTTAATCAGAATCCCTCCTCTATCATAAAAAAATAGTGGTATCCAAAGACCAAAATGGCTGTAAACTTAACTTAACTTAATTTCCCTTTGCACCCCATGAATGAGGTATGGGATAGCTTCTCGCGTTGTTGTGAATTAACACGCTTTCTATTTTTAGATTCACAACTAACGACAACTACTTGTTTATCGACGAATGCGAACGTCATTGTTTGAGAAGCTCTAACTGGACACGCCGATTGACTCGACATTTAATACTGCGAAGTTGTTGTCAACAACATTCGAGGGGAGCCGACAATGAAAGAAACAATGTTTTTAAGATGACTGGAGCTAGGTTTGAACCTGCGATTTCCCGCATGGTAGTCGCGTGTTCTAACCACTATGCCACGACCGGACCCAAACTAGTGTAGATAATAAACAATTCTTTGAAAAACGTCCTATTATTTATTTTACATACTCACAAAATGTAAACTTCCTTTGGAGACCTACTGTATATCGTCGGTATCCCGCAAAATGTCTTAAGTTAACTTTTTGTGTTTTTGAATAATTGATGATTTACAGTTTATGACCGCTTTTGTTGTGATACAATAACTACAAAACTATGTATTTTAAATAGACATGGGTTTTATGTTAAAGCACATATGTACATGAAATTAACTTATTTCACAAAATGTAAACAATTTTTGTACGAGTTTCGAAAAACCCCTTCACCCCAATTTTTGTGGCATAAATCTAACCGTCTTGAGAAATAAACTCAAGTAAAAACAAATGTCCTACATACCGATTTGACCACAAAACTATTTTTATCATTTATATGTCTATAATTTAAATTTTTCTGTAAATTATTTGTCATCTTTAACTTCACTCTTTTTGACTTCCTGACTAAAGCATGCAACATAAACAATTATTGCATTTTTTTACCTGATAATTTAATATGTATTCCCATTTGTCAATTTTCATAATCATCAAGGAACATTAATTTAATTTGTAATACATGATTTAACCAAGTAATTAGTCTATTGTACAAATTAACTTTTAAAGTGCGATAAATCAATTAGGCACGTTCACTCGATTACACTGTTATTATTATGTTATTAAATCAAGTGATGACTACAGTTTTGGAGCTGTGTAATATATTGAGTGTCATTGTACTAATGGAACACTTGATTTGAAGTGCGGTATCAAAATTGAATTTAATGAATTTCAAATGAGGAATATCTTGTAATATATTACCTTAAGTTGAGAAATTGATTGAGAACTTTATTACAAATACATAGTTTGCATACATTTTGTACTTTTTGGTTACAATTAAATTTTAATTGTAAATTAATGTAATGCATAGTATATTGACTAAAAATCTTGTTGTTTCAACAACTCTTGAATGGATCATAAATATTTTGTGATAAAGGCAAAGTGTTAACATCTTAGCACTACTTGCAAATTGTGGTTAACATTGTGATACTTATATGTAATTGTGATAATGGTAATCACATCTAATTGCGGCTGCAATCAAGAAAATAAAACACATATTTCACTTTGCAAAAATACTACAAAAACGTGATAGATTGCAATGGCAGAATTGTAATTCTTTGATAGTGATAAAAGAAAGTAACTTCCCAATAAACATTGGTGTAAACCGGCTTATAAATAAATGTTTTCCAAAGATTTAAGTTAATTTTTCAAAATTAGTTTGCGAAAATTACGTTTTCCAAACCATCAGTAAATTAATTACAAACACTTTGTAAAACATTTGTAAAAAAAGAAAAATACAATTGCCCAATAAACATTGATGTAAGCTGGCTAATAGATATATGTTTTCCAAAGATTTTTGTTAATTTTTTCCAAATGAGTTTGTAACACATTTTTAAAAAATTAAAAATACAATGCTTTTGTATGCTCTACTAAGCAGGCGACCCAGGCTAGTCAGAAAATATTTTTAATTTTTGTATTTTTTATTTACAAATTTCGTTTCGTCTTTGCATTTAGTATCGTTTGTTGCTTCTGAATAATTGACGTGTTTCGTGTAAAAGGTAAAATGCCTTATAAATATAAAAAAGTGTACCGAATAATGTGGTGAAATAATATTTAAATTAAAAAAAATGGTGGTCGATTTGTGAAGAACTGCTGGCGTAAAATACTAAAGGACGAATTCGTTGAAAAATGGGAACAGCAGAAAAAAAGTAGCTTTGGATACAGCGACCAAAAAAAGTAAGTAATTACAACACACATAATATCAAAATTATTTTTTAACTTTTGAATAGATCCTACAATAAAGCGTGGCTTGGATGAAGGCCATTTCGCTCAGCAATCCAAATCATTTTCCCAGATTGTCAAAAATAGACAAAAACAACGCGGATACGGAATAATACGACTTAATAAATTTTAATAATTATATGTATGTATATAATATTAATATATAAAACATTTAATTTTAATATATGAATTAATAATGTAAATATTTATAAAATAACAAAATAATATGTTAACTTAAATTTTTATTTAATTTTCAATTAATGAATGTTAATTAATATAATAAATTTTAATAAATATCAATTGAAATAATTTTTGTATTTACTTTGGAATATGAACGATGTTTGGAAAATCTTTATCGCAAACATTGTAACTTGTTAAGTTCCAATTATTGGATAAGCGAAAAGGGTCCCTTATTGTACAATTGTATTCATGTTTGGATAATATTTGGAAATAAACATAATAATGCAATGCATAATCAATAAGTTGGTAAGCTTGTGGTGAATTTATGTATTCATTTATATCTAATTTGGAAATAAATGGAAACATAAATTTACTACAAACTTTCCAACATCTTTATTATGTATTGCATTATCATTTTATTTCCAAATATTTTCCAAACATGAATACAATTGTACAATAAGGGACCCTTTTCGCATATCCAATAATTGGAACTTAACAAGTTACAATGTTTCCGATAAATATTTTCCAAACATCAGGTTTACTAATGTAAGCTTATAGTAAGTTTATAGCAAGTTTATAATGTTTATTGGGTTAAAATTAAACTTATCAATATCTGACTGAAATCAATATCAGTGCCCAAACACATAAACAAAATTTTTTTTGTAATTTTTGTTATTACAGTGAAACTTCGATATTACGAACATCGTTATAACGAAAAACTCAATATAACGAATTTTTAGCTGAGACCCTTGAAAAAACCTTTTTACTGCAAAGTTTTTCATACAAAAATGCTATAGCTATAACGAAAAAATTCTGATCTATAAAGCCTCTATATAGCGAAGTATTTTTTCAAAAGCCTCTATACAACGAAATTATAATTGAGTAATACATACATATAACATTTTAAGTGTGTAAGTCATTATCAAAAGCTTCTACATAACGAAGTCTTGAACTATAGCCTCCATACAACGAAGTCAGAATAAAGCATAAAGCAAAATTAAATTTTAAGCAAAACGGGGAATTTCCTTTTAAAACCAACGAAATGTAAATGTCTTTGCAGGTTAATATGTAAAGCGCCACAAATTACATAGTCAGTTCTGTTTTGGTTCTTTGTCAAAATGAGTGTATTAAAGCGTAAATCAATTTCTATACGAGAAAAAATTTCTATAATTGATGCTGTTGATCGTGGTGACAAATCTAAGCAAGAAATTGCTAAACAATTTAATATACCGCCGAGTACTCTTTCTACAATTTTAAAAAATCGGGAGATTATTTGCAACACTACACCTTTAAAGTTAGGGACCGGCCGTGGCATAGTGGTTAGAACACGCGACTACCATGCGGGAGATCGCAGGTTCAAACCTCGCTCCAGTCATCTTAAAAAAAAGAAAAAAAAGAAATACATTTTTCTTTCATTGTCGGCTCCCCTCAAATGTTGTTGACAGCAACTTCGCAGTATTAAGCGTCGATTCAATCGGCGTGTCTAGTAAGAGCTTATCAAAACAGTGACGTTCGCATTCGTCGATAAACAAGTAGGTGCCGTTAGTTGTGAATCTAAAAATAGAAAGCGTGTTAATTCACAACAACGCGAGAAGCTATCCCATACCTCATTCATGGGGTGCAAAGGGAAATTAAGTTTTTTAAGTTAAACCTTTAAAGTGCAAAAGATTACGCCTTGCAGAATATGAAGACATTGAGCAATGTTTATCTAAATGGTTTACTCAATGTCGAAATCAAAACATTCCTTTAGGAGGACCAGTGGTAAAAACCAAAGCTGAACAGTTTGCAGCACGTCTGGGACACAACGATTTTAAAGCTAGTAACAGTTGGCTTGATAATTTTAAAAAGCGCCATGATATCGGATTTCGAAAAGTGAGTGGAGAAAGTGCCAGTGTAAGTGATGATGTTTGTTCTGAATGGAAAGCATTGTTACCAAGTTTGTTGGCAGAATATGAGCCGCACAATATTTTTAATGCAGACGAACAAAATTGTTCATAATCGGAAAATCGACTAACCCAAGATGTTTTAAAAACATAAAAAGCTTACCAGTGGACTACACTGCGAACAAAAAAGCTTGGATGACCAGCGATTTATGGCTTGATTACTTACAAAAATTTGACAACGATATGACTAAAGCCAATCGTAAAGTTTTACTGTTTGTGGATAACTGCACAGCACATAAAAATGCTCCGTCACTTAAATCCATCAAATTACAATTTTTACCGCCAAACGCAACATCGAAACTACAACCTCTAGATCTGGGAATAATCAAAAATTTCAAACACTTTTATCGCAAAGAGGTAGTCAAAATTTTAATCAACGATCTTGAAGAGGGGCGTAAAAGCTCTATAAACGTTTTACAAGGAATAAGAATGGCACACAAGGCATGGAAAAGTGTCGAAAAATTAACAATTGCTAACTGTTTTGCAACTTGTGACTTTGTCGAGCGCCCAAATATTTTGATTACAGAAAATGTTTGCCTCCAAGACAGCGAAGAATGGCTTATTCTAAAAATCCATTTTAATTTAACAGAACGGTTTGATGATTTTGTGAATTTCGATTACAACATTACTTTTACCGGGTCCCTTACCGATGACGACATTATTATTAGTGTAACGAAACCACAAGATAATGGTGAGCAGGAGGATGAAGATGATGAAACTGAAGAAATCGAAAATGTTGTAACCGCTAGAGAGGCTAAAATAATTGTCGGAAAACTGCAAACATTTTTTGAGGCACAGGATTCTACACCGCAAAATACATTCGACAGCTTATTTTACTAAAATGTAATAAAATAAAAAAATAATAAAAACTTAATTTTTTATTTACCTCTTAAATAGTTAATTTTTATTATTATACTAGTATTTTCGTGTAAAATAGAATTCGGACAAAAAAAAACTATAGTTATAACGAATTTCTTTTGTATTTCTTTAAATTTCGTTATACCAAGGTTTCACAATGCATATGTATAACGAATCAATAGCTATAACGAAGTATTTTTCGGTCCCCTCTAGATCCGTTATATCGAAGTTTAACTGTATGCTGTCTTTGATCTTAATGCGATATTATCGCCTTAACTATATATTGCTTTAATGTTTGGTCTTGCCTATCTAGATTCTATACGTTCTATACAACATCAAGAACACCATTAGAGTTTTAATCTAAAACGACAACTAAATAAACAAAAATCGAAAGGATGTCTAAATTTAATTGACATTCAGTGTCATGCATCAAAATTTACAACCAATACAGGAATTTCTGTCAGGTAAAACGACTGATAAATATCTTTACCCTATGTATGACATTGTATAAGTTTTGGGTTATTGAAATTAACAGATTTTTAATGGAAATTACTGATGTTTTATTATTTGCCTGCTTGTGGATCGTTTTCTAATATTATAGGATATCTAAACTGACGAAATTAAAATATACTCCAGTTGTCCGTTTGAAAGTTATGGAAAATTTATTTATTTCCCATAAAAGGTAATTTTGTACGGGACGTATGAGAAGAGGTCGCCCGATATAGTCCATATCCTCTTCTGACTAAAATTTCAATAAGCCTACATTAGGGTGGCAGCGAAAACTCAACTTTGGATTTCGAGCGGAATATTGTGTCAGTTATTATAAAACGGCTATGGTCAAAATTTGAGCAAAATCGAAAACTTTAAGCCGTGCCCCAATCTAGATATATGAAAATGCGTTTATCTTCATTTGTTCGCATTTATTAGTACCGTGTCGAACTGAAACCGGCTTGACAGATCTTTTGAAATTCTCATAGAATGTTGCTGAGATGTCGCGCAGTGGTCGATTTGGGTCGAAAAGGCGCGCATGGGGTATTGTTGGCCCCCAAAAAGCTTTGGAGGCACATTAACTTATCAAAACCCAAGAAAAAAAGGATTCTTGACCAAGATTGGACGTAAATACGGAGGCATTATGTAATAATGCTTATGGCCAATTCCACGGCAAAAATGTCTATTCAGATTAAGGTTCGGAGAATTTTTTATGTACTTTTTCGTGTATTTGGCGAACTTTGAGGCAAAATTTTATAGTAAAAATAGGTTCGAAATTATCTAGGGAAGCAACATCCAGTTTTTTTTTTCCAGTTTTGAGGAAATAAATCAATAAGGTCAATTTGAACAATCAGAAAATGTTACGGGAAATTCCATAAAAATTTAAATATATTATTGGCATGATCCTGAATACTTATGTAATGGTATTTTTTGATTGAATATCATCATATTTGCAAAGAATGTAAACCCCATGTTACTGGAATGGAAACGCAATCCTTTTGAAAAGCGCCTGAATCGAAAGAAACTAGCTGTTTTCTTTGTGAAACATTATTTTACTTCCGATATTAAGAATATTCATATCTACACTATGTTGCGAAATTCTAAATCATTTGAGGAATTTCTGTATAGTTATCCAAGGTTGGGGTAAGAGAAATCTCTCTCAAAAATATTCTCAGAATTCATCCTCAACAACATCCATATTTTCCTCATTCCCATCTCCAACCTCATGTGTTGCCTGTTTGACTAAATTCTGTAGCTCATCAGGTAGAACATGGTTCGTAGATTTCGTGTCTGTCGCTCTCAAACTACAAATGTATTGATCGGAACTGATAAGGAATCGCTGCCATATATCTTCCAAATTTTGTTTTCTAGACACTTGCCTCGCGTAGTTCGTCCGAAAATTCTTAAAATCTTTGTTTCTGTGCTCAAGAGCTTCTTTCGTTATTACAGCAACCCGCTGTGTGTGGTATGTGTTACCCTGTGTTCAGCCCGGAATTTCGGGTTGCAAAATAAATAACGACCCTCCAAACAGTGAAATTATCTCGAAGATCGAAAGTGATCAGTGACGTATTGCATTTCACCCTTTTCGGGTAAGTGTGGTTCACCGAATTTATGCCGGAAAAAGCTTCCCTAAAACTTCGACCGCAATTTATGGGTTAATATTTAGCTATAAAAAAAAACCGATCGATACACTAACGTAAATCAATATAATATACTGTAAGATCGACTAACAAAAACAAATACACATAAAAAAACATAATTTCCCTTTGTTTCTCCAATTGCCCCATGAATGAGGTATGGGATAGCTTCTCGTCTTGTTGTGAATTAACACGCTTTCAATTTTTAGATTCACAACTAACGGCACCTACTTGTTTATCGACGAATGCGAACGTCACTGTTTGAGAAGCTCTTACTAGACACGCCGATTGATTTGACACTTAATAATGCGAAGTTGCTGTCAACAACATTCGAGGGGGGCCAACAATGAAAGAACAATTTTTTAAGATGACTGGAGCAAGGTTTGAACCCCCGATCTCCCGCATGGTAGTCGCGTGTTCTAATCACTACGCCATGGCGGGTCCCATATTTAGCTATGGGGGTGCACAAATTAAGTTTTGGACTACCTTAGACTATCAAGGAAAGGTAGGCACAGTTAGAAAAAGGTTTCTGGGATTTTCAAAAATGACACTCATGCGCGCATTTTTGAATTAAGTCGACCACAGTTTGTCGGTGGTGATAATAGGGTACTTTTAGTGGGTGTGATCCCGCCCATTTAACACTATTTTTGAAACCGCAATATCTGTGGGACTGTTTTTCCAATTGCCTTGAAAATTTGTGTGGATGCATTTGGCAGCAAAATTCGTGATACAACAAAAAATAGGCGGGATCGGATCGGAGGGCGTTGTAAAAAGGTTTTAAGGTCTGTACCTCATGAAAAATAAGAGGTATGAAGGTGATATTTGGTACGTGCTGTAAGGACACTATGAATTACAGCCAGGGCCCTGTGCCATACCCTATTTAAAAGAACCCGTTATAACAGCAATAATAACACTGTGCAACAATCAAAATCGGAATGGGATGAAACCAAATGCAAATGAAAGTTTACGTCATACAAAACAAAAACCTCAAGGGATTTTTTTAGTTTAGTGCGAAATTTTTTTTACACCCATTTGAAGTTGGGGTTTTTGCAACGCTGGCTAACAAGAAAAATTCATTATAAATGTCACAAAATAATGCTATTTATCCCGGAAAGTTGTGGTATCTTACAGTTTTTGGGATCGAGGAATCTATTTTTGACATTTATTTTTATTTTTAAGCGCCGCCAGAGGGCGTTTTTGTACATTTTTTTGGTTTAGATCGAATTTTTTGTCTTTCCACACGATTACAACCGTAGATTAAGAGCTATCGAGCTGAAATTTGGTATGCGAGCTTCTATCCACCAAGCGGAGATTGGGTTCTAAGATGGTCATTATCGAACGAAACCTACTCCCACCTCCCATACAAATTGTACCTTTTTTGGGTTCTGTCCCTACGATCACAGTCGTTAATTAAGAGCTATCGAGCTGATATTTGGTATGCTAACTTCTCCGTTTGGTGGATATAAGCTTGTATACCAAATTTTAGCTCGATAGCTCTTAATCTACGGCTGTAATCGTGTGGAAAGACAAAAAATTCGATCTAAACCAAAAAAATTCACGAAAGCGCCCTCTGGCGGCGCCTACAAATAAAAATAAATGTCAAAAATGGATTCCTTGACCGCAAAAACAGTAAGATACCACAACTTTCTGGGATAAAAAAATATATGAGCATTATTATATTGATTTTTTCTTGTTAGCCAGCGTTCAAAAATCCCTAACTTCAAATGCGTGTAAAAAAAAATCTCGCACTAAACTTAAAAAATCCTTTGAGGGTTTTGTAATACATAATGTCAACTTTCATTTCCTTTTGGTTTCATCCCATTCCGATTCCAAAAGTTCAATTTTGTGTCACAGTGTAATTGTTTGATCGTTCTGAATTTTCACAGTATACGGAAGGGGTGTGGCTAGGCTTAGAGATTTGTTCTCCAAAACTTTATTCTGCTTTAGCTTTACTAAATGCGGAATTTGGGCACGATTGTTTTGGGTGTATTGATATTATTTCTTGATTTCTAAAGTGCGCGGAATGGTACATTTGTATGGGAGGTACCAGAAGGGGCAGGGCTAGACTTCCAGATTTTTTTCTCCAAAACTTTGTCCTGCTATAGCTTTACTAAATACAGAATTTGGACACGATCGTGTTGGGTGTATCAAATTTCCGTCATTTATTTTTTACATAAAGTGGCACAATATTCCGGTCGGGCGTTTTTAAATTTCCGCCAAAAAAAAATTGCTGAATACAAATTGTGGGGGTGAATTCACTCATTTGTATGGAAGGTACCAGAAGGGGCTCGGTAAACATTTCGGTTTTCTGAGGAATTGTCTACTATTGCAGGGTAAATAAACTGACCATATTTAAATATTTTTAGTTGCCCGTTTCAAAGTTGTGGCAGAAATATTAGTTTTTCAAAAATAGGTAATTTTGTATGGAAGGTATCAGAAGGGGTGCTGCGAATGTTTCGGCATTTGAGAAATTGTCTTCTATCATAAGATAATTAAACTGACCAAATTTTAACATCTTCTAGTTGTCCGTTTGGAAGTTGTGGGAGAAATGATAATTTTTTACAAGTGGTTCATTTTGTATTGGATGTAAAGAAGTCGGTCCGTTTCACTACTGAGTCAAATTTTCATTAGTGTAGACCTAACGCAAAATATGACTGAATTCAGTGTTTAGTACTTACAAAAAAAGACAAATATGTAAAATTATGAGAATTAAGTTATTTCTATGGTAGGAATCAGAAGGGGAACGGCAAATGTTTCGATTGTCTAAAGGTTTGTTTACTATTAGTGGTTAAAACACGCGACTACCATCCGTGGTTCGATTCTAGGCTCCAGTCATCTACATTTATCTTTCATTGCCGGCCCCCTCAATGTTGTCGACAGCAACTTCGCAGTTAAGTGTCGAATCAATCGGAATATCTAGTAAAAGCTTCTCATACAGTGACGTTCGCATGAGACGATAAACCAGTAGGTGCCATTAGTTGTGAATTTAAATAAAGAAAGCAAGTAATTCACAACAACGTGAGAAGCTATCCCAATTCATGGGGTGTAAAGGGAAATTACGTTTTTCTGGGTACCCATATTGCCACCCCTAACATGGGTACCTATGTTAGTATTTTACTAGTTTGCAGCAACATTAGTTACATATATAGTTTCAAAGTTTACAACGGACATATGTAGGAAGGACCAATGTTTGTGTTTTTTTGAAAATATATATATATTACCACAACAAATTTTCATCTCTCCACGATCAAGGCAATACTTTTAGAATAATCAAAAAATGTGAATATCTTTCATGTAAACTAATTTGCTTTCGACCTTTTCATATACATTGCAGCAATCTAATGATGAAGCTTCTCCTGGTTGCTGTGTTCTTCATGCTATGTGTCTCACAGTCACATCACTTGGAAACGGACGAAAACGATGTTAGCAATAGCCAACCAATCACGGAAGAACACGACAGAGTAACATCACACGGTCATCGATCGAAGCGGGGCATATGGGATATCTTTCAGAAAATGGTGATAACTAAAAATTTAGTTGTGGACGTAAGTAAAGACAATACAAAACTTAAAAAAATACATCAACACATAACAATAATAACGCATTATTACATAACCTGCCACGGACATCTATAACACAGTGCAGCAGTAAAAACTTGAACCAATTGAGACCGCCAAAATCTGAAGGCTTATGATGGTAGAAGGAAACCCCTAGCTGGGTTTTGTTGCTAATTATATAAATATAATTATAAGCTAAGGTTTTTTTTAATTCATTTTTGTAAATCACGTTCTGATTCTTAAGGCTATATCTCCTGAACTATTCGAAATTTTGATATCTCTCTTCGGCAAAGTTTTAGCTCTTAATCAGATCTAAAAATTTTACTTTCAGATAAAATCAAAAAATCAACAATACCACTCAAAACTGTAGAAAAATCGTAAAATGTCATCATAGATTTTTTTGTTTTTTTATTTATTTCTATTTTCTATATAACGAAAATCTAAGATTTTTTGACAGTTTCGCTGATTTGAGAAAGATGTTGTTGTTTTCTTGATTTTAGCTCAAGGTACAATTTTTAGATCTGATTAAGAGCTAAAAATTTGCTGAAGAGAGAAAAGCCATATTTGGAATAGTTCACGAGATAAAGACTACTATAATCCTCCTCTCAGTTGAAAACTTCAAAAATGAATTAAAAGAAAACCTTAGCTAATAATTAAAAACCCAGTTAGGGTTTTTCTTCTACTATCATAAGCTTTCAGATTTTGTGCGTTTCAATTGGTTCAATAGTTTGAAGATGGAAAATGTGCTACTGTGTAATCTTTTACCAATGTTATATTGTCGGAAATGTTGTACCTTATTCTAGCAATATACCGATACCCGAGATTCCCTGGCAGAAGTTTACAATTTGTTCAACGGTCAGTTTAGTGATCCAGCGCCTGCAAAACCGACAGGTCGGCCAGCCAGCACGGAAGCACCGGTATGTTGTAGTCTTATAATCTGTTAGAAGAAAAAAAGGGACTTGTAGCCAAATATTACAAATATAATATACAATTATTCCTTTAATTTAATACTCTCTATTATTACACAGAAAAGTAGCAGCGAAGATTCAACCGATAGTTCTGAAACTGTCAAGACAACCACTGAACGTTATCGTGTATCACGCTATGAACTTGGCGTAATATTTGGTCGTAATTTTAGAGGCCTACAGCGTTTAGCGAAACTAGAGTTTCAAGAAGCTTTAAATGTAAGTCAATTAAAATCTTAAAAAATATGTCAAAGATATATAATATTATTCGTTTTCTGTTTCCCTTCACAGGCTAGCCATTACAATTTGCGGGAGTACAAAGAGGAGGCGAATAAACAATTTGCCAATAGTTTGGCGACTGAAACGAAAAATAAAATAAAAGCTTTAACAAAGGGTTAATCTTTATACTAAGGTTAGAACTAAGTAAAACTTAAGTTGTATAGGTTGGTTATGGTTTCCGGTATTTATAAGACAAACAAATGTCTCAATTCGAATTGGGGTTATGTATTTTAGTATAAACATCAATTTGCAGACTTCAATTTGTTAAAATGGAAAAAAATCAAGTAAAATTGAAATGATTTTCGTATAGATTTAAATTAGATTTTAAAATATGTATAAATCATTGTAAATATATTAGTGTGTATAGATGTATGGTTATAAACTTATATTAACTATGTTATTTTAGTTGTTAAAATTTATTTTTTTACATCCTGCCAATAATTTTAATAGTTGCTGTGATAAGCTCTAGTTGTTGTTTTTTTTTATAATTTAAATATTTGTTTTATAAATAAAGTAGAGAATTGAGAATGTTTTATTTATGTCAGTAAGTTATAAACTTAAGTTCCCTTTACATCCTATGTTTGAGGTATGGGATAGCTTCTAGCGTTATTAAGAATCAAAAAGCTTCACATAACGTGACCTTCATTTTATAAACTATTCCGAACGTCAACTGTTTGGGAAGCTTTTACTAGATTCGACTACTGCGAAGTTGCAGTCGTCAACATTGAGGTAATCGCCGAGAAAAGAAATGTAGATGTCTGAGACAGGAATCGAATTCTAAACATCATCCCAAGTATCTTAAGACCAATTCGTTTCTGGACTTTTTAAGACTATTGAGCCATGTTCGTATGTATGGCTGTAGGTCGGCGGGCTGGTGGGCAGGATAACTGGAGTAAAACTTAACTGATCGTTATAAATATTTTGAAGTGTTAAAATTTTCCAAAATGATGTAGTGGGATTGTAAACGAGCAGAATATGTTATATCCACCCCTTCTGGTACCTTCCATACAAAATTATATATTTTGGAAAATTTATATATTTCTCCCATAATTTAAAATGGACAACTGGAGGAGGTTTAAATTAAGTCATCTTAAATATCTAATAACAGTAGATAAATCGACTGACAATGAAATATTTGTCACACCCGTTTTGTTTCCAACTAGTATCTCCTTTATAAATTGTTCAATTTCAATTTAATTTTTGAGCCATGCCCGTCTGTCTGTCCGGCTGGTGCGCACGATAACTTTCCAAAAGCGCTACCAATTGGCATGGGTTAATATTTCCCAAAACTACTTATGGTATTGCAAATGGGCTACGTGGCCACGCCCCTTCTGGTACCACCTTTACAAATGTACCACTCCGCCCACTTTAGAAATCGAGTATTAATACTTATATACTTGAAAATTTTATGTTTTACTGAGGTTGAGGGTATATGTAAGTCGGGTTTTCCTACTGAAACTTCCTTCCTCGTTCTTATCCCTCAATTCCCCAGTGTATTCCACACGAGATCATACTTACGTATTGAACACATAAAACGTTACAATAAATAAACACTCTTTTCAAATATTTAGTCTAGTATAAAAAGCTCCTTTTTTTCCTGCCTTTATTCGCCATCATTACAATATTGGACAACCACCTTGTGAATATGACAAGTAGAAGCCTCTATTCGATATATCAAAATCTTCGTTAGCATTCGTATTGACGTACAGCACAAATGGTTTTGTCGAACTCGTCGTTGCCACCAAGCCAAGGCCACAAAATCGATCGCTTGGTAGTGTCGCGCCATTCTGAGTAGGATTTGGTATGACAATAAAGTCGGTGGTACATTCCTGGCTTTGAACTACTTCCGTGCCCAACAACGATGGATCTACAGCGCCCACATCATTTGTCAGCGTAAAGGAATACGCATCGGAATCTACTTGCGACCAAGTGATGGAACATTTATTTGCTCCCATTCGTATACAAATGCCATAACGATGATTGGCTATCTGACGTGTTCCAGGAACACCGATCGAATTGAGCAATGAATTTGGTGCCGAAACATAATTGAAACTTTGTACTGTGCCACTATCCTCTAGGTAGTATTGTAGACAGCCCGAAGGGGCCTGCGTGGGTGATGCACATGCCAGCTGGGAGATTTGAAATTGCCAGTGACGATTGAAAGTGTAACCAGCCGACGTAGCTATTGATATTGTAATGGGGGACTGGCCATTGAAGTCAACGTAAACATGTTGTCCTGAATTTTCACCACATATGGCTGGCACTCTTGATGAACCACCGGTGATTTGCAGAGAATCAGTATTACAAAAGCCATCACCATTAGGAGGAGCCAATGACAATGATAAGAAGTCAATACGAAGTTGGCAAATGTTAGCATCACATGGCTGCACCACAATAGTACATCTACCACCACCGCCATATGTTCCCGGGTATCCAGAATTGTAGAAATAGGTGTTATTGTATTGAGTAGTAGCACCACAGGTCTTTTGATCTATAACATTGAAGGAAGATGAGTTATTAAGTATTAATATTATTGGAAGTTTCACTAATAACTTACAGATACAACAAACAGCTTGTGGCGTTACAGTGGAACAACTACCGGCGGAGACTCCACCGTTATCACTGCATTCACCTCTGACCATACATGTGCCTTGGAGGTTGTTTTTGCCGGTGCACACTTCATTGGGAAATCTTCCTATTGTATAGAAGGGAAACCCTAAAAACAAACAAAAAATGTTAAAAAAATTAATTAGTAAAGTTCAAAGTCATGGTTTGGTTATGCTGATACCGTTATGGCGTTTTTTTACTTAAAAAGATGTTGGCTGATCAGAGAGGGCCACTTATTGAGAAAAGTTATTTACAATATGTGAAAATAAAACATTTCACCTTTAATAAAATTAGAAGCAGTGGAAACCTGGAACAAAATATGAAAAACTTCTCAAGGAAGCACATTTTCATGACATTAAAAAATTGTTGATAATATTAAGTATTGCTTACACGCTATCCACCCGTATCTTCCCATATCCTCTCAAACAGAGAAGCGAAATAGCCTAATTAGAAAACATGTAGGAGTAAGCAAAGACACACACTACAAAATTAAAGCAAAAGAGATATTAAATTACAGGAAGGTGGATAGGAAATTAAATTGTACTGATTTGACAGTAGAAAGGGGATATGGGTATAAAGCGGTAGTTTTGAGGTCTTGTCTACTATTACGATGTAAATTAATTGACCAAATTGTAACAACCTACAGTTGCCCATTTGAATGTTAGGGGGGAGATGTTATTTTTCCAAAAATATTTAATTTTGTATGTGAAGATGCCCAAGGGGGTCGGCAGATATAGTCGGCGTTCATTCCTGAATAATATGATTGAATTGTGTGCGCTTTAAAAAAAAAAACATAAATGTAAAACCAGGAGGGTGAATTCGGTCATTTGTATCTGGGGTATCAGATCAGAAGTTGTGTTAGACCCCAAGAATCTTGGGGTAACTCGGGTAAACCCTTACTGATCCTTTTGAAAATTTAATAGTATTAATATTTTTCAAAATGAAGTAACGGGATTGTAAATGGATAGAAAAGCCCCGCCCCTTTTGGTACAAAATAACATATTTTTGAATAACATAGTGAGACAAAATAAAGTGAAGTCAATACACCTGGGACGTGGTACAATTTTACACCCCCAAAATTTTGAGTTACAGGTAAAAAACGGCGTCGTATGAATTATGAGCTGTACGAGCTGTACAGTGACATTGACGTGGTCAGACGCATTAAGGTGCAGCGGTTGCGTTGGCCAGGTCATGTTGTACGCATGGACGAAAATGCTCCAGCTCGAAAAGTCTTTGACAATGAACTCAATAAACGGCGCAGAAGAGGGCGACCAAAACTCCATTGGAAAGACCATGTTACTGAGAACCTTAAAGAACTTGGTGTGACGATCTGGAGAAGAAGCGCAGAAGATCGAGGCGCTTATAATATTTTTCTATCGACAGGGGTTGCAAAGAAGTACCAGCTAAGTAAGGGTATATATGAAAAACTGACAATGTCCATTCTTTTGTGAAATAGAAATGACATTTGCAAAAGTGTTCCAAAAGTCATAGTCTATGCTATCTAAAAAATCCCATGACTATTTATAACAGTTTTGTAGTTATTGTATCAAAACATAGAGCCTATTCTTTAAATCATCCATAACTAAAAAAAAGTGTTCCAAAAGAAAATTCTATGCCCTGTAAAAGAAATTAATTAATATTTCAAGTAGTTTTGTAGTTATTGTATAAAAATAGAAGCGCCCATAAATCGTCAATAATTCAAAATAAAAAAATGGACATGGTCAGTTTTTCCTATATACTGACGATACATTATCCCGAATTCAGCGATTTTTGCAATTCAGATTCGCGTGAGGCGGAAAATTTGAAGTTTGCCATCGTAGCTTATTTTGTCCAAAAAAAAGTTTCGAATTTATTCGTAAATGGTGTCAAAAGTTGCGCAATGTGAAGAGTAATTATGGTCCACCATCACGATGGTTGACGATGGAATATGACCTCCATTTTTTTCGATTAATTTGCTCTAAGTACACGTCGTTTGAGACCACAAGTGGACACCCTAAAGTACATAGCAAACTCTTTTTTTGGGCAAAAATGGAATCCTTAACATCTATATATATAAAAGGCTTGGGTGACTGACTGTTCACTCCCCAGTCCCAAAGCTAAAATTTATGGAAATTCGGACTGCAAGTGGATAAAATAAATAAGAATGAATTTTTTAAAAAAAAATTTTATTTTCGCCAAATAAATGCATCGATTGTAATTATATTTTCTTTGTGTGATACTGTCCATAGGACCTCTATCATAGGCGTGGCACCGCCCTCACAAACCGAAATTTCAATCGGACATATCTCAAGAGCCATTAGAAGTATGAGGATGAGATTTTCTAAATATGTTACTGATACAAAGAGGATTACTTCTCACTACGCCTTATCTGGGCGAAATAAATGGACCGATTGGAATGAAATGTTCACTGTGTAGCACTAACTGTAATGCTTCTAGCATAGGCTACATGAAAACATAATTGGACAAAGGGGCGTGGCAACTCCCATTCAAACCAAAATTTGAATCGGTCATATTTCACGAATAATTAGAGGTATGAAGATGAGATTTGCTACATATGAAAATGGTACATGAGGTATTACGTCTCGCTGGGAAATGACGGTGCCACGCCCCTTTTGGAAAAATTGTTATATCGGCCATATTAATGGAACGATTGTCATAACATTTCCATAATCTGGGTATATATTTAAAATTCCTTCTGCCTGTAGATAGGATGATGAAATTTTGGTTGGATATTTCCCTTTTCGAATAAACGTCAGCTAAGAATGAATTTTTTGATATTTCGACTTTTAAGGTTAAAAATTACCCGACCAATCGGATAGTGCTATAATCGATGAAATTGATATCCGATATTTTTTGGTAACAAAGAGAAAAATTTTTACTATCACCGGGACCAAACGGCTAATAATATAATCATAATAATTTTTATGGGCTTTGAATTAGAACAAATCAAGAACGGTTTAAGGAATTCTTACGTTTTAGGTGTAAAATTGGACGAAATGGGGTTAAATTTGTACTAAACGGCTAAAGGTATAGTCGCAAACATTGAAGAGAATATATAAGTTGTGCGATGTAAAGTAACATAATTTTTCGAAATTCATTCTTTAGATGCAAAAACAACGAAAAATGGATAAAACTTGTACTATCGCCCAAACCAAATGTCTAAAGGTAGAGTTTCGGGGGTTTTTAGAAATTCGAATATTTAGGGGTTAAACGGCCGAAAAGGGATAAAACTGGTACCATCAACCAGACCAAGCGGCTAAAGCTATAATCGTATATGGACATGCTTCCTATAGAATTGGAGGGAGTACCAGCCCATCCGAATGTCTCTTTCGAAATTCGTTCTTTTAGGGATAATAAGGAACTAAAGCGGTACAATCACTCAGACCAATGGGATAAAGCAACAATCAAATAAATAGTGTGTTCGTTCGTCTTATGAAGCGTTTGCATTTTACCTCTATTGCTTAAATTCATTCGAAGATTCATTGTAAATGCGGGTGAAGCAACGCGAGCCGGGAAAGCTAGTTTATGTATATAAAGCTTTTAAATAGGCAAGACTAACATTGAATACAATTGTTATACCCTTCACCATGCACATGAAAGGAGTGAAGGGTATATTCATTTTGTTCTTCCATTTGTAACGCCCATAAGGAGGCGTGGTAGGTATGATAATATATATATATAAATGATCAGCATCGAAATCTGACGGTCGATTTAAAGGTGACCGTCTGTCCCCGCGATTACAGCCGCCGTTTAAGAGATATCGAGCTGAAATTTGGAATGCGAGCTTCAATCCTTAAAGCGGAAGTTAAGTTCTAAGATGAGCCTTATCGGTCAAAAACTACTCCCACCTCCCATACAAACTCCACCTTTTTGGGGTCTGTCCCTGCGATTACAGCCGTAGTTTAAGGGCAATCAAGCTGAAATTTTGTATGTGAGCTAAGCGGAGGTTGAGTAGTAAGATGAGACCGATCGGTAAGAAACTACTCCCACCTCCCATACAAAATCTCTCTTTTTGGGGGTGTCCGTATGTCAGTCCCCGCGATTACAGCAGTAATTAAAGAGCAATCAAGCTTAAATATTGTACGCAAGATTTGCTGCCCTAAATGGATGTTGAGTTCTAAGATGAGCCCGATCGGTCAAAAACTACTCCCACCTCCCATACAAACTCCCCCTTGTTGAGGTATCCCTACGATTACAGTTGTAGTTTAAGGGCAATCAAGCTGAAATTTTGTATCCAAGATTCCTTACACCAAGTCGTTAGAACACGCGACTACCATGCGGGAGACTACCACGGCCGATCTCAACACAACTGCACACTTAACTAAAATTTTGTCTATTTGTCACTTGCACCCCTTTGCTTCTTAGTTCTTAAATTCCAATTAGAGATACCCAATGTGCACAAATGCGGACGCGGATCCGAAACTGATCAGTATCGGATCCGACATAACGGAATCCGCGCAGTCGGATCCGAAACTGATCAGTTCCGGATCCGACAAAACGGAATCCGCGCAGTCGGATCCGAAACTGATCAGTTCCGGATCCGACAAAACGGAATCCGCGCAGTCGGATCCGAAACTGATCAGATCCGGATCCGACAAAACGGAATCCGCGCAGTCGGATCCGAAACTGATCAGTTCCGGATCCGACAAAACGGAATCCGCTCAGTCGGATCCGAAACTGATCAGTTCCGGATCCGACAAAACTGAATCTGTGAAATCATAATTATAGTAAAAATTCTCAAACTTGGTTGAAAATGCATTCATATCATTTTTTTTTATTGTAGGAAGTATTATATAATTGTAATTGAATTGTATAATATAAACATATATAACATAATATTAGTTTAGTTTATTGAATTAGGGGCAAAAAATACAGTGTTTTCCTATTTTAATTTTAAAAATCTTGGTTATGTTAGTAAGCACATTCTGCTGCAACTCGCCTTCAATTCGCATAGAACTATTTGTCATAATATTAATGTTACTGTCATTAGTAAACAACCTACGTGCATCTTTTGGGTAACCAAAACCCACATGTTTTCCTGAAATTTTTTTAATTGTGTCAATTTTGAACACTTTTTCATTACATGATTTCCGTTTTTGTGCGCCATGCGGATCAGTATCGGATCCGATCCTGATCCGATTCTACGGACATTTTATCCGAATTTGGATTCCGGATCGGATCCGGTCCGGATCCGATTTCGTTTGAAATTCCTTTTTTAAATCGGATCCGTTTTTTATCCGCATTTGAGTCCGATCCGGATCCGGATCGGAATCCGTTTCGGATCCGGATCGGAAATCAGTTTCGGATCCGGATCGGACTCAAATGCGGATAAAAAACGGATCCGATTTAAAAAAGGAATTTCAAACGAAATCGGATCCGGATCGGATCCGATCCGGAATCCGATTCGGATAAAATGTCCGTAGAATCGGATCAGGATCGGATCCGATACTGATCCGCATGGCACACTGGGTATGTACTTAAATCCTCTAAAGCTTGCCAATCCCCACAGTGTACATATGTTACTGCACTAACAAACTCTTCCTACTCATCCCTAACATAAACCCACACTTATCAATTTAACAACAACAAAAATTGAGAGGATGAGCGAGAGAGAAAGCGTGAGAATAAGAGGATCCGCTATTCAACAATAACCCATGCAATTAGTAATGTTCCATTCCAATATGTATCGTGTTGGTTTCACTTGTAACTGTCGTTGTTTACTGTGTTTGCCTATTCCCTTCAGTCTAATAAAAACTTTAGGGCAAGGTGCGCGTAAATTTGGCAATAGATCCATAAATTAAATAATTCGTCCGTATAAAGATTAAGTAAAAAAATGAATTGTGCATTGAAGTGAAAAGTTCCTTCTTGTTTACTAGTTAATTACCACAAACATACGTACATAGTTACAATCGTCATGTAAAGCTTGTTTATGTCGATTCTCGCGAGTTGTAAATATCGGCCGGTTCGTAGTTCTTTTTAACGTCACACATTCACATGTTTTCTCCGCGCGATTTACATTTAAAGGTAAACAAGAATAGGAAATGGAAAGACACTAAATTTGCCAGATATGAAGAACGTTAATGTGTTAAAGTTTTTTGTTTAATTCATTCTTCGTCACCACGAGGTAAGCGAGAGTTATTGAAAATTTATATACCCTTTACGCTCGAACAGAGTGAAGGGTATATAAATTTTGTTCTTCCATTTGTAACGCTCATAAAGAGGCGTGTTAGGTATGACAATATCTTCTTATATATAAAAATGAATTGCTGTGCAGTTGTCTCGCTAAAACTCAAAAACGGCTGGACCGATTTTCAAAATTTTTTTTTGTTTTGTTCGCTGTAGCTTCCGGATGGTTTAAAAGGTTTTATTTTTTCAAATAGTGGGCGGCGCCACGCCCCTTTTTTCAAATATCTCTCTAACGGCCTTTCTAATAGACCGATTGATACAAAAATTTTACCATGAGGTACTGTTGACCTGTAGATAGTTCCTGACTACACTTGGTTGCAATTGGATAAAGGGGCGTGGCACCGCCCATACAACTTGAAAATTAAAAAGGCTATATTTCATGAACTATCAGAGGTAGGAAGTAGAGATTTGTTAAATATGTTGTTTGAGCAATATTAATTACAGCCAGGATGGAAGTGGGCGGTGCCACGCCCCCTTTTCAAAAATCGCTCTAACGGCTTTTCTAATGGATCGATTGATACAAAATTGTTACCATGAGATACTGTTGACCTGTAGATAGTCTCAGGCTATATTTGGTTGTGATTGGATAAAGGGGCGTGGCACCGCCCATACAACTTGAAAATCGATAGGGCTATATCTTATGAACTATCAGAGGTATGAAGATGAGATTTGGTATATATGTTGTTGGAGCAGTATTAATTACATCCAGGGAGGAAGTGGGCGGTGCCACACCCTCTTTTCAAAAATCGCTCTAACGGCTTTTCTAATAGATCGATTGATTCGAAAAATTTACCAAGTGGTACTGTTGACCTGTTGATAGTCCCAGGCTATATATTTGGTTGTGATTGGATAAAGGGGCGTGGCACCGCCCATTCAACTTGAAAATTAAAAGGGCTATATCTCATGAACTATCAGAGGTATGAAGATGAGATTTGTTACATATGTTGTTGTTGCAGTATGAATTACAGTAAGGGTGGAAATGGGCTGTTCCACACCCTTTTTAAAACAAACGGTTAAAACTGTCAAAATTCCACAGTATATTGCTGTTCGCCTAGAGATATGAACAGTAATTTTAAGAAAATTTCACCAAAAAACTTTGTGTCTAAAATCAATTCCTAGCTCGCGTTGGAAAGCATGAAGATTTCAAATAAAGATTTTTTTTTTGTTTTTAAATGAGCACAAACCGAAAGCTTCAAAAATATATTTTTTGAGACCTTCAGCGTAAAACTGACTTCCCAACAAACTAAATGAGGTATTACAGAAGCAAATCTATGTATTGGTTAAAAAGTTATGGCCTCTGAGAGTTGGCATACAGAAATAATCATTTTTCAGAATATAGGGCGGGATCCCAATAAAAAAATCAAAAATATACTATTATTTTCGTCTTGGTCTCCAAACATTGGAATGGTAGGTAAAAATTAGAGCCGGGGCCCATAGGTCTGAAGTAACTGAATAATTGTTCATTGCTAAAAAAAATATCTCTACCTGAAATCTTTATGCTTCTCAGCGCGAACTATGAGTTGATTTTAGATATATAGTTTCTTAGTGAAATTTTCTAAGAATTCTTCGTACATTCCAATACTGATATACGATTAACACGTTTTTTCGAACTAAATAAGTTAAAAGTGCCGAGGCGCTGCCCACGCACTTCAATAGTTAACTTTTTAACTGTATCAAATAATGGTCCGTACCCCAGGCAGTTGAGGATGCGCAGACTAAAATAGTCATACTTTACAGGTATGTATTTTTCAATTACTTTTCAGGAGAGCGAATCGGTAATAAATCATATTGATAGAAAAATTAAGCAATATTCATTGTAGTTGTACTACAATGGTTAAATTTTTATAGTATATCAAAGGTAACATTAGCAAACAATTGTAAATAACCTATGCATGGGGTATTTTTCTTGACATATAGAACTTCTGATAGGTATAAGTGTAAATCTAGCTGTCATACTAAAGAAGTGTGATAGACTATCATTCAGTATACTTTGGAAAATCTTCATGTAAAGACTACACAAGAACAACGTTTACAAATCTGCAAATGTATTTTCAAAATGCGCTTCTATTTTCGAAACTTATGGAGCCCTTTGTGAAGTTTAAAGTGCATATACTCATCTTATAAGCCATCGACGCTGTAGACGTTAGTGTGACAGGGGACTCGAATTTAACGAACCGACGTATTTCTTAGCAACTCGGTCTCTGCAAGTGTTGAGGAAAGATCTTGGCCCACATTCATATAAAATCCAACTGGTAGAAGAACTAGAGTCAGTGGACGATCAATTGATTTTTTTTATTTATCATGTCTTTGCACATTACTAGAAGCAAAAATTGTTCCAACACGACGGTATAACATGCCATACAGCGCGTCAGACCATCACTTTGTGAAGCCAAACGTTGGTGACCGAATTATCTCAAAAATGGTAACACGAGTTCAATACAAAAATAGTATTCCGGATTATTCTTGATCCGTGTGAGAGGAAGACATGACAAAAAAAGTTTTTATGGCTAATGGCATGAAGCTGGTTTTTCGCCCTACATACAGAAAAAACTTAATCTGAGTCGATTTAAATACGTCCTTCTGTTTGACAGTCCCCGCGATTACATCCGTAGTTTAAGAGATGTCGTGCTGAAATTTGGAATGCAGGCTTATATCCTAAAAGCGTAGGTTAAGTTCTAAGATGAATCTGATCGGGAAAAACTACAACTACCCCCATACAAACTCCCCCTTTTTGCATTCTGCAGTTTAAATATACAAAAACTACATCCATATCTTCTATATATCCCCGCGATTACAGCCGTAGTTTAAAAAATGTAGAGCTGAAATTTGGCATATATGCTTCCATCCTCTAAGCAGAGGTTAATTTCTGAGATGAACAATATCGGACAAATACTACTCCCATCTCCCATACACACTCCCCCTTCTTAGGATGTCCGCCTGTCTCTCTCAGCGATCATAGCTTTAATTTATAAGCTATTGAGCAGGGACCGGCCGTGGCATAGTGGTTAGAACACTCGACTACCATGCAGGAGATAACAGGTTCAACTCTTGGCTGCAGTCATGCAACTTCGCAGTATTAGTGTCCAGTCAATCGGCATGTCTAGTAAGAGCTTTTCAAACAGTGACGTTCACAATCTTCGATAAACAAGTAGGTTAGTTGTGAATCTAAAAATAGAAAGCGTGTTAATTCACAACAACGCGAGAAGCTACCCCATACCTCATTCATGGGGTGCAAAGGGAAATTAAGTTTTTTTTTTTAAGTTTTAAGAGCAGAAATTTGGTATACAAGCTTTTATCCTTTAAGCGGATGTTAAGATCTAAGATGAACATCATCGGACAACAACTACATCTCGATTTCATCAAAGGCCCCTTTTTGGGGGTGTTCATCATCTGACTCCTCGAGTGCCGTAGTTTAAGATCTATCGAGCTTAAATTTGTATTCTAACTTCCATCTTTAAAACGGAGTTAAGGTTCCAAGATAAGCATACAAACTTTAAACTCCCCTTTTATTAAAATATTGCTATGGTGCAAAAAACTTGTTTTATCACAATTTTTACAAATGGCGAAGGATATCAAAGCTTCGGTACAGACGCAAACAGTTACCTTACTAGCTCTTACTGCACATGTTGTGTGATCAAAAGCTAATATAGTTTAACGGAATACTAACTTTCTCGCCATGCGTTCCTACGACTGATTATACAGAATTTTTTTACTAGGAGTTTAAATCAATAGAAATCTTTTACTTTTTACACTGTTACTTTTTTACAGTTTTATTTCATGTTTGTATACCTTTGGTCTGACGACCGAAAGTCCTATCTCCAACCGTTTACGCTCCATAAGCATTAAGTAATAATACATAAGTAATTTCAATCAAAAATCGGTTAAGTTCAATAACTCAAGACTTAAACAATATCATATGTACTGACTGAAATTTCTGTACTGGTTTAACTTTGAGTTGCAGATAATGTGGAATGGAATAAAAATCTTGACAAAATCTTCTTAGATTTTAACTTCTGTAAGTTTATATGATGCCTAGTCATTCATCGCATTATGTTAGATACCACTAGCTCAACTTCATGAGTTTAATAATTTTCTGATATAAATCAGCATAAATTTAAAGTCTCTGTTTAAAATTTACAGAGATCCCACAAATTCTATTAATTAAATATAAAATTTAACAAAAAATAATTCTTTTCGTTTTAAACCACTGTGCAATAATTCACTACTAGAAGAATTTAAAATGCTTTGAAACCTTTCCCAATTGGGTTCTGCATTCGGATGTCGAAGCATGGTGTTAATTTATTATTCACAATATGTATGACATTGATTACTGCCAAAATTCGTTTTCCACAGCATCTTAGTTCTAAAAAACAATGTGCAAGACTCTATGAGTCTAGCCGGCGTGCGGTCGTGATTTAATAAAATTTGTTTGGGAACTTTCACTGATTGTTCAAATAGTATTTTCACTACTTGAGTATGGATTCAGGTTGATCGTGATTGTTAAATTATATTTCACACGACATCTCAAGAATATGCAAATTATTGCTAACTCTAATTTTTTTTTTTAAAGGAAATAATGCTTCACGACATCTTGTTAAGTGTAGAATGCAAATGTAATTGAAAGGAAGAGACTGCTTCAGTTAATGTAAATATTTTTCAGCTATTGTAAATGTAATAGCATTACAGAATATTTTTTTTTTAATTTTACGCTTCCTTATGAAACTTTAGATGTGTTGACAATACTCAGTATACTCACAACGAGCTTGCCTGGAATTCGCTGGCTGGGATGATGATATCGAGTTCGATTGCAATTGGATCACACTTTCATTATTTGGTATTTTTTCGCTTGAGCAGCAACCGATTAACATAATAGTTGTTATCACACTCGACAAATAAAGCGTAAAATGCATTTTTAGCTATATAAAAAAATTATACGTTTTCTTCCTCAATATAGATAATTGTTTTATTTTACTGTTCCGCTGACTAGCTTTCGCTCTAAAACGACAATTACAACTGAAACTAAATCGTGTGAATATTGGTAGCATTTTGATATATTTCAATGATCGACAGATCTTAAAGGTGTTAATTGGTGAACAGCATCAGTGTTGCCGCATGCTGACAGAAAAATTATGCTAAGTAACGGGACAATAAATATTTAGAAGTATATTTTCTGGACGTCAGTAGATGTACATCTTGGAAATTAATGTGTGTGTTTTCGAATGTAATTATTTTAATGACTCGCGCCAGACCTTAACCATATTCCAATAAAGGCGTAAATATCACCTACTGAACATCCTTATACTTGATTGTGTAGCGCACATGCTCACATTTCTACTCTCAGATGGTGTTTGAAATTTTGAGCTGTCGACGTTAATTTTGTTGATCGTGCTGGGCCTCAACTTTGGCGTATTGTATTGCAGCTCCTAATTTAATGCAGGATTCTTATACCATTCAGATCCATTGCAAGAAACATACATTTCATCCGCATTACTTCTAGTTGCTGGTTTTTCATGTTCGCCATGACTTTCATCAGAACTTTCATTATAGTATTATCTTCAACATTCGCCAACAGTAGCATCACCAACAGGGATCTATGTTTAACATATCCTAAAAAAATTAATCCACAACGTTAACGAAAATTATGTGATGTAATCTAACTTTTCTTTCATAAAATTTTAAAACATTCGTTATGATAACACTTCTACATTCTGTTCTTCAACTCTGCAAAACCAGTTGTAGCAAACTAACAATGAAGTAATACAAGTGTTGCAAAACTAAGCAAAATATAAAGTGTTTCTAGGATTCTCGGGAGATATACTGTCAAAATGAATATTGATTGAAAAAGATGTAGACAACATGTTTGAGTTACTTAGTTGATACATAACATACATTTTTAATTTAGTTCTGAAGTTGCACGCAAAATGACAATTTTTAATATGGCCGATAACCCTTATATAAAAAGGTCCAGTTTCGACAGTGGCTGCAACTTCTAAAAAATACCGGCAAGAAAATCAATTTCTGTTGATGGGAATTAAATAAATTTACAGTTTGGTATTTCATAACATGACTTTTGCACATAATTGACGTAAATATGTAATATTTCACATAAAACCACCAAGAAAGTACCCGGGTACCCGGTCATTGACTAACGTATATTTTTTTGGGTATTGACCGTTGGGCTAGACATGCCGATTGACTCGCCAGTTTCTGTCGACAATCAACAGTGGGGCCGTGTAGGTGACTGGAGGCAGTAAACGAACCATAGATCTTCGGCATGATAGTAGCGTGTTCTAACCATCAATGACTATTGATAGCATGTTGAAATTTGAAGTGTAGAGTAGACGTCAGCTAAGATTAGATTGTTTGAAATCTTGTACTTTAAGAGGTTAAATAGGCCCAAAAAGAGTACCATAATCCAGACTTAACGGTTATAGCTTTAATTTTAGAAATCTATGTGAGAAAGCTCCCTATAGACATTGAAATTCAACTTTGAATAAAATTTTCGCAGAAAGTAGATGTGTGGCCGGTTGTGAAAATAGGGTACTTTTATTTTTGATATATTAAGAAGGCAAGGCCCCGCCCATTGAACCCTATTTTTGAAACCGCAATATCTGCAGGACAGTCCCTTCAATCTTAACTTAATTTCCCTTTACACCCCATGAATGAGGTATGGGATAGCTTCTCGCGTTGTTGTGAATTAACACGCTTTCTATTTTTATACCATCACCTTTAGGGATGAGGGTATATATCATTTGATACGACCCAAAAGTGTAACACATAGAAGGAGTCACTTCATACCCTAGGTTTCTTAGAACCAAATACGATTCATGACTTTTGAAGTCATTTGAGCCATGTCCGTCTGTCTGTCTGGTGGCTGTCCGGCTGGTTCGCACGATAACTTTCGAAAGACGCGACCAAATGTCTGGAAATTTTGCACGAGTTAATATTTCTCCAAAACTACTTACGGTATTGCAAATGGGCTACAAGGCTCCGCCCCTTCTGGTACCTCCCATACAAATACATCATTCCGCCCACTTTAGTAATCGAGTTCTAATATCAATACACCCAACGGGATCGTACCCAAATTCTGTACTTAGTAAAGCTATTACAGGATAAAGTTTTGGAAAAAAAATTGGAAGTCTAGCCACGCCCCTTCTGGTACCGCCCATACAAATTCACCATTCCACTATAGATATGGAGTAATAATATCAATAAATCCATCGCGCTCGTACCCTAATTCTTAATTTAGTAAAGCTATAGCAGGATACAGTTTTTGAGAAAAAAACTGAAGTCTACCAACGCCCCATCTGGTACCCCCTTCTCGTACCTCCTATACAAATTTACCACTCCACCCACTTTAGAAATCGAGTACTAATATCAATATAATAGCAATTTTTCTTATTTTACTGAGGGTGATGGTATATGTAAGTCGGGTCGCCCGACTGAAACTTTCTTACTGGTTAGATTCACAACTAACGGCATCTACTTGTTTAGAGACGAATGCAAACGTCACTGTTTGAGAAGCTCTTACTAGACACGCCGATTGACTCGACACTAATTCTGCGAAGTTGCTGTCGACAACATTGGAGGGGAGCCGACAATGAAAGAAAAATTTATTAATTTTATTTCCTTATAGATGACTGGAGCCAGGAGTTGAACCTGTGATCTCCCGCATGGTTGTCGCGTGTTCTAACCATTATGTCACGGCCGGTCCCTTCAATCACCTTTAAAATTTGTGTGAACGCATTTGCCAGTAAAGTTACTGACCCAACAAAAAAATGGGAGGGATCGGATCAGTGGGCGTATTAAAAAACTTTAAACGGCAGTATCTCATAAACTAAAAGAGATATGAAGCTGATATTTGGTATGTGTTTTTAGTGCAGTATAAATAACAGCCAGGATGAATGCGATCTGTGCCACTCCACATTTAAAGAAACTGTTATAACATCCATAACAGGGGACCGGCCGTGGCATTGTGGTTAGAACACGCGACTACCATGCGGAAGATCCGTGGTTCGATTCCCGGCTCCAGTCATCTACATTTTTCATTCTTTGCCGGCCCACTCGATGTTGTCGACAGCAACTTCGCAATATAAGTGTCGTGTTAATGGGCATGTCTATTAAAAGCTTCTCAAACAGTGACGTTCGCATTCGTCGATAAACAACTAGGTGTCATCTGTTGTAAGTCTGTTTGTTGTAAATCTAAAATAGAAAGCGGGTTAATACACAACAACCTCATACATGGGGTGTAAAGGGAAATTAAGTTTTAAATTTTAAGTTAACACAGCCATAATAATTGTTTGATTGTCCTGCAAATTTTAAAGTATAGTAAAATATAACAAGGCTATTTGATTTACTATAGCTATGGCTATATGATTTACTAAGGATTTACTAAAAACATGACCTCTTTGTTTTTTTTTACAAAAAACAAATCGTCCATACATTTCGCTGCAGCCCTAATAGGCATTATGGTGGGTCAATTGTTTTTGTCAAAAGGCGTATAGCAAAAACGTCATCTACGAAGAATTCTAAGAAAACTTTCCAAGGAATATCAGTCAGTTTAAGGAATATCAAGGTGAAAATGCCCCTTTTATCATCTAAGCGGAGCTTTAGTTATAAGATGAGCAAGATCGTACACAAATTACTACAATCTCCCTATCAAACTGTTTCTTTTGGGGGTGTCCGTCTGTCCACCGATTACAGCCGTAGTTCAAGAGATATCAAGTTGAAATTTGATATGCAACCTTCTATCTTCTAAGCGGAGGTTATGTTGTATGATGAACAAGATCGTACAGATATTACATCCGTTTAACAGCCTTCGATTTCATCCGTAGTTTAAGAGATATCTAGCTGAAATTTGGTACGCCACCTTTTATCATCTAGGCGGAATTTAAGTTGTATGATGAATAAGATCAGACGAAAACTACTCCCACCACACATATAATTTCCCCCTTTTATGGGAGTGTCAGTCTGTCTATATCTGATTTCAGCCGTAGTTAAAAAGATTTCGAGCTAAAATTTGGTATGCAACCTTTTATCTTCTATGCAGAAGCTAAGTTGTATGATGAATACGATCGGACGAGTATTACTCCCACCTCCTATACTTACTTTCCTATTTGGGGGTGTCTGCCCGCCGATTGCAGCCATAGTTTAAGAGATTTCAAGCTGAAATTTGGATTGCAACCTTCCAACTTCAAATCCAAGGGCAGACAGACGGAATTCTCTTACTTGTTCTAAAAAGTCCTAAAACGAACATGGTCTTAATATACTTGGGGTCTAACCCGTTATGTTTAAATGCGTTGAATTGTTTCTCATATCAAACTACCCTTATCCCCGAACTAATATGCAGTTTTTTAAAATACTTTAAACTGAAATCTTTATGGCTCTTGAGGGGAGCAAGATTTTAATATGAGACCCGTAATTTATTAGGGTAGTGTTCTTAGAATTTTCCGTAGATTTTGTTTCTGCTATACGCCTATCTCTATTTTTAAGTAAAGCGTGAAAAAATGGTGGAAAATCAAAAAAAAAATTGTGGTAACTCTATTCAGTCAGTTGGACTAACTTTTGCTCTCTTTTCCAAACAATAATTTACACACTTCTTAGAGCAGTAAGCACAGCAACAGAAGACGGTCATTCATTAAAATAAAATGGAACGTATAACACATACAGTCACGATCAAAGGTATTCCCATTAAAATGGGGGACAAAGACCTACTATCGAGTTGCATAGAGTTGCTAATAAGAAAGGAATGCAGATGGAGTATTGAAATTCAATTGTTAGGAAAACTAAATTAAACGTTTAGTCAAGACGCTCCGTGTGAGGCAGTGGCGCACTTTGGAATTCCTTAAAAACGTGTGCATGAACAATTGTTGGAACAGTATGAAGAGGAAAGAACAAGATAATGATAGACAATCAACACCCACTACTCTTAATGACCTACACTACAAGATTTAATATTTTACTAAATGGAAGTTGGTCGTTTAAAAACCAAAAGGAAAAAGTGCTCAAAAAGCTTCTCGCGTTGTTGTGAATTAGCACGGTTTCTTTTTTTAGATTCACAACTAACGGCACCTAATCATTCATCGACGAATGCGAACGTCACTGTTTTGAGAAGCTTTTTTACTAGGCATGCCAATTGACTCTACGCTATACTGCGAAGTTGCTGCCGACAACATCGAAAGGGTCGGTAGTGAAAAAAAAAATGTAGTTGACTGGAGCCAGGAGTCGAACCTGGGATCTCCCGCATGACAGTCACGTGCTCATACCATCATTCCACGTCCGGCCCCGACATTGTATATACACGTGACATATTTTTCTATTGGTGAATGTTACATATAAAACGACAGACTTTGTATAAGCACTAATAATAAACTTAATCACTTTCACCAGCACTACCGTATGATAGCCAGAAATGTGTCCGTCCACGCATATAGAATAATACCGTTCGAATTGACACTTCTATTATAATTGGTTCAAAATTCACTTTCAGTATAAGTGAAATGTTGAACACTTCCGAATAACGATAATTAAATTCAATTAGTACTACGCGTGGCAAACATTTCTGGTGGTATCAAAACGTTCATACCGCGTAAAGCGAATGTATATTCTGTTGATAAACTCTAAATAATATTCCAGAGGTTCTCAATTAGAAATGCCGCGCATGTTATTATACACTTAAAGAAAATAAAAGTATAGAGAAACGATTGTCCTAAGTACATATTTAAATAATGAAATTTGATCGGTTGTATTTTGCATGTTAAGTCTACACCAGTTCCAATTGAAATTTAAAGAATATTAATTGAAATTCTTACTTTCCATTTGAAATTCAAAATATGTCATTTAAAACTCAAAAATTCCTAAAACATCAATTTAAATTCAAACTTTTTATTTGAAATTCAAAAATATCAATTGAAATTTAAAACTCGTCAATTGAAATCGAAAACACAACAATTGAAATTCGAATAAATTTATATTCAATATTCGTCGAGTGAAATTCGAAACTCGTCAAATGAAATTCAAAATTCGGCAAATGAAATTCAAAACTGATCGATACAATTCAAAAGACGTCAATAGAAATTCAAAATTTGTCAATTGAAAACACATCAATTGAAATTTAAAACTCATCATTTGAAATTCGAAACTCGTCAATTAAAACTTAAAAATCGTCAATTGTAATTCAAAACTTATCAATTGTATTCAAAACTAATTTGAGTTAATATTTATTCGATTTCTATAAAGTAAAAAAAATATATCACTGTTTTCGTCGGCGCAACTTCGATAAGCCATCAACTGCCTGTACGGACAATGGTTTGATACAGTTTAATAGTCAAAAATTGAAGTGCGTGGACCTCTCCTCGGCACTTTTTAACAACTTGGTTCCAAATAGCCTGTTTACATCTCTTGGCGAACTGCAATATACTGTAATTTAATTTAAAAGCTGCGTGGAACAGACAACTTCCACCCTGGCTGTTATTCATAATGCACCAACAACATATATAACAAGTACCATTTTCATATATCTGTTAGATAGTGAGATATATTGATTTTACATTGTACGGGCGGTTCCCGCAAGGGGTTTTCTTCAGAGACCTTTCGCGAGTATCGCCCCCACGGACCTGAGAGAACCACCGGTGGACCTCTTTCTGCCTCTGCGGTGGCGAAAATAGGTAGTAGAGATGTACATCTTTACGAGCTTCGACCAAGGAGTCTAAAAATGGTACCATGTGCTGATTGAGGCCCTTAGTAGCGTAAAAACTACTTACCCACCGAATGGGTATAGAACAGTGTTCTGTGCCTCGTGATGGTTGTTGGTTAAAACTCAAAGTTACGCTAGTAGACTAAGAGTTTGACGTTCTAGAGAAATGGAGCTGGGTGTCCCTTGATACCATATTCTTGCATCTTTGACTGTGCATCAAACACCATCTTGGTCGAAAAGATAACTAAGAAGTTTATAAAGATTTGAGCATCTAACAAGTTTGTACATAATACCACAGTAAAGTATGTTCTTTGCGACAGTGACAGTTCTAATATGCAAGATCATCGGCATAGACAAATACCCTCATTTGACCATTTTGAGAAGCTTTTCATTGACTGAGGTTAGTCATAGTAGCGGAGATAGAACCAATCCCTGAGATGTCACTCTTCTAATGTTTCTGGCAGTTGTGACCCTATATGGTAGATAGGATATAATTGTTTATAACTTCTTTGAGCTACAGGCAGATGTCAAATCATGTCCAATTTCAAAATTTATATGTTTGTATTTGTCCTGCTTGTATTTCTTAAGATTACAAGTGAGAAAAAGGTATTGTTGGAAACTAGCCTGACGGAGTGTTAACTCACTCGTTGATGGTAGTGGAAGGAGTGCTGGTATCGATGGAAGCTAGCCTGAGGGAGTGTTAATTCACTCGCCGACGGTAGCGGAACGGATACAGGTCTGTGTATTTTGAAGGTTTATCCCAGAGTGGAGATGTCAGATGTAGGACGGCCTGATGGGGAACCTCGGTTCCTAGCAGATGGCGACGTGGACGCACTTGTGGCGTGAAGGATGGATAAAAGACATGATTTGATTAAAACAACAAGTGCATGTACTTGTACGTGTAACTTAAAGTAGCAAATAATTAAAAGTGGGGCCAAATAGGACGGAGTGCAAGACTTGAGCTTGTAGTTGTCAATCAATATGGTACCCTCACAAAAGAAATATAAACAATTTGAACATCCTTTTGGATAGAAGAATTAGATCCGGGCCTTTACAGCGGCTTAGTAGTATTTTCCAGTGGGGTTGAGCAAACCGTGGAGTTAAGCTCTCACGGGCAGGTATTCACGTTAAGCACAAGGCCATCTGTACGGGCGGTATTAATCGATCTTTTAGAAAAGCGGTTAGAGCGATCTTTGAAAAGTGGCATGGCACCGCCCACTTCCGCCCTGGCTATAATCCATACTGCTCCAACAACATATACACCAAATCTCATCTTTATACCTTTGATAGTTTATGAGATATAGCCTTTTTAATTTGCAAGTTAAATGAGCGGTGCCACGCCCCTTTATCCAATCACAAGCAAGTATAGCCAAGGACTATTAACAGGTCATCAGAACCTTATAACTTAATTTCCCTTACACCCCTTGAATGAGGTATGGGATAGCTTCTCGCATTGTTGTGAATTAACACGCTTTCTATTTTTAGATTCACAACTAGCGGTACTTACTTCTTTATCGACGAACGCGAATGTCACTGTCTGAAAAGCTTTTACTAGACATGCCGATTGACTCGACACTTATACTGCGAAGTTGCTGACGACAACATCGAGGGGGCCGGCAATGAAAGAAAATTTGTTTTTTTTTAAATGACTGAATCCAGGAGTTGAACCTGGGATCTTCCGCATGGTAGTCGCGTGTTCTAACCATCATGTCACGGCCGGTCCCGGTCATAAGAATTCGTAACAATCGGTCTATTAGAAAATACGTCGGAGCGAATTTTAAAAGGGGCTTGGCACCGCCCACTTCTACTCTAACAGTAATTTAACATACACACCAAATCTCATCTTCATAGTTTATGAGAGACAGACGTTTAAAGTTTGACAATTATGTTGTCAAATGCATATAGTGGAGAAAAAGTCCGCCAGATATTGCGGATTCAAAAATCGGGTCCAATGGGGCAACTGTCACTTGATGTATCGAAAATTAAGATACCCTATTTTCAACCCCGGACACACAGCTACAATCTGTAAAAATTTTAAAAAGATCGGTCAAATAAAGACACACTTACTCATTTTCATATATATAGATTTGACCTTTGACCTCTTTGGGGCAAGGCTTAATGTTGTCTCATATTGCCCAAATTATGACCACAGCCATTTTTTAACAACTAACACAATATTCCGCTCGGTCGTTACCGAAAATCCAAAGTTGAATTTTCGCTGCCACCCTACTGAGGGTATTTATCAGTTCGGCTTTAATGACATATGGGCCGATGCCGCCTTCGCCATGTAAACCGCACCAAACAGTGATTTTTCCAGGATGCAATGGAATCTCATTCTGCTTGTTTACTTACCATAGATACCCGTAAGACAGCTAGTTTTACCGTTATCCCTATCGGAAGTTCTAAAAGTCTGAAATAACACATTTTTTTCATTGTTTCGAACTTTATTCTACAAAACATAAAATTCAATTAATCGTACAAAATTTGTCCTAAAAACATCCTCTACCTCTACTTGTTTAGTATAAACCTTTCACCAATTTTGACCAAACATCACAATACACTTGTTACTTCCCTTCAACTTCTAAATATGCTGAACAAACACCGCAAGTATATGTTATGCCAACATTTATTACGCCGCACTTTAATTACTTTTCCCTCCTGCTTTAAACACTCAGCAATGATATGTCAAAAGTAAAAGTCATCATATCAATTAATCAAAAATGCCATGCTCCACGACGACATCGATTGCCCAAAGAGATGATTTTATCTATGTCTATCGCTGACTCGAACAAAGGCAAATTGCATCATATTAAAAAGTTTTGTTTGTCATAATTTTATTGGTAAACTTTTATTCTTTCCGTTTTCTCCTAAAGAGACACGAACGAAATGGAAGCAAAAATAGGAGGAAAAAATGACAATGAAATAAAAAAAAAACCAAAAACATCAACAAAACAAACATAATACCTAAACAAATGTGACTAACGCAAATAAGTTAAAAAAGACAACAACAATTATTTTATCTCCGTTTCGTATATTTCCATTTTTTTTTGCAAAAATTCTCTCAAAAGAAGAATAAATAAAATGACAGAAACTATTTTTTTAGCTTTACTTAGGTGGGGTGAAAATAAACCCCAGTCAGAAGGAGGAAACGAAAAGTTTCTAAAACAAAAACCACTAAAAGTGTCATAATTCGATGCCCACGAGACGTCTATATCTCTGCGAATGAGGATTGCGTTGCAAAACCACAGCGTAGTATAAGAAGCAGTGAAAATCGTAGCATCGTGGCAACGATACACCACCAGCAACAGGAACCGGAAGGAATAAACATTTTAAACCTATACCAGCAGGAAATGGCACCGGCTACAGACGACTCTGCTGGCTGAGAAGCTGCATCAGGATAATTTTTAAGCATTAACTTCTAGTTTAACAATATGGCAGTAACATCACATTGCTAAACTTTTGAACGAGTGCGTTTTATACGTTTGCACAAATGTTTACCAAGTGCAAAACTTTGCAATAACATAAAGGCTGCCTGTGTGCGATTGTAGGAGGTCAAGATGATCAGTAGAGATTGATGAAAGTTAATGGTGGGTTAATAGGGGAAATGTCGTAAAAAGGGAACAGGCTATTAACTCAATACGATTGATTTAATTGATTAAATTTTGCAGGTGTAAACTTGATCTTACATCTATAACTATTGCACTCTAATGCAAATTATTTTGTAATGTATACTTTTTTTATTTAATACGAAAAATTAAACTTAATAAAAATCCTTCGACTAAAAGTAATACAATTTTTGTCTCAATAGGAAAATCACAAAGTTTTAATATGGATTGTATATCTCCCAAACAAATAATTTCCAAAAGCTTCAATAGATATCTTCACATATACTGCGTACTTAGCAAAGTTAGTTTTTAACAAATGTTTTGTCAATTATCAATGATAAGTCTCTCATCTTTTGTCCTTAAAATATTTCATAGGTTATTAGTAGGTCAGGGAATTTTATGCAAATGCCTATTCATTTCTGGACATCCTACAATAGAAACGGTTAAGTTAACTTTACGAATATTGAAATTTTCTTTAAAATTACATTCAATCTTTTTTGCATATTTTACGAAAATACGTGTTTTTGCATATTTAGGCGCATATTTTAGCAACTTTTACAATGAATGCATGTTTTTTTGCATGATTTAGCTTTTTTTATTTATTAAAAAACACTTTAAAATGTAAAACTCCTTTAACTTTTTGTGAGGCATCTTTGGGCAATGGCTGCTTTATAATTTGTTACACAATATTCATCTGAACTGTAAAACAATTTTCCGCCGAAGAGTTTGGCGAAGCAGTGAAGAAGCTCCAAGATTCCATTTCGGCATCGATTTAAAATTAACATTAATTTTATATGTACATTAGGGCTGCAGCGAAATGTATGGACGATTTTTTGCGGACGATTTGAATATGCGCGACAGGAATATTGTAACACTTGATTTAAAAAATATATGACAGAAATTTGAGTAAGATTGGATAACTACTTCTCTTGCTCCAAAGAGGTAGTAGTGTTTTTGATTTTAAACAAACAAACAAATATGAAATAAAACATATAAATATTTCAAAACTAGTAAGGCGGTTATCTTCGGCTATGCCGAAGCTCAGATAACCTTCACCATAAAATAAAACTGGTTATTCGCACTACAACTATGTTTTATTAAACTTTGTACCACAAAACAGGGGAGTTGTTGAGAAGTGGACGTTACCTTTAGCTTCACACATCCGTTTTTTGTCAATAATTTTTATCGATTTTATTCGATTTACCGATAAGTTTATGAGTTGGTGAGTTGAAGCATATTTTTATGAATTTTGTAGTTTAAATCCGATCTTGCTTATCTTAGAACTTAACTTCTGCTTCTGGACAGAAGCTTACATACCAAATTTCAGCCCGAAAGCTAAACTACAGGGACATAGAGACGCACAACCCCAAAAAGGGGGAGTTTGTATGGAAGGTGGAAGAAGTATTCGTCCGATATTGGTCATCTTATTGCATATCAAATTTCTGCTTGATATTTCCCAACCTACAGCTGTAATCGCGGGGCCACTTATTTGGACACCCCAAAAAAGGTGGTTTGAATGGGAGGTGGAAGTAGTTTTTGACCAACATTGCTTATCTTAGAAAGTAGACTCTGCTTAGAGATTAAATCCTGCGTACAAAATGTCAGCTATACACCTCTTAAAATACGGCTGCAATCGCAGGCCCCCCCAAAAGGGAGAGTTTGTATGGGAGGTGAGAGTAGTTTTTGACCGATCGGTCTCATCTTAATACTCAATCTCCGTTTAGGGTAGGAAAGCTTGCATACAATAATTCAGCTTGATTGCTCTAAAATTACTACTGTAAACGCGGGGACTGACATTCGGGCACCCCCAAAAAGAACGATTTTGTATGGGAGGTCATGACCTATTATTATGGCCACGTAAAAGAAAACGGGGCGTGGCATAGCCCACCTACAACATATACCAAATATCAGCTTTATACCTCTATTTGTTCATGAGATTTTTATACCAAGCCCAATGATCCGATCCCGCCCATTTTTTGTTGGATCACGAACTTTACTGCCAACTGCATCCACACCATCTCCTGTACGGTAGAATCAATTTACTTAGCAATCGCACAACCCACTTATAAAGTTATAACTTATACCATTATCACTTTTGCAGTTGGCAGAGCAAGTCAAGTATTTAGGAATTATCCCCGACAGGAAACTGTCTTTGAAATCCAGTGTGGTGAAAAGGATCAGCAAAGCTCCCTATCAACTGTCTCCAAAAGTCACTATGTTGATTTGTACAGCAATAGGTAGACCAATACTTTTCATGGTACCGGAGTTTGGTGAAAGTCGATTCATTAGTAATACGTTCTTAGTTCCTAGACAAAAAGATCAGCATTGATTACTATTAGTGGAGCAATGAACGCTACGTTAGGTATAACATCAGGTATGCCATTCTAAACATTTGGAATCCTGATAACATATATTCGGAATAGGAATATGTGGAACATGTCACTGGAATTCTTCTGGGTTATACCAGTACATCCGATTTTTACGGATGGGTCGGATGGATGGATTGGACAAGAAAGTTGGCTATGCCATCCATTCAATGAACCTTAATATAAATATATCCTACAAGCTTCCATCCAATTACTACTGAAATGTTGTATCACAACCCTCCGAAGAATTTGGATCTTTACAGACAATCAGGCGTCTACGAAATTCCTGACGGTGAAGGAATGCCATTCATCACTAAGGACTGAGTATTTTGCCAATCAGGCTCATCTGGGTTTCAAAACACAGGGACCTTTTGGGCAAATGCTTAGCAAATGTCATTGTCAGCACATCAGCCAATGAACCGATAATATATTCAATGATAAGTGGAGAGCCACTCCAGCTTGTAAACAAGCTAGTGGTCTCGGGCCAAAGGTGAAACAAAAAGGGAGTTAAGCTACTATCTCACCTGCCGAGAGGTAGATTAACCGCAGTTATAGGATCACTAACGGGAGGTTGTCTAAATGTAAAACACGATCTTAGATTAGACCACAGAAACTGCACTCTCTGTTGCATAAAGATAACTAGGGTATTTGGAAAGCATATGGTAAGCATTAAAGCTCTGCAGGAAATACCTGTAGAACAGATCATAAAAAGGCGAATTGGTTATGTAGCCAGTCAGTAGCTAGGTAGGCTTCATTATCCTACGTATGCCGTCTTGCAAACTGACAAATCTAAGCTAATGTATGTATTTGAGAATACAGGAGTAGAAGTGAGGCCCGAAAATTTTACCAGAAGAAAAATGGAAAATAACATGGAACAGGTGTCCCCTTCCGAAAAGACAAGGATGATCATCTTGTTACTGATCACTTATGCAGCCTGTTGATGTCCGAAAACCGTCAAACCGTGACGATAATTTCGGGTGTCCCCCTCCAAACCAACCCTTTTTCCCTCTGTTATTCGCAGAGACCTTCGCTGTTATTTACAGAGCTCTCGGCAGTAGGGACTGCTGGGACTGATGGTCTTTCAGTTGTTTCAGGTGAGTGGAGATGAGCTTGTTTTAAACATGCAACAGCACATAAAAAATATTTGGCTTTAGAAGAGCATACCCGAGGACTGGTATCTCAGTGTCAACAAAAAAGGCGACCGAAGGGAGGAATAAGCCTCTTACCGATTGCGTATAAGGTCGGCATACTGTATGAACGTCTAAAGCCAATTGTGGAAAACCTGAAATGAAATTACCAGTGTGGCTTCAGGACAGTCAAATTCAAAACAAATCAGAAAACCTATGAAAAGCAAATCGACACTTTCCACCTCTTTGTCGACTACAGAGCAGCCTTCGATAGACCCTCAAGGCATCGACTATACGAAGCCATATCTGAGTTCAGTATACCTGCAAAGACAATCCGTCTCAGCCGGTGCACCCTTACAAAAACCAAATTCTCTGTTCGGATTGACAATAATTAATCTACTCCATTCCATAAGACGAGAAGTCTTAGACAAGCTGATGGTCTGTCATACATAATTTTCAACATAGAAATGGAGAATGTGTTGAGGAAAGTAGCGGTGAACATGTCTGGCACCATAGCTACATGCTGCTCGCATATGCCGATCGGACGGTGCGATAGGTAATAGATGTCTTCTCATCTGCAGAAAGTTCACCAGCGAAAATAGTTTGGCAAAATATGAGGACAAGACCAAGTTAATGGTATCATCGAACAAAGTATCCTCCCGTTGAGGACGCAGAGTGAAAGTCGTTTCTTTGGGCTAAGCGAGATCTTTATAAACGCAATCTTATCTCGAACCAGCAAAGTTTTACTGTACCACGTACTAATACTATCGGTACTGCTGTATGCCTCCAAATCGTGGATGCAGCAGGCGAATGCAGCTCATCTGGCGATGTTTGAGAAAAAAATACTTCGCAATAAATATATATAGTTCGAGCCATGTCATCAACATTTCTTTCATCGACGGCCCCTCGTTAAGAAATGTCTTCAGGATATGTGTAGAACGTATAATTAATTCTCAATTATTATAATTTTTAATCTTTAAATAATTTTCCGATATCCATCACTCATCACGCTTCCCTCGCATTATCATCCTTACATCTACATCCCAAAGTATTGTCGTCACCAAAGGAATAAATACTATATTCGCAGCTTAGTTTCGTGATATAGAATCGCAATGGAAAGTTTCTTTTGTCGTTTCCATCTTAGTTTCGACTTGCGGTTGCCAAAGTTGTATTGTTTTCCAACAACGACAACAACAAAAAGGGAAATATTGTCACTGCAATCTCTCTCTGGGATGCAGCAGCTCAGCTGGTATACGAACTTGGTGCAAGTGTGTGCCTGGGAACACCAAGTTCACGCGACAGCTGCATTTCTTTATCAGCATCATCATCTTATTGTACTTTCAGGAAGCCAAATCATCAATGGCACGCATTGCTCTTCAAGTTAGAAAGTGGAGGGAAGGCGGCAATCATTTAAAGACAAACTAAGAAAGTTTTCTTGTATTTATTTTGCTTTCAATCGTGGTCAACAGAAGTAATGCTTTCAGATGGTGATGGTTTCCTTTAAAATCTCAGTAATTGCAGCCGGTGATTTTGACTTGGTTGTCTTAGGCTTCATTGCTAGAAATAATAGTTAGGGGCCACTTAGATGTCATAGTGTGGATTGGCGTTTGCGGCTAGATATTAATTAATTGCAAGTTCATTGCGGAGCCTATCGTTTTGATTTTGCTATTATATAAGTAGTAGTTCGTACTATCTTAGCGGCCGATTTAGCAAAGTTATGCACAAAGCTATGTGAAATGTATTTCTTTTTAAGTTCTAGCAAATTATTTCAGAATATTTAGCGACACCATTGCGTATTTATAGAGGACAAACAACTAAGAGAAAATTTTTGTATTAACTGCTGTTGCTGTTCTGTTGCTGTCATTGCTGGTAAAAGGGTGAAAAATGCAAATCCTAGAGCAAGAGAGTTATTGTTCTGTTGTATCCTAAACGGTTTATGCTTTTACAGTATATAGAAATAAAATTGCTCGCTACAAATTAGATCATAGACGTCAAACGGTGTCAACTGGTTGTTGTTTATGAAATTATCACCGTCTTTTTTTGTTACTCTTAATCCATTATGGGAGTCATTGAACCGTAGAGTTTACAATGGTTTTTGTTGCTGTTATGTTTGTTATGGCTTCGATTTCACTTTAACTAATTAACTCCGATTTAAAAACAATGTTGCATGTGACTTAAAAAAATGATTTAGTCAATGAATAAATCGGTAGGCGTGGCTATATTTAATTGTGCTTATAATTGTTTTAAACGTATTAACTGAAACTAGTAAGGCGGTAATCTTCGGCTATGCCGAAGCTTCACCATAAAATAAAAATAGTTATTCGCACTACAACTATATTTTATTAAACTTTGTACCACAAAACAGGGGAGCTGGTGAGAAGTGGACGTTACTTTTAGCTTCACACATCCATTTTTTGTCAATAATTTTTATTGATTTTATTCGATTTACCGATAAGTTTATGAGTTGGTGAGTTGAAGCATATTTTTATGAATTTTGTAGTTTAAATCCGATCTTGCTTATCTTAGAACTTAACTTCTGCTTCTGGACAGGAGCTTACATACCAAATTTCAACCCGAAAGCTAAACTATAGGGGCATACAGACGGACAACCACAAAAAGGGGTAGTTTGTAAAGAAGTATTCGTCCGATATTGCTCATCTTACAACGTATATTATAGCATTAAAGATTGCATATCAAATTTCAGCTTGATATTTCCTAACCTACAGCTGTAATCGCGGGGGCAGTTATTTGGACACCCCAATAAATGTGGTTTGAATGGGAGGTGGGAGTAGTTTCTGACCGACATTGTTTATCTTAGAAAGTAGACTCCGTTTAGAGATTAAATCTTGAGTACATAATGTCAGCTATATACCTCTTAAAATACGGCTGCAATCGCAGGGACAGACCCCAAAAAGGGAGAGTTTGTATGGGAGGTGAGAGTAGTTTTTGACCGATCGGTCTCATCTTAATACTTAATCTCCGTTTAGGGTAGGGAAGCTTGCATACAATATTTCGGTTTGATTGCCCTTAAACTACGGTTGTAATAGCAAGTTTTGACCGATCGGGCTCATCAATTCTGGGTATACCCAATTGACCGGAACGGCGACGAGTTGAGACAGATGGATCATTTGCAACACCCTGCTGCACAGCTTCCATGTTGTCTTCAGTACGAATATTTCGATGAGCACCTCTTCGTGGACGGTCGGCAACTGAACCCAAATCCTCAAAACGGCGAACTAAACTTGTAATCATGGAAGATGTGGGCGCTGATCTTACGTTAAAAAGTTCAATTATAATCTGCAAAAAGAAAAAATAAATTATGTTAAAAAATAAAAAAGTTATTTGTGTTTCACATCAGCTGGTCTTATTTGGGCCACCCTGTACATTAGAAAACCACTTGAATCAAAATATTATCTGATCCTGTTTTTTATCTCCGTTTTGTGTGTGTTTTTTTTAAGAAGTGACGTTCTTTGCTCCATGATTCCACCATTAAACCGTAGAGAAATTATATCGTGTTACATCTCATTGAACAGTGGTTCCTTTTTGATATTTTTTAGTTAATTTTGTAACTTTTGAACGGATAATGGTATCCTGACGAAATTTAATATAGTTAAAGCTGATGGTTTTCGAGATAATTTGGATTTTCGGCTCCCTTCTAGGTGTGGGGACCACTGCGTGACCCTTCAAAATTGGTTACCTTTCAAATGTTCGCAAAAAGTGCATTAATGATCCGATTTAAAAGATAGTGCTTCGAAAAACCTTTAATAAACTTCTCGTTTATATGTTATCTCATTTAGGTCAAGAGATATTTGAGAAAACAATAAAAATATGTAATTTTTGGATTTGGTTGGTTTGCTAATAATCGTTGGTTTGCTAATAAAATTCTGAATAAAATTGCTAAATAAATGATGCAAATATGTTGCTACAATCAAATGTTATAAGCATCGCAAGTAAAAATTTCCAAAAAAAAGGTATATTTTTAATATTTTTTTTTTTTTTTGCAAAAATGCGACTATATCCTTTCTTCTGTAAAAATTTCTGCCGGGAGGTGGCAATTTCTTTATTACTTCCCATAGAAATGTTCATGCAGTTGCATTTAATGCCAAATTTGAATCAGTTCAGCAAGATGGTTCCCAGGTAAGGGAAGTTAAAAATAACCAATTTTTGAAAATTCTCAAATGAAAAAGCGCCAACAAGAAAGCTCATTATATATTTTTTTTTGAACACATGTGTGTACTAGTTAACCGTAACGAATTTCAACATCCCTGCCATAAACAATTTCTGTTCCCATAAAATTTTCATTTCCCTCGAAGTGGAATTTGCTATCGTGATATTCCCGTGAAGTTTTTGTTCCCTTCTTTAAACAGCTGTTCAAATTAAAGTCAGCTATCAGTGCGTAGTGAATGTAATTTAGAAGAAGATTTTTATTTTTTAATTGAAATTTCAATTGTGTACGGACCAAAAAAATATGTTTAGAATCGGTGCCCTTATTTTGATGCAGAATGAAGAAAGAAATCAGCAAAGAATTAGTCGCAGACGTTTGCGAGATGCGTCTAACCCCTTGGAGTTACTCGACACATCGTAAGTTAATTAAATCCATACATATACATATGGCGCTTGTAAAATAACTTTTGTGTTAGATTTATTTAACATTACAGGCTTAATAAGGCAGCGTTCTCAAGTGTGCTGGAAGTGCTTACTCAATCCCTGCAGCCTACGAAAAAGTAATTTGGAATTCCACATATTTAAAACTTTGCGCCTGCTTGCAGTTCTTTGCAGAGGGCGAATATCAAAAGGGAGTAGCTAGAGACTACGAAGTTGGACTAGCTCAGTCCACCTTCTGCGAAGTGCTGTCACAGGTGCTAGATGTTTTGGAACAGCACTATTCAACTCTTCTGTGAGTGATTTCCAAAAATCTGCTACAACCTCTTTTGAAATTTTAATGAAGCCGCAGGCAATTGTTCTGTTGCTTTCCATTTTGTTTAGTAATATTTTGTGTTGCGTTTTGTTTTCACTTCGAGACCTAGAATAATTCTCATTTAAACAACTAAATACTTACATGATGATATATATATTTCGCCAGCAAAACTGAAGTGAACAAATTCAAGGGAAAAACGAATAAAATTCGAGTGAAAAAGCTATTCACGATTAGGGGAATTTTGTTAAATTCCCATCGTTTTTGTTGTTGTTATCATTTCACATTGAATGAATAGAAAAAGGGAAAACATTTAATGGGAAAAATTATTCACGATTGCAATTTAGGGAAAAGGGAAAAAATTACGAGGGAAATAAAGTTCACGATAAGGGTAAATATTTTCCCAAAACTACTTACAGTGTTGCAAATGGGCTACATGGCCGCGCCCCTTCTGGTACCTCCCATAAAAATACATAATTCCGCCCACTTTAGAAATCGACTAACAATATCAATACACCCAACGGGATCGTACTCTAATTCTGTACTTAGTAAAGCTATAATGCGATAAAGTTTTGGAAAAAATTTGAAGTCTAGCCACGCCCCTTCTGGTACCTGCCATACAAATGTACATTTCCGGCCACTTTAGAGATGGAGTAATAATCACCCCTATTCCCGTAGACGTCGTCGACATCGTCGTCGTTTTTATGTCAACATCACTTCGAGTCAACATCGTTGTCACATCAATGCTATTTCGGTATTCTGTAACTACTATGAGACGACGTCGACTAGTAATCGATAACATGAAAGAAATAACAACAGCTGATGTAACATTTGTACATCAGCTGATTCATTTTGACTTTTATTTTCTGTTGTGAAGAAATGTTTTTTGTGTCCGATTCAGATTCAAGCGATGAGGAAAGTAAAAATAATCTTATACTGGAAAGGATAATATTTCGACTATGATCCGATGATCTTAAACTTGCCAAATAACGAGTATGTTCATCGGTGTTAAAATCGTAATTTGAGGTTATCTTTTGGCCGGCCTTCCAACTTTTTTTAGATTCGAGAACTACTTAAGTCTTAATAAGGCAGCATTTAATTACGTAATCGTTCCTATAGAAATAGTTCCTATCATGAAAAGTGAACTCAGGACATATGTTTCAGTCATAATTAAGTTGTCAGCAACATTGAGGTCCTTTGGACAGGGGCCTTACAACCTAAGTGTCAGTGCAGCCAGTAGTTGCAAGAATCCTTTCTGAATGCATTAGAGAGGTGATTTGTCCACCTTGGATACAATTGGAAGTAACTGAAGATGACAAATCGGAAGCATAAACCAAATTTTTTTTTAACAAAACAGGATTTACTGGAGTAATTGGATATGTCGATGGAACCCATATCAAAAATTTTGCTACAAATAAAGAAGACCAGATTCGTAACTACAACCGCAAAGGATTCTTTTCTCGCATTACCCCTTAAAATTAGACAAAATCCTTGTACCTATGAGGGATTTTGTTTTCATGCCCCTATTTGTTACTCGACATTGTTATTCTTGACGTCATTAAACAAAACCTTTTTTTAAATTTACAAAAACTAAAGTTTTTCTTTCAAATTGTTTCAAGTCGTTACTAACAACTGTGACGACAGATTCAGAGTCGTTTCGATTCAACGTCGTCGTCACATTTCCTTACAGAATACCAAATTTGTGTCAATAGTAACCGATAGTTATCGAAAACGACTACGAGAATACCGATTTTACAGCGTCGTCACAAGACGACGTCGTTTTGCGTCGACGACGTCTACGGGAATAAGGCCGAATATCAATAAATCCAATGCGATCGTCCCCAAATTCTTTATTTAGTAATGCTGTAGCAGGATTTAGTTTTTGAGAAAAAATAGTCTAGCCACGCCCCATCTTGTACCTCCCATACATATCTGGTACCGCCCACTTTAGAAATCAATTACTATAATTAATAGACTTAACGCGATCGTGCCCAAATTCTGCATTTAGTAAAGTTCAAGCAGGATAAAGTTTTGAAAAAAAAAACTCTGGAAGTCTAGACACGCCCCTTCTGGTACCTTCCATACAAATGTACCACTCCGCCAACTTTAGAGATGGAGTATCAATATCAATACACTCGACACGCTCGTGCCCAAATTCTGTATATTATTAAGTTATAACAAGATAAAGTTTTGGAGAAAATTTTGGAAGTCTAGTGACGCCCCTTATGGCACCTCCCATATAAATGTACCACTCCGCCCACTTTAGAAATCGAGTAATAATATCAATATAATAGAAAGTTGTATGTTTTACTGAAGGTGAGGGTAAATGTAAGTCGGGTTGCCCGACTGAAACTTTTTTACTAGTTCATATAAGATATTATTTCTACAAAAAATACTACTACAATTTATTCAGAATCATGCCCAAAATAAAATGTGATTTTAATCAATTTGTAAACATTATAAAATTTCATGTTATTCCCTTTCCAACGATATGCAAAGAATTTTAAGTGTTAATTTTTTCTTTATAATTATAACCAAACTTCACTCCCTCTGTTAAAAAAGTATAAATCGTGAAACACACATATATATGGGGGCTATATGAAAATCTGAAGCGATGGGCTTAGTATGGTTGCCAAATTTTTATAGTATAAAAAATAAGATATGCAAGTTTTTGTTAACATTAGTGCAAAGATTTGGTTTTTGACAACTATACTGTATGAAAGCTAATAGTTATTTTTATAGAAGGTACAAAAAGGAGCGAGGCAAGCTCAGCCATTATTGCAGTGTATATTACACTCTATAAAGTAATTATACCAGCAAAATTTTAGCTTCGTAGAGCCCTCCAATATAACGTAAGTAACAGAATAGTGTTTTTCCAACCAACCAAGACTAGCGATTTTTATGCCACTGGTAAATATCTATTTAAACTAATTAAGAATTACTCCAGTTATCGTCTTAACCATCTACCCAGCCGGAAATGACATAACTTCTTCCTTATAACATTATATAATATATTCCCTCTTACCTTTAGCTAAGGTTATACAAATTGTATTAAAAATTTTTTAAAAAGTGTAAAAATAAAACAGAATGAATATTGCATTACAAATCAAATTTATAACTTAAGTAATAATTTGTCTGTATATGTTTATGCAATAAGAGACATTTTTAGTACACATGTGATTAAAAAATCATTATAGAGTCGTTACTTAATTTCCCTTTACACCCTATGAATGAGGTATGGGATAGCTTCTCGCGTTGTTGTGAATTAACACGCTTTCTATTTTAAATTCACAATTAACGGCACCTACTTGTTTATCGACGAATGCGAACGTCACTGTTTGAGAAGCTCTTACTAGACACGCCGATTGACTCGACACTTATACTGCGAAGTTGTTGTCGACAACATTCGGTCCCATTTATTATAGAGTCGTTACTTGTTAAAAAAAACTTACAAGCCCATAGACTTTTTATTCATTTATGATTTATAAATCCCTATCTTCAGGAATTCGAGACATATTACGAAAAATGTCTTTTATTGTTGAAACTTATCCACCAAATTATTTTTTAAGTTTTAAGTTTGATTTTTAATGCTATATTCATATGAATTTGCTACTGTTGCGTGTTATTAATTATACCATCACCCTTAGGGATGAAGGTATATATCATTTGATACGACCCAAAAGTGTAACACATAGAAGAAGTCACTTTAGACCCTAGGTTTTTTTGAACCAAATTCGATTTATGACTTTTTAAGTCGTTTGAGCCATGTCCGTCTGTCTGTCTGTCTGTCTGGTGGCTGTCCGCCTGGTTCGCACGATAACTTTCGAAAGACGCAACCAAATGTTTTCAAATTTTGCACGAGTTATTATTTTCTCAAAACTACTTACGGTATTGCAAATACCGAGTAATAATATCAATACACCCTACGGGATCGTCCCCAAATTCTGTATTTAGTAAAGCTATAACAGGATAAAGTTTTGGAAAAAATTTTGAAAGCCTAGCCACGCCCATTCTGGTACCTCCCATACAAATCTACCTTTCCGCCCACTATAGAGATGGTGAAATAATATCAATAAATTAAACGTGATTGGAACCAAATTCTCTTTTTAGTAAAGCTATAACAGGATAAAGTTTTGGAGAAAAAAATTGGAAGTCTGTCCACGCCCCATCTGGTACCTCCCATACACATCTGGTACCGCCCACTTTAGAAATCGATTAATATTGTTAAAAGACCTAACGCGATCGCGCCCAAATTCTGTACTTGGTAAAGTTTAAGCGGGATAAAGTTTTGGAGAAAAAATCTGGAAGTCTAGACACGCCCCTTCTGGTACCTCCCATACAAATGTACCACTCCGCCCACTTTAGAAATAAGGTAATAATATCAATACACTCGACACGATCGTGCCCAAATTCTGTATTTTGTTATGTTATAACAGGACAAAGTTTTGGAGAAAAAATTGGAAGTCTAGCGACGCCCCTTATAGTACCTCCCATACAAATGTACCTTTCCGCCCACTTTAGGGATGTAGTAAAAATATCAGTTCACCCAACGCAATCGTGCTCAAATTCTGTAATTAGTAAAGCTATAACAGGATAAAGTAATGGAGAATAAATCTGGAAGCCTAACCACACCCCTTTTCGTACCTCCCATACAAATGTACCACTCCGCCCACTTTAGAAATCGAGTAATAATATCAATATAATAGAAAATTATTTATTTTATTGAGGGTAAGGGTAAATGTAAGTCGGGTTCCCCGACTGACACTTTCTAACTGGTTTTAATTACAAATCGGTTAATTTCAATAACACAAGACTTAAACAATATCTTATATTGTGTGATGGTATTTATCAGTCAGTTTAACTGACTGAAATTTCTGTACTGGTTTTTATTATTTTATTATTGAAACGAAAAATTAAATTTCAAACTTTAAATGCCCCTACTATCAAAACTGTTCAACCGATATTTAAAGCTTGTATAGGAAAGGGGTAGAGAGGCTCGTTTTAACTTTTATTGGGGACCACTCTTGTTCAAATCGTTGGACGCATTTACGAATTATTATCCAAAAAGTCGATGCACTTCATATAAAAATCCGAATAAAAAATGCAAATATTCATATCTTAAAAACCGATCAGAGGGTCTCATATTCGTGTTTAGGAGGCCGAAATCTATAGGAAACAATTATTTAGAACTTTGCAGCAGAAAAAAAATAAAGATTTGTAAAATGGTGTAATTATAACAATATTATATTCTTTATATATAGTTTCATTTAACATATAAAACATATTAGTTTCAACATATCCTGAAAAAAATAACATGTTGTAGATTACGAACAGTAGACATTTCAGTCGTCTCACTATGTATGTGGGGACTGCAAGCATTTTTTACACAGGTTAGAAAACATTTGCAGTACCTATAGAGGTTGTGACTGTTATTGTAGATTCATAATATGTTTAGACCAGCTACCTCCTATACTACAGGTATAGTACATTAGTACCGAAATAAACAATTTTATCATCCCTATATAAATGATTTATTGTGAGCACCTAATACTATACTACACTTTATTAAAATCAACAAATTGAGCAGGGATGGTACTGTGGGTGCATTTTGTACTATTTGAGGTTGTTGATTTAGGTAATTCCATGTGAAGCGATCACAAAAATTTTGCGAAATAGATGAAAATTAGCTTACAAGTATCTTAATGTGCCCAGAAAAAAAATTAGTAGTTAAAAAAAAAAAATTTAAAAAATTCTTCGAACTTTGGTTTGGATTGAGGAAATGCAATTTTTTTTGTAATGGTTTTCTATAGAATTTTACTATTCGCCATAAAACAGTAAAATTTTTTAAATTTCACATAAAAACTTAAAATTATTTTTTAGACAAAATCCACATATAATTTTTTTCCGATATTAGATAATATTGTCGTTAAGCCCCCATATTAAATTTCATGATGATGCCTGCCTCTTCAATTTCTGGAGAAAGAAAAATAAAATAGATGACAGAAAAATTAGGAAAAAAATATTTTTATTGAATATTATTACTTTATGAAAATAATTACCGAAAATTCATTTTTTAGGAAACAGCTTGAAATTTCGATTTTTGTGTTCTTCAGTATGTTCAAAACTCGGAAACAAATAACATTTGGGTTGAATATGTTAATTACAATTATTTTCTATCGCTCTCAAAAATATATTTTTTACAAAAGTTTGATGAAATTTAAAAAAAACCGAAATTTTTTATCTTTATTTAGTTTAAATGGTGTTGTTGAAAGGTAAAAAAAAATTATTGCAAATTTCTGCCACAACTTTAAAAGAAAAGTGTTTTAAATTCTAATTTCTGAAAAAAACTGTTACAAATGTTTGCCACAACTTTTAAAGAAAACAGTTCTTAAATCACATTTGTACTTTATATTCTACTAGTGGGCCCGGCAATGCTTCGCTATTGCATATTAACTTGTAATATATTTCACATTTAGGTCTACAAAGTACAAAGTAGACAATAATATGTTGAGTTTATTAACTTATGTAACTAATTTGAAGTAACTCCTTAACATGGAAGTTAACCAATTACGTTTAATTGTTGTAAATGCTAATAAATAGTTCATCAGCAAAATCGTATCTATAGTTTGAATGACATGGTAAATAAAAAAAAGACAATGACATGGTAAATAAAAAAAATCAATTGATCGTCCACTGGCTCAAATTCTTCCACCAGTTAGATCTTATATAGATGTAGACCAAGATCTTTCTTCAGCATTTACAGAGACCGAGTTTCTGAGAAAGGTGTCGGTGCGATAAATTCGAGTCCCCTGTCACACTTAAAATAAATTTGCAAGATTTGTTAACGTTGTTTTTGTGTAGTTTTTACATGGTGATTTTCCAAAGTATACTAAAAGAAAGTCTATCACACTTCATTAGTATGACAGCTAGATTTGAACTAATAACTATCAAAAGTTCTATACGTAAAAAAAAAAATTATCCCATACATAGGTTATTTACAAATGTTTGCTAATGTTACCTCTGACATACTATAAAAATTTAAATTGAGCCCCAAGAAAACAAAAGGTGTTTTCCTGTATAACTACAATGAATATTGCTTTATTTTTCTATATGTATGATTTATTACCGATTCGCTCTCCTGAAAAGTAAATGAAAAGTAACTGGTGTACGGACCATTATTTGATACAGTTTAAAAATTTAACTATTGAAGTGCGTGGGCAGCGCCTCGGCACTTTTTACTTATTAAGTTCCAAATAGCCTGTTCATTAGGGCGGAACAATTTGTTCGCGTCTAAAGAAACGTAGTAATCGCATACCAATATCGGAATCTACGATGAATTCTTAGAAAATTTCACTTAGAAACTATATGTCTACAATCAATTCCTAGTTCGCGCTGAGAAGCATGAAGATTTCAGGTTGAGATATATTTTTAGTAATTTTTCAGTTACGTCAGACCTACCATTCCGATGTTTGGAGACCAAGACGAAGAGAATAGTATATTTTTGACATTGTTTTGGATCCCGCCCAATATTCTGAAAAATGATTTTAATAACATAATTTCCGTATGCAACTCTCAGAGGCCATAACTTTTTAACCTATACATAGATTTGCTTCTCTAATACCTCAATTATGTTGCTGGGAAGTTAGTTTTCGGTTTGTGCTCATTTAAAAACCAAAAAAATTTCTATCTGAAATTTTCATGCTTTCCAACGCGAGCTAGGAATTGATTTTAGACACAAAGTTTATTAGTGAAATTTTCTTACAATTCATCGTAGATTCCGATTTTGGTTTCGATTTTTGCGAATAAAAAAATTGGCCCAACCTTACTGTTCATATCTCTAGGTGAACAGCAATATTCTGAGGAATTTTGACAGTTATTACTGTTTGTTTTAAAAAGGGTGTGGAACAGCCCACTTCCACCATTACTGTAATTCATACTGCAACAACAACATATGTTACAAATCACATCTTCATACCTCTGACAGTCCATGAGATATATTCTTTTTTACTTTAAAGTTGTTTTGCCGGTGCCACGCTCCTTTATGCAATCACAACTAAGTACAGCCAGTGACTAACCACAGGTCATCAGAACCACTTTCTAAAATGTTCGTATCAATCTGTCTTTGGAAAAGCCGTCAGAGCGATTTCTGAAAAGGGAGTGTGGCTCCCCCACTTCCACCCTTCATACTGATCCAACAACATATATATACCAATTCTCATCTTCATACCTCTGATAGTTCATGAGATATAGCCCTTTTAACTTTCAAGATGTATCAATCTTTCTTTGGAAAAGCCGTCAGAGCGATTTTTGAAAAGGGGGCGTGGCACCCCTACTTCCTCCCAGAATGTTATTAATACTGCTCCAACAACATATATACCAAATCTCATCTTCATACTTCTGATAGTTCATAAGATATAGCCCTATCAATTTTCAAGTTATATGGGCGGTGCAACGCCCCTTTATCCAATCACAACCAAATGTATTCAGGAACTATCTACAGGTCAACAGTACCTCATGGTAAAATTTTTATATCAATCGGTCTGTTAGAAAAGCCGTCAGAGCGATATTTGAAAAGGGGGCGTGGCACCGCCCACTTCCATCCTGGCTGTTATTAATACTGCTCCAACAACATATATACCAAATCTCATCTTTATACCTCTGATAGTTCATGAAATATAGCCTTTTTAATTTTCAAGTTGTATGGGCGGTGCCACGCCCCTTTATCCAATTACAACCAAATGTAGTCAGGAACTATCTACAGGTCAACAGTACCTCATGGTAAAATTTTTGTATCAATCGGTCTATTAGAAAAGCCGTCTGAGCGATATTTGAAAAAAGGGGCGTGGCGCCGCCCACTTTTTGAAAAAATGAAACCTTTTAAACCATCCGGAAGCTGTAACGAACAAAACAAAAAAAAAATTTTGAAAATCGGTCTAGCCGTTTTTGAGTTTTAGCGAGACAACTGCACAGCAATTAATTTTTATATATAAGATTACTTACTTACTAACTTGGCTGGTACTTCTATGCAATCCCAGTGGATTATATACCGCACGTAGAAAAATATTATAAGCGCCTCGATCTTCTGCGCTTCTTCTCCAGTTAGTCACACCGAGTTCTGTAAGGTTATCAGTAACCTGGTCTTTCCAACGGAGTTTTGGTCGCCCTCTTCTGCGCCGTCCATCGAGTTCATTTTCGAAGACTTTTCGAGCTAGAGCATTTTTGTCCATGCATACAACATGACCTAGCCGTTGCACCTTAATGCGTTTGACCACGTCAATGTCAGTGTACAGCTCGTACAGCTCATGATTCATACGACGCCGATACTCTCCGTTAACGATGATGGGCCCATATATTTTACGGAGTATTTTTCTCTCGAATACCGCCAGAACCGATTCATCCGCTTGTGTCATAACCCAGGATTCTGAGCCATACATTAAGACAGGTAGAACCAGTATCTGGTATAGCTGGAGTTTTGTTCGTCGAGAGAGGGCTCTGTCATTGAATCGCCTGCTTAGTCCGTAGTAGCATTTGTTTGCAAGCAGGATTCTTCTCCGAATTTCTAGGCTGACATTATTTGCTTTGTTGATGGCGGAACCTAGGTAGACAAAATTATCTACCACCTCGAAATTAAAGTTGTCAACGTTCACGCAGTTTCCCAAACGAGTAGATTCTTTGTTCGTTGAAACTAATAACTTCGTTTTGTCTTCGTTCACCGTTAGGCCCATTTTCGCTGATTCCTTCTGTATACCTGAGATATATATATGTATACCTGCAGTCACATCCCGCAGTTTTGAAGAGATCGCACATCTTTCCATCTTTCCAATCGTCGGGCATGTACTCTTTAAGCCAAACCGTGCGCAGGAGCTGGTACATGCTCGTTATCAGCTCCTTGTCACCGGACTTGAAGAGATCTGCGGGCAGACCGTCGGCACCGGCTGCTTTGTTGTTTTTCAGCCGCGATATTGCTCTTCTTACCTCGACTTGACTTGGTGGTGGGCAATCTAAGTCGTCGTCGGCAATTGGCGTGATAACTTCACGTGCGCTGCCTTCTGGAACCAGCAGTTGCTGGAAGTGTTCTCACCATATGTGCAGCACACTCTGCGTATCCGTGACCAGATTTCCATCACTGTCCTTACAGGTGGGGAGGCCATTATCGTATCCATTTGCTCGTACTTTCTGGTAAAATTTAAAATTTTCGGGCCTCACCTTAATCCCTGTATCGCTCTATATCCTCGTTCTCCCGTTCCTTCATTTGACGTTTTTTTCGCCTAAATAGCTGTCTCTCCCGTTTTGCTTTCACCTTATGCCGTTCCCTAACAGCACGGGTTACAATTGGCTGTAGCGTTGCCCTATAAGCAGCATCCTGTTCCTTAGACGCTATGCGACATTATTCATCGTATCAGGATTCGTCTGAGCGCCGCTTTTCATATCCTAGGACGGTTGTTGCGGCGGTTGCCATGGAATGCGCAATATGCTGCCACTGCGTATCGGGAACGTCAGAAGTAGAGGCGTTGTGTCGTAAAAGTTGGAAGAGCTGGTTGGATTAGGCAGTGGCTATCTCTGCAGCTTCGCGATGTCCAGCTTTCTTTGTGTTTGGTTACGTGCGTTTTTCGCTCTGCTCAATCTTGTGCGCACCTTGGCTGCAACCGGTAATGATCCGAGCCAATATTAGCACCACGGATCACATGCACGTCCATGACACATGATCAATTTGATTTTTAGTGTTTTGATCGGGGGATAGCCAAGTTGCCTTGTGGATATCTTCGTGCTGGAATCTGGTTCCACTCACTACCATGTTCCTTACCGCTGCGAAGCTAACCAGCCTAAACCCATTGTCTGACGTGTAGGTATGCAGCCTGAATTTACCGATCGATGGACCAAGAACATCTCCCTTCCTATTTTGCATTAAAGTCTCCCAGAAGAATTTTAATGTCGTGGCCAGGGCAGCGGTCGTATGTTTCCTCTAGGTGCTCGTAAAATGCATCTTTAATCTCATCGTATTTATCTTCCGTCGGGGCGTGTACACAAATCAGCGTGATGTAAAAATATTTCGCCCGGATGCGAATGGTGGCTATTCGGTCACTTACAGGGTTAAATCGCGAGACCAGGTGTCGAATTAATTATAAATAATTTTGTATGGGAGGTACCAGACGCGATCCGCCGATGAAGTCTATATTAATTCCTGAGTCAAATTGTCTTAAGCGCATATCTTACGCAAAACATGAATGTATTCAGTATACTTACAAAAAAGATATGTGCTTAAAACTAAAAGGGTAAATTTTGATTTTTTTGTGGATGTTGTGGCAAAGGTATTGGCTTTTTGGCGGCTTATCTGTTTTGATAAGATAACTAAGCTGGCAAAATTTACATGTCCTCCAGCGGTTCGTTTGGTAGTTATTAGAGATATATTATTTTTACAAAAATATGTAATTTTGTATGGGAGGTACCACAAGGATGGAGCTGGTTTGCCCAGTTATAATCCCATTACTTCCTTTTGGAAAATATCAATACGATGATTTAAGGTTTACTCGAGTTATCCTGTCACCAACTATCCATACAGCCAGCTGGAAACACTGACATGACTCAATCGTCTTAAAAATTCATGAAACGAATTTGGTCTTAAGATACGTGGGGTCTAATACGCGTTAAACTTTTTGACGTATCAAGAATACCAAAAATAAAAATATTACTAACTTACTTAATTTTCCTTTACACCCCATGAGTGATAAAAGTGTGATAAATTTTCAAGGCCCATCAATCCACTTGTATGGAAGGTACCAGATTTACTGGTGAGATTTTGGTAAACTTTTTGCAAGAATATCAAAAGTTAATATATTTTATTTTGCAAACTTTGGACAAAATTCGTTCATTAACTTAAGAGTAATAGTCTGATGAAATTTCAAGACCCATTGGGGGTACCAAAAAGCCTGGTGCGATTCCGCTCAAACTATGTACAATTAAGATAATAGTCAGAAAAATACGTTTTGCAAAAATTTGGTCAAAAATGTTCAAACCAATAGGGTGTTAAAGTGTGATCTATAGCCTGCCCTACCCTTTATATGGGAGGTACCCGAAGGCGTGACATTTTTGGGTTCAAACTTTTAAATTTTCTTAATTTTGGCTTGGTTCCAAAAGTCACTAATTTTCATGATGCTGCAACTTCTCCTTCTATTTGTGTCCCATCGATGTATTGGGACAAAGAACTGTGCATGGCGTGGCCTTACTGGTACCCCCTATACAAAATAGCCAATTTCGTTTTAGCTTAAACTTGTTGCTATCGCAAAGTAGCCCCAAAAATAAGAATTCTCTGCATCTGCATATGATTCGTTTGTATGGACGCTAATGTATTTAAGTTTAAATTTTCTACTAAAGAAACAAAATCACGTTTCGTTATTATAAGAGCAACACTAACTGCAATATCTGCAACTTTGATTCAGACACAATTTCACGTGCAATTCTCAGAATTGAGTCCAAAATTAATGAGCTGAAAAATGTTGTACTGTGTATGTTATTTGCCTTATATGCATAATTTTCTGTACCACTGCTTAGCTTTTGTTAGTTTTTGAACATTTTATTAAGTAAATTTTCTTTTAATTACAGAAAATAATCAAGGTCACCGAAAGTATATGGTAAAGGTAAGACATACATTTCTATACAAGTTTTATTTATATTTACTATGCGACCAGAATAAAGATAACACGAATTAATAACTCAGCTCAAAATTTTCATATTTTTTAGTCTGCCTTAGAAACCATGTGTTTATTTTTTTTTAAATTCTATACAAATCTATAATTCAGCTTAAACATGATGCCTAATAACCTTTAACCTTTGCTATAGATTATTTCTTTGTGAACTGAAAAAAAGTCTCACTTTGATTAGCTGTAGACAGAATACACATTTATATTATTTGTATTGATACGGAAGATTTCGCAGAATAATTATTTTTTCTGTTTAATTGTAAATATTAAATAAGTTTAAACATTAGCATTGATAATAAGAAAACGCAATGCCCTGCATTATGAAACTGATGTATGATTTTCACCTCTCCCGCCTGACCAAATGATTGATTTTGATTGCAAATATAAAAAGAGAGCGATTACTTTATCAAAATCTGTATTCAGTATATGAGAAAATATAATTAGTTTAGCTTTTTAGCTGGCTACCAGATATGAAATTTTTTTATGGTATGTATATTAGGGGTATAACCAAATTTTGGCCCTAGCACCACGCGATGGCGAAGGTTGTGTTATTTACGAAAAAATAATTTTGGGGTCATTTCGGATAAAAAACCTCACCCACGAAAACGATTTTCTAAAATCTCCCAAAAAAAACCTTCATTTTAAATAAAAAATTTTAAATACTTCATTAATAAAGTAAAATATTAAACTGAAAAATTTTGTTTGATGTAATGGAATGACGATATCAGGAATGTTTCTCCACATTATCTTTAAATTTGGTCAAAGCCTTTGTCCAAATTTTTGCATTTTTTAAAACGCTTTAAGAGCTTCTTTTAAAATCCATTGTTTTTAAGTATTAAACACAAACTGAGAATATAATTTTCTTTGAATAATAAAAACAATTAAAGTACATGACGTAATTATCAATAACATACATTCAGCTTCCAAAATATTTACACAAATGTTAAATGCAGCTTGATATATTGATAAAAAAAAAGTTTTTTGCACTTTTTAGATAAATAAATAAAAAAAAATCATTTAAAAACTTTACCGCGTTTGGTGGGTGAACTTTTTTAACAACTGCGAAAAAGTAATACCATTTTTTTATATAATTTTCAATGGCCTATTCGACTATGCTAGGGCCATTTGGATATTTGCAAAAAATTGCAAAAAGTTATATCCCTAATGTATATTCTATATTGTCACCCAATTGGGGATATCCAAAATACAAACAATATTAACATTTTCTATTATCCAACTCTTCAAAAAAACACAAAAAGATATTTGGCAAATATTTAATTATTCACATTAAGTAATGAAAAATATAGCATATTTCACAAAAATCTTAAAAATCTTTCGACAACCTATTTTTTCTTTGACTTTTTAGATAAATTATTCGTGCAGAATATTGTGACAAGTGATAAAATTGTTACTTCCAAAGTAATTACATGTAATTTTGAACACATACATACTTAAAGTTTTTCATTATACTTATGGGCATATTGTTCTTGACATAACCAACTGACGACCAAAACTAAATTTTGCATTTAACTTTCCTTCCTTGTAGTTAGCCAATTAGTAACATGTACATATTAAAAAGATATTTGGTTATCAACTTCCTGATAGCGACTATCATATAACTAATGCTGTTATGTTATAATTTCTGAATTCAAAACACAAAAAGGCAATTTTTCATATATGACTAACATTTTTGGATATATTTATTTGCTTTCTAATAAACAAATTTTTAATTTTTATGCATAAGGCTGTTTAAATTTGTATATGGAATATATAAATTACTCTCACAATAAAACCGTATTTAAAAAAAATCCCGATTAAACTGCTCCGCTCTAAGTAATATACTTTCAACCAGAATTCCAGGTCAGAATATTATAAATGATATGACTCGTCGCACAGGAAATGGTTCTTACATTTGCAAACATGTGAAACGGCTCAGCGCGGCGCTGCATTAAACTAAAGCTTTAAAAAGCTGTTTATATTGTACTAATATATAAATCACATGTTATCTATATTATAATATATCATTTAAATCAATTCTAGTTTATGATTTCGAAACAATTAATCGAATATGAACTAATTAATGTAATTAAAATTGTTGTGCATTTATTGTGAAGGAAGGCTAACAAAGGAAAATAAAATGTAGCAAACAATAAAATAGAAACATATAGAAAAAAATATGAAAAAAATAGCAGTTACCTACAGTCATTCATTGAGCTTGACTATAAAAGATGATAATGTATGCGAATACGGGTAATGACGACCATTTCTCAGCTTGTGGGCCAAAGTAAGGAAAATATAGCATGGTGTGTTATTTTGCACGAAATGAAATGACTTATTGATTATTATTGCAAATTATATTTAAATTAAAAACTAGTCAGATAACACAAGGCAACAAAATCAAAAACATTTTAAACTCTTCAAAATACAATCTATACAATTTTGATGTATTGCGGTCCAAATTTTAAATTGTATGGTCTTTTTTTTAAAAAAAATTGTTTAAAAAAAAACCATGAAAGCGGCAAAAATTGTTCAGATTTATTGCTTTACGGGTCTCCTGGACCTAGTTAGAGCCATTTGAATTTTCGGGATATACCAAAAAAAAAAATTATTTTTAAAAAAATCGCGCGACTTTGCTGAATTTGCTGAATTTGGCTGAAGTGCAGAATATGGGGCGGGAGCCCGATTAAAAAAAAATATACCATTGTCTTCGTCTTGTTCCCCTTGTTTCAAAGTTGGCGCTCATGCCCATTAGGCCCGGGGGGGTCAAAAAAGGGGGCCCCTTTCGGTTCTATGATGACCCCCCAGGTGCGGGTACTCAAATGAAAGATATTTTTGAGACGAATCCAACGATGTTATTTTTAGGTTCCTACGGGTCTCTTGGAGCCATTTACATTTCCGGGATATACCAAAAAAAATTATGTTTAAAAAAATAAAATTTTTGCCTGCGGCGCTACTAAATCCAACATATCCATTTCCACTCTAATTTACAAAAAAAAAATATTTTTCCGGGATATACCAAATATATATGCCTGCGGCGCTTTTACGCCCAACATATCCATTTCCACTCTAAAAAGAAAATTTTTTTTTTTAAAAATCGCGCGATTTTTTTAATAAAAATTTTTGCCTACGGCGCTACTGCAACCATCTCAACCGTTGCAACTCTAATTTAAAAAACAAATAATATTTTAAAGGGATATAGCTTTTTTTAACTATTTTTAAAATTTTTCTTTATTTGTTTCACTTTTATCCTTTTTTTAATCAATTTTCTTCTTTCAAATATTTCTCTTTAGACTTTTTTCTTGAATTTTTTTAAATATTTCTTGAAATTTTCATTTAAAAACCTTACAAAATTCAAAAAAATTTAAAATTTTCACACATTTTTGATGACATTTCATTTTTCTATGGAATTTTTCAATTCATTTCCTTAAATTATTCTAATTTTCCATGATTTTTCCCCATTTTTTAAAATTTTTTACGGGGTTTTTCAGAAAAAATTAGATTTTCTATTTTTTTTTAGAATTTTTCAATTTATTTCCTTAAATTTTTCAAACTTTTCCATGATTTTTTCACAACTGAACTGACCAAATTAAAATATCCTCCAGCTTTCCGTGTGGAAGTTATGAGATAAATTATCAGAAGGGGTGGGGCTATTCAGCCCATTTACAATTCAATTATTCCATTTTGAAAAATAATAATACTGGTAAATTTTCCTAAATATCAATTAAAAATTACTCGAGTTATCCTGCCCACCAGCCATCCAGACAGCTAGCGATTCGGACAGACGCACATGGCTCAATCGTCTCAAAAAGTCATTAAACTGATTTGGTCGTAAGATACTTGGGTTGTAACACGTCTCCTTTAATGCGTTACATTTTTTCTCGTGTTCTGCATTTTCATTATAACATTTTCTACAGTGCTTGTAGAAATTAATTGTAAATAAAAACATAAAGCATGCATCGATTTTCATGATCCATATCTAGTTAAATTCACATGGTATGTAGTTGCCCTACAAATAAACACAATTGAATACTTTTTGCAGTTTTGGAATTTTTTTTGTAATTTTATATTTATTTAATTTATTTTCATACAATTTTTTATTTTTTCGCTAAAAATTTGTTTCATAACTTTAGAACTATTGATCGCATTAAAATCTATTGTATACATCATTTAAAGATATACTACTTGCCGGGACCGGCCGTGGCATAGTGGTTAGAACACTCGACTACCATGCGGGAGATCACAGGTTCAAATTTAGGCTCCAGTCATCTTAAAAAAAAATTTATTTTATTGTCGGCTCCCCTCGAATGTTGTGGACAGCAACTTCGCAGTATAAGTGTCGAGTCAATCGGCATGTCTAGTAAGAGCTTCTCAAACAGTGACGCTCGCATTCGTCAATAAACAAGTAGGTGCCGTTAGTTGTGAATCTAAAAATAGAAAGCGTGGTAATTCACAACAACGCGAGAAGCTATCCCATACCTCATTCATGGGGTGTAAAGGGGAATTAAGTTTTTTAAGTTTTTACTTATTTAAGTGGCCCATTACAACTTACGAACGTGGTTAATAAATTTGAGTCCTTAATCACAACTAGGAAAATACAATTCGTTGAGAATAAATACAAACCTTAATTCATGCATTTGTTCGTTTTGCCAGCTCTGTGATACTACTTGTTATAATTCACATCAACCTTTGTTATCGCAGTCAACATTAGATCACCTTTTTAATAATTCATTTAATAATAATTCTGTAATAATTAATAATTTATTTAAACAATTTTTAACCGGTTTGCTTCCTTATTAGAATGAGTTTAGAAATATTTTATAAATATCAGTAAGCAAACATTTTTCTCTTTATTTTATAAATTTCTCGCATTAGCGCAACTTTCTTTGGTATTACGTAAAAGTAGCAGATCAATTGTTTCATTGGCTTTAGTTTTGAATTATTTTTCCCTATTTTATTACAATGCTTGGTAAAAATATTGCAAAAAAAACAAAAAATTAAACTGTAATGACAGATCCCCGAAAAGGGATAGTTTGCATGGGAGGTGGAAGCGGTTTTTGTCCGATTTTCTTCATCTTAGAAAGTAACCTCCGCTTAGAGAAAGAAGCTGCCTCGATAGCTCTTAAAATATGGCTGCAAACTTAGGGACAGACCCCTAAGAGGGGCAGTTTGGACAGGACAGGACAGACCCACCAAAAAGAAACAATTTGTATGGGAGGCAAGAGAAGTTTTTTTTACCGATCTTGCTCATCTCAGAATTTAACCTCCGGTTATGGGATGGATAGCTCTTTAAAAAACGACTGCAGGGACCGACCTCAAAAATTGATATTTTGTATGTGAGATGGGAATAGTTTTGACCGATCTTGCTCATCTTACAAAATTGTATGTGAGGTGAGGATAGTTTTCGACCGATCTTGCTCATCTTACAAAATAATCTTCACTTTGAAGATAGAAGCTCGCATTCCAAATTTCAGATCGATGTCAAGCTCTGGTACGACGAAGAATATTGCACAATATCTGAGACAAAAGATGCTGCATATAGGGTAAAACTGCAGCCAATGGCAGCGCATGCGGTGTTAGAGCGATATAATGAGAAGAAAAGGGTGACGAAACGCCCCTTCAGGCGAAAAAATTCGACTTTGGAAGAAAATAGAGAGCCAGGATGGTAATCAAAAGACGAGTGTTGAACACAAACCGCTGCTACTATGTGCTAAGCAAGCGAATTAAGACAAAGCCCCTCCTTCACAAACAACGATTCAACTCTATCAGACTCTGATAATGACTCAAGAGGATCAATCTATTCTGAGAGTCTTCGAGTGAAAAATGCTTCGCAAAACATTTGGACGCATCATCGTTAACAGCGAGTATCGACGTCGAAATAAACCACAAACTGTATAACGACATCGATGTAGTCAAGCGCGTTCGATGCCAAATGCGCTAGCTTGGATACATTGTACGAATTAATGAAAATGCTCCAGCTAGAAAGGACTTTGGCAATAAACCAAAAATAGGTCATTTTGTATGGGAGGTTTCAGAAGGCGTGAACCGATATAGTCCATATTCATTCCTGAGTCAAATTTTCATAAGCGAACATTATACGCAAAATTTGAGTGAATTCAGTTTACTTACAAAAAAGATATGTATGTAAAACTATGAAAGTCAATTCGGTCATTTGTATGGGAGGTATCAAAAGGGTTGTGGCAAAGGTTTTGGTTTTCTTAGGGTTTGTCTACTATTGCAAGATAAATAATCTGACCAAATTCAAATATCCTCCGGTAGTCAGCTTGGCAGTTATGAAAGAAATATTAATTATACCATAATAGGAACTTATGTATGGAAGGTACCGGAAGGGGTGGGGCTATTCTGCTTATTGACAATCCCATAAGTTCGTATTTAAAAATATTAATACAGGTAAATTTTCATACCGATTCGTTAAGGTTTACTCGAGTTATCCTGCTCACCAGCCATTCAGCCTGCCAGATAGACGGACATAGCTCAATAGTCTTAAAAAGTTCTGCAACGAATTTGGTCTTAAGGTACTTAGGGTCTAACTCGTCTCCTTTAATGCATTACACTTTTTTTCGTACCACAAGATATATACCCTTAACCCTAAGGGTGATGGTATAAAAACATATGGAGTGGTTGACAAGAAGTCTGACCGACGCAGCTGAGGGAAATCTGATGTACGACATGTCGTACCGAAGTCTGAAAGATTTCTGAGTGTAAATCGTATGAAAATCTGAATAGAAATTCGTTGTTTCTTCAATAACAATTTGTTGTCTGCTCCGACGCAGAGTTCCGAAATCGCTGCGAACTCGATCAGATATGTCGGAGCAAAATAAATAAAATTGCCTTTTAACGAGTCGTACTGAATTCTGGCGGATATCAGCCCATGTCGGAGCTATTGGTTTTCCGGGTGGTCGGTCGTTGATTTGCCAGTTCAGAATCAACGCTTGTAAGGTCCAATCAGGTTTGCTAAGATGGGCATTAGTCTTTCATATAACACTCTAGACAGGACTTTGTATGTGATGGTTAAAAAGATGATCCCACGGTTGTCGGTATCTGAATGAGGCGCAGGACATAGAACACATACATTCCAATAGGTCATGCATTCATTTAACAACTCGTCTTTATCAACTGGAACATACACTTTACAGCTCATCGTCGACACCCTTAAAAGCCCTGTCAACAGTAAATTGACTCCTATAATTGCCATTTGACAAAATTATTAGCGAAAACACTGCAATGAAATCACCGTATATGCATATATGCACATTTGTATTGTGCCTGCACAAAATATAATTTATGTATTGCTAATGTTTTATTAGTTTCATTCACAATGTCATTTATATGTTAATAAGATATTTAAAAAAAATAGTGATAATTATATAATCGATTTATGGCGCTGTTGTATGGGAATGCAATCAAATAATAGGTGCAAGGGGTGTGTCACTTAAACACCCTTGAATTTGTTATGCATTCTCTGCATGGGACTTTGTGTTTTGCCTACAAGTTAAATATACAAAGTTTATTTTTTATTAGCCGTATTAACATTGTTAGAAAAAATTACTTAATGATATTTTATATTAATTTGCATGGGTTATTCTGCAGCTACAATTAGACTGTAACTAATCTGAAAATGTCATTGACATTAACATTTGTAAAAAAAAAAATTCGACCTAGTTTACATATTATGTAGTGTTGATAATTTCACTTTACTCGCCAACAGTAGTCAACAGTCTATACGCTGTAAACAATTCCCTGAACGATTTAATTGACCTATTACAATAAAACAAATACAATTATTAATTTTCATCTAGATTGTTGGCTTGTTTTCCAACTGATAATTAAACTAAATAATTATCATGTCAACGCAGAACACAGCCAACAAATTATAGAAACAATAAACAAATGGAAGTGATAATAAATACAAACGCTCGAAAATATATTTATAAACAAATGTCGCAATTTGTTTATTAATTAAATATGTATGCGAGTAAAAAACATTTAAGAAACAAACAAAACAAACAAAAAGCCGCGTACAAAAACCTCATCAAATCACGGAATCTCAAAAAAACAAAACCAGTTACGAGTCAGTAACTACACTGTCACTGAAGCTGCTAAATGAACATATACGTCGTACACTAACATACCTCTATGTATTTAGCATGTACATCTGTACATTTGAACGTGATGAGACTTCACTCGAAAAATGCGATAGTTGAATGAACGAAGTGACGGACGGAAGCAATTACTGAAATGTTAATAATGAACGAAATAAATTAAACTAATAAAACCGAAAAGATTGTGTACCTGAATTGTACTCGTATGTGATTCTGATGTTCTTAATATACGAATATTTATAAATCACATTGCCATAAATAAAATGCACTTCATCAGTAATAAAATCTAAATTTAATTTTATATCTATACTAATATGATAAAGAGAAGCTGTTTGTGAGTTTGTTTGTAGTTGGTAATCTTTAAAGTACTAATCCGATAATAAAAATTCTTTTACCAGTCGATAGCTACGTTATCCCTGAGTGACATAGGCTATTCGAAATTTTTACTTTTAGGGGTAAACAGTCCAAAAGGGGATACTAGTACTATCACCCAGACGAAACGGCTAAAGGTAGAAAAGCGAAAATGGGGGTGCATATTTATACTAGAGAGTAGTTATGCGATACAAAGGGATTTTTTAAATTCGTACTTTTAGGGCTAAAACGGCCGAAAGGGGATAAAACTGGTACCATCACTCAGACCAAACGGTTAAACGAAAATTAAAGTGCATATTTATTTTATAGAGTAGTTAGGTGATGCAAGAAGATTTTTCAAAATTCGTGCTTGTAATTTGTAATTTATTAGTCTTTCTATACACAAGACCTAAGTCTAATATTACAGTATAGGAATTGCATTTGTAAACACAGTAGTAATCAGTTTTTTAAGATAATTAGTATTCTAAATAAGCGACTAAAAAGACCCATTAAGAGGTTAAATTGGTACCATCACCCAGACCAAACGTCTAAAGGTAGAATCGCGAAAATATATATGGGCTAAAAAATGATAAAGATGAATTTAAGGATTTCTGGAAATTTTCACTTTTAGGACCAAAAAAGGTCCAAAAAGGGATTAAACTTGTCTCGTAACCAAGACCAAATGGGTAAAGCTATAATCACGAAAATTTATTTGAGCTAGCTCCCTATAAAACTATACTTTGTACTTTTAAGGCTAAAAATTACCAAAAAGGTATAAATATGGCACCATCACTCCGACCAAACGGCTAAGACACAATTGGGCAAATCGGTATCGACTTGCTTAGTATATAATTAGAGAGCTAGATAATGGGGCTTTTCCAATATTCGTACTTTTAGAATTAAATAGCATCAAAAGGGATACAACTGGTACCATCAACCGGACGAAATTCGAAAATCTTACTTTTAAAGCAAAAAAAGGACCAACAAACAAAAAAATGGTACCATCACTCAGACCAAACTTCACAAGGTAGAATCGCGAAAACGTTAGTGAACATCTCTTCCATGGAGTAGTTGAGTGCTATTAAGGGATATTTCCAATTTCGAACTTTTAGGGTATAAAAGGCCGAAAAAGGGATAAAACTGGTACAATGAATTAAACCAAATTGCGCAACGTATAATCACGAAAATTAGGTGTTATTCTTATTCTATTGGGTTTTAGTGCGATTTGAAGGGATTTTTCGAAATTCGTAATCGATTAATCGAAAAATTGGTAATAATCGATTATTTTCATTCAATTTACGATTTAATTGAATTAATCTTCGATTAATTGAATTAATCTTCGATTAATTGAAGTAATCTTCGATTAATTGAATTAATCGATTATTCCAAAAAAATAATCCAGAAACAAAAAAGATTCGTCGCCAGCCGCCAAGTGTATTCACTGAGCTTTGAGGGCTGGCGACGAAAAACCTTGAACTGCAACCCTAGTTATTTACAGCATTGGGAGTGGTAGTGAAACGACTTCTGCTGGTGATGCTGAATTTGATTTATGGACGCACCATAAATATTTAGCCCACACACGAAGTAGGAAGGACAATGACTCAACACTTCCTCAATATGAACTAAGCTTCTTTGTCAATGCTCCAGTACTACAATTAAAGCGCAAGGTAATACACGCATGGGAAGAAATGTAATCGGTCTACTTTAAGCTGTACTCTCTTGCACAAAAATATTGCTTTTTGATAATTAACACGCTTTCTATTTTTAGATGCACAACTAACGGCACCTACTTGTTTATCGACGAATGCGAACGTCACTGTTTGAGAAGCTCTTATTAGACATGCCGATTGAGTCGACACTGATACTGCGAAGTTGCACTTATATGTGCCCATGCTCCGACAGAAGAGAAAAGCGATGAGAACAAAGACGAGTTCTACGAGAGCCTAGAAAATGTATATGACCGTAGCCCGAGCCATGACATTTAAATTGTACTAGGCGATTTTAATGCTAAAATAGGCAGGGAAACCGCATTTGAGCCTACCAAACGAAACGTCGAACAATGGCATCAGACTGATTGATTTCTCTGCGGCAAGAAATATGGTAGTTAGCAGCACTAGATTTGACCATAAAAATATTCATAAGGCAACATGGTTATCTCCAGATCAATTGACGAGGAATCAGATTGATCATGTGGTAGTCGATGGAAGGCACGCATCGAGTGTTCTGGACGTACGAGTGATTAGGGGTGCGAACATTGACTCCGATCACTTCCTTACCGCAGTTAAGGTACGCATAAGGCTAAGCATGGCGTAAACGTACGTAACCAAACACAACGAAAGCTGGACATCGGTAAACTGCGGACCACAGAGGTAGCAAACTACTACTCCAACCACCTAACTCATTTGCTGCGGAATGCTCCAACCCCTGACAATATAACCTCGCAGTGGCAAAATATATCCGACTCCTTAGAACGGGCTGCGAGAAGCGTACTTGGGTACTCAAAGCCGCCTCAAGAAGATGCCTGGTACGATGATGAATGTCGCACTGCCACGAGAGAGACGGTTGCTGCATACAGAGCGAAACTGCAGCCAATGGCAACGCGAGCTGTTCGTGAACGGCACAGGGAGAAGAGACGACAGGCAACTCGTCTTTTTAGAAGAAAAAAGAAGGAGCTGAAGAAGAGGCAGGATGAGTGCACTGAGTTGCTCCGAAGTAGAGGGGAAGCCCGAAAATTCTACAAGAGAGTGAAAGCGAGAATGCGTGGAATAGGGTTGCTCTCCTGCAAGGACAGCGATGGTCAGCTAGTGACGGACCCGGATAACGTTCTGAAGATATGGAGAGATCACTTTAGAAATTTACTGGATACTGACACCACTCCAGAAGTCCCCGCTCCAATCCATGACGATGGTATTAACTGTCCACCTCCGAGCCAGAGCGAGATACGTATGGCCAAGCTGATTAGGAGCATGCATCAGCTCATGGAGAACATCTGGCAAGAGGAGAGCATGCCCGGGGATTGGAGTCTCAGTCTGTTATGTCCCATATACAAGAAAGGAGATCGTAGTGAATGTAAGAACTACCGTGGAATAAGCCTATTACCAATTGCGTACAAGGTCCTTTCAAGCATATTGTGTGAACGTCTATAGCCAATTGTAGAAAAACTAATTGGACCATATCAGTGCGGCTTTAGACCTGGCAAATCTACGACGGATCAAATATTCACCTTACGACAAATCCTGGAAAAAACCCATGAAAAGCAGATCGACACCTACCACCTCTTTGTCGACTACAAAGCTGCCTTCGACTCTCCGATAAGGAATAGGCTTTATGAGGCCATGTCTGAGTTTGGTATTCCTGCAAAGCTGATTTGACTTTGCAAATGTACCTTAGACAACACCAAATCCTCGGTTAAGATTGGTAAGGATCAGTCTGAACCATTCAACACGGAAAGAGGTCTCAGGCAGGGCGATAGCCTGTCCTGTACACTTTTTAATATAGTTATGGAGAAGGTGATGAGAAAGGCTGGTGTCAACATGTCTGGCACCATATTCCACAAGAGCCACATGCCACTAGCCAATGCCAATGATATAGACATCATTGGCCGAAATCTGCGGGATGTTACTGCAGTTTTGTCATCACTAGAAAAGGAGTCAGCAAAAATGGGTTTAGCGGTCAACGAGGACAAAACCTGTTCTGTTGTATGCTGCCGAATCATGGGTGCTTACTACAACGGACATACAAAACCTGGGAGTATTCGAGAGAAAAGTACTCCGAAAAATATATGGACCTATCTGTGTCGAAGGCCAGTTTCGCCATCGGATGAACCATGAGGTGTATGAGCTTTACCACGACATCGACGTAGCTAAAAGAGTCAGAATCCAACGACTTCGATGGCTGGGACATGTTGCCAGGATGGATGTAAATGCTCCAGCGAGAAAGGTGTTTGAAGGCGAACCTGAAGGACGGCGCAGAGCAGGGAGACCCAAACTCCGTTGGAAGGACCAAGTGGTAGGCGATGTGCCATCATCTGGTAGGACTAACTGGAGAACACACGCAGAAGACAGAAGCGTGTGGAATTCTTTATTACTTCAGGCCTCAAATTTATGAACTACGTTTCGTAAATTGTAATTGGCCACTTAAGTAAGTAAGTAAATTTTGTTCTCGATCAAGCGGCTATCAGAATCGTAGTCTGCCAAAAAAAACATGGGCACCCCGGTTCCAATCCACAACAAGGCCCACAACTGCCTCGAAATCGCGCCCAGAGGGTTCAAATGTATGACCTACCCCCAGTCATTTTTCGCTCCTAAATTTTTTTGCAAAATAACCTACTCCCCATCTTCACCCCAAAGGCTGGCTCCCATACAGAATTTTTTTTTATAAAATTTGCTCCTTCCGCTCTGACCTCCCCTGGAGTAGTCAAATGTATGACCAGCCCCCAAAAATTTGTTCTACCCCAACAGTTTCTCAGATCGTATCTACTCTATTTCTAATCAGCTCCTGCTGCTCCCGTGGTGCCTCCAGAGTGGTAAAATGTACGACCGACCCCATTATTATTTCCCTCCTAAAATCCCGAACACACCTACCACCTAATCCTCAGCTCCTAAGGGGGTTTCCAATACAAAACGCCCTTAAAACGAACAAAACACAAAAATTCTCCATAAAATAATATTTCCGTTAAAATTTTTCGTTTTTATTAAGTGTAATTAATAGTGCTTCTAATTTCCAGGAAAATGGTATCCCCGAACCTATTTAAATATATGTTTCCCGGGAATACTGGGATTCTCGGGAAATAAAAAAATATTTTTTCTTTGATTTGATGGAACGCTGTTCAAACGCCGGTCCGGGAAAGAAGAAATTTCTATTATTGTAATACATTTGTAAAAATACCGTCAATACCGGACAGTATGGGACTTTTTTCATAGTCTATTTTGTCACGCCTCCTTATGGCCGTTGCAAAGGGAAGAACCAACTGAATATACCCTTCGGTCAATGCGTGCGCCTATTGAATGGATAAGCGATACTTAAAAGATTGTCTTTAAATATAAGCGTCTTAAAATAGTAAACGTGTTAATTCACAGGAACGAGAGTAGCTTTCATGCTCATTCATGGGGTATAAGGGAACATAAAGTTTTTATCTTTTTTTACACTTGTCTCGGGATGAACGAAACGAACATCAAACGGCAGCATTTGACCTCAGTACCAAAAATTTTAAATTTTACTCCACTACAGCACAATTTGTTCCTACAGGGGTTTGAAATTCGATATTTTTGGTCAAAAGTGGAATCGAAGAACATGAAAAATCATGTGTCGATGACTTTTAGTGAAATTTTTCGGAGAATATTTCTTTCAAAGGTTCTGTCACATACGCGTGAGAGCTAGAGGGTTAAATTATTCCGAAGAAATATTGCCCGGAAAATATTTATAGAATTCTCCGAAGACATGAACTATCCCGAAAATGTTTTTACACAGGATTTTTCATATTTTTTAATGCGACTTTTGACCAAAAAATTCTGATTTCAAATTATTGTAAAAAAAATGTTGACGTGGTGGAACAAAATTAAGTTTAAGGTTTTGTTACTGAGGTCGAAAGCTATGGTTTGATATGGGTTTGGTTCACTCCTGAAAAAGTGTGTTGCACTGTGTTATTATTTTTATTCAATATAGTTTTGCCACGTCGTCTTAGCATAAATTCATCGTCTGTATTAAATTTTGAAAAATAAAAAATTTCAGGCACGCCTGTTAGCCACACTGGGGACGATATCAAAACTTATTTTAATTTTTCATCTATGATTTTTGTTAATAATAATTACACTATGTCACAAAATTTCAAAAGTTTCTGTATCCGGGACATTTAATAATACATTTTAATGTAAAATTTTACGCTGAATTCAAATCTGCTCTCAGATATGTGGAAAGTAGAACAGATTTTGAGATATGGTCAAATTTCCATTTTTAGGGTTTTGAAAAAAGGTAGGTCTACTAAAATTCCATTTTCTCCGGCTTTAATCCACCGATTTTACTGAACTGTGATAAAAATAAAAGATTATAAAATTATTTCTTAAAAAAACGATAACTGATTAAAATCCAATCATTAATGACGAAGTTATGCCACTTCAAAGTTGGATTTTTGAAAAAATTTTAATGATTTTTCAAGATTTCTCTGCCTTTAATTAAGTTTTTTTCCATGTTTCCGTAAAAATTGCTCCGGTTTCAGATTATTGCATGATAGAATAATATGTTACGAAAATTTTTTGCCCTTGGTCATCAAAATCGGTTGAAAAATAAACGATACATTCACAATTAAGTACAGATACCTCTTCTTGAGAGTAGTAGTAATTGTTGTTTTGCTTGCCCTCCGAAATATAACTCAAGTTTTTTGTTAAAAAAGTCACATAGGAATATCTAAAAAAAAATTTGGGTTATTTCGCCAAATGCTGCAAATGCGGAAGTATTTCATATCCGATTTTGATGATCAAGGGCAAAAAATTTTTGTAACATATTATTCTATCATGTAATAGTCTGAAACCGGAGCAATTTTTACGGAAACACGGAAAAAAACTTAATTAAAGGCAGCGAAAACTTGAAAAATCATTAAATTTTTTACAAAAATCCAACTTTAAAGTGCCATAACCTTGTCATTAACGATTGGATTTTAATCAACTATTGTTTTTTTAAGAAATAATTTTATTATCTTTTATTTTTATCACAGTTCAGTAAAATCGGTGAATTAAAGCCGGAGAAAATGGCATTTTAGTAGACCTACCTTTTTTCAAAACCCTAAAAATGGAAATTTGACCATATCTCAAAATCTGTTCTACTTTCCATATATCTGAGAGCAGATTTGAATTCTGCGTGAAATTTTACATAAGGATCAACTATTTAGAAGCCGGGATCAAAAATTTGTTGCATTGTGTTATTTATAATGTATGCCTTTTCAGCATTTTCTTTGAGTGTACATTAAGATAGTTTATATTAAGTCGTTATAATACCAAGCGATAATTCTCAATTAAACCCCATGCCTTTTATTCCAAGTGAATTTCTAAGATTCGCCGCTTTGCGTTGAGAGCGAGCGAAATAAACACACAGTTGATTTTTAACAATTTATTGCTGTTAATTGTATTGTTATTGTTGGAGCCGCGTCATTGAGTTTTGTAATGACTTTAATGTAAATTAGCTAGTTCTTTCTCAGGCAGCAGTTGGTAAACCGGTTTTTGATACTACTATAACACGTAACAAACATTTCAATGCCACTATGTTGTATTCTGCTTTGTCTGCCTTGCACTTTTGCGCAGTTTATTGTTGTTGTTGTTTCGGTGCATCGCATACTTATCCTTGTCGCCTTTGCAATAATAAATCATATATTTTTTTTTTGTAATTTTGTATTTGTTTTTTTTTATTTGATTCATTTTTTATTTTTTCTCACAAACACCAAATTGACACAAAAACATTTATACAGTGTCTCGACAACGTTTCAAATGATCGTGCGTTTGACCTGGCGGACAATCATTATTCTGCAAAAGGAAACGATCGTCAAAACTTGCGGGCTCACCCGACTTTGGTGTCGCTAAATTTGTTTGCTCACCTGTGGTGCTTGGCTTGGCATCCCCATGACCGGGCAATGGAGCCAATGGCACTTTTTCAGTGGGACCTTCAACTACAGCAGCCGGAGCGCTTCCATCTGATTGTTTTTCATTACTGTCGCTTAGCTTATGTTTGACTTCATCATACTTTTGGGCCACAGTGTTACCGAATTCCTTGGCTTTGGCGGCTATTGTGTCGGTGTAGGGTTTGGCCGAATCAGAGAGATCTTCGTAGCTCTTCTTAATAGTGCAACCGGCATTTTTGAACCAAGCCTTTACTTCGCCATCCTTCTCGGGGTCGCCGCCACACTCTTTGTCATCGGCCATTGCCACAGATGTGATGGCCAACAGCACGAAAGCCAAAAATGTCCAAACGGTTAAAAGTTTCATAATCTTGCGGTGTATTCTCAACGAACGATGTTTGTCGGCTGACAAGCTTTGAGTGACTGAAGTAGTGATGCTAAGTTGGTATCATAGAATAGTGATTTAAACTGAGCTAAGTTAAGCTGAGTTATTCAAGTCGCTCTTTGTTGATCGCAGTCGGTGAGTGTATAAAAGCTAGTCTCAGAGTTATTTTAGTGGAAACTGGCTATAAATCTTGACCACCATGAATCAGACTCTTTGTTGCGTTTGGGAGCAACGTGTTTTGACTGTAATAAATAAAAATAATAATAACAGAGAGTTTAATTTGTTCAGCTTATGATTTACGGAATACATCAGGTGATGAAAATAATAAGTCTGATTCGGAACCTTTTATTATATTTCATTATGTTAAACATAATAACTTGCAAAATGATTAGTTTAGTTTAGATTAGTCATTTGATACAAGAACCAGTACAGAAATTTCGGTCATATAAACTGACTGATAAACACCCTCGCCCCATATTTGATAAGTCAGAGGTTATTAAAAATTACTTATGTTTTATTATTAGGTTTTTTTATTAAGGTTTACGAACATGTAGTAAAAATGTGGAAAATGGTACAGCCAATAAATATAAAAAAGTTCATTTAATATCTCTGGGCATATGGAATTATTGAAAGGGTCTTTTACGGTGCTAACTAAGAACGAAGAAAATATTAAACTAAACCTTAACAGACTAAATAATTCCTAATAGGTGGGGGGTGGGTGATTTTCTAATTTGAGTTTTCTGATTGTTATTCACTTGGGAATAACCATATTTTGGTTCGGAGGTCTACACGCAGCTCACAACGTCCGATAGATCGCGTATTCCCAGGAAAAATGTGGAAGGTCCAATGTTGAATATCCTGCATCTCAGGATATAGGTAACAGATGTTACTGAAGCTTAACACAAAGGCTCTCTCGGTAACTTTGGCAGCCCCAAAAAACTAGGAACGGGCGCGGTGGCCTAAGAAGCCACTATTCTAAAATAAAACTATTATTACTACACAAAGAAAAGAAAAAACAAGAATCCACACCAAATGTTGACGACCTCCTCAAACATTAGAGTGACCATGATTGAAGGATATGCACCTGGAGTGTCCGAACTGTGCATGTGATGCGCGGTGCAAATATTAACTCGGATCATGATATAGTTGCAGCCAAGGTACGAACGATATTAAGTAGGGCTAAAAGCGCTAGGGATTCCTACCTGTAAGGTAGTGCTCCCCATTTCCGGGGAAACGGTATTCCCAGGTTTCCCGGGATAAGAACGGAATTGATATATTTATGATTTTTCTTCGGTTCGTTAAGCAAAGATGCACAGAATAGCTTGAAATTTTGCAGAGAATGTCCCAATAAATTATGACATTTGCTTTATGAACCGAAGAAAGAATCATTTTTGTATTTCCCGGGAAACCGGGTTTTCGGGGATAGGACCGCGAAAGTTGTAAGCAGGTGAGGATCGGTCATACATTAAAAAAAAATTATAAAATTAAAAAAATTTTATGGGGTCCACCTGTTTGGGTTAAAAAAATATTGAGGGCTGTTCATATATTTGACTCCTCTAGGGGAAAATGTTAGAAGGACAAAATGTCGGGGGCGATTCCTAGGCAGCAGTGGGCCTTGTTGCGGATTTTTTCCCAATACGAAAAGTTTCTCGTTAAAAACCGGGGCTCGAGTTCAAAGTTTAGACCCATGGTTTTTTGGGCAAATTTTCTTAGAATTCATCGTAGATTATGAATCTGATAACCGCTTGGTCGAGAAAAAAATTTACGTACTCTATTGTGCATGCTTCAGCTCATAGGCACGATTTGGCTAATGGAATTCATGATGTTGATTGAAATCTGAATGTTCTATGTCCTGTACTTAAGAAATTCAGCCTTTTACCTATCTCATACAAGGTTCTGTCAAGTACGGTATATGAATGGCTAAAGTTCATAAAAGCGAATCTGATTGAGCCTTATTAGTGTTGTTTTAGAAGTGATAAATTTACCACGACAAATTCTGGCGAAGACCCAAGAAATGCAGATTGACACATTACTTACTTAGTGGCCCATTATAACTTACGAACGTGGTTCATCAATTAAGGGCCGGAAGTATTAAAGAATTCTACACGCTTCGGTCTTCTGCGTTCGTTCTCTAGTTAGTCCTAACAGATAGTGGCACGTCGCATACCACTTGGTCCTTACAACGAAGTTTGGGTCTCACTGCTCTGCGTCGTCCTTCAGGTTCGCCTTCCACCACTTTTCTTGCTGGAGCATTTCTATCCATCCTGGCAACATGTCCCAACTATCGAAGTCGTTGGATTCAGACGTTACGTCGATGTCGTGGTAAAGCTCATACAGCTCATGGTTCGTCCGACGGCGAAACTCGCCGTCAACACAGATAGGTCCATATATTTTTCGGAGTACTTTTCTCTCGATTACTCCCAGGTTTTGTATGTCTGTTGTCGTAAGCACCCACTATACGGCGGCATTTTTCATCACCTTCTCCATAACTGTATTAAATAGAGTACAGCCAAGCTATCGACCTGCCTGAGACCTTTCATTGTGTTGAATGGTTCAGAGTGATCTTTACCAAACTTACTAGAGGATTTGGTGTTTTGCCAGGTACGTCTTCAAAGTCGAATTAGTTTTGCAGGAATACCAAACTCAGACATGGCCTAATATAACCTATTCCTTATCGGAGAGTCGAAGGCAGCTTTTTAGTCGACAAAAAGGTGGTAGGTGTAAATCTGCTTTTCATGAGATTTTTCCAGGATTTGTCATACAGTGAATATTTGATCCGTCATAGATTGACCAGGTCTAAAGCCGAAATGACGATGACACAATATTCCTTATCGATCACACAATATGCGCGGAATGACCTTGTACGCAGTTGGTAATAGACTTAATCCACGGTTGTTCTTACGCTCACTACGATCTCCTTTCCTGTATATGGGACATAACAGACTGAGACTCCAATCGCTTGACATGCTCTCCTCCAGTCAGATGTTCTTCATGAGCTGAAGCATGCTCCTTATCTGCTCCTCTCCATCTGCCTTAAACAATTCAGCCAGGAGACCATCGGCTCCAGCTGCTTCCTTATTTTTAAGGCGGGATAATCCTTCTCAAAAGTGCCGGCGTCAAATGTATTTGTTTGGGTCAGAGAAATAAAATGGATGCACGAAAAAGATTTGCCACTGCAGATAAAAATATATTGGCAAAAATTTTATTTTTGAGAAGTGGACGAAATACGCATTCCAAATGGTTTTTATCTACATTGCAATAAAATTCAATGTAAAAATAGTAATTGACACTACAGATATGTAGATGCAGACCAAACTTTTGCATTCGATAAGTGAGCAGAAGGGCGTGACGTATGTAGTTTTATCCTTAGAGCTATACAATTTGAGGCAAAAAAAGTACTTTGCACTTATGATGTAAATATACAAACGATATGTTTTTTTTTTGATCAGTAGGGGAGGTGGTGTGCCGCGAATGTATTTAAGTCGTGAAGAAATAGATTTGGTAGTATTTAGAACTACTAGATCTGAGGTTAAAGAGCGCATAGAAAAATTTTTGTTTTGTTTTCCCTATCTTTCTTAATAATTATATTTATTCCGGTGTTTGTCACTAAGCTTATCCTAAACGGCTTGACCAAAGTTAATGCAATTGTTTGTGATTAAAAAAAATGGGTCTGATTAGATCTGAACAACTTTGCGATGTCTGTTGCCAAAAATAAAAACGAGTAGTGATAACAGAATATAACCTGCACTTGGATATATACAACATTTTAAATTTAATTTTTGACTACGGCTTTCCCTATCACCTACTTAGTATAATCCTAAAAAAACATTTAACATTTGAGCTTCAGATAAAATATGGTAAGTGTATATGAGGCTTTAGCTCTTAGACCACTTTCCCTTAGGACATATTTTATTTGTGTTCATAGCGCTCGGTACAACTTTTACTTTAATAAATAACTTTGCAGGCAAGACGAAGTTTGCCGGGCCAGCTCATAATAAATATAAATATTGTTTTTTACTTTTTATTTAAAATCTATTAGTTTCAATAACTCAAGACTTTAACAATATCTAATATTGGATGATGGTATTTATTAGTCAGTTTACCTGACTAATGTTTCTGTTCTGGTTAAAATTGAGCTATCTGTGACAGTAAAATCCTACTGTACGCCATTCAGCGGAGCATAAAGTGCATTCTGCTTTCGCGAGTACAATTAAAACAGCATAACCAGTACAGAAATTTCAGTCAGGTAAACTGACTGATAAATACCATCACCCAATATAAGATATTGTTGAAGTCTTGAGTTATTGAAATTAATATATTTTTAATTAAAATAATATTACTTATGTATAATTTTTTCCCTGCATGTGGTGCAAAATTGTCCAAAACTTGGCTTATTTGTGTAGGAGGTATGAGTGCCGGTTTGGAATTTATGTGACAAATATTAATTTTTCAAAAAAAAAGTAATTTTGATTGGGGGTACGAAAAGAGGTGAATCGATACAGTCCTTATTTATTCCTGACTCAAATTATCATACGTACAACTTACGAAAATTTGACTGCATTCAGTGTGCATACAGAAAATGATATGTATGTATGACTGTGGGGGTGAGTTTGGTTCCGTTTGGAAGTTATGGAGGGAAATATTAATTTTCCAAAAATAGGTAATTTTTTATGGGAGGTACCAGAGGGGGTGGACCGATATAGTCCGTATTCACTTCTGATTAAAATCTTCAAAACCGTACACCTTACGCAAAATTTTACTGAATTCAGTGTACTTGCAAAAAAGATATGTATGTGAGACTATGGGGGTGGGTTCGGTCATTTGTATGGGAGGTATCAACAGAGGTGTGTCAAATAGTTAGGTTTTCTGAGGTTTTGCCTTTTATCAGAAGATAAATTTACCGATCAATTTTCATTACCCCCCAAGTGTCCGTTTGGAAGTTATGGAAGAAATATTAATTTTCCAAAAATAGGTAATTTTGTATGGGAGGTACCAGAAGGCGTGAACCGATATAGTCCATATTCATTCCTGAGTCTAATTTTCACAAGCGAACATCATACGCAAAATTTGAGTAAATTCACTTTACTTACAAAAAATGGGGGTGGGTTTGGTCATTTGTATGGGAGGTACCAGAAGGGGTGTGTCAAATAGTTAGGCTCTCTGAGGTTTCGCCTCCTATCACAACATAAATTTATCGACAAATATTCATTACCCTCCAAGTGTCCGTTGGGAAGTTATGGGAGAAATATTAATTTTCCAAAAATAGGTAATTTTGTATGGGAGGTACCAGAAGGCGTGAACTGATATAGTTCATATTCATTCCTAATTCAAATTTTCATAAGCGAACATCATACGCAAAATTTGAGTGAATTCAGTTTACTAACAAAAAAGATATGTATATAAAAGTATGGCGGTCAATTCGGTCATTTGTATGGGAGGTACCAGAAGGTGTGTGGCAAAGGTTTCGGCTTTCTTAGGGTTTGTCTACTATTGCAAGATAAATAAACTGACCAAATTCAAACATCCTCCAGTTGTCCGTTTGGAAGTTATGGAAGAAATATTAATTTTCCTAAAATAGATAATTTTGTATGGGAGGTACCAGAAGGGGTGGGGCTATTCAGCCCATTTACAATCCCATAAGTTCATTTTGAAAAATATTAATACTGGTAAATTTTCATACCGATCCGTTAAGGATTATTCGAGTTATCCTGCTGACCAGCGAGCCAGCCAGACAGACGGACATAGCTCAATCGTATTGAAAAGTCCCGAAACGAATTTGGTCTTAAGATACTTGGGGTCTAACTCGTCTCCTTTAATGCGTTACACTTTTATCGTATCAAATGATAAATACCCTCATCCCTAAGGGTGATGGTATAAAAACGTATTATTACTGCACATTTGACAACAAATCAGCACATCGTCGATTGTTTCCTTCATGTGCAAATATCTATATTTTTGGTGACATATTAAAATTGGATATAGATAGTACTTACCCCAGAGTATTGCCTGAATTTTCGATTTTTTCGTCGGCCAAAACCATTTGAATAATAATTAGCTGGTTTTCTATCCACGCAGTATCCAGTATGTGTCATACCATATTGACAATTTGGTATGACAGTCCTCGAACGTTTAAGTCTCTTAAGGAAGGCAATTGCCTTCTCCTTTGAAGTAGGAACACCGTTTATATTATTTATCACAATTATAAATAAGACGAATACTAAGGAATTTTGTATCTTCATTATGAATCTATTTTTAACATTATTATTCTCATTTACTTTTACTTTTCTTCTGGCTGTTCCAGAGAGTAATTTTATCCGCACTTTATGACTCGATTTTTAACATTGCGATTAGCTTTCGCCTTTGATGTAGTTGTTCCAGAGAGTAATTTTATCCCCACACAAAACAGAAAGCGAATGTAAATCTCTTGAATGTTTGTCCACGAGTAATGCAACAACACCCACAGCATATTGAAACATTTCTAATATTACTCAGAAGTGTAAGTCTTTGATTGTTATTTTGAGATGTGGTTTTAAACAACGCAAACCTATGACTGCATGCTTCTTCGCAAATACGGTGGCATACTTTGTGTTATAAGTGTATTTGAATCATGTATTTCGAAAAAAGCTCTGTCTAAATATTTAAACATTTTAGAAAACAAAACAAACTAGTTATTTTCTTATTAAGTATAATACTATTTAACAAAATTATATCTTTAGTTACATTTTGGGGCAAACCAAATGTCGGAAATATATTAAAGTTAACATTAAGATTAGGGTGTTCAAAACCGAAACCGTAAACCGGGTTTTTTATTTAAAACCGTATGCCGGTTTTTGCAAAAATGCCATTTTCGAATAACCGGTTTAACCGAGTTTTTTCCTCCTCCTCGGTTTTTTTGAATAAGGTTGAAATTAAATTTTAAAATTTTACAAAGCTTTTAAAAGCATTCTTGTTTATAAAATGTAAAAAGATTTTTCTAAATAAATTTGAAATTTAATTTTAAAAATTTCCAAAGCTTCTAAAATTATTTTGGTTTATAAAATGTAAATGGATTTTTCTAAATTAATTTGAAATTTAATTTTAAAAATTTCCAAAGCTTCTAAAAACATTCTCGTTTATAGAATTGACTCAAAATTGAACACTTAAATTGCATATTATTTTTTAAATACTATTTTAACCAATAAGAAAGTTTCAGTCGGGTAAGCCGACTTACTTATACCCTTTCCCTCAGTAAAAGATATAATTTTCTAGTATATTGATAGATATTGTACATTTGTATGGGAGGTACCAGAAGGGGCGTGGATACTTAAAAACTTAATTTCCCTTTACACCCCATAAATGAGTTATGGGAGAGCTTCTCGCGTTGTTGTGAATTAACACGCATTCTATTTTTAGATTCACAACTAACGGCACCTACTTGTTTATCGACGAATGCGAACGTCACTGTTTGAGAAGCTCTTACTAGACATGTCGATTGATTCGACACTAATACTGCGAAGTTGCTGTCGACAACATTCGAGGGGAGCCGACAATGAAAGAAAACGTTTTTGTTTAAGATGACTGGAGCCAGGAGTTGAACCTGTGATCTCCCGCATGGTAGTCGCGTGTTGTAACCACTATGCCACGGCCGGTCCCAAGGGGCGTGGATAGACTTAGTTTTTTTCTTCAAAACTTTATCCTGATTAAGCTTTAATAAATACAGAACTTGGGCACGATCACGTTGGGTGTATTGAGATTACTACTCCATCTCTAGAGTGGGCGGAAGAGTACATTTGTATGGGAGGTCTCAGAAGGGGCGTGGCTAGACTTAAAAACGTTATCCTGATTTAGCTTTACTAAATACAGAATTTGGACACGATAACGTAGGGTGTATTGATATTACTACTCCATCTCTGAAGTGGGAGGAATGGTGCATTTTTATGGGAGGTACCAGCAGGTACTTGGCTAGGCTTCCAAATTGGTTCTCCAAAATTTTATCCTATTTAAGTCCTACTGAAAACAGAATTTGGTCACGATCGCGTTGGATCTAATAATAATATTAATCGATTCCTAAAGTGGGTGGTACCTGATGGGTATGGGAGGTACCACATGGGGCGTAAATAGACTTCAAGTTTTTTCTTCAAAACATTGTCCTGCTATAGTTTTACTAAATGTAGGATTTGGGCACGACCGCATTGGGTGTATTAATATTACATACTTAATAAATGCATTTTTTTAAATCAAATTTTTTTTTATAAATATTTTTAATTTTTTAAGAAAAAACCGAAAGAAACCGGTTAAACCGGTTTTCTTTCAAATGCTGTATTCGAAATCCGATTTTTCTAAAAAATAACTTTTTCGAATAACTCGAAAACCGGGTTTCTAAAAAAAGGAGGTATTTGAACACTCTAATTGAGATATACGTATATTTCGATAGTTTTGATACATGCAGACGGACATCTTTTAGTCAATTCTGAATTCGATGCTGATCATTTATATATATATACTAGTGGACACGGCAATGCTTTGCTATTGCATAGTTGACTTATATTATTGACTTTAGTTCTTGAGTCAATTGCACCTTGTAAGCGTGTAAATGCTAAATGTTCATCAGTGGCGAGCGTGAGAGGTGCAATTTTTGGGCACGACGACGAGATTAAGTGGACGGCTCTTCAGCCACACTATTGCGAACAGCAGCAATATTTTCTGCAGTACGAGCTGTGTGCGCATGCACTGGTGTTTTCACATCTCCTACAGACCCCGTTTGCCCAAGTTCTTGCACGATTTTTGCGATTGTACGCACATTTGGACGATTAAATTGACCGAAAAAATCACGAAGTGCACGATAATAAGCCTGAATAACGCGTTGCTCGTTTGTGTATATTTTCATGTTTCAAATTAATCTGAAATTGAGTAATGTCAAATGAAATGCAGAAAAGAACTTGACGTTTTGGTGTGGTTCACATTCAACATCGGCCCTTACAATTTAACCATGCTTTACATTAGATTGTCATGCCTACCACACATCCTTATGGCCGTTACAAATGGAATACCAAATTAATATACTCTAGACTCCATTTGTTCGCGTGCTGAAGGGCCAAACGATACAGAAAAGTAATTAATACCGGTTAGAAGGCAAATGTGAGAAAAATACATACCCAAAAAAGCTGTAAACGTATTTGTCGTTGAAGAATTTGCAAGGAGGTAAAGGGTATATTCCCTTGTAAGGGTATATTCCCTTGTTATACTCTTATCCCATACCTCATTCATGGGATGTAAAGCGAAATCAAGTTAGGTATACTCTTATCCCAAACCAGAGTCAATCCAATTTACGGAGACATATGTTGAAGTGTTACTTCAAGACTAAGTCGATCACACAATGAGGATAGGCTGTGATGCAGAAGAATTGGAAATCCTGGAACTTATCATAAAATAAGGCTGTAATGGTTCTCATTAAATTGCCTATCAACAAAAGTTTTCATACAACTCAAACGATGACGTTATAGTTCATTGGAGATCTAGAGACTGCAGCCGTATGTTTGGGGATAGAATAACACTTTGGTGGAACTGTTATTGATAAGTAATGTCTGCAAGGATTTTATTTGTGCCAAATAATATGTAAACTCTTTTCACTGATGCATTTTTTATTAATTTTCAATAACAAAAATATGTCAAAATTATTTGGTCCGGATAAAACGCTTGTTTGGGCATCAGTGTGAGGTTGTCGTTGATAAAAAATCCTAGATTTAATATCAGAGTCAGTTATTTTATTTTTTTATTTTCAGAATTAAAAGCTAAATAAAATTTATAAAAAATAATAAGAGTTAAATACAAAAATATGACTTTATACAACCCATGTGTAATTGCGTAGTCATACAATGACTTATAAACAAATCCAAAAAAATATATATGATGAATTTCATATCAAAACCTATAAAAAAAGGGACATTTTGAACCCGACCCCCTCAGATTTTAATGAAATTTTGCATACAGCTACATTTTACCTACAGAAACACACTCATTTTTAGAAATTACATTTTTGAAAATATGTGGGCGTGGCAAGGTACCGAAATATTTGAAAAATTACGGTTACTGGTACTTTTATGCTGCGATTACTATGGAATGACTCAACTGATTTGAAAGATCTTGGTGACATTAAAAAGGTATAAAAGCCAGCTCTCGAAAACATACATTGTAAAAATTTTATATAACACTGAAAAAATTTTTGTGCCAAAAATAAAAGTTTAAACTTGGAAAACACATCGAAGATCAAGTCTTTTTTTCAAAAAAAAAATATTTTTAGATATGCCTATCTTCTATCTTCTATATATATAAAACAGGATGTGTGTATATATGTAACGTATGGACTCGAAAACGGCTGGACCGATTTTGATGAAATTTTCAGGGAATCTTCCGAATAACCCCGCGAGTAACATAGGCTACACATTGTTTGGATTTTTCTACATTTAGGGGGTGAAAATGGCAATATTCGATAACACAAGGTATTCCGCGCTTACAAGAAGTTAAAAATAATATATTATCAATCGATGATAAACAACTTTGTGTACTCTTTTAAGATACCTGCATACGTCCATGGGAAAACCTTTAAAAAAATTCTTTAAATAACTCTCTGTATTCCAATATAACGGGATATGCAATAGCGAAGCATTGCCGGGCCCACTAGTTTAATATATATAACATATCTGAAAACTAAAATGGGGTTTTTCTTATTTTATTTTTAAATAATTTTTAAGTTAATGCACCTCACAGTAAGAAAGTTTCAGTCGGGCGACCAGACTTACATCTACCCTCACTCTCAATAAAACATACAATTTTCTATTATATTGATATTATAACTCGATTTCTAAAGTGGGCGGAGCTATACATTTGTATGAAAGATACCAGAAGGGGTGTGTCTAAACTTCCAATTTTTTTCTCCAAAACTGTATCCTGCTATAGCTTTACTAAATACAGAATTTGGGCACGACAGCATTGGGTGTATTGATATTATTACTCGATTTCTAAAGTGGGCGAAATGATGTATTTGTGTGGGAGGTGCCAGAAGGGGCGGGGACATGTAGCCAATTTGCAATACCGTAAGTAGTTTGGGGAAATTTTAACTCGTGCAAAATTTCAAAACATTTGGTTGCGTCTTTCGAAAGTAATCGTGCGCACCAGCCGGACAGCCAGACAGACAGGCAGACGGATATGGCTCAAACGATTTAAAAAGTCATGAATCGAATTTGGTTCAAAGAAACCTGGGGGTAAAGTGACTCCTTCAAACGGCGAAAGACCTTTATCATTGGGCTTCACAAACTTGTAAGACCATTTTTGTCACAAAAAGATATCAAAATATAAGAAAGTTAACATGAGATGCATTTGCTTAAAAATTAAAAAAAAAAAAAATAAGAAAAACCCCATTTTAGTTTTTTAATATGTTGAATATATTAAATAGAGCTATCTAAAAATATTTTTTTTTTGAAAAAAAGACTTGATCTTCGAAGTGTTTTCCAAGTTTAAACTTTTATTTTTAACACAAATTTTTTTTTAGTGTAATATAAATTTTTACAGTGTATGTTTTCGAAAGCTGACTTATATACCTTTCTAATGGCACCAAGATTTTTCAATTCGGTTAAGTCGTTTCATAGTAATTGCATCTTAAAAGTACCTATTACCGCCATTTTTCAAATATATTGATACCTTGCCACGCCCACATATTTTCAAAAATGGAATTTCTAAGAATGGGGTTGTGTTTCTATAGGTAAAATCTAGCTGTATGCAAAATTTCATTAAAATCTGAGAGGGTCGGGTTCAATGAATATCGGTTTTGATATGAAATTCATCATATACGTCTTTAAAATTTTGTGCTATGTTATAATTCTAATTAAATATATAATAAAGTTATATATATATATATTGTATTATAGTAAATATTTCTTAGTAACAGCAGGTTAGGATATTCCACATCAATTTGTATTTCCTTAATTGTTTTAGTTGTTTCAGTTCCATTTCCAAAATTTCCAAAATGGTCTCTCAGTAGTAGTAGTAGCAATGAATTTTACCTAGAAAAGAAGTAATATATTTTTATTTTGTGAAAAGTCAAATAACGTACATACGTTACTAATATACTAAGAAAATGATTTAGTAATATTTGATTGTTGTTGGGTATTTTCTATGTTTCCTTAGCTGTCGTAACTACACTAGTCATTTTCGCGAAATGTATTTGCGATACCGGTCCATTTCTCTGAATGGCAAGTTCTTTCATATGTCAAAATTGGCCTATTGTAAAATGTTCGGCTGATAAATTTACACACAAGTGTGTTAACAGGACTGAAAAATGAGATGAATATCTACGCATTGCATTTACGATAAAAGATTATGTAAAGGTTAGGTTAGGTTAGGTTGTGATGGTCCTTTAGATAAAGGAAAAAGGGAAGGGGATGAGAAAGAATTAGAGAGAGGGGAGAAATAGATTATATAAAACAAAAACCAAAAACACGGCAAATATTTCACTATTCTCTCCAAAAAAACAAAAAGATCAATTTCAAAATTTATTACAGTACTTACGAATACTTTAAAACTCAAAATGAAATTTGTTAAAAAAAATGTGTTCCTCCCAAAAAAAGGGGTTGAGTAAGATGATGGTTTTATGTTAAGTGCCACAACACAAAGTGTATTATTAAAGTAAATAATATCTCAATATTGAAAGCGTTCATACAAATGATGCAACACTATGTTTGACTTACCCCTGTATACGGTTTTGATACACCTGATTTAATACCTGTATGTGATATCGATGTAGTCTTTTTGACACAGTTACTTTTGTAATTCAACGTATCACAATTCATGGGCACACCTTTAACACTTTGTCGGATCACCGAATTATCGTCTTCAATAGATTGGCAGCCAATTGTTATAAATAAAACAATTGCGATAATTATGAATAATTTTTGCATTTTGGTAGAATTTGATTGGAAATTTGAGAGCTGACACCGCCTGCTGAACGGTATGTGTACTGAAACAATCTATAGATGTAGCATTTCTTTTATTGCATTATTTATCATCTTCTGTGAGTTTTATGAGTAATCATGACAATAAATAGTTTGTGATACAAATGTAGAGGCAATGGTTGCTAACGAATAGCAAGAATGAAATTGTTGGAGACACGGTAACCGTCATGTGGATTAATAGGAACTCGAATAAGGATAGCTTGTATCACTCGCCTAAGAACTCATGGTTTACACGGCTGTAGATAATCTGAATAGCAGGAAGCAAAAAAATAAGTTGTTGTGCAAAAAACAAGTGTGCCGAATTCTAAACATTAAGCGTATTTAATTATATGCTCTGCAAAACACCTACCAGCAAATGTACAGGAGTGAAGTTTCCAAGAGAATATTCTTAACGACAGTACTTGCAAACGCTTATCGCATTCAATAATAGCACAGTGCAATACATGATTTCGCGACACAAGTCTGAGAATAGCACGGGAAAATAGCCCCAAAATTAAGGACTCCTGCATCATTCATTATATCAAGTTACTGACCATACGAATAATTTTTGCTCAAGCTGGATTTTTTTCACTTTTTCTATATATTAACACGATTATATCTCGGTATACCATACGGCATATCTCTTTTGTTTCTGCAGCAAAGTTGTAGATATTGATTAGGTTAAATAAATTGCACTCTTTGGTACAATTAATTGTACTTTTTGGTACCATAAATTTTACTTTTTGATACCATAAATTGTACTTTTTAGTACAATAAATTTTACTTTTTGGAATCATAAATTGCACATATTGGTACCATAAATTTTACTTTTTCGTACATGTTAAGTACTTTTTGTACTTTTTCGTACTATTTAATTACTTTTTGGTATAGTTAGTTTTACTAGTTGGTACATTAAAGTACTTTTTATTACAATAAATGAAACTTTTTGTTTTGTAATCCAGTTCTTTAGCAAAAATGTTAAAAAATGGCGAATAATGTTAAAAATGGAAATTTTTGAGCTTTTTAAGGCGCTGTATGCATTTTTATACCATCACCCTTAGGGATGAGGGTATATATCATTTGATGCGACCCAAAAGTGTAACACATAGTAGGGGTGACTTTAGACCCTAGGTTTCTTTGAACCAAATTCGATTCATGATTTTTTAAGTCGTTTGAGCCATGGCCGTCTGTCTGTCTGTCTGCTGTCCGGCTGGTTCGCACGATAACTTTCGAAAGACGCAACCAAATGTTTTGAAATTTTGCACGAGTTAATATTTCCCCAAAACTACTTACGGTATTGAGAATAGGCTACATGGCCACGCCCCTTCTGGTACCTTCCATACAAATGTACAATTCCGCCCACTTTAGAAATCGAGTAATAATATCAATACATCGAACTCAATCATTCCCAAATTCTATATTTAGTAATGCTATAACAGGATAAAGTTTTGGAAAAAAAATTTTAAATCTAGCCACGCCCCTTCTGGTACCTCCCATACAAATGTACAACTCCGTCTATTTTAGAGATGGAGTTATAATATCAAAACACTCAGCACGATCATGCCCAAATTATGCATTTTGTTAAGTTATATTAGGATAGAGTTTTGGAAAAAATATTGGAAGTCTATCCACGCCCCTTCTGGTACCTCCCATACAAATGTACTTTTCCGCCACTTTAGATATGGAGTGGTAATATCAATAAATCCATGGCGATCGCACCCAAATTCATTATTTTAGTAAAGCTATAGCAGGATACAGTTTTTGAGAAAAAAATGGAAATTTAGCCACGCCCTTTCTGGTACGCCCCATTGTCTGTCCCAAACTACTTACGGTATCTGGTACCACCCATTTCAGAAATCGATTAATATTATTAATAGAACTAACGCGATCGTGCCCAAATTCTGTATTTAGTAAAGTTCAAGCAGGATACAGTGAGGGTGATGGTATATGTAAGTCGGGTTGCCCGACTTAAACTTTCTTACTGGTTTTCGGGTATGTTTGTTCCGCATTTTTTTCTTCTAATCAATATCTACAACTTTGCTTTGCTAAAACGTTTCCCAAAGAAAACTAAAAATGTAAATTTTAACTTGAACTTATTTACAAGTTTGAACTAATGGAATTTAATTTAAACTATTAATTGAAATACTGTAAATTAGTCTGTAAGAAAATTATGTCAGTAGACTAAGTAAATAAATATATAAATAAATAAATGGGCAGAATAGCCCCACCCCTTCTTGTAACTCCTTTACCTTTACCTATTTTTGGAAAATTTATATTTCTTTCATAACTTTCAAACGGACGACCGGGGGATATTAATTTATCTTGCAAAAGTAGGCAAACCCTAAGAAAACCGAAACCTTTGCCACAACCATTCTGCTACCTCTGCAGGAAAATGAATAAGCCTGTATACATTGCGGTTGATTTTAATAAAATTAGTAACAGTCAAACAATGCGCATTTAAATATCAAGAATATTTGTTTTATTATAAGGGGATCTACATTTAAAAACAATGAAATGAACCGTGTTCAGCCTATAGATAACATGTTATCTCGCATTGGTTTGGCTTGAGATCCTAAGAATAACTAAAGCCATTCGGCTAAATATAAGTTTCGCAATACCATTAAATGGCGTTGTGAATAATATGTTTTAAAATCAGGAATTCGTAGCAGAGCGGAGTGTAACGGACATGACTTGTCAGAGCGATGAGCGGAAGGGGGTTATTTACCCCATCCAACCGCTCCACTTGAAATGTTTACAAACTAGACTTAATAAAAAACATATGGAAAATTAATTAAAAGTGAATGTAGATTTCGATTCTTAAAGAAGTTGAAATTCGCTAAAAATTTTACAAAGCCAAATTAGAGATCCCTATATTCAAAATATCCCATAAATAAGATTTATTTTGATGCATCCTCTTAGTTATCTTTTATGGGACAAGACATCTATATATATAAAAGTGAACATTTGTTTCTACGTATGTCCACTATAGACTTCAACACCACTCTACCGATGTGCAACAAACCGGCATCAATAGAAAGACAATCTTTCGAGGATCGTTATAGGTTACTTAAACATTCCATTTGAATCATGTGGTCCATTTATTGAGTCGATTTACGATTTTCCCATACAAAAAATGTTCAAAAGTTTTAAATTGTGAAAATTTAAATAGTATGTCAATGTTAAATTTGTCAATATTTGAATTTTCAAATAACATAGACAAATGGTATATTTATGTATGTATATAAGATTTAAATTGAGTTTGTTTGAAACTCAGTGGATGCTACAGCATTTAACTGATGTCTCTGAGGTGAGGCCAATCCATTCCACCCCATTAACAAAAATGCAATATCTGGCGTACTACTAAAATAAGTGACTTTAAATCAGGTGTGGATGCAATATTATCAGGTCAAAACCTGGCAGGATTAGATTATAAGGCGTGATCCCGCCCCCATGAGCTAATTTGTTAAAGTGCGGCATCTGAAGTACTAGATAAGTAGGAATAGCCCTACTCATAGGACCTAATTTATAGAAGTGCAATATCTGATGGCCTAGATCATTAGGCGTGGCTCCGTCCGTAGGACTTAATTTTGCGAATGCTAATGGAATTTGTTGTGGATTCAATTAAGGTTAATATACGTATTCTAAAGGAAAAGGGGGGGATTTGAAATAGGATGTGGAATAAACACCAATATTCGTGATCAAGCATAAGGGGTAGACCTGCCAAATTCTGTTTCCCAAAAGCAATAGCTGAAGGACTGCAGCACTATTCGTCTTGATATTTGGTATGCAATTTTTTGAGACCAGTGGTGTATGTAACTGAGATCTACGGCAGAAAAATTGAATAATCACGAATTTAAACATTTGTCAAATCTGCATTCTATTACATTTAGATCGACGAACGTCATACAACAGTGTAATATTAGCTGTTACGAATGAGTGTGGAGGATTTTATTTCCTTATTGCACCAATGGGTTTTGATATTGTTGATTTTGCAAAATGTTTGATCGCGTTGGCTATTGCATCCTCCTGTATTGCGCAGCTATTTTGGATGTTGCAGAATAGAGCAAAAAATTTAAATTTTCCGAGAACCGCACATGAGTTATCAAGTTAAAAAATGTTGCAAACATGTTAAATCATAATGAGGGATGAGTGTACTATGACACAAAAAATCGTTGAAACCCCTTGATCGCGTATTATAGGATTTAAGAAGCAATACATGATTGAGTTATCCTTCTTAAATTAATTTACCCTGAAAATATAAGGGAACCGAAGTGTTGCTACTATGTATAACAATGATACCCACGGATTTGCGTTAGATTTAAATGACTACAGTTTCCAGTTCGGTTAAAATTTGCAATGACATTCAATAAATCTAAGGGACAGTCTATTCAAATTTGAAAAATCCAAATTTTTCGCATGAACATCTTTATGTTGCATGTTCACGTGTAGAATGACCCACTGATTAAAATATGTACACTTCTTTGGTTCTTCCATACATACTCTATTATCAAAAGCCTTACAATAAATTTTTGTCATTATAACTATATTATGTTGTAATATACCTCAAAATTTTTCTTAAATTTCGATGCGAATATCAAAAGAAACTAACACAACCCGAATTATTCCAATCAAAAAAAGTTAAATTTCAGTCAATACTTCTTTAGGCAGGACGAAGTCTGTCCGGTCAGCTAGTATTAGTATAAATACAGATCACTTGATTCGGAATACGGTAAGTTTTAAAAATTTTCAGAGCTAATAATTAAATTATTGGATGGATAAGCCTATGATTTTACTTATATTTTCTTTTTGACTTTAACTATGAAAACACTATAATCTATAATTGAAAAATACATAAGGTTCATTTAGTAAAATTGGGGACAGTTTTCAAATAAACTAGTTCTAAAATGGTTCTAAGAGACTATAAGAACTTAGGGCTTCGCTTACAATATCTAACTGATGTCATGGATTACTAAATATGTACTTCGTTTTATTTAACGCTGGATACTTAGCTCAATTATAGTTTGAAAGGAATGCAGAGAGATACACTTGCACAAAACCGAAAAAAAGCAATCGTTTTTTTCAATAGATCGGAATTATTTTTTTAAAAGATTATTTCTTGAGAAACAGTTCTAAACTATATCTACCCAGCTGTAAAACCAGTAAGAAAGTTTCAGTCTGGCAAGCCGACTTACATATACCCTCAACCTCAGTAAAACAACTAATTTTCTATTGTATTGATGTTTTAACTCGATTTCTAAAGTGGGCGGAGTGGTACATTTGTATGGGAGGTACCAGATGGGGCGTGTCTACACTTCAAGATTTTTTCTCCAAAACTTAATCCTGTTATAGCTTTACTAAAATAAAGAATTTGGGTACGATCGCCTTGGATTTATTGATATTACTACTTCATCTCTAAAGTGGGCGGAAAAGTACATTTGTATGGGAGGTACCAGAAGGGGCGTGGCTAGACTTCCAATATATTTTCCAAAACTTTATCCTGTTATAACTTAACAAAATACATAATTTGGGCACGATCGTGTCAACTAACTCTGATATTATAACTCCATCTCTAAAGAGGGCGGAGTGGCACATTTGTATGGGAGGTACCAGAAGGGGCGTGGCTAGACTTTACATTTTTTTTTTCAAAACTTTATCCTGTTATAGCTTTACTAAATATAGAATTTGGGAATGATCGATTTCGATGTATTGATATTATTACTCGATTTCTAAAGTGGGCGGAATTGTACATTTGTATGGAAGGTACCAGAAGGGGCGTGGTCATGTAGTCCATTTAATACCCATACCGTAAGTAGTTTTGGGGAAATATTAACTCGTGCAAAATTTCAAAACATTGGTTGCGTCTTTCGAAAGTTATCGTGCGAACCAGCCGGACAGCCAGACAGACGGGCATGGCTCAAACTACTTAAAAAGTTATGAATCGAATTCGGTTCAAAGAAACCTAGAGTCTAAAGTCACTCCATCTATGTGGTACACTTTTGGGTCGTATCAAATGATATATACCCTCATCCCTAAGGGTGATGGTATAAATACACATTATCTAATCGCTGATGTCAGCTATATATAGTAGCAATCTCGCTTATATTCCTTCTTAAGTTAAGCGTTGGATAGTCATAGGTGTTTAATCGGTGCGCTCTCGCTTACAGTTTCGTTTCAGTAGCATTGTAATCGGAGTTTTAACGAGTGGACGATATTTTTTACATTAAACACGTATGACATTCAAAGTACTTAGATAACTCGCTTACAATGTCATACTGATGCCATGGACTACTAAATATGTACTACTTAGTTTCATTTATCGCTGGGAGGTAGAACTATTTTATGCGGTAGCAGTTGCCAATTCCTTTTAAGTTCTCAATTCGTTGATGGTGCTTTTAATACTTAAGGTTTGTGATGATAGTGGATGTGTCACAGCAAAGGGTGCTGATGAGATAGTTTGGCAACTATCGAAATAGCTATCCGCCCAGCCAGCTGTCACATAATCCATTTCACAACAACTCTTGTAAAACAAATTCTATTAGCAATAATATAAATTATCTTGAGTCGAACGATGTAGCTAATTCACATAAAATATTCATTCCATACCAATAAACTCTCTATCGTACTCACTAAGATTTTATTTAGATTAAAACTAAAATAGATTTTATTCTTTGAGTTACCATTAATTCTGGTGCAGCTTCAAATTGGTAGTTTTAGTGATTAATACGGTTATGTCATAAAATCAAATTTGTTTACCCTGTTGGCCTTATTTTATCCTCTTAGGGCACAAATTTCCAGAAAATATCGTCTAACGGCGTTTGTACATCACAGGAGAAACCCACATGCATAGTTTCAAGGCTATAGCTCTAGCCGGTTTGGGCTGGGGGAGTGATCAGTCTCATAAGACCGATAAAACAATTTATTCCAATTTATTCATTTCCCACCGAGGCGTAATCCTTCTTAAAGTAGTTACATATGTAGCAAATCTCACCTTCTTACCTTTAATGGCTTGTGATATTTGACCGATAAAACTTTCGCTTCGTTTGGGCGGTGTCACGCCCCATTGTCTAATTATATTTTCTTGTAGCCTACGATAGAGGCAAAATTTCATTAAAATACAACAAAGTCATAAACGTTTTTTCCAAAGAATTTTGTACATATCCTCAAACAAATTTTAAAAATTCATTCAGTATGATTATTCATATTCATTGTATCAAATAAGATTCTTTGATTCTTTTACTTAATTGCGAATATTATCATGACCTATGTCCTATGTCTCATTTTGTTCATAGGTTATCTGGCATTTCGCGAAAGTAGTAAAACGCCACTTTTTTGTGTAAGGGATTTTTTTTTATTATGTTTTAAATATAAAAAAATTTCATTAATTTTTTTCATAAAATTATTTACAACTGCGAAACTGTTGATTATGCACAGAAATCATACATGAACAGGTCAAAGGAATTTAAATACTTAAATATTAGATTTTTGTACAATCAAAATTGGACTAGTCGTTTTTGAGTTATGCCCCCAAAACTTGGCTGTAGGAGCTTACTACTCCAGTCGTGCTCAAACTGTGGCACTGACAAAGTTTCAGAACTTTTTAAGACGATGGAGAAATAACCGTGTGTCTGGCTGGCTGGTGAGCATGATAATTTGAGTAAATCTTAACTGATCCTTACGAAAAATGATAAGTATTAATATTTTTAAAAATGAAGTAATGGGATTGTAAATGTCGAGATATATGTTATTGAAATTTACTCATGAATAAATATGGACTTTATCGAAAAGTCGGAATTTTAGAAAATTTATATTTCCCCTTAGACGTTTACTGAACGTTGACTTACATATAAAAATTAGACATATCGTGATACCTCCTATATAAATTAGCTAAGTATTCTAAAAGTACTAATGAAAAACCAAACATTGTATTTATATGTGAAACCTATGATCAAATGATAAAATCTTTTGAGAAATATATGCCAATTAATTAGAGAAGGTACTCGGTATGGCAATATGACTGAAAATTAATCGGTTAATTTCAATAGCTCGAGAGCTATACTATATCATTGATAGAATGAGGGTATTTATCAGTCAGTTCACCTGACAATAATTTCTGTACTGGTTTTATGTAATGTTCAATAAAGTGAAACACTAAATAAAAAATTTACAACTCTATTTATGAAAAATGTCTATCATAAATCAAGAAATTACATTGTATAGTATTTTTTTTACTGGGTGAACTCCACTTTGTTTATATTTTGAATACTTGGGAACATATCTTCTCAGTACTTATATAAGTAAACGCAATACAAAACGCCAAAAGGAAAAAGGTTTTTCTTCTTTCTTTTTCTGCAAAGTAAAAAAAAGTATTATACCAACGATTATCTTATAAAATATTAATAAAAATCATAGCCTAACCAACTATTATATAATAATTTCTAATTTCTTTCCGTTTTCAAGTACTTACAGCGACATAAGGTTTCGGAACTACCGATTTTTCGGTAACATTTTTAATTTCCTCGAACTGTTTATTGTATTCATTTGCTTTCTTCGGAGCGATATATGAAGAGTTCTTTAAGATATTTAGAGGATTCTCAACTGTTGTATTGGTCTGGACATTTAATGCTTCATGGTTTTCATTGGCAGGAAAACTTGATGCAATGTTGATTATTAAAAAAATGATTAAGTGCTTTAGTTGCATTGTTGTTTTAAAATATTTGTTCAATATATGTGAAGATAATGATGCTTCTAGCCTCCGATTCAACTGTTCGGTATTTAAAAAACTTTATTAAAATAAGATTGCATTTTATTGAATCAGCCCTTTAAGTACACTTTATTTAAAAAAAAATGGCTTAGTTATAGAAGAACACAAACCACAATAATGTTACTTAAGTAACAGACACACGCACACACACCTATGTACATTTTCTAAGAATTGCTATTTGCAGACATCCACCACAAAATGGATGGTATGATTGGCTTATGAAGTACTTTGACGCACCTATATGTTATTTCTGATTGATAACAGATACGGTCGGCAGTAACATGATGGTTAGAACATGGGAATGTCGTGTGATCCAGGAATCGATTATAGTCTCAGTCATCTACATTTCCATGAATTGGCAACCCCCTCGGTGTTATCGAAAGCTAATCAAGTAGCTGACTGTAGCATTCGACAATAAAGAAGAGTTGCCGTTACGTGAGTCTAAAAATGGAAAGCGCGTTAATTCACAATAACGCGACAAGCTATCCCATACCTCAATTTTGGGCTGCAACGCGAAATTAAGGGGGTAGTATCAGATCCTCAACAAAGAAGAAAAAAAGCGAATTTTTGCAAGTATTTTACAACAAAACTAGTAAGGTAATTATCATTGGCAATGCGAAGCTCAGATAGCTTTCACCACAATAAACTTTGTACAAAAAACAAGGGGAGTTTGCATGAGAGTTGGATGTTACTTTAAACCTCTCACATCCATATTTTGTCAATGACACCAGTTTACAAATCTTTATTTTTTGTCAGCTGCAGAATTGTAAATAATTTTTTTTTATCGATTTCGGCCTCCAAAACACGAATATAAGATATTTTTTCTCTGAATAGTTTTCAGGATATGAATTTTTGAATTATTTTGCAAATTTTTTATGAGATGCATCAGCTTATTGGTAAATAATTCGTAAACGCGTCCAACGATTTAAACAAGAGTGGTCCTTAATTAAAGATAATGTGCTTCCCTAAAACCTTCCTATATAAGCTTTTAACATTAGTTGGGTAGTTTTGACGGTAGGAGCATTTAAAGTTTAAAAAACAATTTTTTTGTGCAAAAATCACGGATTTAAATTTATAAAAAATATTAATCGCAAAAATAGATCCAATTTCATAAATTGAGTAAAATGATTGGTCTTCCCCAAGAAAAACAAGTCTTACTTACTTAAGTGGCCAGTTACAATTTACGAAACGTAGTTCATAAATTTGAGGCCTGAAGTAATAAAGAATTCCACACGCTTCGGTCTTCTGCGTGTGTTCTCCAGTTAGTCCTACCAGATGATGGCACATCGCCTACCACTTGGTCCTTCCAACGGAGTTTGGGTCTCCCTGCTCTGCGCCGTCCTTCAGGTTCGCCTTCAAACACCTTTCTCGCTGGAGCATTTACATCCATCCTGGCAACATGTCCCAGCCATCGAAGTCGTTGGATTCTGACTCTTTTAGCTACGTCGATGTCGTGGTAAAGCTCATACAGCTCATGGTTCATCCGATGGCGAAACTGGCCTTCGACACAGATAGGTCCATATATTTTTCGGAGTACTTTTCTCTCGAATACTCCCAGGTTTTGTATGTCCGTTGTAGTAAGCACCCATGATTCGGCACCATACAACAGAACAGGTAAGATAAGCACCTGGTATAGCTGTTTCTTAGTATTCCGAGAGAAGGTGGTGTTACTAAAGTGCTGCCGAAGTCCGTAGAAACATCTATTGGCTAGCACTATTCTCCGTTTAATTTCTTGGCTGACATTATTTTTCTTGTTGACGGAAGATCCGAGGTAGGTAAATTCGTCGACTACCTCAAAACAATAATTGTCAACGTTCACGGTGCGTCCCCATCGACAGGACTCTTTGTTCGTCGAAATCATTATTTTTGTTTTGTCCTCGTTGACCGCTAAACCCATTTTTGCTGACTCCTTTTCTAGCGATGAGAAAACTGCAGTAACATCCCGCAGATTTCGGCCAATGATATCTATATCATCGGCGTAGGCTAGTGGCATGTGGCTTTTGTGGAATATGGTGCCAGACATGTTGATACCAGCCTTTCTCATCACCTTCTCCATAACTATGTTAAATAGTGTACAGGACAGGCTATCGCCCTGCCTGAGACCTCTTTCCGTGTTGAATGGTTCAGACTGATCCTTACCAATCTTAACCGAGGATTTGGTGTTGTCTAAGGTACATTTGCAAAGTCTAATCAGCTTTGCAGGAACACCAAACTCAGACATGGCCTCATAAAGCCTATTCCTTATCGGAGAGTCGAAGGCAGCTTTGTAGTCGACAAAGAGGTAGTAGGTGTCGATCTGCTTTTCATGGGTTTTTTCCAGGATTTGTCGTAAGGTGAATATTTGATCCGTCGTAGATTTGCCAGGTCTAAAGCCGCACTGATATGGTCCAATTAGTTTTTCTACAATTGGCTTTAGACATTCACACAATATGCTTGAAAGGACCTTGTACGCAATTGGTAATAGGCTTATTCCACGGTAGTTCTTACATTCACTACGATCTCCTTTCTTGTATATGAAGTCATCGTTTATAAAAATTGGGTAATAACACAATGCAAAAAATTTTTGATCCCGACTTCTAATTAGTTGATCCTTATGTATAATTTCATGCTGAATTCAAATCTGCTCTCAGATATTTGAAAAGTAGAACGGTTTTTGAGATATGGTCAAATTTTAATTTTTAGTGTTTTGAAAAAAGGTTGGTCTACTAAAATGGACCGATGTTTGCAAACTGTGAAAAGATAATAAAATTATTTCTTAAAAAAACGATAGCTGTTTAAAATCCAATCATAAATGACAAAGTTATGGCACTTCAAAGTTGGATTTTTGTAAAAATTTTAATGATTTTTTATGTTTTTGCTGCCTTTAATTAAGTTTTTTTCCGTGTTTCCGTAAAAATTTCTCCGGTTTCAGACTATTACATGATAAAATAATTTGTTACAAAAATTTTTTGCCGTTGGTCATCAAAATCTGATAAAAAATACTTCTGCATTTGCAGCATTTGGTGAAATAACCCAAGGTTTTTTTTTAGATATTCCTATGTGACTTGTTTAACAAAAAAACTTGAGTTATGTTTCGGAGGGCAAGCAAAACAACAATTACTACTACTCTCAAGAAGAGGTATGTGTACTTAATTTTGAATGTAGCGTTTATTTTTCAACGGATTTTGATGACCAAGTGCAAACAATTTTTGTAAGATATTATTCTACCATGTAGTTGTCTGAAACCGGAGTAATTTTTTCGGAAACACGGAAAGAAACTTAATGAAAGACAGTGAAAACTTAAAAAATCATTAAAATTTTTACAAAAATCCAACTTTGAATTGCCATAACTTTGTCATTTATGATTGGATTTTAAACAGCTATCGTTTTTTTAAGAAATAATTTTATTATCTTTTATTTTCGTCACAGCTCGGTGACATCGGTGATCAAAAACCAGAGAAAATGACATTTTAGTAGACCTACCTTTTTTCAAAACACTAAAAATGGAAATTTGACCATATCTCAAAAACTGTTCTACTTTTTAAATATCTGAGAGCAGATTTGAATTCAGCATGAAATTATACATAAGGATCAACTAATTAGAAGTCGGGATCAAAAATTTGTTGCATTGTGTTATTACCCAATTTTTATAAACGATGACTTGTTTTTCTTGGGGAAGACCAATCATTTTACTCAATTTATGAAATTGGATCTATTTTTGCGATTAATATTTTTTATAAATTTAAATCCGTGATTTTTGGATATTAAACAGCTATCGCTTTTTTAAGAAATAATTTTGTTATCTTTTATTTTCGTCACAGTTTGCAAACATCGGTGAACTACAACCAGAAAAAATGGCATTTAAGTAGAGCAACCTTTTTTCAAAACACTAAAAATGGTAATTTGGAAAGTGGAAAGCTACCTGTATTCTGGGTTGATCATACATCACAAAAGTACTTAAATTGATCCTTTTTAGAAAATATCGATATTTTTAATTTCTGCCGACTGAACCAAAAGTCTTTTTACTTATTAAACGATGACAGTAAGAAAACTGTACAAATGAGATAAAAAACTGTTTATTTATTATAAAAGTACACAAACAGGAATTCATGCATGATCATTGATTATTGTGACGTTGCTGTAACCTGGAGACTTAAAGTGCATTTTAAGCCTATATTTGTGAAAAATATCGTCGTTTTTGGACTTTACGACAATTGAGCTATGTCCGTCTGTCTGGAAAGATGGCTGGTTGGTGAACAGGACAACTGGAGTAAAACTTTACGTATACCAACCAAAATTTACAAGTACAAATATTTTCCAATACGAAGTTATGTTATTGTACCTCCCATACAAATTTATTTGTTTTTTTTACAATTAATATTTTTCCATAACTGCCAAACGGACATCTGAAGGTCATTAACATTTTGTGAGTTTAATAACGTTGAAATAACAGACAAACCTTTAGATAATCGACAACTTTGTCCCTCCCGTTCTGATACCTTCGTTACAAATGATCGAAATTGCCCGCATAGTTTTACATGTATTTCCTTTTTGTATCATTTTTTAGATGTACGCCTATGCAAATTTGCTTCACGTATGAATATGGACTATATCGGCTGACGACTTCTTTCTTTCTTTCCAGTTTATTAAACAGCTCTTTGACCTGATGCATCCAACGCATCCAGCACATTCGGTCGATTTGAACGCGCTTGACTACGTCGATGTAGATGGATAGGATCCTATAAGGATGATAAGGTCTTATAGGATCGACAACCAATTATTTTGCGAAGTATTTTTCTCTCGAAAACTCCCAGACTAGATTGACCCGCTTGTGTCTTTACCCAGGAATACTGCGCTGTAATGGACGACTGGTAGGATCGGTATCTGGTTGACTTGATCTCGTGATCGTCGTTAGGCGGCTTTGTCAATGCTTAGCGCATAGTAGCAGCGGTGTAAAATACTCGTCTCTTGATTTCCAGTCTAAAATATTATTTTTGTTTACGGCAAAGCCGAGGTAGACAAAATCATTTAACTCTCAAAAGTAACAAATGTCAACGTTCATGAAGCATCCCAAACGAATAGACTCTTTCTTTGTTGTCGACTGCTTCTCAATGCTTGAAAAAGCCGCAGTAACATACTGCAGTCCTGACCCAATGATATCTAATCCCAATGGTTTCTAATGGATGATTTGCATTTCTTGGGTCTCCGCCAGGATTTGTCGTAATGTGACTCTGATTATGTCCAATCGGGCTCGCTGGGATGGGACTTAGTCAATCGCATACTACTCTCGACAGGACTTTATATGCGATGTGGTAAAGGGTAAAGCCGCGATAGTTGGTACACACACCTGGATCGCCTTTCTTAAGCACAGGACATAGAGGAATCAGATTCCAATGATCGGGCATACAATTCCTTTAGACAAATTGTGTTTTTATGCTGCTGCGTGCACGTCCTTCGTCCTTAAAAGGTCTGGCGGCAATCCATCAGCTCCCGCGGCTTTACTGTATTTAAACCGTGCAATTAATTGCCAAACACATATTTGTGCGTGGCGTGGAAGGTTTCCTCCAGCCATTTAAAATTATGATTTCTTTTGATATTTTTGTCCGAATCTGGAGGGTTACAGTTATTGAGATATCCGTTGCCCTTGTACAAGGTACAAGATCCGGAAAGGTCTATTTATATTTGTATGGAATTTTGTGATAAGTACTCAATTTTTGTTGTTTGCTTATTTGATTTGTTTTTGTACTGTTTTAAACCATTAAAACATATCCCAACAGATCTTTTTAGGCTCCACGAAAAGCCTAAACCGGAAGGTGAAATACAAATGTTGGTCGGGTATTTTTCCCATGGGCCATTAAGGAGTTATTTCACTTTAAAAATTAAAAGAACCTTCTTACTAATCAGAGGACTTTCTCTTAGTTCTCAGTCGGTACCATATATTGTACCTTTTTGGCAACCCCATTCAAAATAAGCGAATTTCCTTAATAGTGAATTGAACTTTCTACCTAACATTTTCCAGCCAACGCCGCAACAAACGATTTTAATACCACTGCCAAGATTCACTCTAGTCATCTTCCTCATCATGCACACAGCGGGAAATACGTACACGGCTCTTTGATGTTCTTTACTTTTTTCCCGTATGTTGTTATATATTCCCTTTTTACTGTAGCTGAGAATTTAAAAATCTTGCGTTGGCTGGAAAATGGGCGGATTAGTCACGCGCCTTTAAGTACCTCCCATACAAAATTAATTATTTCATTAAAAACAATTTTCTGTCGATAAATTCATGTTGGTGGACTCTATGAACCTAAAATTTTGCAGTTCTTATTACTTTGTAGCGTGTAATATATACTGTGATAATGGGTCCGCACCCATACAAATTACCATAGCCTATCATACATTATGTTATCCAAAAACCATATTTTTACACCGATTTTAACTAAACTTGGCAGAGCTTACTTTTTCACAGTGTTACATTATTTTAACAAATCTAAGTATATCGGTTCAGATTTAGATATAGCCCCCATATAGATGTGTGTTTCATGTGTTATATATACCTTTTTACAGAGGTTGTGAAGTTTGATTATAATTTTTAAGGTTAAGTAAACACTTGACATACAAGTATAGCATATCGTTGGAATGGGAATAACATGAAGTTTATAAAAAACTAATTAAAAGCACATTTTATTTTTTACATGATTCTGATTTTACATAAATCGTAAAATTTTGTCAAAAACCATCGAAAGTAAAACATTTTATAAAAAAATTGCCTAATTTTGGAAATTTGGAAAGCTGAGTGTAGAGTGCATGTCCAAATTATCATCATTTTCTATTAAATGTATTTTTTAAATTCTTTTCTTTGAGAAAAAATTAAAAAATTGTATAGGTTTTAGGTAAGAAAAAAACTGAATGAATCATAGTAACTCTTCGGCAGAATATTGGGTTTTTTACAGGTTGCATAGAATATTCAACTTTATGAAATTGTTGCTTATTCAGTGATGTTTTCAGATATATTTTTTTTCCTTTACTGGCCGAGTTATTAACATAACACTGAAAAAAATCGTTCAAAATATTTTAAACTCATAGAGAATAACTTAATAACGATAAAAAAATATTTTGCACTACTAAACGTGTTTATACCCTCACCCTAAGGGATGAGAGTATATATCATTTTATACGACCCAATAGTGTAACACATAGAAGGAGTGACTTTAGACCCTAGGTTTCTTTGAACCAAATTCGATTCATGAATTTTTAAGTCGTTTGAGCCATGTCCGTCTGTCTGGCTGTCCGGCTGGTTCTCACGATAACTTTCGAAAGACTCAACCAAATGTTTTGAAATTTTGCACGAGTTAATATATCCCCAAAACTACTTACGGTATTGAAAATGGGCTACATGACCACGCCCCTTCTGGTACCTTCTATACAAATGTACAATTCCGCCCACTTTAGAAATCGAGTAATAATATCAATATATCAAACTCGATCGTTCCCAAATTCTACATTTAGTAAAGCTATAACCAATGTACCACTCCGCCCACTTTAGAGATGGATACCAATACCCTCGATCGTGCCCAAATTATGTATCTTGTTAAGTTATAACAGAATAAAGTTTTGAAAAAAAAAAATTTTAAGTCTAGCCACGCCCCTTCTGGTACCTCCCATGCAAATGTCCTTTTTCGCCCACTTTAGAGATGGAGTAGTTATATCAATAAATCCAAGGCGATCCTACCCAAATTCTTTATTTTAGTAAAGCTGTAGCAGGTTACAGTCTTGAGGAAAAAAAAACTGGAAGTCTAGCCACGCCCCATCTGGTACCTCCCACATATATCTGGTACCGCCAACTTTAGATATCGAGTAATATTATTAATAGAACTAACGCGATCGTGCCCAAATTCTGTATTTAGTAAAGTTCATGCAGGACAAAGTTTTGGAGAAAAAAATCTGGAAGTCTAGACACGCCACTTCTGGTACTTCCCATACAAATGTACCACTCCGCCCACTTTAGAGATGGAGTTATAATATCAATACACTTGACACGATCGTGCCCAAATTATGCATTTTGTTAAGTTATAACAGGATAAAGTTTTGGAAAAAATATTGGAAGTCTAGCCACGCCCCTTCTGGTACCTCCCATACAAATGTACTTTTTCGCCCACTTTAGAGATGGAGTAGTAATATCAATAAAACCAAGGCGATCGTACTCAAATTCTTTCTTTTGTAAAGCTATATCAGGATACAGTTTATGAGAAAAAAAACTGGAAGTCTAGTCACGTCCTATCTGGTACCTCCCATACACATCTGGTACCGTCCACTTTAGAAATCGATTAATATTAATAATAGAACTAACGCGATCGTGCCCAAATTCTGTATTTAGTAAAGTTCAAGGTGGAAAAAGTTTTTGGTACCTCCCATACAAATGTACCACTCCGCCCACTTTAGAGATGGAGTTGTAAAATCAATATACTTGACACGATAGTGCCCAAATTATGTATTTTGTTAAGTAACAACAGGATTAAGTTTCGTAAAAAATATTGGAAGTCTAGACACGCCCCTTATGGTACCTCCCATACAAATGTACCTTTTCGTCCACTTTAGAGATGGATTAATAATATCAATACACGCCTCGCGATCGTGCCAAAATTCTGTATTTAGTAAAGCTATAACAGGATAAAGTTTTGGAGAAAAAAATCTTAAAATGTTTAAACGCCCCATCTGGTACCTCCCATACAAATGTACCACTCCGCCCACTTAAGAAATCGAGTTATAATATCAATAAAATAGAACATTTTTTGTTTTACTGAGGGTGATGGTATATGTAAGTAGGGTTGACTGACTGAAACTTTCTTACTGGTTTTTGTTTGCCTTGCATAGTAGATTCGTAAAAGTGAAACATCTTTGTAAACCGGGTAAAAGTGTAGAAGTAACAGGTTTTGAAAGTTTCAGCAACACCAAAGTGGTTAACTTTGACACCCTATATCGCTAACTGTGTTGACAAAGGGTGCGTCTGAAAATTCTGTAAGCCTAACTCCTCCTTTACAAATGTCTAGAACATTTCAAAATGATCAGAAAAATACTTTAAAAGTTGTGAACTTATTACCGTGTTTTTTCCAGTCGGCCCCCACTGTGCGTGCAAACACAGGATAAGGTGTATATAATTTGTATGAGAAGTGCCACGCTCAATGTTTCTGATTTCACAGTCGCTCTGTTCCGGATATCTGATATCAAATGTATGTTTTTTGGTATAGATTGCGCCAGGCCCCTTAATCCTATCGCGATTATTTTTTGGCGAAATAATGCGAGTAACTCTAACATATCTCATTCATAGATGGTAAATAAAAGTAATGTTTATTTTTGCAAAAAATAATCCACATTAGGGAAAAATTTGTTTGTACAATGTTTCTTAATTCCCACTGGCATAGTGCTATAGCTACGTATGGCCCTTCCTTGGTATTTTTCCGAATTTTGTTACCCTTAAATTTTAAAGTTTAAAATCAACTCTGTGAGTCGAATACAATATATATAACAAATTATAAAAATCTGTCGATCCGTTCTTGTTTTATTAAGTCAAATAAACGGAAATTCATTTTTATACGTAAGAAGTATTAACTTAATTTTGTGACTGCAGGTGGCCGCTTGCCTGAACACATATCTCCGACTCCACAAGTTATTTTTTTGAAAAAACCAAACATTTTGCAGCAATCGGTTAAGCATAATTACCTTAGAATTCACAACACTACTGACAATTAATTGAAATTAAAATCAATGCCATCTTAGAAATTAATAAATTTTATTACACAATCTCTGATTTAAGACTACAATAAAAAAAACTAATCAACACGTTCGCATATGTCATTATGATCTGCAAGGAATCCTTCTGGGCATAATATATTCGCCACCGCTTCTGTTGCAGCTGCTGCTTCTGTTGTACTACCATTGACACTGTTAGTGGCTGCGACGCTTGTGTCTTGTAGCAGTGGTTTTTCGTTATCTTCTTCAGCCAGTTTATTGATAAATTCACCAAAACTATTAAGAATTCCCAATCCTAGACGTTTGGCTGCTACTTCGAGACGTTTAGCCTCCTGTTGCAATTCATTCATCCAGGGTTTGGCCTTTTCCAGTGAACATTGTATTTTATGAAGAAATTTATTGATCTCATTCTCCTGCGGCACTTCTGAGGGTTTTACGTGTGTAGTTAAATTATGTGATTTTTCCAACATAGCATCTTCACTTTTGGCCAATTTGGTGGTATCTTCACAAATTATGGCAGCACTTTCGCCTGCCCTCAATAGGTGCAGAGTAACGATTAAATAGATACCCATAAAATATAAGAAAGCTTTCATGTTGCCGTTTGTAAAATATTTTATCTTTGTGCTGCCTGCCTGTAAGTTCTTTTCCGTTCGAGCTGTTAATCGAAACTGCTGTGAGGCAATGGGACACGATGTTGCAACAACCGGTCGATGCAGAATATGATGACAACATGAGCGATGTTGATGCGACAAAAGTGGTTAAATAACTGTCTGGTTTTCTTATGGGTGTTTATGGCTACAATTCTTGTTACCTTTTCTTTTAATGCCTCGCATTTTGTTGTGATCTCGTTCTTCAAGTTATGGTGTCATTGTCCCACATTTCTTCTCAGAGTGTATTTTGTATTCTTTTGACATGTGTAACATGCTAAATGTTTCACAGAAAAAAAATGTGTAACAAACCAGTTACGAAAGAGGGAAAGAATTCCTTTTTTAGAGGAGAGTGTTACAATGAAGGTTTATTTTTTTGAATTCTTTATATAGGTTAGTAATCCTTACTGTGGTACTGGTGAATATTTCCACAAAGTTTTATCAACGTCAACATGTCAGAGGCCTTATGTCACCTACAGGCGGTCATCATATTCAACATTAATCGCAAATTTTTCGAATGCGTATATATATAGGTTAATTTTTTTAGATGTATAAAACTTCACATAGGGAATTCTTTGCAGGGCAAATCACCATGCAAAGACTTACATCATAACAACGTTTACAAATCATGGAAATTTGTTTCCCAAGTTGGCTCTTTGTTTGTCAAACTAATACAGCACTTCGCCAGGTTTACGGTGCACATAATCATCCATCAGCTTGATAGCTATTAAACTACGAGAGTAATTGGGACACATGCAGACGAACACCCCAAAAACGGGGAGTTTTTATGGGAGCAGAAAGTATTTTTGTCCGATATTGATAATCTTGGAATTTAATCTTGCATAAACTACGGTTATAATCGCGGGAACAGACGGGCGTACACCCCCAAAAAGAGGGAGTTAGTATGTTAGGACAGTGATGGAAATCTGGTCACGGATACGCAGAGTGTGCTGCACATATGGAGAGAACACTTCCAGCAACTGCTGGTTCCAGAAGGCAGCGCACTTGAAGTTATCACGCCAATTGTCGACGACAGCTTAGATTGCCCACCACCAAGTCAAGCCGAGGTAAGAAGAGCAATATCGCGGCTGAAAAACAACAAAGCAGCCGGTGCCGACGGTCTGCCCGCAAAGCTCCGGTGACGAGGAGCTGATAACGAGCATGCACCAGCTCCTGCGTACGGTTTGGCTTAAAGAGTGCATGCCCGACGATTGGAATGTTAGCGTACTATGTCCTGTGCTGAAAAAAGGTGATCCAAGTGTGTGCTCCAACTACCGCGGGATCAGCCTTTTACCCATCGCATATAAGGTCCTGTCGAGTGTGCTATGTGAAAGACTAAAGCCAGTGTTACCCAACCTGATCGGGCCTAATCAGTGTGGCTTTAGACCTGGAAAATCAACAACTGACCAGATTTTCACACTTCGGCAAATCCTGGAAAAGACCCAAGAGAAACAGATCGACACGTACCATCTTTTTGTCGACTATAAAGCTGCCTTCGACAGCCCGATACGGCAGAAATTACTTGAAGCCATGGCTGAGTTTGGTATTCCAGCAAAGCTGATACGTCTTTGCGGAATGACGCTGACTGACACGAAGTCTTTAGTGAAGATTGGCAAGGACCTTACGGAGCCATTCTATACCAGACGAGGCCTAAAACAAGGCGACGGCCTATCGTGCGATCTCTTCAACATTGTGATGGAGATGATAATGAGAAAAGCTGCAGTAAACACGAGTGGCACTATATTCAACAAAAGCCACATGCTACTCGCGTACCCTGATGACGTAGACATCATCGGTCGAAAACTGCGGGATGTGACTGCAGCCTTCTCAGGTATTCAGAAGGAATCAGCGAAAATGGGCCTAACGGTGAACGAGGACAAAACGAAGTTATTAGTTTCAACGAACAAAGAATCTACTCGTTTGGGAAACTGCGTGAACGTTGACAACTATAATTTCGAGGTGGTAGATAATTTTGTCTACCTAGGCTCCGCCATCAACAAAGCAAATAATGTCAGCCTAGAAATCCGGAGAAGAATCGTGCTTGCAAATAAATGCTACTACGGACTAAGCAAGCGATTCAATGACAGAGCCCTCTCTCGACGAACAAAACTCAAGCTATACCAGATACTAATTCTACCTGTCTTAATGAATGGCTCAGAATCCTGGGTTATGACACAAGCGGATGAATCGGTTCTGGCGGTATTCGAGAGAAAAATACTCCGTAAAATATATGGGCCCATCATCGTTAACGGAGAGTATCGGCGTCGTATGAATCATGAGCTGTACGAGCTGTACACTGACATTGACGTGGTCAAACGCATTAAGGTGGAACGGTTGCGTTGGCTAGATCATGTTGCACGCATGGACGAAAATGCTCCAGCTCGAAAAGTCTTCGACAATGAACTCGATGGACGGCGCAGAAAAGGGCGACCTAAACTCCCTTGGAAAGATCAGGTTACTGAGAACCTTACAGAACTCGGTGTGACTAACTGGAGAAGAAGCGCAGAAGATCGAGGCGCTTATAATATTTTTCTACGTGCGGTATATAATCCACTGGGATTGCATAGAAGTACCAGCTAAGTAAGTAAGTTAGTATGTTAGGCACGGGTAGGTTTTGTCCAACCCTGAAGCTTGCACTCCAAAGTTCAACTTGGTAGCTCTTAAACTACAGCAGTAATCCGGAAGACAAACAGACGGACACCCCTACATACTGGGAGTTTGTATGAAAGGTGGAAATCATCTTAAAACAACATCTTCCGCTTAGAGGATAGAAGATTGCATGCCAAATATCAGCTCATGAACTATGGCTGTAACCGGGGGATAGACAGACGGACACAACCAAGAAGGGGGAGTAGTTTTGTCCGATCTTGCTCATCTTAGCCCTTAAGCTTAGCTAGAGTTTACATGCCAAATTTCAGCTCGATAGCTCCCTAACTAGGGCAGTTATCGTGGGGCATAGGTACTCCAAAAAAGTTAGTATAAGAGGTAGGATCACCTTAGAAGCTTGCTTACCAAATTTTAGGTCGATAGCTCCTAAACTTCGGCTGTAATCAAGGGGACAGACAGACGGACACTCCCAAAATGGGTGGGGGTGGTTTGTATTGTAGGTGGAGGTAGTTTTGTTCGATCTTGTTCATCTTTAAATTAACATTCTTTTAGGGGATAGAAACTAGCATACCAAAATTTCAGCTCGATAGCTCCTAAATTTAGGCTGAAATCGCGGAAACAGATAGACGGACACGCCCAAAAACAAGGAGTTTGTGTGTGAGGTGGTAGTAGTTTTGTCCGACCTTGCTCATTCCAGAACAACAGCATCCTCTTAGACGATAGAAGCCTGTATACTAAGCATTTAAGAGCTAGGTAGCTCTTAAACTACGGCTTTAATCGGGAAGACAGACAGACGGACACCCATAAAAAGGGCGAGTTTGTAGAGATGGGAGTAGTTTTGTTCGATTTTGCTTATCTTAGAACTTAAGCTCAGCTTGAGGGATAGAAGCTTGCATAGGGGCTGTTAGTATGAGAGGTAAGATTAGTATTTGACCGATCTTGCTCCCATTTGAACATAATCTTTACTTAGAGGATAGCTGAGGGACAGACGGACGGATACCACCAAAAAGGTACCCCCAAAAACATCGAGTTTGTGTGGGGTTGTGGTAGTAGTTTTGTTCGACTTTGCTCATCTTAGAACTTAACATCCACTAAGAGGATAGAAGCTTGTATACTAATTATCAGCTTAATAACTCTTAACCCTAGACGGGTAATCTTCGTCGATTTGACGAACACTGTTGCTTTTTTTTTCAAATGTCTCTCTTATTTTTCACAACATTCTATTGCTCTTGCAAAAAAGTCACCAAATCAAAAAATATTTTGATTTTTTAAATTGAAATATTTAAAATATCGGAATTACCAGATGATTTAATTGAAAATTGTGAAAATGCTCCAGAAGGCTCCAATTGCGATTCAATGATCGAAGAGAAAATTGAAAAATATGTCGAGGAAGATGTATTTTTGCATGAGGAGGAGTACGACTGCGATGACGATATTATACCAGATTCGGGTGATGAAAATAATCGTGAACCACTAAATTTGTTCCGAAATTACTAATAATGTGTTAAAAAAAAAACAATTCGTGGGAAACAAATAAAATTTTTGGTCCACTAAAAATAAAATGGTTTAAGGCGTGGAATAAATATATTGCATCAAAGTGAGAACCTACTAGTGAAGCAATTGGCCAAACTAACCCCTTATCGTACTTCTTACAATTCGAATGCGATGATATTTCGGACGAAATTGTAAATTAGAAGAATGTTGAAATTGAGAATCCCGTTTAACGACACGAGTTTTTGAATAAATAAATTCTGGCCTTTTTGAGCCTCTTTGATCTATAATAGAAGAAACAAATTCTGAAAACAACTATTTATGAAATTGTCGAATGTTGGAAACGAAAAAGAAGAACAAAAAAACGCTAATTTTGTAAAAATTGTTCTTGCGAAAAAAGAAAAATGCAAAAAAATTTTTGTTATACCTGTATGTGGGAAGCACAAATTCTAACTTGTGTCTACTATACAAAGAAATAATTTTGCGAAGTGTTTTTTGTTTTAATTGATAAAATTAAGTGTATTGTAAATTTTTTTACACAAGTTGAGATGCCATGTCTTTTTTATTTTATACTAAAGAACTATTTAAATACTAGTATCTACTTGAGACCAAAAAAAGAGGGCTGAAAAGAGACATGCTCGAAAATAAACCAAATAACTTTTAAAATATACAGATTTTGTGTTTTCTTCTTCGATATAGTCTATAATTGATTAAATATGAACTTTCGGACTGATACGCTAGATTTTTTGCTAAGAATTTCCAAGTTAAATAGGACTTCGTCGATTCGACGAAGATTACCCTTAGTGTGTGTAAAATATGATTACCCTTCTAGGGTTAAGCTACTGCTGTAATAGCGGGAACAGAGATATTCGCCCCCACAAGCAAGGGCAATTTTTATGAGAAGTGGGATTTGTTTTATCCGATCTTGCTCATCTTAGAATATAACGTTCCCATACCACTATGGTATGGGAGATGGAGATGGACGATATAACTTTGTATACCAAAATTCCAGCTCGATATCTCCCATATTAAAGGTATAAACTCGGGAACATACAGACGGACAATCCCAAAAACTGCGAGTTTGTTTGGGGGGTGTTAGCAGTTTTGTCATATCTTGCTCATTTTTGAAATTAGCCTTCTCTTGAGAAGCTCAATAGCCCTAGACTACAGCTGTAATCAGGGAGACAGACAGACGTGGGACGGTGACCTACCCAAAAAGGTGGACTTTGTATGGTAGGTGGAAGTAGTTTTGTCCGATCTTGCTCAGTTTAGAACTTAACCTCCGCTTGAGAGATAGATGATTGCATATCAAATTCAGCTCTAAAAGTGGGGACACTGTAAAGACCAGGTGCCTCCATCCAACTGGCGGAAGTCCTCGAAGAATACAAGGCTGACATAACCGCTTTACAGGAAATCCGGTGGACGGGACACGGGTGCTCTCGCATGAAGACGTGCGACATCTACTATAGTGGCATGCGGACAAGCACGAGTTTGGATGTGGATTTGTGGTTGGCAAGAGACTGCGACACCTAGTCTCAAGGTTCAACCCGGTGTGTGAACGTATAGCCACCATAAGAGTCGAAACAAAGTTTTTCCACATAACACTTATATGTGCCCATGCTCCGACAGAAGAGACAAGCGATGAGATCAAAGACGAGTTCTACGAGAGCCTAGAAAATGTATATGACCGTAGCTAAAATAGGCAGGGAGACCGCATTTGAGCCTACAATCGGAAAGTTCAGTCTGCACACCGAAACGTCGAACAATGGCATCAGACTGACTGATTTCTCTGCGGCAAGAAACATGGTAGTTAGCAGCACTAGATTAATTTGGTTTTCTGGTTATCTCCAGATCAATTGACGAGGAATCAGATAGGTCACGTGGTAATCGATGGAAGGCACGCATCGAGTGTTCTGGACGTACTAGTAATCAGGAGTGCGAAGATTGACTCCGATCACTTCCTTACCGCAGTTAAGGTACGCACTAGGCTAAGCATGGCGAAAAACGTACGTAACCAGGCACAACGAAAGCTGGACATCGGTAAACTGCGGACCACAGAGGTAGCGGACGCCTACTCCAACCACTTAACTGCTACGGAATACTCAAACCCCTGATAATATAACCTCGCAATGGCAAAATATAGCCAACTCCTTATAACGGGCTGCGAGAAGCGTACTTGGGTACTCAAAGCCGTCTCAAAAAGATGCCTGGTACGATGATGAATGTCGCAATGCCACGAGAGAGACGGTTGATGCATACAGGGCGAAACTGCAGCCAATGGCAACGCGGGCTGTTCGTGAACGGCACAGGAAAAAGAGACGAGAGGCAACCCCTCTTTTTATACGGAAAAAGAAGAAGCTGAAGAAGAGGCAGGATGAGTGCACAGAGTTGCTCCGAAGTAGAGGGAAAGTCCGAAAATTCTACAAGAGAGTTAATACGAGAATGCGTGGAATAGGGTTGCACTCCTGCAACAACAGCGATGGTCAGCTAGTGACGGATCCGGATAACGTTCTTAAGATATGGAGCGATCATTTTAAAAATTTACTGGATGCGGACACCACTTCAGAAGACCCCGTTCCAATCCATGAAGATTGTATTTATTGGCCGCCACCGAGCCAGAGAGAGATACGTGTGGCAATCTTCCGCCTTAAAAACAACAAAGGTGCTGCATCCGATGGTCTCCCTGCTGAATTGTTTAAGGCTGGCGGGCAGGAGCTGAATAGGATCATGTATCAGCTCATTGAGAATATCTGGCAAGAGGAGAGCATTCCCGGGGATTGTAGCCTCAGTCTGTTATGTCCCATATACAAGAAAGGAGATCGTAGTGAATGTAAGAACTACCGTGGAAAAAGCCTATTAGCAATTGCGTACAAAGTCCTTTCAAGCATATTGTATGAACGTCTAAAACCAATTGTAGAAAAACTAATTGGACCATATCAGTGCGGCTCTAGACTTGGCAAATCTACGACGGATCAAATATTCATGAAAAGCAGATAAAGACCTCCCAGCAAAATATTTTGTTGCAAAGAAACAATTACAGAATAGCTTTTACTGATAAGTAACAAGTTCCACTTTCGGTTGCACAATATATTATTTTTGTTTGAAATTGTCCCAAAACCAATATGTTCTCCTGGAACCTGTTAAGAAATGAATTGCTATATAACTGAATTACATATGCTGTTTTTTGAAATTTAATTGGTTTTCAATTGTTTGCTAGTTGATATATATTTTAACTCAGATTTTTTAGTTTTTCTTAGTAAATACCCTCTAAAAAATACTTATTTCGAATACGAATATTCATTTTCTGTTCTACGGAATCTGTGGTGCAACATGTTGTACATAATCGGTTATATGGAACCAGAAACAGAATAGAAAGTCGATTAAAAAAGAAACGATTCTAGTATCAATACCATTCGCAACAAGTTCTGAAAAATTTTCCTGGGCTACCACCTCTTTGTCGATTACATAGCTGCCTTTGTCTCTCCAATAAGGAATAGCCTATATGAAGTCATGTCTGAATTTGGTATTCCTGCAAAGCTAATTCGACTTTGCAGATGTAGCTTAGATAACACCAAATCCTCGATTAAGATCGGTAAAGATCAGTCTGAACCATTCAACACGGAAAGAGGTCTCAGGCAGGGCGATAGTCTGTCCTGTACACTATTTAATATAGTTATGGAGAAGGTGATGAGAAAGGCTGGTGTCAACATGGCTGGCACCATATTCCACAAAAGCCACATGCCACTAGCCTACGCCGATGATATAGATATCATTGGCCGAAATCTGCGGGACGTTACTGCAGTCTTCTCATCACTAGAAAAAGAGTCGGCAAAAATGGGTTTAGCGGTCAACGAGGACAAAACAAAAATAATGATTTCGACGAACAAAGAGTCCTCTCGATGGGGACGCAGCGTCATCTTTGAAAATTATTGTTTTTAGATGTTTCTATCGACTTCGGCAGCACTTAAGTAACACCACCTTGTAGAAAAACTAATTGAACCATATCATAATGGGTGCTTACTACAACGGACATACAAGTATTCGAGAGAAAAGTACTCCGAAAAATATATGGACCTATCTGTGCCCACGGCAAGTTTCGCCATCGGATGAACCATGAGCTGTATGAGCTTTACCACGACATCGACGTAGCTAAAAGTGTCAGAATCCAACGAATTCTGTGGCTGGGACATGTTGCTAGGATGGATGTAAATGCTCCAGCGAGAACTGTTTTCGAAGGCGAACCTGAAGGACGGCGCAGAACAGGGAGACCCAAACTACGTTGGAAGGACCAAGTGATAGGCGACGTGACATCATCTGGTAGGATTAACTGGAGAACACACGCAGAAGTCCAAAGCGTGTAGAGTTCTTTATTACTTCAGGCCTCAAATTTATGAACCACATTCGAAAGATGTAATTGGCCACTTAAGTAAAAAAAGTAAGTAAGATGTTGAATATGAACCACACCTAAACGTTAAGTTCTTTTCTGCATTTCAATTGACATTACTCAATTTCAGACTAACTCAATTTGAACCATGGAAAGACACACAATCGAACAACGCGTTAAAGTTATTCAGGCTTATTATGAAAATGGGCGTTGAAATCGAAATGTATATCGTGCACTTCGTGATCTTTTCGGTCAATTTAATTTTCCAAAGGAAAAATCGTGCAAAAATTTTAGCAAACCGGGTCTGTAGGAGATTTGAAAACACCAGGGCAAGCGCGTAAAGCTTGTACTGCAGAAAATATTGCTGCTGTTCGCGAAAGTGTCCCGAATCATTGAGCTGAAAAATGCTGTACTGTGAAATGGGAGAACTCTATATACCCTTCTCCCCGTGGGGGTGCATTGCGAAGTGTATAAATAAACTACATCACAGTTGATTACTTTTTTTTTAGTATGTCAAATTAAACAAAATAGTCAATACAACTTTTAACAGCACAAATTAATGACTTTTCACAAAATTCTGAATTCCTTTACTTTTATCTGCTTATACTTTATTGGATTTTTATTATTTAATTATTTTATTATTTTCTTTTTTATTATTTAATCAAATTAAACAAAAATAGTCAATACAACTTTTTACAGCACAAATAAGTGACTTTACACAAAATTCTGAATTCCTTTATTTTCATTTGCTTATACTAAATTGGCCAATCTGACCTAACAGCTACACACAGTTCACTTTCTTAAAACTAATAATATACTATTGGTGTCACAGTATCAAATTTGGTTTGGTTTACATATCTTTGCTGGCGTATCACTTTTATACGTAGTCACACGATCTTTTGCCCACATCACTTATTTCCTCAGCTTTCTGCAATTGCCCAATGAATCCAGTATATGACCATGGCCGCATTCCTGGTCAGCTTTCAAAATATCCGGATTTATCATTTCAACATTTTCCAAAAAGAACTTCTTATCCTTATTCTCCATAATCTCTACGGAATCCTTGCTTAAATGATCTTTGAAATCATGGAATTTTGTTTCAATTTTTGTATGAATATCCTTGGCTTTCTCCTTGAGCTTTTTAAAGCCTTCACGGACATCCTCATTCCATTCTTTAGTTTTCTCCTTAACATTTTGGCCGAATTCTTTGGCGCCTTTCTTGAATTTACAACCCCAATCCTTGAGAACATCTTTCACCTTGTCGCTGGTATCTTCTTCGCTAGCCACCTTTGGGCCAATGCCAGGTATATCCGAGAGGGAGGGTAAAATTTTGTCATCACACTCAAAGAGATCAGCTTTAGTGGCCACTGCCAAGAAGCTAAGTAATGCAGCACTCAATAGTAGAAGATATTTCATTTTGAATATAATTCTGTATTAATTACTTCAAAATAAACACTTGACGTTGATGTTATCTTGACTAAAAAAATACTGAAATTGTTGTGTGATTCCGTTGGCGTTTCGCGAAAAACTAATAAAGTTATGCTGGCTGGCTGTCAACGATCATTGTATTTATTTGCCTTCAAATGTAATGTTTGAGAAAATTATCGTAGTGTTTTGTGGTTGGAGCTCTAATTGAATCAAGAGAAATTTGTCTTCCGCCCCCACCCCCATCCCCTTTTAACAGCCACCAACACTTTCTTATGCGTCATTTCTATAGAATAAAATTGTTGCCTTTGTATGTTCATTGTTTGGATATATCGATGTCAGACATATTTACTACTGTATATATGTATGTGGGGGGTTGGGGATGTATACACAAGAATGTACAGCCCAAAGAAGAGTCAGTCAGTACATATCAGTGAACTTTTATTGTATTATGACATTTTTATTTTTTTGCCATAAACAACACTAAAATTAAAGCATAGTGTTGTAAATACATACATACGTACAGATTGAACAGCATGTGAGAATTCTTTGTGATGTGGCACAGTGGATTCAGCTAGAGTTAGTTGGGTTTAATCGTAGATTTTAAACCAAACTGCCGTGATACATTTTTAATGTGATTTAGGAAACATAAAATGAAATGTTTACATTTTTAATTTTTTTCGATTCTACTCCAGTTTCTTATCTTAGTATATTCGAATCACCGCTCGTAATTAGCATGATAAGTAAAAATATATACTCGGACTAGCTGTTCCGGCTAAATATGTTTAGCTTTAGAAACACATACTATATCATTAGAACGTAAGTCTGTGAAACTAAATTTGTAGCTAACCAACCCAGTGTATTCAGTATTTTACGTTTTTCTTTTTAAATTGTTTATGTCAGTGCAATATTTATGGAAGACATGCTGTTTCATTTGGTGGCCGATCTGACGTGCTAACATTTTGGCTTGTTGATGCTTAAAATGAACTTATTTTTATCAGTTGTAAACAAAAAGTGCCGTTTTAATTAAAGCTTGCCTTTCGGTATTTGTACATGGGAATCTTTATGTAAGCTTGAGACAAGTTATGATTCATTCATACGCTTTCGTTTACTTCCGACCAAAAAGTTAGTAATTTATTGCTGGAATGTAATTTGATGTGAACTTTTGTGTAAATACAGTTCGAACTGGCTAAACGTAGGAATGAAAGGTTATTTGATCAGCGATAGTACATGACAATATTTTCATTAAAAAATAAATCTTTTCCTAACGTATAATGAGCCATTTCCCATAATTACCTACTTACTTACTTGAGTGGCCCATTGCTACTAACGAACGTGGTTCATAAGTTTGGGCCTGATGTATTAAAGAATTCCACACGCTTCGGTCTTCTGCGTGCGTTTTCCAGTTAGTCCTACTATATTGTCGCACGTCGCCAACCATTTGTTCCTTCCAACGAAGTTTGGGTCTCTCTGCTCTGCGCCGTCCTTCAGGTTCGCTTTCAAACACCTTTCTCGCTGGAGAATTTACATCCATTCTGGCATCATGTCCCAGCCATCGTAGTTGTTGGATTCTGACTCTTTTAGCGTACGTCGATTTCGTGGTAAAGCTCATACAGATCATAGTTCATCCTATGGTGAAACTAGCTGTCGACACAGATAGGGCCATATATTTTACGGAGTACTTTTCTCTCGAATACTCACAGGTTTTGTATGCCCGTTGACGTAAGCACCCACGTTTCGAAGGTAGGAAAATGCATCTACTACCTCAAACCAATCATTTTCAACGTTAACGCTGCGTCCCCCTCGAGAGGACTTTGTTCATTACTTTTGTTTTTTCCTCGTTGACCGCTAAACCCATTTTTGCTGACTCATTTTCTTTTCTCCTTGGTGCCAGTCATGTTGACCATGTTGACCATTCCCATCACCTACTCCATAACTATATTAAATAGTTTACAGTACAGGATATCACCCTGCTTGAGACCTCTTTCCGTGTTGAATGGTTCAGACTGATCTTTACCAACCTTAACCGAGGATTTGGTGTTTCCAAGGCACTTCTGCAAAGTCGAATTAGCTTTGCAGGAATACCAAACTCAGACATGGCTTCATATAACTTATTCCTTATCGAAGAGTCAAAGGCAGCTTTGTAGTCGATGGTAGGTGTCGATTTGATTTTCATGAGTTTTTTTTCCAGGATTTGTCGTTAAGTGAAGTTTTGGTCCGTCGTAGATTTGCCAGGTTTAAAGCCGCACTGATGAGGTCCAATTATTTTTTCCACTATTAGCTTAAGACGTTCACACAATATGCGCGAAAGGACCTTGTACGCAATTGTTAATAGGCTTATTCCACGGTAGTTCTTACACTCACTAAGATCTCCTTTCTTGTATATGGATCATAACAGACTGAGACTCCAATCCTCGGACATGCTCTCCACTAGCCAGATGTACTTCGTGGGCTGTTGCATGCTTCTAATCAGCTCCTGCCCGCCAGCCTTAAACAATTCAGCAGGGAGACCATCGGCTCCAGCAGCTTTGTTGTTTTTAAGGCGGAATATTGCCACACGTATCTTGTTCGGAGGTGGATTGTTAATGCCATCGGGATCTTCTGAAGTTGTGTCCGTATCCAGCAGATTTCTGAAATGTTCTCTCCATACCTTCAGAACATTATCCGGGTCGGTCACTAGCTGGTCATCGCTGCCCTTGCAGGAGGGCAACCCTATTCCACGCATTCTCGATTTAATTCTTTGGTAAAATTTTCGGGCTCCCCCTCTACTTCGGAGCAACTCTGTGCACTCATCTTGTATCTTCTTCAGATCCTTCTTTTTCCGTCTAAAAAGACGGGTTGCCTCTCGTCTGTTCTCCATGTGCCGTTCACGAACAGCTCGCGTTGCCATTGGCTGCAGTTTCGCCCTGTATGCAGCAGCCGTCTCTTTCGTGGCGTTGCGACATTCATCATCGCACCAGGCATCTTCTTGATACGGCTTTGAGTGACCAAGTACGCTTCTCGCAGTCCGTTCTATGGTGTCAGCTATATATTGGCACTGCGAGGTTATATTATCAGGGGTTGGAGCACTCCGTAGCAGTTGAGTTAGATGGTTGGAGTAGGCGTCCGCTACCTCTGTGGTCCGCAGTTAGCGATGTCCAGCTTTGGTTGTCTCTGGTTACGTACTTTTTTCGCCGTGCTTAGCCTTGTGTGTACCTTTACTGCGGTAAGGAAGTGATCGGAGGCAATGTTTTTACCCCTAATCACACATACGCCGATGCGTGCCTTCCATCGACTATCACGTGATCTATCTGATTACTCGTCAATTGATCTGGAGATAACGATGTTGTCTCATGAATATTTATATCGTTAAATCTTGTGCTGCTAACTACCTTATTTCTTGCTGCAGATAAATCAATTAGTCTAATGCCATTTTTTTAAGTTTCGGTGTGCAGACTGAGTTTTCCGATTCTAGGCCCAAATGCGATAACGCTGCCTATTTTAGCATTAAAATTGCCTAGTACAACTTCGATGTCATGGCTCGGGCTATGGTCATAAACATTTTCTAGGTTCTCGTACAACTCATCTTTGTCCTCATCGCTTTTCTCTTCTGTTGGAGTATGGACACATATGAGTGTTGTGTGGAAAAACTTTGTCCTGACTCTTATGGTGGCTATACGTTCACACACCGGGTTGAACCTTGAGACTAGATGCCACACTCTCTTGCCAACCACAAATCCACATACAAACTCGTGCTTGTCCGCATGTCGTGTCCCGTCCACCGGATTTCCTGAAAAGCGGTTATGTCAGCTTTGTATTCTTCGAGGACTTCCGCCAGTTAAATGGAGGAACCTTAAATTTAATTCTCGGTATGTGTTATTTTACATTTGTGGCTATAATTCAAGATAGAAAAATCCAATCCAGCTTCCCATAAAAACTTCCGCATTTTGGGTGTGTCCTGGTGTCAATATTCCGAGAGGGTATTTATCAGTCATTTGCATCTGACTAAAATTTCTTAATTGGTTTAAACTATATCTGACAGAAAGACGGACACCTCCAAACAATGAGAGTTTGTATGGGATGTGGGATAAGTTTTTGACCGGTCTTGTTTACCTTAGAACCTCCGCTTAGAGAGTAGAAGATTGCATTCGTATTCAGCTGGTTATCTCTGAAACTAGAGCTGTAATCGCGGGACAGACGGATAGACATACGGACATCTTCAAATGGACTTAGAAGAATTCGACGCTGAACACCCTTAGGGTTGATGATATATATCATATGAAACGAGAACCAGTAATAAAGTTTCAGTCGGGAAACCGACCGACATACACCCTTAGTAAAACATAAAATGTTCTAGTGTATTGATATTATTACTCGATTTTTAAAGTGGGCGAAGTAGTACATTTGTATGGGAGGTACAAAAATGGGCGTGTCTAGAATTCAACATTTTTTTCTCCAAAACCTTATCCTTATATAAATTCAATAAATACAGAATTTGATTACGATCACGTTGGGTGTATTAAAATTATTTGATTTCTAAAATGGGCGGAATGATATATTTGTATGCTAGGTACACGGAGGGGCGTGGCCATGTAACCGATTTGCAATACCGTAAGTAGTTTCGGAGAAATATTAGACAGACAGGAAGACTGACGGACTGTCTAAAGCATAGACGTCCATCAGTGGCACAATTGTGCTTGGTCAATTCAGTCCCATTATGTATCAATACATACTACGTTTCTTTCAGTTCGGTATGTCTCTCTCTCACTTATAGCACTTCATTTTATATTGGACGTCAATGAGGCGCCGTGCAATAAAGCCATGCAAAATGCAAAAAACATAAACTTAACTAAATACAATTTTGTTGTTGTTGGATGTAAAAGTGTAGTTTTTGATTCTCTTTCATTTCTGATATTCGGTTTTTGGATTATGACCCTTTAAGAAACAAGTTAAATTCTGTTCTCAGACTACTCTTTTTTTATTTTCAGCCACAGAGATATTTAATAAAACTGGTGTAGTGTAAAATCTGACCATCAATACAAATTTTCGAAATTAGTCCACTCCAGACGGTATATGTGCAAATATAAATGCAAACCAGTGACACCAAGCGGTATGGAAATACAATGGTACCTATTGCGATATCATTCGGATTTCGGATTGCGCTCTTCTGGAGGTAAGGTTAACAAAGGTTTCTCTGTAACTTTCAAGTGCAGTATGCACTATATTATTTAAGTAAACTGAATGAGTATTACTTATACAATAAATAGATTCATTGCGGTTGAAATATCAATGGGAGACTATTTAAGGTAATTACTTGTTAAGCATGTATATCTGAATCATTCGAGATAGACATAACTACATACAATCTTAGTCACTTAAAAATGGTTAAAGTTTATAAAAAAAAACACCAGAAGTAGAGGTGTTTCGGAGGCGGTGATAAGCATGTTTTACTAAAAAAAGTAATGTAGCAGCTAAAATAAATTAATTACATTTCAATAAATAATTGTTTTAAAGAATTTGAAAACAAAGATTAACATACTGAATAAGACGTACGGTATACTAAAAAATTAAAAATTGACAAATACTTAAAATAAAACTTTAACTGTAATAGAATAAAGTTGTATAAAACACTAGTGGGCCCGGCAACGCTTCGCTATTGCATATTAACTTGTAATATATTTCATATTTAGGTCTACAAAGTACTTTGAAAAAAGTACTTAAGCTAAATAATAGTATGCTGAGTTTATTAACTTATATAACTAACTAGCTGACCCGGCAAACGTTGTTCTGCCATACAACTTCGGACCCGGCGTACTTAGTTTCGCTTCTAAGTTAACGCCTTCATTTAAGCTCCAGGGTAATATTAAAACACAGTTCAAATTTTAATTTATTTGAATTTAATCTAAATCGGTGAAGAGCGATCTGATAAACATTGTTTTTCGTATTGAAATCCGGCGAAAAACAAACGATGAAGACGGTTTACCGACACGCGAACGTACAGCTGGCCGTGCGAAATGCAGTACAATTTGAGATTGATCTCACAAACTTCAAACGATGCGCTTTTCGATTTTTTGATTGTTATCACAAAAGCCTATCGAATGCAGAATTGAATTCGCTTGAATTGGAAGGGAAGATCGGTTGGAATAATAGGAATTCATGGATAAGGATTTCGTCTTCTTTAAATTTGCCTTTGATGATCGTCGCTTTTATCACATTGTTCATCAGTTTCTTGACGGACAACCGCGTACCGTTAAATAACTTCGGATGATTCAGTTTCCGCAACATGATTATGATCCCACCTTCAGTTGTAAATAATGAGGCGGAGTTCCTGGCACATCTAGGGAGTTCAAAAATTCTGTCAAAAATTCTCGTCGGTCACGAACGTTAATTTCAAAATCGAAATTCGATGCTGTCTTGCGAACTCTGTGCAAAATGTCGTCTGATATCTCGTCCTTGTATTTGTCTCACAATGCTCTCGGGTTCGACGGATGACACGTGGCTATGATGATCGCAAACAATGTACGAATTTGATTCGCTGGAGAAAAACAGTTGCCACGGCGAGCGTTCAGTCCCAATGCATATCGTTTTTGAGCAAATGTAAACGTTGTCAAGCTTTTAGAAATGTGGCGACTTGATCAGCATTCGATAGGCATACAAATTCATTAAGCTAACCTTTCTTTCGTTTCTTCTCCTGAAATATGAATTCGAACATAAATAAAGAACGAAAAAGAAGAGATGACTTGTAAACAAACATTTCGTTGTATTGACCATCTTTGAATTGAGGTGGTAGCCATTCTCTCCACCGCAGAACATCAACGGGTATTGAAGTGCAGTTTTCCACCATCCTGACGCTTTAGAACAATATCGCTTGATTTCACTTTCTCCCCAACAATCACAACTGCGACTTCATTGATAGTTGGAGCATTGAATTGTCTTGCATGGCCTCCAGAGGATCTTTCGTCTGCTCTGATAATGTTTTGTGATCGTCAGAATGCTTGTATCCAATGCGGTTTTAAACAATCTGACTAATTCGTTATGCTCATGCCGAAGATTTTGCAATCATTTCGTGTTTAATCGCAGTACAAAAATTTTATATTTGAAAGCAAGTTTAAAAAAATTGGAAGAATTGTTCATTTTAATAATAACACTATAACACAAATTCATACTTTTTGAAAACATCCGAACCTTGAGGGAACCCTAGCTAGTTAACACTTTGTTGAAGATATTCCTAGAACAGTTTATTTCAAAAAATATTATACCTTCGTTACATTTAAAAAAGCAACGAAAAGAAATAAAATATTTTGGCCTATTTAAAAAAAAAGTGCAAAAAAATTGTTTTTGTTACTTTTTAGAAAAAGCAACGATGACATAATATTATTTGAAATTTACAATTTTTGTCGAACTGAGCTAAGGTTTTACCCAGCTCCAGTAGTACTATCAGACACCCATAAATACGATTATGTGTTTTTTCACTGTTCCAATGTGAAATGAGACGCCATTAGCTAATCAAATGACGTCATTTATAAGCATCTGTTATATTTTGATGTCACGCAAAACGTCTTTTAACATAATAAATTTCACTATAATCCGAAATGTTCCAAGCATCATAACGAATTTTCCACTTTTACGTCAACTGTAATCATAAAATCAAGTTTTTTTTCGAGTTTTTCCGAAATTTTCCGAGTTTTCCACCAAGAATTTTTAAATTTTCCATTCGAAAAGTCATTTCGGAAAAATTATAATGCAAAATTTCGTTGAAAACAAATTCAATTTTTTTTGTATTTTTCCGAAATTTTCCAACAAAAATTTTTCCATTCGAAAATCCACTACGGAACGGAATTGCAAACATAATTTTATACAAAAATTCTATTTGCGATTTTCAGCAAATCAAGTAATGCAATGCAAATTTCGTCGAAAAAATACAAGTTCTCGAGTTTTTCCGGAATTTTCCGAGTTTTCCATTAAGAATTTTTCTGTTTTTCTATTCGAAAAGTCATTTCGGAATAATTAACCGAAATTGTTGACAGTTACATCGTCTAAATTTATTAAATCATACGATAAAATAAAAAATTTCGTCGATAAAAAATATAAATTTTTTTCCATTTTTCCGGAATTTTCCGAGTTTTCACCTAAGAATTTTCTATTTTTTATTCGAAAATCCATTCCGTGACAATTGCATACAAAATTCCATATAAATAGTCAATTTTCGATTTTTCCAATTTTCCGACTTTTCCAGAGGATTTTCCCAAAATTTTCTTCCACATAAACCTTCTCCTGGCAATTACAAACAGCTGAAAAAAAAATTCTGCAAAATCGGTCCAGCCGTTCTTAATTGATGAATTACTATACATTTTTGCCACCATTTTTATATATATAGATTTGAAGTAACACCTTAACCTTCATGTGCTCGGGATTGTAAACTTACGTGGACGGTCGGATGACTACAAATGTAGCAAACATGGAATTTTAAGTATTAAATACATATTTGCTAAAAATTTTATGGTTAATTTATTTTGTTTGAAGAAAAATAATATATCTTTCTACAAAACTAAATAATTCTGGAAAACTAGCATTTTTTGCTATGTTTAAATGTAGAAAAATGGGTAACGTACACCAGGATTGGGCTAGGTGAATCGGATGTATGTATGCCATTAGTAGCATCAGCAAAGCTTCTTAAGTAGAAAATTCAGGACAGTTACCATATTTCGGAAGTATATCCCAATATTTTTGGAATGTACATGCGTTGTTCCATTAGATTCATGAAAGGCTATTATGACCAGCTCCGCCGGAAGTTTCGCTTTATGCTTTTGTCTTGAACATGGCTATGATTTTCCAAATACATAATAACTAATACGCTTATATCAAGCATATTGTAGAACATTGCCAGAGGCTACGCCAAGTTTAACTTTGTTAGAGGAACACTTGATAGTATTTAGGGTGTTCAAAACCGAAACCGAAAAACCGTAAACCGGTTTTTTTATTTAAAACCGTATGCCGGTTTTTGCAAAAATGCCATTTTCGAATAACCGGTTTAACCGAGTTTTTTCCTTCGGGTACTCGGTTTTTTTTTAAATTAGTTTGAAATTGAATTTTAAAATTTTACAAAGCTTCTAAAAGCATTCTTGTTTACAAACATTGAATACCCTAATTATATGTATTAGGACCGGAAAATATCCTACAAGCTAATCCTGTGTAAAGTAGTCTAAAAAGGCGGAAACGATGAAATTTGCTAAAGAGCTTTTTAAAAGACTTTATCCTGCAATTTCCCCAACAACGGCAGAGTCTATTAACAGTTCAGATTGTGGGATGGTGGAATCTCCTAATGGTAGTCTTTGCAACGATTTAAACATGACAATAAATAACATCCAAAATCCACCAGTGAAAACAAATTGCAATGACACAAGCCTATATGATGATTTCAACTATTTCGATAGATTTAATAAAAGGAAAGAAAAGCTCAACATCCTTCTAAACGCTCTTTTGCCAATAAATCCTACTTCCACAATAAGTGAGCGCGTGTTTTCTGTATCAAGCTTTATAAAAACGAAACAGAAGAATTGACTCAAAATTAAACACTTAAATTGTATATTATTTCTTAAATACTATTTTAACCAGTAAGAAAGTTTCAGTGGGGTAAGCCGACTTACATATACCCTTACCCTCAGTAAAACATATATTTTTTTTGTATATTGATATCATTACTCGATTTCTAAAGTGGGCGAAGTGGTACATTTGTATGGGAGGTACCAGAAGAGGCGTTGATAGACTTAAGGTTTTTTTCTTCAAAACTTTATCCTGATTTAGCTTTAATAAATACAGAATTTGGACCCGATCACGTTGGGTGTATTGATTTTACTACTCCATCTCTAGAGTGGGCGGAATAGTACATTTGTATGGGAGGTCTCAGATGGGGCGTGGCTAGACTTAAAAACTTTATCCTGCTTTACTAGAAACAGAATTTGGACACGATCACGTTGGGTGTATTGATATTACTACTCCATCTCTGAAGTGGGCGGAATGGTGCATTTGTATGGGAGGTTCCAGCAGGTACGTGGCTAGGCTTCCAAATTGGTTATCCAAATTTTTATTCTGTTTGAGTAATACTAAAAACAGAATTTGGTCACGATCGCGTTGGATCTATTAATAATATTAATCGATTTCTAAAGTGGGTGGGCGTAGCTAGACTTCCAGTTTTTTTTCCAACACTTTGTCCTGCTATAGTTTTACTAAATGTAGGATTTTGGCACGATCACCCAATCCGATTGATATAACATACAAAATAAATGCATTTTTTTAAACCAAATTATATTTTTTATAAGTATTTTTAACTTTTTTGGAAAAAACCGCAAAAAACCGGTTAAACCGGTTTTCTTTAAAATGCTGTATTCGAAATCCGATTTTTCTAAAAAATCAATTTTTCGAATAACTCGGAAACCGGGTTTCTAAAAAAAGGAGGTATTTGAACACTCTAATAGTATTATAACTGACCTTCCATTTTCTATATCGCACCTTGCGGCTTTTATGGTATAGTCTAAGTAAATATAGTTCGGCTTTATTTCTGTCTAGTCAAACTGCTCATGTATGGTAATTGTCAAACCAAGAGGCGTCCCGTCTCCCGTTATATCGTTATATCGTCCCGTTATATCGTTATATCGTTCCGCCACAGCACTAAATTCCATCATTTGTATTTGAGAAGGCGTGGGGTGTTCTGACGCTTTGTCTACTATTGTAAGATTAATATAGTCATCTCATTAATATGGGAGGTACCGGAAGGTTGTGGCAAATGTTTCGACATGCTGAGGATTTGTCTACTAAACTGACTAAATTAAAAAATAGGTAAAATTGTATGGGAAGTATCGGAAGGGATAGCTTCATTTGGACATTGTAGCACAGCTGTAATACACATCTTTTCAACTGCGCAATGCATCTTATCCCATCGATTGATTTATTGATGCTTGCTAGCAATAGAAGTTCAACCAACGCTCTCAGTTCTATAAAGATTAGATACCTGAATTCACATCGTCTACTTTGCAGCATTGCAGTATATAGTTCTTTATTCGACATTTGGAAAATTTTGATGAATTTTTATACTTTGCAACCATTGCACCATGACGCTGGCGTGTAACGGCCTCCTGCTCTGCAACAAAGTCGTTCTGAAAATCTTATAATTTAGGTACGTCGTTCCTTTGCGATCTTCTCCAATTCCGTACCCAGCAAGTATAATTTCGTATTTCGCATTAATTCTTTAGAACTGATTGTGAAGAAACAAAATCAATACTAAAAGCACACGTTTCTACAAACGTTAACCAAAAAAAATTGATTTCAGTTGAAAATAAAGTGCATTTCCATACATTTTATATGGTGACTACATTTGTAGTCAGCCGGCCAGGGGATGGTCATTTTAAAATTATGCTGTGGAGGCAGCATAAATAATTTTTTATTAATGGCTTTATAAGCTAAATCTGGTATAAACACTTTTTTAGGAAGCTACTGAAAATTTCGTACCATTCCCTTTTGTAACAAAAAAGTTACAAGAGTTATAATTCAAAATTACTACAAATGTAGTCATCCGAGCACATAAAGGTAACATGGATGTTAACCAATTACTTTTTATTGTTGTAAATGCCAATAAAAAGTTCTTCAGCCAAGTCATATCTATAGTGCTGACATGTAGATTAAGTGTTTTCTGTATGTAGGACGAAAAAACACTTCTTCCACAAATCGGAAACAGACATTCCGCTAAGGATTAAAATTTAATTTTTATTTTAATCTGTAGTAGCGGATACTAACTATCTCTTTGGGCATAAAAAACACTTTTGTTATGCCTTCTCCGCCTATTGACCGCAAATGAAAATTCAGTTTGAAGCTTCATGCCTTTAGTCATAAAAACTTCTTTTGTCATGTCTTCTTCTCACACGGATCAAGAGTATTCCGGAATACTATTTTTGTATTGAACTCGTATTAGCATTTTTTGTGATAATTCGGTCACCTACGTTTGGCTTAACAAAGTGATGGTCTCACGCGCTGTATGGCATGTTACACCGTCGTGTAAGAACCATTTGCAATTCTTTCACCAGTTGGATTTTATATTAATGTAGGCCAAGATCTTTTCTCAGCATTTGCAGGGACCGAGTTGCTGAGAAAGGCGTCGGTTCGATAAATTCGAGTCCCCTGTCACACTTACGTCTACAGCGTCGATGGCTTCTATTAGCTGCTCAGATGGATCATTACATGCACCCTCAACTTCACCAAGGGGTCCATAAGTATAGCGAACAGAACGTGCATTTTGAAAATAAATTTGCAAGATTTGTAAACGTTGTTCTTGTGTAGTTTTTACATGGTGATTTCCCAAAGTATACTAAAAGAAAGTCTATCACACTTCATTAGTATGACAGCTAGATTTAAACTTATAACTATCAGAAGTTCTATATGTCAAAAAAAGAAATTACACCATACATAGGTTATTTACAAATGTTTGCTAATGTTACCTCTGACATACTATAAAAATTTAAATTGTGCCCCAATAAGACAAAAGGTGTTTTCCAGTATAACTACAATGAATATTGCTTTATTTTTCTATATGTATGATTTATTACCGATTCACTCTCCTGAAAAGTAAATGAAAAAACGTGGTAATCGTATACCAGTATTGAAATATACGATGAATTCTTAGAAAATTTCACTTAGAAACTTTATGTCTACAATCAATTCCTAGTTCGCGCTGAGAAGCATGAAGATTTCAGGTTGAGATATATTTTTAGCGATTTTTCAGTTATGTCAGATCTACCATTCCGATGTTTGGAGACCAAGACGAAGAGAATAGTATATTTTTGACATTGTTTTGGATCCCGCCCAATATTCTGAAAATGATTTTTAAAAACTTAATTTCCGTATGCCAACTCTCTGAGAGTCATAACATTTTAACCAATACATAGATTTGCTTCTGTAATACCTGATTTAGTTTGCTGGGAAGTTAGTTTTACGCAGAAGGTCTCCAAAAATATATATCTGAAGTTTTCGGTTTGTGCTCATTTAAAAACCAAAAAAATTTCTATCTGAAATCTTCATGCTTCCCAACGCGAGCTAGGAATTGATTTTAGACACAAAGTTTTTTGGTGAAATTTTCTTACAATACATCATAGATTCCGATTTTAGTTACGATTTCTGCGAACAAAAAAATTGGCCCACCTTACTGTTCATATCTCTAGGCGAACAGCAATATTCTGTGGAACTCTGACAGTTATTACTATTTGTTTAAAAAGGGGTGTGGAACAGCCCACTTCCACCCTTACTGTAATTCATACTGCAACAACACCATATGTTACAAATCACATCTTCATACCTCTGATAGTTCATGAGAAATAGTCTTTTTTACTTTAAAGTTGTATGGGCGGTGCCACGCTCCTTTATCCAATCACAACTAAGTACAGCCAGTGACTAACAACAGGTCATCAGTACCACTTTTTAAAATTATCTTATAAATCAGTAAATTAGAAAAGCCGTCAGAGCGATTTTTGAAAAAGTGGTGCGGCACCGCCTTCCTCCTCCCTGGAAGAAATTAATACAGCTCCAACAACATATATACCAAATCTCATCTTCATACCTCTGATAGTTCATGAGATAGAGCCCTTTTGATTTTCAAGTTGTATGGGCGGTGCCACGCCCCTTTATCCAATCGCAACCAAATATAGCCAGGAACAGGTCAACTACCACTTGGTAAAATTTTCATATCAATCGGTCTATTGGAAAATCCGTCTAAGCGATTTTCGCAAAAGGGGGCTTGGCGCCGCCCACTTGTTGAACAAAAAGCTTTTAAACCATCCGGCAGCTATAGCGAACAAAACAAAAAAAATTTTTGAAAATCTGTCTAGCCGTTTTTGAGTTTTAGCGAGACAACTGCACAGCAATTAATTTTTATATATATAGACTAGGTGACGTGGCAGACTTCGTCTTGCATATAAAACTATTTATTTTTATTATTGATATTTTGTAATGTAACATTTTAATAACGATCGATCCATTACTTTGAATTGCGAAATTTGAAGGACGCGGGAATCTTCTACTATTTTCAGGACAAATATTTAACAAAAGTAAAAATCTCTTATTTAAGCTATAAAATATACTTGCAGAATTGCTCAAATGTGTCAGCATTATTACGATTTTTTTGTATCATCGAAAATGATTTTTTTGATATGTTGTACTAGAATTTTTTTTCCTCATGCCAAAAGCTATCCAAAAAGTTAGTGGCACAATATCGATAAATTTTTGTCTTTGCAAACCGACCCGACCTAACCTTCATGTCTTTAACGAAAATTAAACATGCCCACAACAACTGACTTATTGAAAACTTTATACTTAGAATAATGGCCTGGGACTGGCCGTGTTCAGACCACGAGACTATCATTCGTGTGATCCATGGTTCAATTCCAGTCATCTTAATTTTTCTTTCATTGCCGGCCCCCTGATGCTGTCTACAGCAACTTGCGTCATTTGACCAACGCTTTACTTTCTACTTTGATTTACTGGAAAATGGAACCTTCCAATATGCTATGATCAATATGACCCAGGATAGTGGTTTGCCAACACGATATTTGACATTTACCTTTGCAAGGAAGGTGTCTTATCCACCTTGAGCATTCCGCCCAATTTTATAAATAACAAAGGTAAACGTATTAAGTTAGATTATAGCACTGCAGAGTGCTAGAAGAGTATTTACTTTATGCTAATGTTTCCGGTACCATTAGTAAAGGGTGGTTTAATTTTAAGGGCCAATGTTGATTTTGAATAAAACATAAATTATTTAGGAAATTATTGTCATTTCTTTTTATTATAGTAATAGCGGTATGGTTCAATTATGTATGGAACAAAATATCAGGCAAATGGCCGCCGCGACCTCGGCGGCACACCTTCATCCGATGGTCGAAATTTTCGATGACGCTGAGGCATAATTGAGGTTCTATGCCATTAATGTGCCGAATTATCTCATCCTTTAGCTCTCGAATTGTTGCTGGCTTATCGATGTATAAATTTTCTTTCAAATATCGCCAAAGAAAGAAGTCGAACGGTGTCAAATCATATGAAATTGTCGCGCAAAAGATATTTGAGCCCGTTTTGCTCAAATATTTGCACGATTTTTCCGTATATACACACATTTGGACGAAAAAATCAGTAAGAACGTTTCAGTCTGGCAACCCGACTTACATATACCCTTACACTCAGTAAAACATTTCTAAAGTGGGTGGAGTGGTATATTTGTATGGGAGTTACCAGAAGGGGCGCGGTTAGACTTCCGATTTTTTTCTACAAACTTTCTCCTGTTGTAGCTTAACAAAATACAGAATTTGTGAACGATCGTGTCGAGTGTATTGATTTTATTGCTCCATCCCGAAAGTGGCGGAGAGGTTCAATAATATGGGTGGTAGCAGAAGGGGCGTGTTTAGACTTTAAGATTTTTTTCTCAATAACTTTATCTTGCTATACCTTTAATAAATACAGAATTTGGGCACGATCGCGTTAGGTCTATTAATAATATTCACTGATTTCAAAAGTGGGCGGTACAAGATGGGTATCGGAGACTAGACTTCCAGTTTTTTCTCCAAAACTTTATCCTGTAATAAAAAAAAAACTTAATTTCCCTTTGCACCCCATGAAAGAGGTATGGGATAGCTTCTCGCGTTGTTGTGAATTAACACGCTTTCTATTTTAAGATTCACAACTAACGGCACCTACTTGTTTATCGACGAATGCGAACGTCACTGTTTGAGAAGCTCTTACTAGACACGACGATTGAATCGACGCTTAACACTGCGAAGTTGCTGTCAACAACATTCGAGGGGATCCGGCAATGAAAGAAAATTTTATTTATTTTTTTCTTTTAAGATGACTGGAGCCAGGTTTGAACCTGCGATCTCCCGCATGGTAGTCGCGTGTTCTAACCACTATGCCACGGCCGGTCCCAGTTTTACTAAATATAGAATTTGGGAACGATCGAGTTGCACGTATTGCTATTATTAATCGATTTCTAAATTGGGCTGAATTGTACATTTGTATTGGATGTACCAGAAGTAGCCATGTACCGTAAGTAGTTTTGGGGATATATTAACTTGTGCAAAGTTTCAAAACATTTGGTTTTGTCTTTCGAAAGTTATCGTGTTTACCAGCAGGACAGCTAGACAGACAGACAGACGGATATGGCTCAAACGACTTAAAAAGTCATGAATCGAATCAAAGTAATCTAGAGTCTAATGTGACTCCTTCTGTGTGTTACACTTTTGGGTCGTATCAAATGATATATACCCTCCTACCTGTAGGGTGAGGATATATATAATTGATTTGAACGCCCATTTTCATAATAAGCCTGAATAACTTTATCGCGTTGCTCGATTGTGTATCTTTCGATGGTTTAAATTAAGTTAGTCTGAAATTGAGAAATGTCAAAAGAACTTGACGTTTAGGTGTGGTTCACATTTAACATCGACCCTTACAATTTAACCACCCTGTATATTATAAAAATTGCATGCGAGACAATACAAATTTAAAAATTAAATATCTCTTTATTTTGACCTAATCTTTTAAAACGGAGTATACCACGGCTTAAAATTAAGTTGGCGTGTCTCTCTTAATTTTCTGTGCAATTTGACGAACCTACAGTGTAATAAGGGTTTAATGGATTTGTATATTATATCGAGTAATCGTAAATATTTGTAATTGTTCTTTAGAATCCGATGTGTAAACAGAAAACGGATAATAAATTCGATCGATAAAGTCATATTAGTGCGATTCCTTTAACCAAAAAAACTAAAGGGACTCTTAGTTGCTGTTGGTTTTGTTGGTGTTGTTTCAGTAACTTGATCAATATCGACTTCATTGTCTGCATCATCATCCAGATCTTCATTTGCATCATATTCATCAGCAACGACATCGACATCATCATCATCCTCTTCTAAAATTGGAAAATCTATGGGCGGCAGTTTAGTGGTTGTGGTTGTTGTTGTTTTGACAGTTGTTGTGGTTTGGCTCCGTTTGGGGCTGGAGGTAGTAACTGCTGTGACTAATGGCTTCTTTGTGGTTATTTCACCTGGACTTCCTGGGTATACTACATTCAGTGTGCTAGTAGACTTTCTCCTTGTTACATCAGTCCATGGTACTCGTCCACTGTGACTTCTGGACCGTGAATTTTGTTGACCTGGTAATTTTTCAGTTATTCTGTTAATAGTTTCACATATACTAAGTTGTCTACTCACATCTTTTTACTTCTGAATTAAAATCACAAAATATAAAGTTATTCACTTCATCATCGGATGTTGGATTCATCATTACGGCCGGTGGTCGGTGCTTTGTATGAAAAATCTCTAAAATTTCATCGACATATTTATCTTTTGGTTCTCTAGCTGGTAGACGTTTTATAAAGCGGCGATAGATAATGGGATTTGGCACAGGGTTCGTTGCATCAACAGCTGCACTTTCCACCTGAGTAACAGCGAATTTGGCAAAGTACAAAGCGCTCAGCAGTATTGCTAATGCGGTAAAACCGGACGTTGTGTCCATTGTGGTAGCTTTTTGAAAAATGAAAGTATTTTTCGTTGTTATAGAGTCGTAGAGTGCATTGTTGATATAATTATTATTATGTGTTTTTAGTTTATTTTTTTAAGACAACAAAAAAAGTACCTCGAATTAATTCTTATGAGATAATATTAATTAAGTTCATGATCTTGTTTTGCAAAATGATGTTGTTAATAATGTTTTGTGTTGATCTTAACATTTATGTTGCCTATTTGTAGGGTAGATAATACGTGTGTTTGATAATGACGACAGGGTGATTATTTGATGATCACTTGTGGTATTAGTGCATCCACAAACCATTATGTGAACAAATTTATTACATATCATGCAGCGAATTCAAACGGTCGGTGATCGGAGCGAGTTTACTTATTTATTCTCAAATTTAATTTAATTAGAATTAAAAAAACTAACTAACTAAACTAGCTAAACTGTAAACTAAACTAGCTAACAACGCAATAGAGTATTATCAACGTACACCTATAAGTTTACTATGCATGTAAGCTTAATATATTACTATCAAGCGTAGGAAATGTTCTCAAAATATTTATACACTAACCCTTAGGGATGAGGGTATATATCATTTGATACGAGTACCAGAACAAAAATTTCAGTCAGGTGAACTGACTGACTAAAAACTTTACTCTTTGTCTGATATTGCTTAAGCCTGGAGTAATTGAAATGTTTTTTTTTTTTAATAAAATTACTCATGTATTATAACTTTCCAGCTTTTGGCGCAGCGACGCTTGGAGTTAGGACTTTCGGTCGTATGGTCAAACATTTACTGACAAAATAGTAAAACTGTAGAAAGGGTTACAGTGTAAAAAGTGATAATGAATTCACCAACAAATGTAAAAAGTTCAATTCTATATCTCTGGGCATATGGTCATTTTTTATCGAAGTCCAATTGAGAACTAAGGAAAAAATATTTTAAATTATAGGCTCGAACAAAAATCTTAAAAATCGATAGAGTCCATATCCATTCCTGGCTGGCAGAATTTAGTGTAATTACAATAAAGATATATATGTACAACTATGATGGTCAATTCCCAAAAATATGCATGGGATAGAATAAATGTTGTAAACGAGGAACCAGAAAGGGTCTGCCGATATAATCCATATTCATTCAAGATTCAAATTTCAATAAACGTACATGTTGTGCAAAATATGACTGAAATTAGTGTATTTGTAAAACTATGAGGGTCAATTCGGTCATTTGTAATGGTACCATAAGGGGTGTATGAATATTTTTTTTTATCATGAATAGCGGCAAATATAATATAACTACATCACGCTGATTTGTGCTCCTGCCCCGACGGAAGATAAAGACGATGAGATTAAAGATGTATGTAACGAACGCTTAGAGGAAACATACGACTTGATAATATGGTAATTGATGTGTCATACACGTGCGTTTGATACGTGGTGCTAATAATGGCTTAGATCATTATCTGGTTGCAGCCATGGTGCGCACAAGATTGAGCAAAGAAAGCTGTACGTCGCGAAGCTGCAAACCCCAAAGATAGCCACTGTCTACTCCAACCAGCTCACCCAACTTTTACGATACAACGCCTCTATTTCTGACGTTCCCGAAACACAGTGGCAGCATATTTCGCATTCCATGGCAACCGCCGTTACGATGAAGACTGTCGCATAGCATCTGAGGAACAGGATACTGCTTATAGGGCAAAGCTACAGCCAATTGTAACCTGGGCTGTTAGGAAACGACACAAGGAGACAGTAAAACAGGCGAGACAGCTATTTAAGCAAAAAAAAGTCAGATGAAGGAACGGGAGAACGAGGATATAGAGCGATACAGGTGAGGCCCTAAAATTTTATCAGAAAGTAAAAGCGAAAGGCTACGGTAATGGGCTCCCCTCCTGTAACGACAAGGATGGAATTCTGGTTAAAGATACGCAGAGTGTGCTGCATATATGGAGAGAACACTTCCATAGGTAGCTGGTTCCAGAAGATAGCGCACGTGAAAGTATCACGCCAATTTTTGACGACGGCTTAGATTGCCCACCACTAAGTCAAGCTGAGGTAAGAAGAGCAATATCGCGGTTGAAGAACAATAAAGCAGCCGGTGCCGACAGACTTCCGGCAGAGCTCTTCAAGTCCGGTAGCTTGTATCTGATAACGAGCATGCACCAGCTCGTCCGCACGGTTTGGCTTGATGAAATGATTGAAATTTAAGCGTATTATGTGCTGTACTGTATACTGTATTATGTATGTGATCTAAGTTTGTGTTCCAACTACCACACTTCAGCAAGTCCTGGAAATGATCCAAGAGAAACCGATCGATGCAGTAAATACTCCGTTAAATATATGGGCCCATCATCGTTAACGGAAAGTATCGGCATCATATGAATCATGAGCTGTACGATCTGTCACTGACATTGACGTGGTGAGACGCATTAAGGTGCTGCGGTTGCTTTGGATAGGTCATGTTGTACGCATGGACGAAAATGCTCCAGCTCGAAAAGTCTTCGACAATGAGCTCGATGGACGGCACAGAAGAGGGCGACCAAAACACCGTTGAAAAGACCAGGTGACTGAGAACCTTGCAGAACTTGGTGTGGCTAACTAAAGAGAAGCGCAAAAGATCGAAGCGCTTCTAATGTTTTTCTACTTACGTTACATAATCCAATAGGATTGCAAAGAAGTACCGGCTAAGTATGTAAGTAAGAAAGTAATTAAGTAAATAAGTAAGTATGTAATTAAAGTGATCCTCCAGTTGTCCGTTCGGTGTTTATGGGAAAAATATTAATTTAGTAGGCATCAAGGGAGCGGCAGTAGGGAATAATTGATCTAACATTGGACTAATCTAAAAGCAATTATGGGGCATTTAGGGCTGTGACAGCAAAATTTGTAACAATATAATTTTTGTATGGGATCCTCCTTATGGGATGAAGATAGGGGGTAGATATGTGTGGAAAAAAATCTAAGCAAGGAGAAATTAGTTAGTAGTCTGTCATACACTGTACCCCTCTTCGGGAGATTTTGGGGATTTTTACCTTTCCCCACCTTCATCGACCACGACGCGCAGCCATTTGTCCCCATCCCACCTCTCTAATTTTTTGGCTCATGATTTTTCTTTCCGAAACATACAAAAGTGGGGGATAAGCCGTATCAAAATTGAGAACTTGTGCACTATTCCAACCCTAGAATACACGCACAAATATAAAAAAAGTATCTTTGCCATATATAGAGATGATCAGATACGATTTCGAGGTTTGCATTTTTTTTTGTACCATCACCCTTAGGGATGAGGGTATATATCATTTGATACGACCCAAAAGTGTAACACATAGAAGCAGTGACTTTAGACCCTTGGTTTCTTTGAACCAAATTCGATTCATGACTTTTTAAGTCGTTTGAGCCATGCCCGTCTGTCTGTCCGTCTGTCTGGCTGTCCGGCTGGTTCGCACGATAACTTTCGAAAGACGCAACCAAATGCTTTGAAATTTTGCACGAGTTAATATTTCCCCAAAACTACTTACGGTATTTCAAATGGGCTACATGGCCCCTTCTGGTACCTCCCATACAAATACATCATTCCGCCCACTTTATAAATCGAGTAATAATATCAACACAACCAACAGGATCGTACCCAAATTCTGTACTTAGTAAAGCCATTACAGGACAAAGTTTTGGAAGAAAAAAATTGGAAGTCCAGCCACGCCCCTTCTGGTACCTCCTATACAAATGTACCTTTCCGCCCACTTAAGAGATGTAGTAATAATATCAATAAATCCAACGCGATCGTACCCAAATTCTTTATTTAGTAATGCTATAACAGGATACAATTCTTGTAGAAAAAATCTGGAAATCTAGCCACGCCCTATCTGGTACCTCCAATACACATCTGGTACCGCCCACTTTAGAAATTGATTAATATAATTAATATACCTAACGCGATCGTGCCCAAATTCTGTATTTTGTTAAGTTAGAACAGGATAACGTTTTGGAGAAAAAATCTGGAAGTCTAGACAAGCCCCTTCTGGTACCTCCCATACAAATGTACCTTTCCGCCCATTTTAGAGATGGAGTAATAATATCAATACACGCAACGCGATCATGCCCAAATTCTGTATTTAGTACAGCTATAACAGGATAAAGTTTTGGAGAAAAAAATCTAGAAGTCTAGACAATCCCTTCTGGTACCTCCCATACAAATGTACCTTTCCGCCCATTTTAGAGATGGAGTAATAATATCAATACACGCAACGCGATCGTGACAAAATTTTGTATTTAGTACAAATATAACAGGATAAAGTTTTGCAGAAAAATTCTGGAAGCCTATACACGCCCCTTCTGGTACCTCCCATACAAATGTAGCACTTCGCCCACTTTAGAAATCGAGTTATAATATCAGTATAACAGATTTTATTTTGGTTTTATGAGGGTGATGGTGTATGTAAGCCGGGTTGCCCGACTGAAACTTTCTTTCTGGTTTATCTTACAAATTAGCGATAATAAAAAAAAACGAATAAATAACACTATGACACAAAATCAAACTTTTTGAAAAACACCCGAACGTGACTATATAGGTTCGATAGTACAACCGGAGCTGAGTAAAACCCTAGCTCAGTTTGGCTAGATTGGCTACCAAATTTTTTTTTTGGCCCCCTAAACTTTTTGAAATCCCTTGGACCCCTTGAAAAAAGGTGACATCAATTGTTAGCCAACTATCTAATCTCGAGATATTTTAGGTCTTTATTTCAGCTATTGAACGGCTTGTTACTACTTAGTCTATATACGAAAGAAAAATACTCAGCGGCAATAAACTGATTTAAGAACAAATTCATACTTTAACCTCATTGCGGCACACCCTAATGTCCAACTATCGATACAAAATTTTTCACAATATATTCCTAATATTGGCATAAAGAAACGTAAGGTGAAAACAGATGACCAACATCGCGATTAATACATATTTTTAACGAAATTCGAAAAACTGCCATATAAGGAACACCCTAATGCTCTTTGCGAACAATTAAGGGGGTGGAGTATTCCGATCATATTGGTTGTTTACAGAAGATATTCAGTTCTACAATAAGTACGTTTTTGGTAAAGATAGCAGGTAAAAACATTGCACAATGGTCCAAAAATCCTAAAAAACTGATTTTTTGAAAGTAGATAGTGTGTTTTGAGAGCTATTTAATATCCCTAGACTTGTTCAGATTGCATAGGTTTGTTCAGAAAAGTTATTCGGTGTTACCTAAACTACAATTTCACTGAATAGAGTATGCAAAAAATCTGGATTCCCTACGACTTATATTAAAAAAAGTGAAAAAATTAAAATTTTTATCGAAGTTTTTTGAAAATAAACGAGGGAAGTCTAATTTTTTTGGGAAATTTTATTATATCAGTTTCTTAAGCGCACTATTAGCTAAAACTTTGTTGAAGGAGAGAAAGAGCTAGATTAAAAACTGTAGAAACTGATAGCCAACAATTGATGTCACCTTTTTTCAAGGGGTCCAAGGATTTCAAAAAGTTTAGGGGGCCAAAAAAAAAAATTTGGTAGCCAATCTAGCCAAACTGAGCTAGGGTTTTACTTAGCTCCGGTTGTAGTATCGATCCTATATAGTCTCGTTCGGGTGTTTATTTCACTGTTGCACTGTGTAATAATACAAAATATTTTGAGATTTTTGTGCGAATTATTTAGAAATTATCCTAAAGCCACAAAATTGAAATTTTACAGTGTTTGGCGAATTCATTAACGATTTGTAAACTGTAACATGTTTTGCAGTGGTAATACATGTCTGTAAAATTCTGGCCAAAACAACACAAAGTCCGATAATCAACCGTTTGCGCTCCACACTTACTTAAAAAAAAAACTTAATTTCCCGTTACACCCCATGAATGAGGTATGCGATGTTTCTCGCGTTGTTGTAAATTAACACGCTTTCTATTTTAGATTCACAACAAACGGCACCTACTTGTTTATGAACGAATGCGAACTTCACTGTTTGAGAAGCTTTTACTTGACATGCCGACATTTTTTTTTAGATGACTGGGGCCAGAAGTTGGACCTGAGATCTCCCGCTTGATAGTCGCGTGTTCTAACCATCATGCGACGCACAGTGGGGTATGGGATCCCCAAAACGGAGATTAATTGAAAAATGAAAATTGCGATTTCCAGTTTAAGTTTTGTACTTAATAATTCTACACAGGATACTGATTCAACAGATACTAGAATTAATTACATATGTTGTTTATTTATAGTTCTATGCTCTCTCAAACTTTGGAAATTTTTTCGACTTTTCTACGTGTTGGCGAAAAGTGAAATATCGATATTTTGGAGTTAAAGTTTTTACCTTTAAGTCATTTAAAAACCTAATTATTGTTATGGATTATTCAAAGTAAGCTATTGAGGAACAGGAATAACAATTAGTTGAATACAATAAATATGTATAATTATTTTTAATTATTTTTGAAAAAAATGGTCTAAATTTAAGGTATTTGAAATGTATGTAGATTTTTAAAATGGTTCCGGGTAAAACCCTGTTGAAAAATTAACCTAATTGGTAAATATAACATCTGTACTTACAAAATCAATAAAAACATTTTGCGCGTTTTTGCGCCAATTTGTTTTATTAAATTAATTGTGATGTTAGACACTTCTGCGAAAACGGTGTAAAATTTGTTTGGTTTGATTTGGCCTCATTTTCTTTGTTTTTGCTGTATTGAAATTTGTTGCTAAGACTTAATTTTTAATTATACCCTACATAAGGCAATATATGCGTAGTTGCCTTGATAATATTCAAATTAAAAATATGGTTAAATGACATAATTTCACAACAACTCTAGATTTTATAGCCGTCACAGCAAATTTTTCCAAAACGTTCAAATATCAACATATTTGGGAAAATTAATACAGAAATGATTAATAACAAACACTAAAACTAGTTGTTCATGCAAAATTCAGAGAAATACCTTCTAACTAGTACAAGTTTCTTTTATAAAATATGATTCATTTCGAGGCTTGTTTTGTAAATGGTTTTATTTACTAAACACGAGTGACTGATTGCGAACTGTTGTTTGACTGATATTTAATATTGTTTGACATTTTGTCATGAAGTAAGCAAAATGGAAGCAGCTACTCCAAAAATTATTTTTTTGTACAAAATGTTTTTCGAGCCTTTCGCTCAACAAATAGTGTGTATAATAGACCATCTGAGAGCGCTATTGTCAATATCATTCTCAAATTTTAGCCTCAGTGTACGTAAGTGGATAATACGCAACAAAAAATACCACTTTCATCCGACATAGAGGAGAATGTTGCGCCTGTAGCGGAGACCGTTGCTAAAGATACCGACCAGTCGATTAGACACCGTGAGCATTCTGTGCACGCTTGGTATTAAATATGCAACAACTTGAAATGACGCTGTAGTGATGAATTCTTATTTGGCGGTTCTTTCCTTTCCCAACGCCCCCGCCCACCCCGCCGAGATTGCTCTATGCAGATACTTATTCAAATGTATACAGCTTTTTGGTCCACCCTGTTTATAAATAAATAAGTATGTATACATATGTACATATGCATTTATAAATATTTTAAACAGTTAAAATGTAAGTTAATATCAAATTTCAAAAGATCGGATACAAACCGCAGCTTTTATAAAGGTTTGATTCTACTACAGTATATATACATATAAGTATATATATGGGGACTAGCTGTATCTATGGACCGATTTCTTAAAAACTTCGAACCAATCGATCTTATAGCAAAAGGATCATCTGTGCCAAATTTGGCAAAGATCGGATGGTTCCTTGAATTAATCTCCCTTTTGGGTGTTCAATACCCCACTGTGCGACGGCCGGTCCACACGAAGCAATGATATACAAATTTTCATAAATACACTCATTCCATTTAAAATCGGATAATTTCAATAACTGGAGTATTAAACAATATCGTGCATAGGGCGAGGATATTGATCAGTCATTTCACCTGACTGAAATTTCGAAAGCCAAGCGTTGTTTTCGATAGCAACTTCGTAGTGAATGTCTAGTAAAAGTTTCGCGATCAGTTGACACTGACATTCGTCTATAAATAGAAGGTTGCGTTGTGTGAGTCTAAAAATATATATCGTGTTAATTCACAATTACTCGAGAAGCTATCTCATAACTACGGCTAGGAATTTTATGCACTAAAAATAAAAAATAAGCGCATATAAAAATTCAAAATATGCTCTAAAAACACAAAATATGCAATTAAAATATTTTTTTTTTTACATATTATTAAAAATTAAATTTGCATGATTTTGAAAGGAAAAAGGACACAAAATTAATTTTTATACAGTTTATGTACATATAAAATTAATGCTAAATCGATGTCGATTAGGAATCGTGGAGCTCCTTCACTGCTGCCCCAAATTATTTGAAATTTTTGGTATAACATTTAACTGCATTAAGCCACGCTTTCAATCTTGTTATAATTGAGTCTGGAGGATGTGGAATACAGGACAACATTAATTAAAATTTTGTAGACGCGAAGGCGTTTTTAACAAGATATATATTTTTTTCAGTTGATATTAGAGAATTCAGTTCAATAAAATGACTTTGTTAATAAACTTCAATTCAATAAACAAGTCACATGCAATAGCGTTGTAAACCTCTTGCCGCCATAACCATGTAGGCGTTGCTTCGGTTAGAAAAATAAGAACTTTATATTTGCCGAAATCCTCACCGAGGATTTGTCTATTGAATTTGAGCAATGATTTTTTTGTCGACCTTTCTTATAAAATTCCCACAATAAAATTTGCTTCCTGTATTTACACCTGGATATTGGTGTAAAAATTTTGTACACATTTTTGTAATTCAGATGAATGCTGTGTAACAAATTTTTAAGCAACCTTTACCCAAAGATGTCTCACAAAATTTTAAAGGCGTTTTAGTTTTTAAACTGATTGTTTATAAAAAAAATAAAATTAAGCAACAAAGACATGCATTTATTATAAAATTTGCTAAAATATGCACATAAATATGCATACAAAATTATTTTTCGTAAAAAATGCAAAAACGATTAAATGTCATTTTAAAGGAAATTTCATGATTCGTAAAGATAACTTAACTCTACAGAAAAAATATGCATTTGCAAAGGTTCCTTGGCTTACTCATAACTCATAAAGGAAAAATTCAGTAAGTATGTAAGATTATAGATAAAAAAGAATTTTAAAAAAATCTGGTCAGGATGTTTTTTTGTTAAACTAAATTTAGATATAATATTAATATACAATTTCTTCAAAAATTAATTGATCATATGTGCCTTATTAGCTAGCTTAAGGCGTTGTCTACATATTTCATTGTAGAAAAACATCAAAAGAATTTTTCGCGAGAAATTTCAAATTTTTCTAACACTTTCGGTTTTTAATGACAATGAAATTTTTATATTTTATTTTTGTTTTTAATAAATACATCCGTACAAATATAAGTGCATATAAAATGTCACAAATCCCCTATTCTATAAAGTGACGAATGCTCTTTTAAGTGCTATCGCTCACAGAATTCGTTAAGAATGAAAATGATGGTCATTAAAATGATTCATTTTATAGATACATTTTGTGAAATGGATAACAAAACAAATATCAATGTGTTATTATACATTCATATAGAATTTAAAAAAAATAAATGTTGGTGAGTGTGTATCATACGTATCCCATACGTCATTCATAAGGTGCAAAGGATAATTAAGTAAGTAGTTAGTACCATACGTATGTATATCACTGATAGCAAAACAGCTTTAAATTTTGTAAATTGGTTATGTTGAATTTAAAACGTAGTCGTAGAAATATCGATCAGGCTAACTGCCCTTACAACGATGGTTGGATGCTGACATTAGGAATGTAGGGTGCTCGCACATGAAGAAGTGCGACATTTACTATAGTGACCACGCGGACAAGCACGAGTTTGGATGTGGATTGTGGTTGGCAAGAGATTGCGACACCTAGTATCACAATTCATAAGAGTCTAGACAAAATTGTTCCACATAACACTTATATGTGCCCATGTTCCGACATATGAGAAAAGCGATCAGGACAAAGACGAGTTCTACGAGAGCTTAGAAAATGTATATGACCGTAGCACAAGCCATCACATCAAAATTGTACTAGGCGTTTTTAATGCTAAAACAGGCAGGGGGAATGCATTTGAGCCTAACATCGAAAAATTCAGTCTGCACTCCGAAACGTCGAACAATGGCATCAGACTGATTAATTTCTCTGCGGCTAGAAAAATTTTAGTTAGCAGCACTAGATTTGACGATAAAATATTCATAAGGCAACATCGTTATCTCCAGATCAATTGACAAAGGTATCAGATAGATCATGTGGTAGTCAATAGAAGCACGCATCGAGTGTTTTGGATGTACGAGTGATCAGGGGTGGAAACATTATTGACTCCGATCACTAACACGAAAAACGTACGTAACCAGACACAACGAAAGCTGGACATTGGTAAACTGCGGACCTCAGAGGTAGCGGACGCCTACTCCTACAACCTAACTTAACTGCTACGGAATGGTCCAACCCCTGATAATACTACCACGCAGTGGCAATAGATAGCCGACTTCATAGAACGGAATGCGAGAAGAGTACTTGGGTACTCAAAGCCATTGCAAGATAATGCCTGGTACGATTATGAAAGTCGCAATGCCACGACTGCGAGAAGCGTACTTGGGTACTCAAAGCCATTTCAAGAAGATGCTTGTTTTTATTATGAAAGTCACAATGCCATGAGAGAGACAGATACTGCATACAGGGCGAAACTGCAGCCAATGGCAACGCGAGCTGTTCGTGAACGGCACAGGGAGATGACACGAGAGGCAAACAAAAAGAAAGAGCTGAAGAAGAGGCAGAATGAGTGAACATAGTTGTTTCGAAGTAATGGGGAAGCCCAAAAATTCTACCAGAGAGTTAGGCGATAATGCGTGGAACAGGGTTGCTCTCCTACAAGGACAGCTATAGCCAGCTAGTAACGGACACGGAAATCGTTCTGAAGAAATGGAGAGAACATTTCAGAAATCTGCTGGATACGAACACAACTCCAGAAGACCCCGCTTTAATCCATGACGATGGTACTAACAGTTCACCTCCGAGCCAGAGCGAAATAAGTGTGACGATATCCCGCCTTAAAAATAACAAAGCAACTGGAGCCGATGGTCTCCCGGCTGAATTGTATAAGGCAGGTTCATGGAGAATGGGTCTTAAACTAATTGTAGAAAAACTTATTGGACCTTTTCAGTGCGTCTTTAGACCTGGTAAATCTACGACGGATCGAATATTCACCTCACACGAAAAGCAAATCGACACCTAACACATCTTTTTCGACTACATAGCTGCTTTCGACTCTCCGATAAGGAATAAGTTATATGAAGCCATGTCTGAGTTTAGTATTCGTACAAAGCTAATTCCACTTTGCAGATGTTCCTTTGCAAAACACCAAATCCTTGGTTAAGATTGGTAAGGATCACTCTGAACTATTCAACACGAAGCAAGGTTATACCTTGTCCTGTATGCTATTTAATTTAGTAATTGAGAACGTAATGAGAAAGGCTGGTGGCAACATATCTGTCACCATATTCCGCAAGAGCCACATGCCACAAGCCTATGCCGATGATATAGACATCATTGGCCGCAATCTGCATGACGTTACTGCAGTTTTCTCATCACTAGAAAAGGAATCAGAAAAAATGGGTTGAACGGTCAAAGAGGACAAAACAAAAATCTTGAATTCGGCGAGCAAAGAGTCCTCTCGTTAGGGACGCACCGTGAAGGTTGACAATTATTGTTTGAAACTACCTACCTCGGATATTCCGTCAATAAGAAAAATAGTGTCAGCCATGGAATCTAGCGGAGAATAGCACTCGTCAATAGTTGTTTTTATGGACTTCGGCAGCACTTTAGTAACACCACCTTATCTCGGAATACTAATAAAGAGCTATACCAGGTGTTAATTTTACCCGGTATGTTGTATGCTGCCGCATCGTGGGTGCTTACGACAACGGACATACAAAACCTGGGAGTATTCGAGAGAAATGTACTCTGAATAAAATATGGGCTTATCTGTGTCGATGGCGAGTTTCGCCATCTAATTTACCATGAGCTGTATGAGCTTTACCTCAACATCTATATAGGTAAAAGAGACAGATTCCAACGACTTCAATGGCTGGGACAAGTTGCCGTGATGAAGGTAAATGATCCAGCGAGAAAGGTGTTTGAAGGAGAACCTGAAGGACGGCTTGGAGCAGGGAGACCCAAACTTCGTTGAAGGAACAAATTGGTAGGCGACGTGCCATCATCTGGTAGGACTAACTGGAGAACGCACACAGAAGAGCGAAGCGTTTGGAATTCTTTAATACTTCAGGCATCTAATAATGAACCACATTCGTAAGTTGTAATGGGCCACTTAAATACGTAAGTAAGTTAATTTAAATGTCCTGTAGTTTTATGTCCAGAAGTTATTCAAGACATGTTAATTATTCAAAAATAGGTCATTTTGTATGGCAGTTACCAGAAGAGATCAGCAGTTATAGTCCATATTTATTCGTGAGTCAAATTTTCATAAACATACATCGTACGCAATATATGACTGAATTCAACGAACGTACAAAAAAGATATCTATGTAAAACTATGGGTCGACCACAGTCATTTGTATTCGAGGTACCAGTTAGGGCGTGCTAAATGTTTCGTATTTTTTGATGTTTTCCCTACTTTTACAAGTTAACTAATGTGACCAAAATCATATGTCCTGTAGTTTTGTGTGTTTGAAGCTAGAGGGAGGAATAGTGATTTTCTCAAATTGGGTCATTTTGTACGAGAGATACCAGAAAGAGTGGGTCTGTTTTGCCTATTTGCAATATGATAACTTCGTTTCGGAAAATATTAACAATGGTAAATTTTTATTAGGATCAGTGAATGTTGACTCGAGCTATGCTGCCCACCCTTCATCCAGACAGACGGACATGTCTTAATCGTCTTAAAAATCGTCTCAATCGTCTTTGTATCAGAATATATTTACCCACATCCGAAAAACCCGCAATGAATTCTGGTTTTTTGAAAATTTGTAACCCCAAATAGGGGATGTTGTACATAAGGTCAAAATAGTGATTGTCAGATTTTGCTCATCTTAGAACTTAACCTCCGCTTAGAGGATATAACCAAGAGAGCTCGGTTATAATTGGGGGAACAGACCGGCGGACATATTTAAATCGACTCAGAATTCTTATGGGCGTTACACATTGATGAACAATCTGAACACACTCTTTGGTAAGTGCGGGCACATGATGAAGGGTATACACATTAGACTGGCCATAGCGTTATATAGAAAAAATTAAAAATGTGAAATCCAAAAGTTTTCGCACTGAAAAATATGAGGTTGGGGATAAAAATAATTATGCATATTTTTTTTTTTTTTTTTTTGATTCCGAGTACCTCCGGGTTGAGCCCAAACTTTTATTACATTACCCATTTAGGCTGAAGTGCAGAATATGCGGCGGGAGCCCGATTAAAAACCAAAAATATGCCATTGTCTTCATCTTGGCCCCCAAACATCGGAATGGTAGGTCAAAGTTGGCGCTCAGACCCATGGGGCCCGGGGGGTCAAAAAAGGGGCCCCTTTCGGTTCTATGATGACCCCCCAGGTGCGGGTACTCAAGTGAAAGATATTTTTGAGACGAGTTAGAGCCATTTCCGGGATATACCAAGAAAAAAAAATATTTTTAACTAAATTTAAAAAATTTTAAAAAAATTTTTGCGTGCGGCGTTACTAAACCCAACATTTCGCCCAATGTCATTTCGCTCAAAAACAACCATGACATATCGCCCAAAACATGTCATTTCGACCAAAAACCTAACTACAACATGACATATCGCCCAAATGCTATGACAGAAGACCGAACTCAATTTTTGTGGGCGAAATGTCAGACTCATGACGACGGCACGCGCTGCTGCATACGTCGCAGTCAGTCTTGTACTCTTGCCCCCGCCTTAGGGGGGCGTGATCCCCCCGGCTTCGTGTTTCAATAATGCCAGAGAAAGAGAGAGAGTAGCGAGTCTGACTACGACGTATGCGGCGAGAGCGTGCCCCCCACCGAGAGAGAGAGTACAAGACTGACTGCGACGTATGCAGCAGCGCGTGCCGTCGTCATGAGTCTGACATTTCGCCCACAAAAATTGAGTTCGGTCTTCTGTCATAGCATTTGGGCGATATGTCATGTTGTAGTTAGGTTTTTGGTCGAAATGACATGTTTTGGGCGATATGTCATGGTTGTTTTTGAGCGAAATGACATTGGGCGAAATGACGGTACGCCTATGTTGGGTTTAGTAACGCCGCACGCAAAAATTTTTTTAAAATTTTTTAAATTTAGTTAAAAATATTTTTTTTTTCTTGGTATATCCCGGAAATGGCTCTAACTCGGTCCAGGAGACCCGTAGGAACCTAAAAATAACATCGTTGGATTCGTCTCAAAAATATCTTTCACTTGAGTACCCGCACCTGGGGGGTCATCATAGAACCGAAAGGGGCCCCTTTTTTGACCCCCCGGGCCCCATGGGCCTGAGCGCCAACTTTGACCTACCATTCCGATGTTTGGGGGCCAAGATGAAGACAATGGCATATTTTTGGTTTTTAATCGAGCTCCCGCCCTATATTCTGCACTTCAGCCTAAATGGGTAATGTAATAAAAGTTATGGCTCAACCCGGAGGTACTCGGAATCAACAAAAAAAAAAAAAAAAATATCCATAATTATTTTTATCCCCAACCTCATATTTTTCAGTGCGAAAAATTTAACTTTTCAAAAAAATTTCCACTATGGCCACTCTAATACACATTCTACCAATTCACAATGGTAAAACAAATTAATGAAAACATTTTTTTAGGATTTGTTGTTGTTGTTGTAACAGCTGCAAGAAGTTACTGGTGTGATAATTCTTTATATCGATTGTTTTTCAATTTGTCGGCACTCAATAATTTAATACGATAATCATACGATCATTATTGGCAACTCCATTTCATTCTTTTGCAGATAACAAGGTTTATGTCAAGGGATTGTTAGGTGGTGTGTGTTTTAAACACCAAATTCCTCCAAAGATGGCGCCAGCTTGTTTAGTTGATTTATTTTGCGATGTTGATAAATTCCTTTCCATGTGTAATCTGGACTTATGTAGTGGAAGCATCTAGAATGAGTTTTGTTGGCTGGAGAACTCGAAAACAGTTGAAAAAGTAATTTTTTTACCGATGTTGGGTCGGCCAGTGCCCTGGCCGGGAATCGAACCCGGCACCTTTGTATTGCTAATCTGCGTCGCTTCCACTGAGCTATCGAAGGTAACTTTAGCATTTGTTCATGGGTCTTACTGGCTAGATGACTTTCCCAGCTATTACTTTATATACAAAGTTTTGTCCTTCTTACTTAATTTTGCTTTATAACCCCATGAATGAGGTACAGAATAGCTCCTAGCTCTATTATTAATTAGCACGTTTCTATTTTTAGACTCATACAACGGGACCTAAATTTTATATACGAACGTGAGCTGTCTAAGAAGTTTTTACTAGATATTTTCAGCAGTTGCTGAGGAGGTGACCGTCTATAAAAGAAATTAAAGTAACTGAAACCAGAATCGAACCTGGGCCTTCTACGTGATAGTCACTGGTTCTAACTATCATGCCACTGTCGACACCCTCATTCAGTCAAAAAATCTAAAAACAACCCAACAAAACAAAATTTTCAAAATTCGCACCACTGGTCTATACTAAGTTTTCTGCCATCTACAATCATTTCATCAAAAAACGAATAAATAACTATCGCTGAAAATAAAATCTGCTGCCTGTTCTGCGATGTCGAACGTTAACGTTCGCTTGGGTTTTTTTTTGCCATAAACAGCTGATTTGGTCAGAGCCCTTTCTTAGCTACCAGTTCTACCCATATCAATGTGAACTTTGGTTTAAACATTTTTAAAAAAGAACTTAACAACTTTTCAATAAATCTTTATAATATTGATTTTAATTTTCAATTGTATCCATATTTCAGTTTTACAAATTTACATTTTTAACTTTGAACAATTCACACACAAATATAGTTTTCGTAGTATATCTTACATGCCTACTTCGCCATTGACATTGACGTTTCAGCGACTTTTAATCCTGACTTTATCTAATTTTACCATTGCGTTGCAGTCCTAGAGGGGAAATACTCGAATTTAGATCTACATTTGGAATGAAAATCATAGCATTAAATAAATTGAAAATATTTATTAACATGTCGCCCTTACCTCTGGTTTCATTGCGCACATATTTACGCTGTTGCCGGCATGAGCAACCTACACCCAGAGTTGGACACGGCGGAATAACAACTTGCTGTGGTTTTACTTCAGCTAGTGGCTTCTCATCTTCGGATGATGACAAATGCTTATTGGCTAATATATTGCCCTCGGTCATGTAACGTCGTACGGGCAGATATTTTCTTCTTCTGTCCTTTGTTGAGGGCGTGGTGGAGGCTTCACTGGGTGCATTGGGCGAGCCTTGAACTGTTGGGGATAGGACTGGGCTTTGCTGAGATTCTGTAGATTTATTGTGTATGCTTTCGTTGGATGATCCAAATTTTTGAGATCTCCTTCTCCTCCTTCGGGGATTTTGGCTTGAACTAGAACTATTTTGATGTACCAATAAAGTACCAGCTTCATCGGTGCGTAATGAATATTGGGGCTGATCACCTGGCAGGCATTCATCGCCCGATTCGGGTGAAGAAAATCGTCCTTTTTGGTAACTAAACCGTTCCAGAATGGACAGAGAGCGTGACGAAGACCTACCGGAACTGTGAGATCGTCGATATTTACGTTTCTCCCGGGGTCCTGACGATGATGAGGTAGGCGTTGTTGTCGATGGCGGCGTAGGCAAGAAGTCGGGTATAGTGGCTAGTACTGCATTGTCTTCAACATGAAAGCGCACACCTTTCGCCGAGGATGAACGTCGTGAGATGTCAGTTAGGTCTTTGGTGTTCAACTCAATGGACTTGCGGCTGCGATGAGTTCGCATGGTAGTATTCGTAGATGTGGTGGAGAGCGTGGTGATGGAAGGCTGGGTACACACCTCCTCTATGTGCAGGCCATCAAATTCCTTTTCCAAAGCTTTGCGTACGGAATGCGTTAGGTTTGTGGTGGCTGATCTTTTATGATTGTAGGGTCGCTTTTTTGATTTATCACGTTGCTGGGGGCTTTCAAAGTCTTCCTGCTTGAATACCTGTTCATGGCTGCCATTGCCGCCGGGTGGGGCATCGACTAGCAAGTTACCCTTGTGATCATAGAGTAAAATACGAGGCAATGCTATATTGGAACATGATTTTGAGGTGGTCAATTCCCATTTCCAATGTTGAGGTTTCCGCAGTTTTAAACTTAGTATATTGGCCAAAGGGTCTTCTTCGGCACTTTCCATATGGACTCCTTCGCCATCGATGCCATCGTCATCATTGTTGTCAACATCATCACAGTAATCTTTGTTGGTATGTGGAAAATTGTAAATTTTACGTGTTAGCCCATATGGTTCGTTGGCTGCAGCTGGGCCAGGTGTTGCTGCTCTTGTACGCCTAGTAGGGGACCGTGTTACATCTGCTGCTACTGCTGGTTGTTGTTGTTCTTGGTGATGCCGACGGCGTCGTTGCATATTCATAAACAAATCTGACATTGTAATTTCACATTCAGGAAACACTTGTACGATTTTCTTTAACACCCACTTTTATCGTCCAACCGTGCCACCGCCCGTCCGTCCGTCCCCCACACTCAAGTGTTATGATTCAGTTTGTTTGGTTGCTATACGTTCTTTTTGTTTTTTTAGTTTACATAAAATGACATTCACATTCATAAGCATTCAAGTCGATTATTTTCTGGGCCGAATCACAATTTCGGGTGATCTATCCACCTGTTGTCAAAAAATCGCATTCTCGCATCGCTGTCATCAGCATGAACTCATTCTGTCGCAGCAGTGTCTTGCTCTCTTTTTCGTTGTATTCGTCGTTGTCTTGTTGTATATAGGATGGCGGCGTATATATGTCGGCTGCCAGCATTTAAACCATAATAATCGAAATTGGGAATAAGGGGACAACAACGTTGCTTGGCCGAATGTTGAAGATCAACATTTAGCCGCTGGCCCCTAGCCAACTAGCAACAAATATAATCTTTTTTGTAGTGTTCTTAGCAAATATTTTTGCTATTCGTTTGATTTTTGTTTTGTTATTTTATTATTTAAGATCTCAATGAGCTATTGGAAGTTTATTTTTGTAGCTATTCAATTCTTGCCTCTCGTGTCCATTTGATATTTTTAGATTTCAACTAAAAGAGTGTATGCGTTTGTGTGTACAATTACAAGTTGTTGTTGCAACTACTTAATGGCCCGCCAGAGTGCGTGTGACGCCACGGACATTTACTCGAAACAGGAAGGGAAAGTGTTGCAATTGGTTATCCAAATAGTTGCCGTATCATCAAGTGGATTTTTAAGTAAATCTTTTAACAATTTTTCAAAAATACATATTCATTTAAATTTTAAGCACTTAGACTGATAATTTGCCATGAATTGTACATAAATTTTCACTTTTCGTTGTTGTTTTTAGATCGTCCAATCCAAATATATAAATACGTTATATTTATATCTATTCGAACGTCCGTCCGTATGTATATTTGAATACATTAATGTTTATCATCAGATCCGCGTATATGTTTGCGTCGTGACATTTATAAACAAATACAATTCGATGTTGTTTGTGTTTTTTTTTTAATATTTCTTTTTCTTTTGCGTTTTCTTTTGACTGCCGTTGTTATTACACACAAGTTTTCACCGTCCGACCGCTAGCAAACATTTTGACCAACTGTTGGGAGTATTTGCCACTGGCGTTAGCATAAGTATCGCACGGATCATGTGTTCGTTTTGAAGAGTACTTTCTCTCTCTCTCTCCCTTGCGTGATTCTTTGCTAATGATGACAATGATGATGATGATGTATCTCTGCAGTATGTATATAATTTTCTACATATTTTTGAGGAAAAATCAGGGAACAATTCGTTTACGCTCCCACCAAAAAAATTTCACGTCTGTTTTTATGAGTATATGCGATTTGTCTTCATTATTGTTGTTGTTTTTTGTATTTGCTAATTTGTTGGCCAGGTTGAGGAACTGTCTCCATAGATGAGACATGTATTTTTAGTTGTATAAGACAATGTAATTTTAAGATAAAATCCATAAATTGTCGATCAGTAAAAACATTGATATTTTCCTAAGTAAATATCAGTCATATTGTGATATTGACATATCATATCCTTATATTTATACTCTATGAGGTTTCTATTAAAGAAACATTTTATGAGTGCCTAGCCATCCCACGATTCAAATCTAAAAATTAAATTGATTATGTAGTAATCAATGGTGTCACAGACGTGCGGGTAATCCGTGGTGCTAACATGGGCGCGAAGCGTTACCAATCATAAAGAAAGCTGGACATGGCAAACCTGCAAGCTCAAGGCATAGCCAGTGCTAACTCTGACTAGCTTTACCAACTACAACGCCTCTACTTCTGACGTTCATGATACACATTGGCAGCACATTGCAAATTACATGGCAATCGGTACAACAAACAAATGCTGGTGTGATAAAGAATGGAGAATGGGGAATTTTCTAATTTGAGCAGCTCACAACTTCCGAGAGATCATGTATTCCCCGGGCAATGCCACTGAATATCCGTTCAGTGATAGCAAATGTGAGAAGGCGAAATGTTGAGTAACCTAATCGTCATCCTACCACCGATGCGTCTTAGGAAGTAGGTAACAGAAGTTACTGAAGCTCAAAACATGTTCTCTTAGTGGCTTTGGCAGCCCCAAGAAACTAGTATCGGGCGCGGTGGCCTAATAAGCCACTCTCCTTAAACAAAACTATTATGAAAACACTATATAAGGACTATGATTTAAGGATATGCGCCTGGAATGTCCGAACTCTATACAGAGATGGTGCCTCTATCCAACTGGCGGATATCTTCGACAAATACAAGGCTGACATCACCACCATACAGGAAATGAGATGGACGGGTCAGAGATGCATACGTCGAAAAAACTGTGACATCTTTTACAGCTGTCATGCAAAAAGACACGAATTTGGTTGTGGTTTCATAGTCGGCAAGAGACTTCGACACCTGGTCCGGCCGAAATATTTTTACATTAAGCTGATTTGTGTACACGCGCCGACGGTGGACAAAGATGATTACATTAAAAATACATTTCACGAGCACCTGGAGGAAATATATGACCGCTGCCCTGGACATGACATTAAAATCGTTCTGGAAGATTTGAATGCTAAAATAAAAAGGGAAGATTCTCTTGGTTCAGCAGTCGGAAAATTCTGTCTGCACAACAACACCTCCGATAACGGATTCAGACTAGTTAGCTTCGCGTCGGCAAAAAACATGGTAGTGAGTTAAATCAGATTCCCGCATAAAAATATCCACAAGGCAACCTGGATATCCCCTGATAATATGGTAATTGATGAAAGACATGTCTTAAGCGTTATAGACGTGCGTGTAATGAGCGGTGCAAATATTGACTTGGATCAGCACCTAGTTGCAGCCAAGGTACGCACGCGTTTATACAGTGCTAAAAACGCTCGTAGGAAAGGAAACTACACATCACAACGCTGCATACCACCGAGATAGCTGAGGCCTATTCCAACCAACTCTCTCAATTACTCCATACAAACACCCCTAGTTCTGATGTTTCCGACACACAGTGTAGGCATATTGCGAATTCTATGACCACTGCCGCAACGACTGTACTGGGTTATGAAAAACCACGCTCAGACAAGCCCTGATACGATGATGAATGTCGCGAAATGTCTGAGGAAATGGATGCTGCATTCAAGGCAAAACTGCAGCCAGTGGCGAAAAACAAAGCCATAATATCGAACACTACAGGGATAGAGGTGAGGCCCGAAAGTTCTTCCAAAAGTTAAAAAGTAAAGGTTTTGGAACAGGGATCCCCACCTGTAAGGACACAAATGGAAATCTGGTCACGGACACTCAGAGTGTGCTGCAAATTTGAAGGGAACACTTTCGTTCTCTGCTCCTTCCCGAAGGCAGCCTAAGTGACGAGATCACGCCAATCATCGACGATGGAGTAGACTGTCCACCACCTAGTCAAGATGAAATTAACACAGCAATTGCACAGCTTATAAACAACAAAGCTGCGGGAGCTGAAACGCATGCCCGAAATCTGAGTGTTCTATGTCCTGTGCTTAAGAAAAGCGGTACAGGTGTGTGTACCAACTATTGCGGGATCAGCTTTTTACACATCACATACAATGTTCTGTCTAGTTTTTTACATAAAAAACTAAAGCGCTTTTTAGCGAACCTGATTGGACCTTATCAGTGTGGGTATAGACCTGGTTAATCTACGACCGGCCAGATATGCATACTACGACAAATTCTGGAGAAGAACCAAGTAATGCAGATCGACACCTGCGATACGATACGACAGAAACTATTAGATGCTATGACTGAGTTTGGTATCACCGCGCTGCTGATACGACTTTTCGGGATGACCCTGACTGACACAAAGTCTTCAGTGATAATAGACACATATCTAAAAGAGCCATTTTCTACCATGCAAGGCTTCAGACAAGGCGATAGTCTGTTATGTGATCTCTTTAACATCATAATGGAGATGATCATGCATAAGACAGCAGTAAACAAGACTGGCAGGACCGCGGGATGTTACGGAGGCCTTTCCGGGCATTGAGGAAACAGCCGGCAAAATGCGGTCTGGTGATAAATGAACACAAAACCAAGTTATTTGTTTCAACGGACAAAGTGTCTACTCGTTGGGGACGCTGCGTGAACGTTGACAACTATAGCTTTGAAGTGGTCAATTATTTTGTCTACCTCGGCTCCGCCATAAACAAAAATAAAAGTGTCAGCCTAGAAATCAAGAGATCGCAAACCGCTACTACTATACGCTGAGCAAGCGTTTTGATGAACGAAGATCCAACTCTACAAGACACTGATTCCATAGTCAAGCGCGCTCAAATAGACCGAATGCGCTGTATTGCATACGTTGTACGAATTTACGCAAATGCTCCGGCTCGAAAAGTCTTCGGCAATAAACTCGATGGCTTAGGTTTTTTTATTAATATTTTTCAAATTTTTCTTCAACTTTTCCACTTTTATCCTTTTTTTATCAATTTCCTTTTTTCAAATATTTTTTTTTTTTCACTTTTTCTTGAATTCTTTAAAATATTTTTTGAAATTGTCCATTTGTTTCCTTCATTTTTATACCATCACCCTTAGGGATGAGGGTATATATCATTTGATACGACCCAAAAGTGTAACACATAGAAGGAGTCACTTAAGACCCTAGGTTTCTTTGAACCAAATTCGATTCATGATTTTGTAAGTCGTTTGAGCCATGTCCGTCTGTCTGTCTGTCTGTCTGTCTGTCTGGTGGCTGTCCGGCTGGTTCGCACGACAACTTTCGAAAGACGCAACCAAATCTTTTGAAATTTTGCACGAGTTATTATTTTCTTAAAACTACTTACGGTATTGCAAATGGGCTACATGGCCCCGCCCCTTCTGGTACCTCCCATACAAATACATCATTCCGCCCACTTTAGAAATCGAGTAATAATATCAATACACCCTACGGGATCGTCTCCAAATTCTGTATTTAGTAAAGCTATAACAGGATAAAGTTTTGGAAAAAATTTTGAAAGCCTAGCCAGGCCCCTTCTGGTACCTCCCATACAAACCTACCTTTCCGCCCACTATGGAGATGGAGAAATAATATCAATAAATCAAACGTGATCGTACCCAAATTCTATTTTTAGTAAAGCAATAACGGGATAAAGTTTTGGAGAAAAAAATTGGATGTCTATCCACGCCCCATCTGGTACCTTCCATACACATCTGGTACCGCCCACTTTAGAAATCGATTAATATTATTAAAAGACCTAACGCGATCGTGCCCAAATTCTGTATTTGGTAAAGTTCAAGCAGGATAAAGTTTTGGAGAAAAAATCTGGAAGTCTAGACACGCCCCTTCTGGTACCTCCCATACAAATGTACCACTCCGCCCACTTTAGAAATAGGGTAATAATATCAATACACTAGACACGATCGTGCCCAAATTCTGTATTTTGTTATATTATAACAGGACAAAGTTTTGGAGAAAAAATTGGAAGTCTGGACACGCCCCTTATGGTACCTCCCATACAAATGTACCTTTCCGCCCTTTAGGGATGGAGTAATAATATCAGTACACCACAAATGTACCACTCCGCCCACTTTCGAAATCGAGTAATAATATCAATATAATAGAAAATTATTTGTTTTACTGAGGGTAAGGGTAAATGTAAGTCGGGTTGCCCGACTGAAACTTTCTAACTGGTTTAATTTCAATAACTCAAGACTTAAGCAATATCTTATATTGGGTGATGGTATTTATCAGTCAGTTGTTTAACTAACTGAAATTTCTGTACTGGTTTTTTTTAAATTTTTCTCAATTTTCTTTTTTTAATTAAAAAAAAACCTAAAAAATTCAAAAAAATTTTAAATTTTCACACATTTTTGATGACATTTAATTTTTCTATGGAATTTTTCAATTCATTTCCTTACATTTTTCTAATTTTCATTAATTTTTCCCATTTTGTTAAATTTACGTTAAGTGTATCAAATGGGACCGGCCGTGGCATAGTGGTTAGAACACGCGACTACCATGCGGAAGATCGCAGGTTCAAACCTGGCTCCAGTCATCTTAAAATAAAAAAAAAAAAAAAAAAAATTTCTTTCATTGTCGGCTCCCCTCGAATGTTGTTGACAGCAACTTCGCAGTATTAAGCGTCGATTCAATCCTTGTGTCTAGTAAGAGCTTCTCAAACAGTGACGTTCGCATTCGTCGATAAACAAGTAGGTGCCGTAAGTTGTGAATCTAAAAATAGAAAGCGTGTTAATTCACAACAACGCGAGAAGCTATCCCATACCTCATTCATGGGGTGCAAAGGGAAATTAAGTTAAGTATCAAATGATACATCAAATTCGGCTTACGATCAGAAGTGTTTTTTTTATTGTTTGATATTTTTGGTCAAATTCAGTGTGTCACGCACTAGGATGACGCGTTTAAATTTACCCATTTTGTTTAATTTTTACGGTTTGTTTCAGAAAAAAATATTTTTTTTTTTTTTAATTCGCGCGGTTTTTCTTTTTTTTATATTTTTCCTTTTCCTTCGTAATGCTTTTTTAAAGTTTGAATGTCTCTGTGGAACCTTTCACCATATTCATCGGACACTTCGCTGCAGCATTCATGGAAGAAGTCCAAATGAGAGTATAAAAAAGGCACTTTTAAGGACATGTTGCATGCCAAGTTTACATAGAATATAAAAAAGAAAATAAGGTGATAATAAAATAGTATAGGGCGATAATTGAAACCGAACATGCATAATGCTGATGTTGCCAACTGTTTCTCATAAATTTTTCAACAATTGTCTCCATACAAATTATTCATGGAAAACAAACAAACTATGCCTGATACCAAAATTCTGATTTCGTATTTGAATTTCCTAAGTCAAAAACTCTTAGAAACACATAATGGAACACAAGAAAAAAAACAGTTGTCTAACAGTTTTATTAGTCAATCAGCATTGTAGTAAACGCTTCTCATATAACTGTCTTTCGAATCGTCGTTAAACCATTGTGTGGGTATAAAAAGAAGTGGGCCGAGATACAAATGTAAAATTGTAAAAAACCAGTAAGAAAGTTTCAGTCGGGCGACCCGACTTACATATACTATCACCCTCAGTAAAATAAAAAAAATTGCTATTATATTGATATTATTACTCGATTTCTAAAGTGGGTGGAGTGGTAAATTTGTATGGGAGGTACTAGAAGGGGCGTGTCTAGACTTCTAGGTTTACCCTCCAAAACTTTATCCTGTTATAGCTTTACTAATTACAGAGTTTGGGCACGATAGCGTTGGATGTATTGATATTATTACTCTATCTCTGAAGTGGGCGGAAAGGTACATTTTTATGGGAGGTCCCATAAGGGGCGCCGCTAGACTTCCAATTTTTTCTCCAAATCTTTATCCTGTTATAACTTAATAAAATACAGAATTGGGGCACGATCGTGTCGAGAATATTGATATTATTACTCCATCTCTAAAGTGGGCGGCGTGGTACATTTGTATGGGAGGTACCAGAAGGGACGTGTCTTGACATCCAGATCTTTTCTCCAAAACTTTATCATGTTATAGCTTTACTAAATACAGAATTTGGGCACGATCGTGACAAGTGTATTGATATTATTATTCCATTTCTAAAGTGGGCGGAAAGGTACATTTGTATGGGAGGTACCAGAATGGGCGTGTCTAGACTTCCAGATTTTTTCTCGAAAACTTTATCCTGCTTCAACTTTACTAAATACAGAATTTGGTCACGATCGCGGTAGTTTTAATAATAATATTAATCGATTTCTAATGTGGGCGGTACCAGATGTGTGTGGGAGGTACCAGATGGGGCGTTGGTAGACTTCCAGTTTTTTTCTCAAAAACTGTATCCTGCTATAGCTTTACTAAATTAAGAATCAGGGTACGAGCGCGATGGATTGATTGATATTATTACTCCATATCTAAAGTGGGCGGAAAGGTGAATTTGTATGGGAGGTACCAGAAGGGGCGTGGCTAGACTTCCAATTTTTTTTTCAAAACTTTATCCTGTAATAGCTTTACTAAGTACAGAATTTGGGTACGATCCCGTTGAGTGTATTGATTTTATAACTCGATTTCTAAAGTGGGCGGAATGATGTATTTGTATGGGAGGTACCAGAAGGGGCGGAGCCCTGTAGCCCATTTGCAATACCATAAGTAGTTTTGGGGAAATATTAACTCGTACATTTGGTTGCGTCTTTCGAAAGTTATCGTGCGAACCAGCCGGACAGCCACCAGACAGACAGACAGACAGACAGACAGACGGACATGGCTCAAATGACTTAAAAAGTCATGAATCGAATTTGGTTCAAAGAAACCTAGGGTCTGAAGTGACTCCTTCTATGTGTTACACTTTTGGGTCGTATCAAATGATATATACCCTCATCCCTAAGGGTGATGGTATAAAAACTGTATGTGTATTGCAGCATATAAGGAGCGGGAAAGATTCTACTCATAATAACTTAAAAATAAAAATTATATTTGCAAAAAAATAACAACATTTTCTATCCGTTTGAAAATAAATATTCTTTCACATAGCTACTAATGCCAAGCAGTTGTTCAACTTTTCCAACCCCTGACATTCACACACGGCTATCATATGTTCTGCCCTCATACGCTCGTTTAACACTTTGATAATTGTTGAACGTTTTTTGTTTTTGTTATTTTTTCTTTCGGGGGAATGTTTATAACATTCAAATTTTTAGCTATTTATTTGCCTTCAACCGTATTTAATATTTACTAAATAATGGTGTTTTGTTGATTAATTAATCTATTTCTGACTGTAAACAAGACAAGATGATTTTTTTTCATTGTTGTTGCTCTCTCTTTTAACTTGATAATGTATGTATATAATTCTATGGGATATTCTATTGTGTATCCACTGGTCTTCGAGAATCATTCATAAACAAAGCTGTGCAATTTTAAGGCAGATATTTTGGCCTTAATTGTATGAATGAAAACTGATTTGCAATCAGTGTGATAAACAATAAATTAGCAAAATCGTTGATGAAAAATTAAATCTTCTTATCTTTACTGATGAGAAGCGAATTATTGTTATCTTTTTCAAATGCAATGACATGAGTGGTGCTTAACAATAAACATACGTTTTCTCATTGTTATGGCTGTATGTGGGTGTATTGAATATGATAGCATACACATATCCGTTGCAAGTACAAATAATCTATGTGATTTGGATTATTTAATATTAAAATATTTAGCTATTTAAGTAGTTTATTGTAATGGTTATTGGTGTTAACTTAATTTGAATAGTTTGTTGACACAATAGGTCACAGAATGACAGAACATAAAACAAGTCAAGTGGATATCGGAGTTGATGACAGAAATAGCTGAAAATATTGCAATACCAGCAAAGAACTTTTGAGGCAGGTGATAGTTTAGAGCCAAAATAAGAATAATATTTGGTGGTCATGGCAGAATCATACATCATATATAAAAGAATTTGAAGCGCTTCGGTCGCTTGCAACCCTTAGATTGTTTGTCATACCAAGTTTAGAAAAAAGCTCTTTCGCCTGGTCCATTCAACGAAGTTTTATTTACTGCTAAAGATATTTCGAGCTGGGACAATTTTATCCATTGAACGCGCTTGACTAAGTCAAAGGGGTCCAAACATTTTGGGTAGAAAATGGCTGTCAGGTTTTTGCCTATTTTTAATGAAGACTTCGTATCGCTCAGTGCCCTCCCGCATTATGGGTCCGATGACTAAGCTTTTTATATCTCAGGTCATCAAAAGCAAGGTACTCAGCATTGCAGGTTCAATCTATTGTAGGCCGAATTTGTCGCCGTGCAAGTGGGTTCTCTCACCCATCTCTCCTTAGCTATGAGGTTCAGTTTCTCCGCAATTAGCTAAATATATGTCCCCATATCCTGGAACACATGTAAGGGTGACCGTCGAATGTCTCGCTATCTCCTCAAGAGACGCCCGACATTCTCGAACATTTCTCAAAGTGGTGTACACGTTCTTCAGGGATCTGATTGCCGCTTTACTATCAGTAAGAGTATGAATATTATTCTTCTTCTTAACTGGCAGCAGCAACAGAAATTCGTATATCAGTAGCCGCACGTAGAAAAGAATTCCAAGCGCTTCGGTATCTTGCGCTCCGTAGATAGTTAGTCACACCAAGTGTAGATAACAGCTCTTTCACCTGGTCCTTCCAACGAAGTTTTGGTCGCCTTCTCCTGCGCCACCCATCGAGTTTATTGACGATAACATTTCGAGCTGGAACATTTCCATCCATTTGTACAACGTGTCTCAGCCAGCGCATTCAACGCGGTTGACTACGTCGATATCGTTGTACAACTCATACAGCTCGTGGTTCATTCGACGATGATACTCGACGTTACTGATGATGGGTTCAAATATTTTGCAAAGTATTTTCCTCTTAAGGACTCCCAGAAAGGATTGATCCGTTGTGTCATTACCCAGGATTCTGCTGCAGAGCAAGACAGGTAGGATCAGAGTCGGTCGAGTTGGATATTTGTTTTTAGAGAGAGCGCTTTGTCATTAAATCGCTTGCTTAGCGCATAGTATTAGAAGTTTGAGATCAAATACTCGTCTCTTGGTTTCTAGCCTGACGTTTTAAGTTTTGTTTAAGGCGGATCCTAGAAAGACTAAATCATCTACCACTTCAAAGTTGTAGTTGTCAACGTTCATGCTGCGCTCAAAACGAGTTGATTTTTTGTTCGTTGAAAAAAATAACTTGGTTTCGTCCTCATTTATCACCAGACCCATTTCTGCCGACTGCTTTCCTATGATTGAAGAGACCGCAGTAACATCCCGATGTACTCGGCCAATGATATATACATATATCATCGGCATACGCGAGCAACATGTGACAGCCTTCTGCACGATCCCCATTATGATGTTAAAGAGATCGCTTGACAGACTACGTCCTTGTCTAAAGCCTCGCTGGGAAGAAAGTGACTCTGTTAGATTTTTGCATATTTTTACTTAAGACTTCGTATCGCTCAGTGTTGTTCCGCAAAGTCGTATCAGCATAACGGTGATACCAAACACAGCCATAAAAAAAATATAATTTCCCTTTACACCCCATGAGGTATGGAATAGCTTATCGTGTTGTTGTGAATTAACACGCTATCCATTTTTAGATTTACAACTAACGGCACCTACTTTTTTACCGACAAATACGAACGTCACTGTTTCAAAAGCTTTTACTAGACATGCCGATTGACTCGACACTTTACTGCGAAGTTTGATGTAGACAACAACGAGATGAAAGAACAATGTAGATGACTGGAGACAGAAATCGTAGAATGGTAGTTGCGTGTCCTAACCATCATACCACAGTTGGTCCTAAACTCAGCCATAGCATCTAATAATTTCTGTGGCATCGGACTGTCGAATGCAGCTTTGTAATCGATAAATAGATGTTAGGTGTCGATCTGCATTTCTATGGTCTTCTGCTGGTTTCGCAAATATGGGTTTTGGTCGTACACATGACTTACTAGACAGGACCTTGTATGCGTTAGGTAAAAGGATAATTCTGCGGTAGTTGGGCACGCAACTGAATCGCCTTTCTTAAGCAAAGATCCTAGAACATTCAGATTCCAAGCATAAGACTTACATTACTTTAGCCAAATCGTGTATATGAGCTCATACATGCACGTTGCGAGCTGTTTGACAGTCCATTAGTTTTAAGCCATACAATTGCCGTATTGATCTCCTTTTGCACCACCGAGTCAAATCTACTATGTCGTTGATGATTTTCCTTCATATTTACAGCACACCCTGCATGTCCTTTAAAAGAATGGCATCTCTGTACCAAACCTTTGGTTTTTACCTTTGGTAGAACCTTCGAGCTTCACCTTTATCGCTGTTCGTATCAACATCGTGGCTCTCTCTTTTCTTTATTGGCAACATTTCTTTATTGGAACATGAGCTCTCCCGAGACTCTCCTCTTAAAACCGCTTTTATTTAATTCGCAACTACCCAGCATATCTGCTGAGCATTCTACTAACAGCAACCTGTGGACGCGTCTGATAGCACTCCAGTGGGCTGACAGAGTTCGCTTTGCTTCAAACTAAAATTAGAAATTCTTTTCGGAATGTAATACTTTTGTAGATAGCATACATTTTTTTTAATCGATTGTCTATTATTTATCTAATTTTCGACTTAGTTTGTATGCTAGACAAAACACTATTGCACACCATAAAATACATACTGAAAAAAAAAAGTTTTATTTAACAAATGCCAGATTTATAGCCCACTATCTTAGGACTAAATCAAATAAGCTAACTTATTTGACACCTACAGATTATTCAAAAGATAACATATCAAATATTTTCATGAGGAAAATAACATAAACAAAAAATACGAAATAATGCTGTTTGGAAAACATATCAATTAAACAGAAACTCATATCATTCAGTCAAGGTCAGTCTATGGCGGAGAACGCTTTTATTCATAAAACCGGCGAAATAGACGCCGTATCACGTAGATATTTAATTGTTTGTAGAAGAAAACACTGAACAAGTCTGTTGTTGTTCCACTTAGAAAATCTGTATATGCATAGACGCCGAACATTTAGATTTGTATAAACAACATAGAATATTATGGGTATAAGAGATTTTTTGTGTTATAAGAGAATTACAAATAACTGAAATACGGCGGCTGAGTTGCCATCACAAACATTTTGTAGTCTTTATTTTTCGTTTATGAAATTTTCAAGAAGTTTTTGATTCTTAAGGCGAAGTCAAGAAATTGTATGTGGTTTCTGCCATTATTTCTGGTAACCATCGGTCACCCATTGGGTAACCCTTATTCGAGTACAAATGACGCTTTTATAGGTAAGATCTTGTGTTCGAATTATTTCAGATTGAAAATAAATTGGCTGAAAGTTCAGAGATTTGTTTTTACTATTAATGGTCCGTTCTTTTGTTGCAATCGACATATGTATGTACAATTAATTTTAAATTCTGAATAAAAAACCTAACTTACGTCAATGTGTGACAAATATGTTATTTTCTTTATAGATTTTCTCAACACAAATAATACCAGGTACTGATTCTACCTGTCTTGATGTACGGCTGTATGTAGTATGAGCTATATACCGACATTGACGTGGTCAAACGCTTTAAGATAGAGCTGTTGCGTTGGCTAGTTCACGTTATAGAAATGGATGAAAAAGCTCCAGCTCGAAAATTCTTCGATAATGAACTCTATGGACGGCGCAGAAGAGGTGGACCAAAACTCCGTTGAAAAGACCAGTTTACAGAGAACCTTACATAACTTGGTGTAAAGAATTGTAGAAGATTCTTCTACGATTTCAAGGAAGTGCCAGCTAAGTAGGTAAGTCAGTATCTAATAATGAAATATATATGAGGTTTCCCATTATAGTTATGATGTCTCGTTACATAATATTTATTCTTTGAATGTTTATATTAATGTAGGAATGTAATGTATTTGTCATATCTCTATTAGGCTTGATTGTAGTAATATTTTTTTTTTATTTTTTGTGCAATCTTATTGCCTAAATTTCTTTCCAGTTAATAGCATTTATAATCCCTACGTCAATCATATCGTGTTACTCATACTAATTTATAGTATTTCCATTTATGCCTTTATCTTCACGTTGATTCTTATTACCCATGTGGCTTTGTTTCTTCTCTTTAAACCATGCTTTGACAACCTTAAGTTTAGTGCGAAATTCATCTGTCATCATGCTAAACTTGTAGGGCATTGGATTTACAGCGTCGTTGTCCTTCGTTTGAATGTCCTTTGAGGTCTCATAGAACTTCAATTGATCCAGCTGGTTGTCATCTACGTTCGTTGGTTGATCCAAAAATAACGACTGCAACATCTTTTCTCTATAAACTTTGTTTTCTTGGCCGGGAACTTTTGCCTCGTCACAGAATTCCTTCCCAAAAGCATCTTTGCTAGTTTCTAATGGCTTAGAAAATGCCAATTGTAGCGATATAATCAAAATCAAGATTATCTGCAAATAGTTTTAATCCATTTAATAAAATAGTAATTTATATAGCTTATGAACAGCTTAAACACACTTTATAATTCATACCGCTCTTTAAATACGTGAACTATATGTTTGCAGTATTTGCACAAAACTAAACTTTGTGAATAGCATTGCAACGTCACTTGTAAAATTGCTGAGATGATGTTTGTGGATGAGAAAAGAAAATGATTAGATCCAAGTGTGTAAGGTGTTCGCAACTACAATACTGTAAATTAACTAGGAAGATGTGTGTGGGTATTCCCAATTTATTGTATTGTTCCAGTGTTGCCAACTGCGGGGACTGTAATTTAGCAGCTAAAATACAACGTAATGTAAAAATTTTAATATTTTTAATGTAGGGTAAATAAAAAGTAACTAAACTATTTTTTTAAATGTTTTTGTTTTCTAATTATTGCCAAACTCTGCCCTCATCCTTAGGGATGATGGTATATATCATTTGATATGAGAAAAAGTGTAATGCATTAAAGGGGTAAAGTTGGACTGTAAGTGCCGTAAGACCAAATCTGCTTCAAAACTTGTTAAGACAGGAAAACTACACCCATGCGATTTCTGATTTTACCCAAAATTAACATTAATTATATAGGTCCTATAAGTTCGGTTAAAATCGGTCGATGCGTTTGAGCGTGATGCTGCGATATATATGTATTTATTTTTCTCACTCCTATGAGGAGCATAGGGCTCCAATCATTTATATTCAATGCTATTATTTTTGGTTCGCTTAGACTCAGATTGACTGCTTTCTATCTCAATTTGGCCCTTCCATATGTGCGATGGGCGTCCTCGGCGTCTGCTGCCCTGGGGGTTACAGTCAATGGCTTGTCTTTAGGGTGATCAGTTCGGTTTTTAAAAACCGGCTACTCGGTTTTTTTCACTCATAAAAACCGTCGGTTTTTTTTAAATCCCTATTTTTCGAATATCGAATAATCCGGTTATTTTTTGTCGAATCTCGGTTTTTTGGCGTTCGATATTTTTTATTTAAATTTATTTATAATTGTGTTAAATGTGTTCTCGTACTTGTTTTTTTCCAGTGTTTCGGAAGAACAACCTAATTGTTAGTTTTATAAATCTTCAATGTTTAATAAGTCGGCTGAAAAGCGAAAGAAATTACAAATGATTATAAAAGACCAATTTAATAAGGAGCTTCAACTTATCCATGATGTTAAGCACCACTGGAATTCTACAACAAATATGGTTTCCCAATTTTTAAAATTGCACAAATGTGTGAATCATACTTTATTGGAGTTAGGCCTAACACCATTTGGTGAAAATGATATCGCAACTTTGTCTGTGCTTAGTGACACCCTTAAACCTTTGGAAATGTCTATACAAAAACTTTCTGCAAACTCTTTGTATTTAGGTACATTTTGTATTTAGGTACGAGTAAACTCCCAATTAGTGACGCATTTCTAAAATATTCAATATTAAACGCCTTGTACACTATAAGTCCAAATAGTACACTGAGTGAAAGGCCACTTTCAATGTCAAGTTTTATAAAAACCAAAGAAAAAAATAGGTATACACCCAAGCACTTAAATTGTATCTTATTTCTTAAATGTAACTTTAGGTAAAACTAAAGATTAAATTAAATATATTTATATATAATCAATTATTTACAAATGAATTGTTTTGTTTCGTTTGTCTTTGTTAAAATAACAAACTGATCTCACTAATGTTTTGCATTGTAATTATAATTAAACTAAAAGTTTACTTTTTATAGGTATAATTGATTTGTTTTCTGTTATTTTTTAATACAATTTTTTGTCAAAAATTGTGTTTTAATTTGTTATTTGGCATAAATTTGAAAACCGGATTATCCGGTTTTTTGTGAATTTCAAAAAAAGCAACCGGTTTTTTTTAAATGCCATTTTTCGAATAATTCGAAAACCGGTTTTCGCAAAAACCCGAATAATTGATCACCCTACTTGTCTTGCAATATCTTCTTTCGGTTTCCTCCTAGTGTGACCAATCCATGTTTATTGGCTGTTGATGGGTTATATTCCACCGAAGATTTTTGGTTATTGTTCGAGGCCAATATATTCGAAATATCTTTCGCATACATCTGATTACAAAGGACTGCATTTTTTGGGTCTCGGGTTGATGCATTCCAATATTCGCTTCCATTAAGAAGTGTGGACTTAACGTTAGAGTTAAAAATTTTCAGTTTTGTCCTTTGAGAATTAATGTTCGATTTCCACAATCTGAGCCAAATGCTTGCCGAGCTTTATAATTGGGGTTGCATATGTCTTTTTCGGAACCTCTTGATTTGTCAAGTAGGCTCCCTAAGTAGCAAAAGGTTTCAACGTCATCGATAGTTTGCACTTCAACTTGAAAGTTATCTGTGTTTAAAGGTCTATCAACTACACTTCAATGTCTCCGAAGGTGTGGGAAAGTAGACAAACATCGTTGGCGAAATTGAGGTCCTCCAATCTTCCTTGCATTCCCCATGTTATGCCTCTCATATGTGCAGTAGCCTTTCGTATCACCAGATAAAGCACACAATTGAATAATAGGGGTGCTATCCCCCCTCATCCCTACTTCACTCCAGCGCTGATGGGTATCAGCTCGCTCAATAGGTCATTGTGAAATACGCGACAGGAAGCGTTTCGATATAGTCCTTTAGTAAGGTCAATCAGCTTTTTGGGGACACCATTGCATTCAAGACACTCCATATCACGTTAAGGTTGAGGGTGTAGAACGATTTATCAAAGTCTATAAAGGCCATGTAAAGAAGAGATCTCCTTTCAACAGATTGCTCAATTATTATTCTCAGACTGTTCACATTTTAGGCAAAGTTCTCCCCCAAAACACAACGTGGAGACATTGTTATCATGAAGTCAGATTTCAACGCTCAAGTAGGATCCAATAACAGTGGCGTAGAGATCATAATGGTTAAACATGACCTTGGCCGAATGACGGATAACAGTTGACTTCTGCTGGATACAAGTTGCACCAACAACCTCGTCATTGGTGGTACAGTTTTCCCTCACCCATGAATACATATTGTGACATAAGTATCACCGACGGTTTTACGGAGAATCAGATAGACCATATTCCTATTAGTAAAAAATGGCGTTGTTCACTTCTGAATGAATGCAGTAAAAGTGGAGCCGATATCGCCAACGACCATCATTTGCTAATAGAAACTCTCTGTTTCAAAGTTGCAACAATACGGGACAGAAAACCAACAAGGCGGATAAGATGTTATGTGGAGAGACTGAAGCACCCTCAAATTACACATTCTTATACTGAGGAATTGAAAACCGCATTACATCCGAGTGCTCACATTGACAACCATGATTGGGAATCCGCTAAAAACATAATCACCACCGCAGTCGAAAAACACATTGGGTTAAAAAAGAAGTCCGGAAGGCATGGATCTCCGATCAGACATGGAAGCTCATATGTACTTGAGAGGAGGGAGGAGAAAGCCATAATCAACTCCTGTCGAACCCGCTCAAGCAAGCATTTTCATCAAGATGAAATAAATCATCTGGATCAAGTGGTCGAAAAGAGTGCACGCCGCGATAAACGCATATCGGCGAATAACATTGCCAATGAAGCTCAGGCAGCTGCATGAACACACTGAAGCAGGGATATTCATCGCGCAGCAAAAAAAAACTAGTGAATAATAATATCACGAGAAACAGAAAACCCCTACAGATTGACCATGGAGAGCTTGTAATTTTAAACGAAGAACAACTCCAACTCAATTTTACCGATCCATGCAGAGTTTAAATAATTGCATTGAACAAAGCTTGTGTACATGCGTTGCCCATACTGCAAACACCAACATCCCCCATAAGCTGTCCGGATACATCTGAAGTATGTGCGGCAAAAAGGACGCTCAAACGTAATAAGTAGCCAGGGCCTGACAACATCTCTCCAGAACTGCTTCTAGCTCTCTCAATCCAGCGCAGAAATTCTTATACCCACTATCAGATTATTCTGGCAAATTGAATGATTGTGAACGTCTAAAAAAAGGTGACATAACCGAACGCAAAAACTGGAGAGGAATAACGCTCATAAATATGGTAAAGAAAGTTATTGCTCACGTTCTGTACAAGAGAATAGCTGAATACACTGAACCAGAGCGTTGAAATCTGGCATCATGATAACAATGTCTCCACGTTGTGTTTTAGAAAGAAACTTGCCTAAAAGCTCGTAGAATTCAGCTTTGGTCGCCGTTTCAGCAGATTCTGAAAGGATTGGCTTTGTGCACACATATGACGTTTGTATTCGCATCACTTTCCCATTAGTCATCCATACTCCCATACTTAAGGAGGCGATATACTTAAGCCCAAAATCGCTTCCTTTTTTATTTTCCATATGACTAAAAAAAATTTTTTTGCACTTTTTATTCATTAATTTTTCAATTGTTGGCAACACTGTATATAGTATATCAATTAGATATACATATATCATGTGGAAAATTTTAGCATATAAAAGTGATTTCTTCAAAACTCATTCACTGACTTTGTTTAACTGCCTATAAATTTATCTAAAAAATAGCGTCTCTTTTTCAACATTATTCTGTACAATTAGGCAAACCGCAAGATCAATGGCTCTTTTGTGCGGCTGCTTACAGGTATACAAAGTAGTTGCTGGTTCTTATAATACATGTTATAATACATGTAAAGTCTTTGAGACTGATATGATAAGCATTAAAAAAAAGTATGCTTTTTTTCTGCTTCTGCTTTCGTACTCCGGTTAGTCCTACCAAATGGTGACACCTCGCCAACCACTTGGTCCTTCCAACGAAGTTTGGGTCTCCCTGCTTTTCGCCGTCCTTTAGGTTCGCCTTCAAACACCATTCTAGCTGGAGCATTTACATCCAACATGTCGCAGCCATAGAAGTCGTTGGATTCTGTATCTTTTAGTTACGTCGATGTTGAGGTAAAGATCATACTGCTCATGGTTCATCCGATGGCGAAACTTGCCGTCGACACAGATAGGGCCATATATTTTTCGGAGTTCTTTTCAAATAATCCCAGGTTTTGTATGTCTGTTGTAGTAAGCACCCATGATTCGGCAGAATACAACAGAACGGGTAAAATTTACATCTGGTACAGCTGTTTTTTAGTATCCCGAGATAAGGTGCTTATCTCTATCGCTTAATTTCTTGGATGACATTATATTTCTTGTTGACGAAATGTAGGTAAGCTGATCTACTACATCAAAAGAATAATTTTCAACGTTGACGCTGCGTCTTCATCGATAGGACCCTTTGTTCGTCGAAAACATTATTTTTGCTTTGTCCTCGTTGACCGTTAAACACATTTTTGCTGACTCATTTTCTAACGATGAGAAAACTGCAGTAACATCCCGCAGATTTTGACCAATAATGTCTATATCATCGGCATAAACTAGTGGCCTATGGCTCTTGTAGAATATGGTGCCAGACATGTTGACACCAGCCTTTCTCATCACCTTCTCCATAACTATATTAAATAGTGTACAGGACAGGCTACCATCCCGCCTATAACCTCGTTCTGTGGTTAATGGTTCAGAGTGATCATTAACAATCTTAAACGAGGATTTGGTGTTTTCCAATTTACATCTGCAAAGTCGAATTAGCTTTGCAGGAATACCAAACTCAGACAAGGCCTCATATAGCCTATTCTTTATCGGAGAGTCGAAGGCAGTTTTGTAGTCGACAAAGAGGTGGTAGGTGTCGATCTGCTTTTCGTGAGTTTTTTTTTCAAGATTTGTAGTAAGGTTTAGTAAGCCGCACTAATATGATCCAATTAGTTTTTCTACAATTGGCTTTAGATGTTCTCACAATATGCTCGAAAGAACCTTGTACGCAATTGGTAATAGGCTTATTCCACGGTAGTTCTTACATTCACTACGATATTCTTTCTTGTATACGGGACATAATAGACTGAGACTCCAATCCCCGAGCATGCTCTCCTCCAGCCAGATGTTCTCCATGAGCTGCTACCTTAAACAATTCAGCAGAAAAACCATTGGCTTAAGGCGGGAGATGGCCATATGTATCTCGCTCTGGCTCTGAGGTGGACAGTTAATACCATCGTCATGGATTGGAGCGGGGTCTTCTGGAGTGGTATCGGTATCTAGTAAATTTCTAAAATGATCTCTCCATATCTTCTGAACGTTATCCGGGTCCGTCACTATCAGGCTGTCCTTACAGGAGGGCAACCCTGTTCCACGCATTCTCGCCTTTACTCTCTTGTAGAATTTTCGGCATCCTCTACTTCGGAGCAATTCTATGCACTCACCCTGCCTCTACTTCAGCTTCTTTTTCCATCTAAAAAGACTAGTTGGCTCTAGTCTCTTCTCCCTGTGCCGTTCACGAAGAGCTCGCGTTGCTTGGCTGCAGTTTCGCCCTGTGTGCAGCATCCGTCACTCTCGTGGTATTGCGATATTCATCATTGTACCAGGCATCTTCCTAAGACGGCTTTGGGTACCAAAGTACGCTTCTCGCAGCCCGTTCTATTGAGTAGGTTATATTTTGCGACTGCGAGGTTATATTATCAGGGGTTGGAACATTCCGTAGCAGTTGAGTTAGTTGGTTGGAGTATGCGTTCTGTACCTCTGTGGTCCACAGTTTACCGATGTTCACCTTTCGTTGTGCCTGGTCACGTACTTGTTTCGCCATGCTTAGCCTTGTGCGTACCTTAACTGTTCCCACTGTTCCCACCCCTGATAACTCGAACGTCCAAAACACTCGATGCATGCCTTCCATCTACCACCACGTGATCAATCTGATTCCTCGTCAATTGATCTGGAGAAAACCATGTTGCCTTATGAATAGTTTTATTTTCAAATCTAGTGCTGCTTACTACCATATTTCTTGCCGCAGAGAAATCAATCAGTCTGATGCCATTGTCGATGTTTCGGGGTGCAGACTGAATTTTCTGATGGTTGGCTGAAATGCGGTCGCCCTGCCTATTTTAGCATTAAAATCGCCTAGTACAATTTTAATGTCATGGCTGGCGCGACGGTCATATACATTTTCTAGACTCTCGTAAAACTCGTCTTTGTCCTAATCGCTTTTCTCTTCTGTCGGAGCATGGGCACATAACGGGTATACCTCAAATATGCTATTGAAACTTGCAAAACAAATACCAATATGTCTCGATCAGAATGTAAATAACTTGAACAAATTATACACTGCTGTGGGTAATTCTCTGTTCAACTGTTCAAATGACATTTTGTAAAACGTAAATTAAACATGTTTAATAAAATTATAACTTATACTCTTTTAACCTGCCCACAGAACCCTTGAAATTAAACTCATTACTCAACTAAGAGATTTTTAAAAAGTCTGCTCTCTCTCTTTATAGATTTCTGTGCTGATAAGCCAAAAAACACGACTCATTTCAGAATACCTAATCACCCAATAGTCCAGTTAGTGTCCAGCTAATTGTTGATGAAGCAACAACATTTTTCAACGCAAATCAGAACAAATTTCTATTGGCTTAAAACCACAATACCGGGAAGTGCGGTGCAATGAAATTATTTTGGTTTACTTCATTGGTTATCGCGTTGCTTATAATGGATTTAAATAAGCTTATATTGTCGACAAATGCTTCAAAAGTTATATTTTATAATGCCAACAAGACGCAGATAGATGAAGCGAGTCTATTTACGGTGCGTCGCACGAAATGTGCCGCCGTCGATCATAAGGGAAAATGTCGTCAACGTTGATTGAAAACACTTGATATCCTTTGCGATGTGCTTAATAGTTTAAATTTAAGTAAAATAAAAAAAAAATATTATGTGATAAAATAATTGTTTTATTTTTTTTATTTAAGCTTTTGTTAGTAAGGGTGGTTTAAAACAACAACAAAAAATACAAAATACTCAAATACATTATAGTTTGTTTAAATTAATTGCTTTGACTTTTTATTGTGTCTCATAAATAGAAATCACAGTTTCTGATAAGAAAACTCACATATGAATTACAGTCATAAAAGAGTTCAGTGGGATCTCAATAAACTAATTGTTATAGAAGGAAATAATTAGCAAAAACGTCATGTTGTAGATAATGAAAATACCAACAAAATTTGTCATTTCATATTTAAACAGCAACCACTCAAAAAACAAAATATGACGAAATTATTCTAGTGAACTTTGTAGTGCGAACATGTTTTCTTTCATTCCCCTGCGAGGCCCACCGGGTACTATAAAGATAAAATTAGATTTTGTGCTATGGATACAATTTTTGTACAATTGAAGCAGTCACACAATTTTTATATAGAAATAGATGTTAAAGTCCAATGAGTGGGGTGATTAGGACAATATGATATCGCACGTATTATGTCACGTGCATTTCAAATGTGTATTAAGGTGCCCAATGGAATAGCTCTTATGTGTTTGTCTCATTATGGCTAATTCACACACCTGTCAGTTACTAAAGGAAAAGCAATTCACTTGATCGGTATAATGCTATTTATAGTATTTCGTCAATAGGAATTTAGTGCACGGCATTATTCGGCGTAGTACAACCTGCGATTGGGTACATGTAAACTATTTGAATAAAGATTCTACCACTTAAACCCAACAAAAATGTTAAGCTCATAGCAATATTTGCCATAGAATTGAATGTCCATTGAATCAAAAGATTAACAAATGGGTGTCGAAGTTCGAGGAGACAGCTTCAACAATGAATTAACCACGAACCGACCGACCTGGAACTCCAACAGATCCCGAAAACGTTTAACGTACAAGGGCATCTGAGCGAGAACTATCTTTAATGTGCCTAAAATATCTTTAAACCGCATTCTTTAAAAATATTTATATTTCATAAGTTACACATATAAATATAAAATATTAAAAGTAAACTCTTTTGACGTTTTGAGGAAATTGACAAAACTATATACCAGGGACTAGTAGGGACTAGGGGCAGCACAACGTGTCAGATCTTTTTTTCGTAAATAAACGTTCAATAGACGCTTACCTTGTACAAAATTTGACTACATTCATTCTGCTTTTAGATTTTTGACAATTTTCAGTGAAGACTTCGTGTCAGTCAGTGTCATCCCGCAAAGTCGAATTATCTTCGTGAGGATACCAAACTCAGCCATCGCATCTAACAATTTCTGTCGTATCGGACTGTCGAATGCTGCTTTGTAGTCGATGAACAGATGGTAGGTGTCCTTCTGCATTTCTTGGGTCTTCTCCAGGATTGTGAATTACAGGCTTCTAATTACAAACCGTAAATAAAATAATAATAATAATTCGTTGTGCTATCATAACGGATATTTTAAAAATTTATGAAAGAAAAGTTAGTTTACATTGGTTACGTTTGTGATGCTATGGTTGTCGAATGTTGAAGATAATACTATGATCAAAGTTCGAATGAAAGACATGGTGGACTTGATCAACCTGTAACTAGAAGTAATGTATGTTTCTCGCAATGGCACTGGATGGTAAAAGAATCCTGCAACGTCCCATTAAATTAGGAGCTACAATAATATACGCCAACACTATGGCTAAGCACGATCAACAAAATTGAAGTCGAAAGCTCAAAATTTAAAATACCATCTGAGAGTAGAAACGTTGAGCATAATTGTGCGTTACACAATCAAGTATAAGGATGTAACAAAAGCTGGTATTTACGCCCTCATTAGCGTACGACTAAGGTTGGCGCTAATCATTACAATATTTATATTTCGAAAGATTTGTGGGCAATCACATCTTACTCGATATACCGAGCAAAACTCGGCACAAACGGATTCTGATCATTGGTACGTTATATTCGTCTTGATAATGCAAACACCATTAGATAAAAAATACTTACGGACATGGCTACACCCATCCGTGATAAATAGACAGCGCTGAATGCAACATACCAGCATGTTACAAATCAAGTGAGAATCTTACAATCGTTGAATTTCAGTTTACTTACCGAGGCAGTATAAAATTCGCCCAATACGTCCCATTTAAACCTGCAAAAATTTAATTAAACTATGTGGATTTGTGATGTTAAAAACTCTTATCAACTTGAAGGACAAATATATGGAAACCTTATGGCTGGTTGTGAGACTAAACAAGGAGAAAGAAGGTTAAGGATTTTTCCAGGACTATTTCGAAAGTGGACGCTATTCCACAATGGACAAATTTTGTACCACACTTACCTTGACAAAGCATCTGTTGTGTAATGAATAGACAATTGCCTTAAGAAAGAAAACCATATATACCGTAGGTAATGAAAGCAGAAGGTCAATACAATAACAAAATATAGTAATCTACTACAAAATATTTACAAATAATGGCAAGGAAACGTAAGCTGCAGTGTAAAAATCATGTAAATTGTATGAGGGAACCGGGGTACCCGGTTATTGACTCACGTAGGTGTCAACTTGGAAGGCGTTTTAAACATAGACCAGTTAATAATATTACATTTTTTTTCTTTTAAAATATCCATAAACACCTAAATCGCGACGATTTGGAGTTTCATGGTTATATCTTTGTTATCTAAAAAATGACAGCAGTTTAAAGTTGGAAAAGGTACTCGGGTACCCGGTTATTGACCGTAGGGATATTTATTAGTTCAGAGCAAAAAAACATTTGTTGAAACCGCAAATATAAATAAAAAAAAAAAAATATGATTCAATACCTCGTATGAGAATAAGGGTGAAGCGATCCTCTCTGATCTTATCTTAATAATTAACAAATGTGTAATTAAGCGACATTTAAATTCGTCTATTACAGATAGTTCCGCAACACCAATCAATAACTGATTTGTATCTTCCACAATTAATTAGAATTTGATTTACTTTGGTTTTATCAGTTGTATGTTCATAATACCAGTTTATTTGCAATGATTGGAGTGTTATTAGGAAACAATGTGACCAATATGTGGGGTTTTCCCAAAAAGGAAAATTACAAAAACCTATAACTGCGAAAAAAAAAACCCCAAATTTATAACAAATTTATATTGATTAAACTGGAAAAAATAATTACCTCGTTGTTTACACTCAATCACTGCCAAAAATTCACTGTCTTATGACGAGATATCAATCAATTCTGAAAATTACATTCGAACATATTCGTTATTTAATATTAGGCATTAGTCACATTATTGCTTGTTTCAATGAATTGAAACTATCCAATCAAATTACGCGTGACGATTCAAAGTGCCAAATTTGAATTATGACTTAAGCGCTGCGATTACACAACGTCATTGATAAACCCTTGTGATTTTTATGACAATTTGTATCTTAACCCACCTGGTCAGCGTACATGTGACGTCGCGACGCGTCGCTTCGTGTAATCACACGCTCTCTTGGTATGTTCTTATCAATTTACGTGTTTTCTACAGAACTCGGAAAAGATACAGCGATACCAATGTTTACGCGTAGCGGTAAAGTGGTATGTAATTTTCGGACAAACTGTTCTAAAAAAGTTTCAAGAAAACGAAGAAATACCTATGGCAGTTGGCTCCAGTTCGGAGTTCATGTGACTTTAAAAACTTGATTATTCTTTTTAATTAAGAAATATATTTTTTAAGAATAATGTCATTAATGTTATTTTCTACTACAAGAGCGCTTAAGATATGTACATACGGTTATCAGATTTTACTATATTGTCAGAAAAATGTTTAGAAAATGTCTAACACGCATGTGAACTTGTAACTTTGGCTGGAAACGTTGCCAGGAAAATGCATTGTCAGTACATTGAATGACCATAATATTGTCAGACATCTGAAAATTATGTCAACACATAACGATGACATTGTCAGAATAGTGAAAGCTAAATGTCATAAAACAACGGAACCATTGCCGTAGAAATATTTGTAACGGCAACACTCTCCATTAATATATGAACACAAACAAAAGAACTGGCAAAAGCAACGGATCTGATAATCATTGCCATACATCAATCTGACAACCGTGTGAACTGGAGAATATTTTAATTTTGTCCGTTTAATTAATTTGTAAAAGTAGACAAACACTGAGATAAGTGAAACCTTTGCCACTCCCGTCAAAGTTCCTCCCATACAAAGACCGATTCCACGGATTTATTCATCTACATTTATCATTCATTGCCGGCCCCCTCGATGTTGTCGACAGCAAAAAAAATTCTCAAATATTTGTTTAAATTTGGCACAAGCTAACGGTTAGTAAATGTTGGTTTCTTGTATACATATTAGTCAATTATTCTTAAAAAAAACTTCGAAAAACATCGAAAATAGTTTACTGTTTGTATTTTATTCTTATTCATATTCATTGAAGAAACTTATGGAACATGTATGTTTACTTCACCCATTAAAAATTATGATCCCGATTAAGATTTTCGTTTTCCTTACTTCTCAGTTGAAACCGATTAGACTCTTTCCGTAAATAGTAACATGAACTTTTTATATTTCTTGTCGAATTTATTGACACTGTAGCCTTTTTATACCTTTACTACATGTATGTTTACTCCTAGTCTTATGACCGAGCCAACCGTTTACGCTTCACAAGCAGGTAAATACTAATACATACGTTTATCTGTCTGAAACTTTTGTACTAGTAAAAATTTTGTAGAATATTAGATGATATTAAAATTTCTAATAATTTTGTTTTTTGTTAGTTATAACTTTAAATTAATTTGCTACCCGTATTGCGAGGCCTAGGTGTACGTTGCACACACCTCAAAAGTCTTAAAATAGATCAGTGTCGAAGAAAGCACGTGCGTTCTTAACAAACTCTTTCCCTATAAGTTCCTAATGATGCAATTCGGTAGTAGAAATCGCTTTATAATACAGTCCACATAGAGGACTGATAACGATACAATTTATAGATTTTGCCCAGTCAATTATTGTGTGTACAAATTGATAAGAGCTGGTGGAAGAGGTGTTTGCACGGATTTATGTTGTTTGTTTTAATTATTATCTTCCCGGCAATGATTTGAATATTTACAGTAATTCTATTGTCACTTTGAATTTCACAATTTTCATTAAATTGTGTGCTCGAAATGTAAAAAGGTGGCCAGATGAAAACTGAAAGTGTGTCATGATTATTTGGCAAAAGGTGCAAGCAAATTATTAAAACAATTTTATGGTTTCCTTTAAGACTAAAAAGCAAAAAGTTTGGTCAACGCCAGCTCTTTTGCAATTACAATGTTATGGGTTCTTATAAAGAAACGGTTGGCAACAACAGACAATCGTTTACATTAACATACTGGCAAATACTTTATTTTATCTTTAGAGTAAAATTTTTTATTGCCATAATTTTAAATTGATTTCAAAATAATAAAATATATATGTATTTTTTTGTCTCTCAAATTTCACACTATTGCAATTGGCCACATTTCTCTTGGAACGTTCACCCTTTTCATATTTATTCTTCACGAAATTCTTTATTTACATGTGACAAAGCTTTTCTTCATGTAGTTAGTTTGTTGACATGTTCCACGAAATTGTATCACCTAAATACGTAAGGAGCCGCAATAGACGACTATGATTCACTGCGTCTGGCACGTCCACATTGTGTTCGTTCAATCAAACACCTGGAACTAAGAGTACAACTAATTACTCTTTGGGTTTCTCAATTTTGTTTGCTTGTTCTATCTATTCTTATCAAATGTTGATAAAGAAACTGTCACGAAAATTCGATTAAAGTGCTTGTTTGATTGTTAGTGAGGTGACCAGATTTCTAACGGGAACGAAATATAAGGCTAGATGCACTCGTCGTATATAAGAAACTTATATTTACAGAACATCAGTATTTATTCGAATCCTCTATACAAATTTAGATTTTTTTTAGATTAAACAATAATTGACCGGCCGTGGCATGATGGTTAGAATACGCGACTAATATGCGGGGATCCATGGTTCGATTCTTGGCACCAGTCATCTAAATTTTTCTTTCATTGCCAGCCCCTTGATGTTGTCGACAACAACTTCGCAGTATAGTGGCGAGTCAATCGAAATGTCTAGTAAAAAGCAGTGACGTTCGCATTCGTCAAGACTATATCGGCCTTCCCGTTCTGGTACCTCACATACAAAATTACCTTTTTATACCATCACCCTTAGGGATGAGGGTATATATCATTTGATACGAGCCAAAAGTGTAACACATAGAAGGAGTCACTTCAGACCCTAGGTTTCTTAGAACCAAATTCGATTCATGACTTTTTAAGTCATTTGAGCCACGTCCGTCTGTCTGTCTGTCTGGTGGCTGTCCGGCTGGTTCGCACGATAACTTTCGAACGACGCAACCAAATGTCTTGAAATTTTGCACGTGTTAATATTTCCCCAAAACTACTTACGGTATTGCAAATGGGCTACATGGCCCCGCCCCTTCTGGTACCTCCCATACAAATACATCATTCCGCCCATTTTAGAAATCGAGTTATAATATCAATACACCCAACGGGATCGTACCCAAATTCTGTACTTAGTAAAGCTATTACGGGATAAAGTTTTGGAAACAAAATTGGGAGTCTAGCCACGCCCCTTCTGGTACCTTCCATACAAATGCACCTTTCCGCCCACTATAGAGATGGAGAAATAATATCAATAAATTAAACGTGATCGTACCCAAATTCTATTTTGAGTAAAGCTATAACAAGATAAAGTTTTAGAGAAAAAAATTGGAAGTCTATTCACGCCCCATCTGGTACCTCCCATACACATCTGGTACCGCCCACTTTAGAAATCGATTAATATTATTAAAAGACCTAACGCGATCGTGCGCAAATTCTGTATTTGGTAAAGTTTAAGCAGGATAAAGTTTTGGAGAAAAAATCTGGAAGTCTAGACACGCCCCTTCTGGTACCTCCCATACAAATGTACCACTCCGCCCACTTTAGAAATAGGGTAATAATATCAATACACTCGACACGATCGTGCCCAAATTCTGTATTTTGTTATATTATAACAGGACAAAGTTTTGGAGAAAAAATTGGAAGTCTAGACACGCCCCTTATGGTACCTCCCATACAAATGTACCTTTCCGCCCACTTTTGGGATGTAGTAATAATATCAGTACACCCAACGCAATCGTGCGCAAATTCTGTATTTAGTAAAGCTATAACAGAATAAAGTAATGGAGAATAAATCTGGAAGCTTAACCACACCCCTTCTCGTACCTCCCATACAAATGTACCACTCCGCCCACTTTAGAAATCGAATAATAATATCAATATAATAGAAAATTATTTGTCTTACTGAGGGTAAGGGTAAATGTAAGTCGGGTTGCCCGACTGAAACTTTCTAACTGGTTTTAATTACAAATCGATTATTTTCAATAACTCAAGACTTAAACAATATATTATATTGGGTGATGGTATTTATCAGTCAGTTTAACTGACTGAAATTTCTGTACTGGTTTTTCAATTTGATCAGCTAATTCACAACAACGCGAGAAGCTATCCCATACCTCATTCTTGTTATTGTTTTATGTAGTATATTTAAAATTTTTAATAAATTATTTTATTAAAAAACCGACTTTCGGAATCGTTGTTAAACTATCGGTTCCTTTGAGTAAATCTAAATATAGAATTGTTTAATCTCATCCAAATATGCAATCATCATATTAATTTGATGTAATAGTAGAAGTTCTCAGAAAAAAAAAATATTTTTATAAGAAAAACCAGTACAGAAATTTATAGAATAAACTGACTGATAAATACCATCACCCAATAATAGTTCCTATTACAATATAATTAATTACCAAATTTGATTATCATCCAAGTGGCGGTTTAGAAATTATGGGAGAAAAATTAATTTTCCAAACAAGGTCATTTTGTATGGGAGGTACCAGAGGGTAAACGGGTATAATGCATATTCATTCCTGATTCAAATTATCATAACTGTACAACTTACGCAAAATTCGACTGTATTCACTGTACTTACAAAAATATATGTATTTAAAACTATGGGGGTATGTTCGGTATTTTGTATGGGAGGTACCAGAAGGGGTGCGTCAAATAGTTATGTTTTGTAAGGTTTTGCTTCCTATCACAAGATAAGTTAATTGACCAATTTTCATTACCCCCCAAGTGTCCGTTTGGAAATTATGGGATATATGTTAATTTTTCAAAAATAGTTAATTTTGTATTCATAACTGCACAAGTTACGCCAAATTTGACTGAATTAATTGTACTTACAAAAAAAGATATGTATGTAGGACTATGAGGGTGAATTCGGGAATTTGTATGGGAGGTACCAGAAGGGGTGCGTCAAATAGAAAGGTTTTGCTCCCTATCGCAAGATAAATTAACCGACCATTTGTCATTATCTTCCAAGTTTCCGTTTGGAAGTTATGGGAGGCATATTAAATTTGCAAAAATAGGTAATTTTGTATGGGAGGTACCAGAAGGCGTGAACCGATATAGTTCATATTCATTGCTGAGTCCAGTTTTCATATGCAAACATCATATGCAAAATTTGAGTGAATTCAGTTCAGTTACAAAAATGATATGTATGTAAAACTATGAGGGTCAATTAGGTCATTTGTATGGGAGGTACCAGAAGGGGTATGGCAAAGGCTTCGGTTTTCGTAGTGTTTGTCTACTTTTGCAAGATAAATAAACTGACCAAATTTAAATATTTTACGATCGTCTGTTAGAAGGTTATGAAAGAAATATAAATTATCCAAAAATAGGTAATTTTGTATGGGAGGTACCAGAAGGGGTGGGGCTATTCTGCCCATTTTCAATCCAATAAGTTCGTTTTGAAAAATATTAATACTGGTAAATTTTCATACTGATCCGTTATGGTTTACTCAAGTTATCCTGCTGACCAGCCATCCAGCCAGACAGACGGACATAGCTCAATCGTCTTAAAAAGTCCTGAAAAGAATTTGGTCTTAAGATACTTGGGGTTTAACTCGTCTCCTGTAATGCGTTACAATTTTTTCGTATCAAATGATATATACCCTCATCCCTAAGGGTGATGGTATAACTAGTGGGTCCGGCAATGCTTCACTATTACTTAATTGATGAAAATGACTAACTTCATTTAACATATTTCGCGGAATTGCCTCACAGTTATAAGTGCTGCCATATTCCATTTTTTAAAACTTACCGAAGTAAGAAAATCTGTCGCCCGAGTACTATCTGTATACAAATATTACTTTATATAGCCCTTAAAATTAGTTTTGTCACGTCCCATTTCGCCCAACGAATGAAAATAAAACGTTCCCCTGCTTATGCATAGTTGTAGCGTCGAGCACTATCTTTGTATCGAAATGCTATCCGCCCACTTATCGAAATAAAATATTTTGTATGTATATTCTTGTCTATTTTGTATAACATGTTATCCCCTCCGACGACTATTCGATAAGAAAATGTTCGTCTTCATAGGAATAGTTATAGTATCGGTGTATCAATTTTTTTCTAGGATAAGAAACCAACATATTTGGCACATAAAACCCGCCCACAGATCAGAAAAAAACATTACGTGTACATTTTAATATTTATTGTACTACGTGTTTACTGCATTGGTGACGGAAATGTTAAGTAAGCTTGGTATGACGAACTATCTACGGAGCGCAAAAGACCGAAGCGCTTGGAATGGTTTTCTACGTGCGGCTACTGATAGATGAATTTCTGTTGTTGCTGCCAGTAAAGAAGAAGAAGAAGTGTTAACTGCATATAAAATATTATCGCTGTAATATTATCGCTGTCCGATAGTGAAAATTGCATATCAGTTGTGTCGAGTACTATATGTGTACTAAATTGTATCTTTCTTGGGATAAAAACCTTATTGCTACGCCCATTATGAACCTGTAACCTGTATACTCGTACCAAATTGTATCAGCCTAAAATACAGATTGATCAAGCCCACTCCGCCCACTGTTCGAAAATTTATAAAATACATTTTTGCCACACCCCCTCCGTCCAATGATTGAAAATAAAAATTTTGTTAGCTAATTCCAACCAGTCATGCTTAGTTCTACCAGTGTACCAAATTTTATATCTTTAGGTCTAAAATACAGTTTTGTCACGCCCGCATCGCCAACTGAACTGATTATGCAGAGTACTGTCAGTATATCAAATTTTATCTCTCTGGATACGCCCTTTCCGCCCCTAGACCGAAAATAAAAATTTCATCTGCAAATTTCAACCTAAAGTGTCGAGTACTAACTGCATACAAAATTTTGAATCTCTAGTTTAGAAAAATATTTTGACACTCCCACGTCAAGAATTTAAAAAACATATATACATTTTCCCTATAGAACATTATAGAGCTAAATCTGTAAAGAAATTAAATTTTTAGAGCGTGTTCTAGGAATTTTAGATATATTAAAAAAAGTGGGCGTAGAAATGGGCGTGGCAAATTTATTTTTTATATAAAAACGGTTCTTGGTCTGTTACGAATATTGTGGCAAAAAATTAGTCGAATCGGTCTATGCGTTCTAAGTGAAAGCCTAACCAACCCATAACAATTAATTTTTATTTATAAGACTTGCTGACCCGTCAGACTTTGTCCTGCCTGCAAAGTTTTTGATAAAGATGTTGAGTACTGTTATATTTTACTAATGATTCAGACATTCATAACATTGGTCCAGAACCACTCATTTGATCAGAATGCTCGCTTGTCTGTGCTTGTGCCTCACCTATCGCTTCCGCTCCCTATCTTTTCCGCTCCCTAATGAAGTCTTCTTTATTAGGGGAAAACCATACTAAATTATATAATCCTTTCTTGAGGCGTTTGATTAGGGTGCTAATTGGTTTTGTTAAATCCCAAGAACCTGATTCTACCTAATTCACAACAAATTTGATTCTTGGATGAGGCGTTTGTTCAAAATCATATTTTCTGGTTTAGTGACACACCCATGTCTAGTGCCCCCTATTAAAGATTCCAAAAATGCCTTCGTATCGCACTACTACTCTATAAAATTAACATTTATGTTTCTATCTTTAACCATTTATGAGTTATGGTTTATCACTTTCTTGGCCTTCTGTTTCTAAAAGTACGAATTTCAAATAATCGCTTCAAATTCACTTTATTTGCGGGATTCTATGTTGTGCAGTTTTATCACTTTTTTGAAATTGAAAAAATCCCTTAATAGCGCTTAACTACTCCATGAAATAGATATTCTCTAACATTTTCGTTATTCTACTCTTTGCAGTTGGGTCTGAGTGATAACATTTTTTTTTTCTATGTTTCGAATTTCGTCCGGTTGATGGTATCAGTTGTATCTCTTATTTTTTGGCTCTAAAAGTACGAATTTTCGAAAATCCCTTTATCTAGCTCTCTTATCCTATACTAAGCAAACAAATACCAATTTTGGCGATTGTAACTTTAGCCGTTTGTTCTGAGTGATAGTGCCAGTGATCCCTTTTTGGCCATTTCTAGCCTCAAAAGTACGAATTTAAAAAAAAAACCCCTTCAGGCAGCTCTATAGAGTCATAGAGAGCATGCTCATATACATTTTCGTGATTATAGCTTTACCCGTGTGGTCCTGGTTATGGTACTAGTTTTACCCTTTTTATACCATCACCCTTAGGGATGAGGGTATATATCATTTGATACGAAAAAAAGTGTAACGCATTAAAGGAGACGAGTTAGACCCCAAGTATCTTAAGACCAAATTCGTTTCAGAACTTTTTAAGAAGAATGAGCTATGTCCGTTTGTCTGGCTGGCTGGCTGGATGGCTGGTCAGCAGGATAACTCGAGTAAACCTTAACGGATCGGTATGAAAATTTACCAGTATCAATATTTTTCAAAACGAACTTATGGGATTGTAAATGGGCTGAATAGCCCCACCCCTTCTGGTACCTTCCATACAAAATTACCTATAGTTGGAAAATTAATATTTCTTCCATAACTTCCAAACGGACAACCGGAGGATGTTTGAATTTGGTCGGTTTATTTATCTTGCAAAAGTAGACAAACTCTAAGAAAACCGAAACCTTTGCCCCACCCATTCTGGTACCTCCCATACAAATGACCGAATTGACCCTTAAAGTTTTACATACATATCTTTTTTGCAAGTAAACTGAGATCACTCAAATTGTGCGTATGATGTTTGCTTATAAATATTAGACTCAGGTATGAATATGGACTATATCGGTTCACGCCTTCTGGTACCTCCCATACAAAATGACCTATTTTTAAAATTTATATATTTCTCCAATAACTTCAAAACAGTCACTTGGGGGGTTATGAACTTTGGTCGATAAATTAATGTTGTGATAGGAGGCGAAACCTCAGAGAGCCTAACTATTTGACACACCCCTTCTGGTACCTCCCATACAAATGACCGAATTGACCCGAATTGACCCTTTTTTGTAAGTAAACTGAGATCACTCAAATTTTGCGTATGATGTTTGCTTAAGAAAATTAGACTCAGGTATGAATATGGACTATATCAGTTCACGCCTTCTGGTACCTCCCATACAATATTACCTATTTTTCGAAAATTAATATTTCTCCTATAACTTCCAAACGGACTCTTGGGGGGTAATGAAAATTGGTCGATACATTTATGTAATTATAGGAGGCAAAACCCTAGAAAACCTAACTATTTGACGCACCCCTTCTGGTACCTCCCATACAAATGACCGAACTCACCCCCATAGTATTACAAACATGTATTTTTTCTAAGTACACTGAATTCAGTCAAATTATGAGTAATTTGTACGCTTATGAAAATATGAATCAGGAGTGAATATGGACTATATCGGGTCACCCCTTCTGGTACCTCCCATACAAAATTACCAATTTTTAGAAAATTAATAATTCACCCATAACTTCCAAACGGACATTTGAGGGGTAATGAAAATTAGTCGGTTAATTTATATTGTGATAGGAGGCGAAACCTCAGAACCTCAGACCGAACTCACCCCTATAGTCTTACATACATATCTTTTTTTGTAAGTGCACTGAATTCAGTCAAATTATTCGTAAGTTGTAGGTATGAAAATTTGAGTTAGGAATGAATAAGGACTGTTTCGGTTCACCCCTTGTGGTACCCCCTATCAAAACTAATTTTTTTTGAAAAATTAATATTTCTCACGTAAATTCCAAAAAGGCACCGATACCCCCTACTCAAATAAGTAAAGTTTTGGGCGATTTTGCACCACAAGCAGGGGAAAAAATATACATAAGTAATTTTATTTTAATTAAAAATCTATTCATTTCAATAACTCAAGACTTCAGCAATATCTTATATTGGGTGATGGTATTTATCAGTCAGTTTACCTGACTGAAATTTCTGTACTGGTTTTGGTCTTATTTGGTCCTCAAAGTACAAATTTCCATTCATGCAGCTTTCTCATTTGATAGGAAGCAAGCCCATATAGATTTCGCGATTCTATCTTTAGCCGTTTGATCTGGGCGATAATACCAATTGTATACCTTTTCGGGCCTTTTTAGCCCTGAAATAACAAATTTTAAAAAATCTATTTGCATCACAACTACTCTAATTTTTGCGTTTCTACCATTAACCGTTTCGCCTGGGTAATGGTACTAGTTAAATCCCTTTTTCGGGATGGTTGCCCTAAAACGACGTAGTTAGCCCCTGGTGAAAGAATTTTTAAAATCGGATCAGTAGTTTAGAAGATTACGCCCTACAAACAAACAAACTCACAAACAGCTATTATTTATAATATTAGTATATAGTGGTTAGAACACGCGACTACCATGCAAGAGATTGCATGTTCAAAACTAGGTAACAGTCATCTTAAAAAAATGGTTTCTTCCATTGTCGGCTCCAGTCGAATGTTGTTGACAGTCAAGTCAGTGTCGAGTCAATCGGCGTGTCTAGTAAGAGCTTCTCAAACAGTGACGTTCGCATTCGTCGATAAACAAGTAGGTGCCGTTAGTTGTGGATCTAATATCCCATAGCTCATTCATGGGGTGCAAAGGGAAATTACGTTTTTTAGTTATAGATTAATAAAACGCTTACACAGATTATGTTACTAAAACGTTGAGAAAAACTGTTCATAATAATTTTAGCAGTCGTTTCGGTAGAACAGCAGAAAAAGCTATGACTATTTGTTCCTATTATTATCAAAATCAAAGTTTTATGACTATTTCACTATAAATTATATACAATGTAATCTTTACATAACATTCGGTATTAGTCACAATATCTTTAAGTAAGCAAACCTTAACGATTTAATTGCTCGCGACAAGTGGACAACAATTTTCGAAGTTATCAAATTTGATTTATTACTTAAATTGCATATCAATATTTTCATAACTGTGACGTAACTTCATTGATCACTTTTATATTTTCTTTTTGTTATCACATTTTTTTCCATTAAAGATTGAATTGATTTGATTATCGAGAATTTTAGTGTACTTTATCCCAGCGATAGTGATTGTAAAGAAATGTTGGGTAATTGGGTACTTTAAGGCAGTCCATTCAACATTAAGATCCTTAGTAACAAAATATGGATACGGAGCAATCCCTAACTTTGTGAACTCAAAACCCCAAAACTGCCCTGGAGTCGACCATAGAGCGGTAAATGTGTGACAAATCTACAATAATTTTTTACATCCAACTTTTTTTCCGGACACACCTACTCCATATTACCTCCCACCTTTTTTTTATCTATGGTTGACATTTTGAAAGTCAAAAGACATACAAAATTCGATTGAATTCAATAATGATTAAGAAAACGTTTTTCGAGATGAGTAACGAATAAATCAAGATATGGTATATAAGCTGAAATGCAATGATGAGATTGGCGTGAGGTGAGGCTCGATTTTTGTATTTCAAATTTCTTTTCTTTGCCACTTAATTTTATTTATGTTTTTTATTATGCTGACCAAATTTAAATCTCCTCAAGTTGTCCGTTGGGCAGTTATTCGATAAATATTATTTCTTACAAAAATAGTTCATTTTGTATGGGAGGTACCAGGAGGGGTAGGGCTATTCTGCCCGTTTACAATATCATTACTTCGTTTTGAAAAATATTATAACTTTTCATAAAGATTAGTTAAGGTTTACTAGAGTAATGCTGCCCACTAGCCACCCAACCAGCCATACCGACGGACAATGCTCAATCGTCTTAACAAGTCCTGAAACGAATCTGGTCTTAAGATGCTTGTACTCTAACACGTCTCGGTATGAGAGTATATAAATTCGTAACTGTTTTCTGTCATGTATTGAAAAGAGCCCCATTATATATAATTTTTTTCAACATGTAAATATTTAATTATTATTTTAAATCAACAACAACAACATATTACGCATAGTGCAAAGTGCTAAACAGCATTTTACCTAAAATAGATATGTATTGCAAATAAAATGTATAATTTTAGCTTTGTCACATTTGTTTACCCACCTTAACCATTTAACGTTGCAATTCATTTGTTATCAATAATTGTGCTTAGAGCAAACCTGGTCACTCTATAGATAAAGAAACAATTTTCACTATATATAAAATTGAAAACACTCTATCATGCATAATCAGTTAAGTACCGGCATTTGAACCAGTAACAACTACGAGTCTTTTGAAAACGCATTCCTGCTACAACTATACGTGAATTACTTGTGCCGTATACACATAGTTTCAATTAGAAATATACATACATATCTACAAAAGATACAACAACCGCGCCATCATAAAGTGAATTCTTAAACAGATCATAAGTGAATATACGTGTTCAATTGAATTTCGCTGTTTAACGGATATCAGATAATATACTTAAAGGATAATAATACACTGTGACCTCGCGCCCACACGCACACCTACACACACACTCACATAATTGTTAATCTGTCAAAATGATATCATTAAGAATGCACAAAGTATGTGTAGCAGCATTTATGCTGATGCTTCTCATTGCATGTTCAAAACCCAATGACACCGAAGCGCGTCGTGTCATCTTTTATGGTCCACAAAAGGTCTACACAGGACAGATATTATCGACGCAAGCCAAAAAGGAACCCTGTCCCAGATGTCAAATAAGAGATCATCGGAATCGCTGTCGTCGCATCATATCATTTAAACCAGGTATGTTATCTAGTTGTGTTGACACTTAAGATAACAAATTGACGACATTCTCTTAGAACATTCACGTGTTATAAAGATATCAGCGTAATTGTGTCAGTGACTAAATGACCGTTATTCACAGATTGACTTACATTAGTAAATCGGGCCTTATCAATGGAATACAGTGCTAAGTGTAGACGCTATCAGTGACTGACACACGTTTCTAGCAGAATGTCGTGCATTTACAAACGATTCATTACAAGATTTTACATTTAACATTTTATAATTTCATTCATTATTTTCTAATCGTGAAATTGTCTTCTTATAACTATTTGCAGAAGACAGATGTTAAACACGTATCTGTGCACTTGGAATGTTTTTTTCGGAATCTCTTAAGACTGCAGCAGTTCATCGACATACCAAAGAATGTATTGTGTTTTCATCTTAATTCATATATTTATTTTATTTATTTACATATAAGTTAAGTTACAAATGTATGTAGTATTTATTTATTAGTTAATGTCAATAAATTATGTAAAAATTAATACAAAATATTAACGCAAATATGTGTATAACTTAACTGCTAGTAGGTACAATGTACTAGCAATAAGGAAAGAAGTATGAGTTTTAAAATGGGGTCAATTAACTATTGGTGGTTAATAGACTATTTGTTATTAATCAAGGATCGGGCTCTCCTTAAACAAAACAATTATTTTGAACACACGAAGAAGAAAAAAAAGAAGAACCCGCCCCAAATGTCGACGACCCCCGCAAACGATATAAGGACCATGATTTAAGGATATGCACCTGGAATGTCCGAACTCTATACAGAGATGGTGCCTCTATCCAACTGGCGGATGTCCTCGACAAATACAAGGCTGACATCACCGCCATACAGGAAATGAGATGGACGGGACAGGGATGCACACGACGAAAGAACTGTGACATCTTTTACAGCTGCCATGCAGAAAGACACGAATTTGGATGTGGTTTTATAGTCGGCAAGAGACTTCGAAACCTGGTCTCACGGTTTAACCCTATAAGTGACCGAATAGCCACCATTCGCATCCGGCCGAAATATTTTTACATTACGCTGATTTGTGTACACGCCCCGACGGAAGATAAAGACGATGAGACTAAAGAAGCATTTTACGAGCGCCTAGAGGAAACATACGACCGCTGCCCTGGCCACGAATTTAAAATTGTTCTATGCGACTTTAATGCAAAAATAGGAAGGGAAGATGCTCTTGGTTCAGCAGTCAGAAAATTCAGTCTACACAACAACACCTCCAATAACGGATTCAGACTAGTAGGTTTCGTGTGGTTGTGAGTGGAACCAGTTTCCCGCAAGGCAACCTGGATATCTCCCGATCAAAATACAAAAAATCAGATTGATCACGTGGTAATTGATGAAAGGCATGTATCAAGCGTTATGGGCGTGCACGCGATGCGCGGTGCAAATGTTGAGTCGGATCACCACCTAGTTGCAGCCAAGGTACGCACACGATTAAGTAGTGCTGAAAACACTCGTAATCAAAGCCAAAGGAAGCTAGACATCACAAAGCTGCATACCATAGATATAGCAAATGCCTACTCCAACCGACTATCTCAATTACTCCAAACAAACCCCCCCAGTTTTGATGTTCCCGACACACAGTGGCAGCATATTGCGAATTCTATGAACATTGCCGCAACGACCAAGCCCTGGTACGATGATGAATGTCACGAAATGTCTGAGGAAATGGATGCTGCATTTAAGGCAAACTGCAGCCAATGGCGATGCGTGCGGTGACGGAGTGTTATAAAGAGAAAAGAAGGGGATGAAAAGCCTGCTCAGGCGGAAAAAGCGTCTGTGGAAGAAAAGAGAGAGCCAGGATATCGAAAACTACAGGGATAATAGTGAGGCGCAAAAGTTCAACCAAAAGATAAAAAGTAAAGGTTTTGGAACACTGATCCCCACGTGTAAAGAAAGAGAGACGGAAATCTGGTCACGGACACTCAGAGTGTGCTGCAAATATGGAGGGAACACTTTCAATCTCTACTCGTTCCCGAAGGCAGCATAAGTGACGTAATCACACCAATCATCGACGATGGAGTAGACTGTCCACCACCAAGCCAAAACGAGATCAGCACGGCAATTGCACGGCTTACAAATAATAAAGCTGCGGGGGCCGATGGACTACCGGCAGAGTTTTTTTAAAGCCGGCGGCGATGAGCTGGTAACATGCATGCACCAGCTCATAAACACGATTTGGCTCGGGGAATGCATGCCCGATGATTGGAATCTGAGTGTCCTATGTCCCGTGCTTAAGAAAGGCGATCCTAGTTTGTATACCAACTATCGCGGGATTAGCCTTTTACCCATCGCATACAAGGTCCTGTCTAGTGTGTTATGTGAAAGACAAAAGCCCATTCTGTCGAACCTGATTGGACCTTATCAGTGTGGCTTTACACCTGGTAAATTCACGACCGACCAGATATTCACACTACGACAAATCCTGGAAAAGATACAAGGAATGCAAATCGACACCTACTATCCATACCATCGATTACAAAGCTGCATTCGACAGTCCGATACGACAGAAATTGTTGGATGCTATGGCTGAGTTTGGTATCCCCGCAAAGCTAATTCGACTCTGTGGGATGACACTGACTGATACGAAGTCTTCAGTGAAAATTTGTAAAAATCTGGCAGAGGCATTTTATACCAAGCGAGGCTTTAGACAAGGCGATAGTCTGTCCTGCGATCTCTTTAACATAGTAATGGAGATGATCATGCGGAAAGCAGCAGTAAACAGGAATGGCACCATATTTAACAAAAGCCACATGTTGCTCGCGTATGCTGATGATATAGATATTATTGGACGTGGATTGCGAGATGTTACTGCGGCTTTTTCGAGCATTGAAAAACAGTCGGATGAAGTGTGTCTGGTGATAAACGAGGACAAAACCAAGTTATTTGTTTTAACGAACAAAGAGTCCACTCGTATGGGACGCTGCGTAAAAGTTGACAACTATAACTTTGAAGTGGTAGATGATTTTGTCTACCTTGGCTCCACCCTAAACAAAAATAATTATGCCACCCTGTAAATCAAAAGACGAGTATTGATCGCAAACCGCTGCTTCTATGCGCTAAGTAAGCGATTTAACGACAAAGCGGTGAAAGAGCTGTTAACTAAGCTTGGTGTGACGAGCTACCTACGGAGCGCAAAAGACCGAATACTTTTCTACGTACGGCCACTGATGGAATTTCTGTTGTTGCAGCCATTAAAGAAGAAGAAGATGGAGAAGAATTATAATTTGCGTGCTTTTGGGGTGTAAACTCTTGCAAATAGGAGTTTCGTTCATAAGACCAGAGGTTTACAGAGAGGTAATAAAACTGTAAAATAGGTAATAGAGTAAAAATATTAATAAATTTGCACCAAATGACTAGATAAATTAAAAAAATTCTACTTTTTGGTACCAATGAATTAATATTTGATACCATAAATGTACTTATTTGTATAATAATAGTACTTCTTGGTGCACTTTATGTACATTTTGGTATAAAAATGTTTAAATTTTTGGTACAATAAATGTACTTTTCAATAATTCTAATTGTACTCTTTGCTATCGAGTATTATATGTGTATCATCTGTGTAGTATCCCTGATTGAGATTGTATTATCCCTGATCTTATGCTAAATTGAACCTGAAATGCCGAATACTATCTGTATAGCAAATATTGTCTCTTTGGGTCAAAAGAACAGTTTGGTCTCCATTAGACTATACAAATGTTTAAAAATAACTTCGGAGCTTTGCTTATCAGACCGGGGACCGGCGCACAAAGAGATTACAATGCGGGAGATCCGTGGTCCAATTCCCGGCTCCAGTCATCCAAATTTTTCTTTCATTGCCGGCCCCCTCGAATGTTGTCGACAGCAACTTCGCAGTATTAGTGTCGAGTCAATCGGCATGTCTGGTAAGAGCTTCTCAAACAGTAACGTTCGCATTCGTCTAAAAACAAGTAGATGCCGTTTGTTGTAAGTCAAAAATAGAAAGCGTGTTTATTCACACCAACACGAGAAGCATTCCATACCTTATTCATGGGGTGTAAAGGGAAACTAGGTTAGTAAATAAGCTTATCAGAACACTATCGCTGATAAAAAGTAAATGCAATTCAAATTAAAGTTATGCGACATTTAATACTAAAATACAGTTTTCCAAGACAACTTCGCTCACTGATCCAAAATTTAAATTCGTCTGCATACTCATATTCGCGTTGTCGAGAACTACCTTGTACCAAATTTTATCTCCCTAGGGCTAAAATACGATTTTGCCAAGCCCCCTCCGCCCACTGATCCAAGATTTATATTTCGTTTACATATTCATATTCGTGTTGTCGAGTACTATCTGCGTACCAAAGTTTAAATCACTAGATCCAAAATACAGTGTCGCCACGTCCAAAAATTAAAATATCGTCAGCATATGCATATTCGTGTTGCCTTGTACAGTATAGGTGCAAAATTGTATCTCTCTAGGGCTAAAATACGTTTTGCCACACCCAATCCGCCCACTAATTCAAAATTTAAATTTTGTTTACATATTCAAGTTTGTATATATCTGTGTTCCAAATTTTATATCTCCTGGTCTAAAATACAGTTTTGCCACGCCCTCAGCACACTGACCCAAAATTAATATATCATCTGCATTAGGGTAATAACTTTTTTTGGACAACATTCTCCCCAGGGCTTTTCTAATGGCAAATATTGTATTAATGATAAAAAAAACTATTTCAGTTCAATTTGCTAAAAAAACCTTACGCACCGACAGCGATTTCTAAAATGCCTTTCATATATGTTTTTTAAATTTTTTTTAATAACAATTTTTTTTAAATATGGTATATACATATGTAAGTATGTAAACAAATAATAACAATAAATGATTAAAAGTAGGTATTGTAAGATATAAACTTTAGGTTCAAAATACGCGATGTTTTGCAAAGTGGATATATATCTTGTACTAATTTTATTTCAATAAACATTTTTTTTTAAACTTTGTTTGATTCAAAACTTTAACGCGTTTGGTGCGTAACCTTTTTTAACGATAGCGAAAAACTAAAAACGCAGTTCTTAATATTTTTCCATGCCCTACACGATTTTGTCTGGGGAGATTTGATATTTGCAAAAATGCAAAAAGTTATTACCCTAATCTGCATAATCCTTTTTTTGTTGACGAGTACTATTTGGATATAAAATTTTAGCTCTGTACTTTTGTCACGCCCATAGGGTAAAAAATTTCTGAAAATATATAGCCTACTGATATAAGGCATAGGTCTCGTTTTTAGGAAGACTTTTAAATAATAAATTACAAATATCTTACCGAACTCTGTCCAAAAAGAAATCTACAGTTTTTTCTTCAGTTTTCTGGAAGAATGTGACCGGCCGTGGCATAGTTGTTAGAACACGGGACTACCATGCGGGAGTTCACAGGTTCAACTCCTGGCTCCAGTCATCTTAAAAGAAAAAAATAAATACATTTTTCTTTTATTGTCGGCTCCCCTCGAATGTTGTCGTCAGCAAATTCGCAGTATTAGTGTCGAGTCAATCGGCGTGTCTAGTAAGAGCTTCTCAAACAGTAAGGTTTGCATTCGTCGATAAACAAGTAGATGCCGTTAGTTGCTAATTAAAAAATAGAAAGCGTGTTAAGTCACAACAACGCGAGAAGCTATCCCATACCTCATTCATGGGGTGTAAAGGGAAATTAAGTAAGTTAAGTTTCTGCAAGAATTCTTGTCAACCACCTGTAAAACTTTTAAACCAAATGCTGTTAGCGATCGCTATTATAGTCGGAGATATGTTCAGACTTTTTGCCTAAACGTTTGGCCGAATTTGTATCTGTTATGTACGTTACTACCTACCGAATACAATTTTGTAAAATTCTTTTTTTCACTGCCTAAAAGTACACTTTAGAGGTATTTATATTCTTCATTTCTTATCGCCAATGTAGAACTTACCACTCAAAACAAATAAACATAAGATATGAAACAAATTTTCAGGCGCAATATTTCACAACTCTTATTAATTTCACCACATTTGCTGAAATTGTTGTCAGATTTCATGAAATATTTAAAAAGCTAAAACCAACTTAATTAAAATAACAATGTGCTTGCCAAATTACAGATAAGAAGCAACTTGTAGTAATCTAATGAGTTAAGTGCAATACTGTGGAGGAGACAAAAATAATGAATTTGATTGCATACAATGTATTTTTATCCCAACTCGTCGTTCTTGTTGTTAGGTAAGCTATCGAAGATAGCATTGAAAAAAAGATAGAAATAGGAGATGTGCCGCATCAACTATTCTGACAGTATATCAGTTCATGGTCTACGATACTAAGGACGGCATGTGTACAAACCGAGTCTAGTAGGAGAAATTTGTTTTACCATACATGACTGATGAATTATTATTTTGTACTGCGTTCCGCGTCAATTTTAGGTGTGATTATTAAAAAGTATAAAATAATTCTGAAAATAGAATGCAATAGTCAATATATTTCGTCTAGGAAAAGTTAAATTTACCCTTCCTCTTTTGTGATTTTAAATGACTGTGCCTGGATTTGTAATTGCCCCTTTGTCTATAAAGATATGTAATCTTTGTGTTATAAAAATATTAAAATAAAACATGATAAAAAAAAATAAAATCGTATCTTAAAAATTTTTATGGTTTATTTTACCAAAATATGGTTAAATAAGGCATACATTCTTTATTACTCTACAATTATTAAGGGTGTTTTTTTTTAGACGTATGGAATATCCGATAATGATAATTGTTTAACTTTTTTATACCTCACCCAGGTGTGAAGTATATATCATTTAGTACGAGAAAATTGTAACTCATTAAAGGAGGCGTGTTAGACCCAAAGTATCTTACGACCAAGTTCACGATTTTTTAAGACGACTGAACCATTTCCGTCAGTTTGGTAGGCTTGATCCCTGGCCGGCAGGATGGTTGGTGGGTAGGATAAGTCGAGTGAACCTTAACTGTTCTTTATAACAATTTACCAGTATTATTATTTTTCAAATGAAGTAATGACATTGTAAACGGCGAGAATGGCTCCACCCCTTCTGGTAGCTCCCATGCAAATGACCGAATTGACCCTCAAAGTTATACATTTATTTTATAAGTTCATTGAATTCAGTTATATTTTACGTTAGCTGTATGTTTATGAAAATTGCACTCTGAAATGAATTTGGACTATATCGGCCGACCCATTCTAGCACCTTCCATAAAGAAACCTATTTTTGTAAAATTTGTATTTCTTCTATATTTTCCAAACGTACAACTTGAGGATATTTAAATTCGGTCCATTAAATTTTCTTCTAATATTAGACAAATACTGAGAAAATCAAAGCCACACCCCTTTCGGTACCTTCCAACCGAATTCACCCTCATAGTTTAACATCCGTTTTTCTGTAGGTACACTGAGTTCAGTCATATTTTTGACTCAGGAATGAACATGGACTATACCGGCCAACCCCTTCTTGTACCTCCTATACAAAATAACCAATTTTTGAAAAATTAAAAAATGCCCCAACCTTGAGAGACTAAAAATTTTTTGAAAATGAGTAAATTCACTTCATTGGGAATAAATGAGAAAGGAACCAATTGATTTTTATAATCGATGTCTTATCTTGTTGCTATTACAAGCGGCTTTGTAATAAAGCAAAAAATCTGAAAATTTTTTGCCGTTTCGATTTTTCATGATTTTTTTAAAACAATAAAATTAGCAATTTTCACGTAAAAACCAGTAAGAAAGTTTCAGTCGGGCGACCCGACTTACATATACCATCACCCTCAGTAAAATAAAAAAATTGCTATTATATTGATATTATTACTCGATTTCTAAAGTGGGTGGAGTGGTAAATTTGTATGGGAGGTACTAGAAGGGGCATGTCTAGGCTTCTAGGTTTATCCTCCAAAACTTTATCCTGTTATAGCTTTACTAAATACAGAGTTTGGGCACGATAGCGTTGGATGTATTGATATTATTACTCCATCTCTGAAGTGGGCGGAAAGGTACATTTGTATGGGAGGTCCCATAAGGGGCGCCGCTAGACTTTCAATTTTTTCTCCAAAACTTTATCCCAAAAGTGTAACACATAGAAGGAGACATTTCAGACCCTAGATTTCTTTGAACAAAATTCGATTCATGACTTTTTAAGGCGTTTGAGCCATGTCTGTCTGTCTGGCTGTCCGGCCGGTTCGCACGATAACTTTCGAAAGACGCATCCAATGTCTTGAAATTTTGCACGAGTTATTATTTCCACAAAACTACTTACGGTATTGCAAATGGTCTTCATGGCCCGCCCCTTCTTGTACCTCCCATACAAATACATCATTCCGAAATCGAGTAATAATATCAATACACCCAACGGGATCGTACCCAAATTCTGTATTTGGTAAAGCTATAACAGGATAAAGTTTTGGAAAAAAATTCTTAAAGCCACGCCCATTCTGGTACCTCCCATACAAATCTACCTTTCCGCCTACTACAGAGATGGAGGAATAATACCAACAAATCAAACGTGATCGTACCCAAATTCTATTTTTAGTAAAGCTGTAACAGGATAAAGTCTTAAAGAAAAAATTGTAAGTCAAAAAATTGTAATACACATCTGGTACCGCCCACTTCAAAAATCGATTAATATTATTAAAAGACGTTACGCGATCGTGTAAAAATTCTGTATTTAGTAAAGTTCAAGCAAGATAAAGTTTTGAAGAATAAATCTGGAAGTCTAGACACGCCCCTTCTGGTACCTGCCATACAAATGTACCACTCCGCCCACTTTAGAAATAGGGTAATAATATCAATACACTCGACACGATCGAGCTCAAATTTTGAATTTTGTTATGTTATAATAGGACAAAGTTTTGGAGAAAAATTTGGAAGTCTAGACACGCGCCTTCTGGTACCTCCCATACAAATGTACCTTTCTGCCCACTTTAGGGATAAAGTAATAATATCAATACACTCAACGCAATCATGCCCAAATTCTGTATTTAGAAAAGCTATAACAGGATAAAGTTATGGAGAATAAATCTGGAAGCCTAGACACACCCCTTCTCGTACCTTCCATAAAAATGTACCTCTCCGCCCACTTTAGAAATCGGGTAATAGTATCAATATAATAGAAAATTATTTGTTTTACTGAGGTTAAGGGTATATGTAAGTCGGGTTGCCCGACTGAAACTTTCTAACTTGTTTTAATTACAAATCGGTTTATTTCAATAACTCAAGACTTAAACAATATCTTATAGTGGGTGATAGTATTTATCAGTCAGTTTATCTTACTGAAGTTTCTGTACTGGTTTATTATAACTCCGAAACTAGTTAATCGATTAAAACGCAATGTATAAACTGATTAATTTTTCTAAGTTTTATGGGGCTAACTAGTTTTGAGTTATCTTTAATTATGTGGTGAAAGGTCTAAAAAAAATTTTAATTTTACTTTAAAATTTGTTTTAAAAAAAACCTCTGCATATTATTAAAAATTTGGACCATATTTGTACTACTGAAATCTTTTCGATTTTGTTGCCATGTGTTCACAGTGATAAATTCCTCAATTTATACATTGCGCCTATAGTACATTAATTAACATTGAAAAATCTATGCTAATTACTCTTTGCCTTTGCCTGCTTTCATCATTATCGTTTAATGTTTTACTTTTACCGAGCTAAGCAACCTAATGACACAATTATTTACTTGTAGTTCCCACAATAGTATCGTCATGTTGCTATGCTAAATTTTTTCAAACTCACCCAGCTGGCCGCAAAAATATTTAACGTCATGTCGATAAGAAATTCAAACATTACGTCTATTTATCCCAAAATAAATACTCGTACAATTAACACTTAGTCACTAAATAATAAAAAAGAATGTAGTATGCCAAATTGCCAGTGGAGGCTAGTTCCGACGCGTGTCATATTATATATTGAGTTCATAAGATAATAACACTCGGGTGCATTCGTCAGTAGCGCTGATAAGATGTGAAACGTTTTATAAATAAATTTCTTAAGATTCATTGCGAATGCGGACTTTGTACTTCCGGTTCAATGTAAATAATTGTTATAAGTACTTTTTGCACTACAGTGCAAGATATAGATATTTCGAACTAGTTAGGATGTTTGAAACGACATAGAAAAATAGCTGTGATAACGTTTACTTAACTTTTTTTAGTAATTTGATTGCATAGTTGAGATAAATGGTTTTTGGCGACTTTTAAATGGAAACGACTTTTCCAAGAAGAATATATCTTTTTCCAATATTGGTGAAAAAATTAGCATATATTTTTTTTATTTTTCTTAGGTCTTTGCAGGCACTTATTAGCCCTAATTGAACTAAACTAAACTAAGGCATTGACTTCTAATCTCACTCAATGTCAGGTTAGTCTTGTAGCAGCCTTAAGCCATAGCTCACATGAGTCCACACATAGGTTTCATTATGATACCGTTTCAATTTTTGCAAAAATTATTTCTTCTTGGTCAATGTCGCACTCTAGTCGTTTTGCGGATATTACGCAAATCGCCTACTGATAGACATATGCTAATCCATAAGTGTCCGGAGACTAAACTTATCATATCATAGGTCACCAAAAGCAGGGCAGTGATATAAAAGATGCTTTGTGTTTTCCTCATCTTCTTCAGCATTGCAGCTTTTTTTAAAAATCGTTGCCATGACATCAAAATTGTACTAGGCAATTTTAATTCATGGGGAATGGGACTTTCCCCAGAGGTGGAAAGTTACTGATTGTTACTCACTTGGGAGTGACCAGAATCGATTCCTTTGTGGCACTGTCCAAGCAGCTAACTACTTCCGGTCTTAGACCAAGTATTCCCCGGGCAATGACTTCCAAGCAACCGCTTAGAAGTTAGCTAAAGTTAGAAGGCATTACAACCATGTATCCTGAATGGTCAAAGAGACGTCTCAGGAAAGTAGGCTTAAACCGCTGAAGCATGGTTGCATCGTGGGATTGGACGCGCAGATAGCAGCCCTATTACAAATCTAGGAGACGAGGGTTAGCAACCCACATCTTCCGAAATCTAAATTGCTAACGAATCGTTAAAAAATCAGCCTCTAAATAAAAAACCGAAACACTCGTTGACGACCTTTGCATATCGAACTAGGACTATGATTGGATACTGGAATGTAAGATCGCTCAGAGACGGCGATAACATCGCCACCGGTTTGAACGCCAGGTATTTGCAAGCAGAACGTGAAATGTTACGGTACGGCCTTGCTATCCTCGGTTTAAGTGAAATTCGATGGACTGGCTCTGGTGAGTATTCGTCTCCAAGCTCACAGTCGGTCATGCTATATTCTGGAAAGGAAACAGGAAGCAATCACCAATCAGGCGTTGGAATAATGTTGTCAACAAATGCGCGTAAGAGCCTCATAAATTGGAAGCCTGTATCGGACCGACTTATTCTTGCCCGTTTTGGATCTAAGGTTAGAAATATCTCTCTAATACAGTGCTATGCCCCAACCGAAGCTGCCACAGACGATTTGAAAAACGCGTTCTACAGTCAGCTGAATGCAACGTATGACGATATTCCACGAGGTGATATCGTCATAGTCATGGGAGACCTGAACGCCAAGGTCGGTTCTGACAATGAATCGCTGAAGCATGTAATGGGCAAGCATGGGCTTGGTACACGGAATGACAACGGGGAACGGTTAATTGACTTTTGCAATGCTAGAAAGTTAGTTATCGGTGGCACTCTCTTTACCCATAAAGATTGTCACAAGGTAACGTGGCTGTCTCCCGACAGGCATAACACCGCGAACAAAATTGACCACTGCGCCATCAGCCACCGTTTTAAAAAATGCCTGCTTGATGTACGTAGTAAACGAGGTGCGGATATTGGCCAATCTCGAGACCACTACCTAGTAGTAGCCAAAATACGTTTATGTACCACAGCCATACAAAACAACAGACAGAACCTCCGACCCAGGAAATACGATGTTGGTAGATTAAGGAATATGAACGTCCGAAACAACTTTACCTCCCAACTCCGACAGGCGATGAATACCACCGGAAATGTACTCCCTGCTTCCATTGATTCGAAATGGTACCATCTTAAAAACATAATACGGTCATGTGCAGATAAGTCAATCGGACCAACCGCCAAAGGAAGAGAAGATTGGATGTCTGAGGCTACTTGGAGTTTAATTGCAGAACGCAAAGAGCTGAAAGATATATTCAATGCTTCCAAGAACCCCGAAGAGAAGAATTTACTAGAAAATAAGTATAACGAAAGCCATAAAACGGTACAGCGTGCAGTGCGTAGGGACAAACGAAGAAGTATAGATTGTCTCGCTGAGCAGGCTGAAAATGCCGCAAATTCTTGCGACACTCGCACAGTTTTTCATGTCACCAAAAAACTCGCGGAACGCAAATTGCACATTGAACATCCTATCCGAGATCTGACTGGAAATCTTCTCAGCACCGACCAGGAACAACTGCAAAGGTGGAAAGAACATTTTTCCATCGTCTTAAATAACATAATAGACCCTGCAGCTGAACTACCTATACCTGCAAGTTCAATAAATACCACAAACTACAGGATTGGAACCTCACCACCTAGTTTATTTGAAATTATAGCAGCGATAAAACGACTTCCGAACGGTAAAGCCGCCGGCACAGATGGTATCCCTGCTGAATTATATAAGTGTGATCCAACACTCACTGCAGAGCTATTACACCCACTCATTACTGAGTCATGGGAAACTGAGTCCTTCCCTGAAGAATGGAAAAATGGGATAATTGTCAAAATTGCAAAAAAAGGAGACTTTTAACAACTGGCGTGGAATTTGTGTTCTCCCAACGATAGCAAAGCTAATGGCAAAAATAATTCTAAACCGAATTAAAGAACACCTAGAACATAGTATTGGCTCCTGTCAAGCAGGTTTTCGCAGTGGATATTCCTGTGCAGACCACATCAATACGCTGCGCATTATTGTAGAACAATGTTTGGAATTCAATTCCAATCTTCATCTTCTCTTTGTGGACTTTGAGAAAGCGTTTGGCAGCATCAACCGTGAATACATTTGGTTAGCCTTGCGAAGAAGATATATACCTGAAAAATTAATATCTCTGATCAAGGAAAGTTATAACCAGGCCAGATGCTTCGTTCTCCATAAAGGAAAGCTCTCAGACCCATTCCATGTTCAAAGTGGAGTGCGTCAGGGATGCATATTGTCACCTCTATTATTCCTAGTAGTTATGGAAGATGTTCTTAGTTCCATCGAGAACCGAGGCCAAGGAATACAATGGCAAATCAACGGCAAATACCTAAATTACCTGGCTTACGCAGACGATATTTGCTTGCTTTCTCATAGGCTGTGTGATCTAAAACGGACAACATTAGATCTCCAGGAAAAGCTGCAACATACGGGTCTTAAAATAAACACCAGCAAAACAAAGACTCTTAGCATAGGAACCGAAACAACAGCTCCATTAAGGGTAGGTGATGAAACCTACAAATATGCTCCAAACTTTTGCTACCTGGGGTGTGAGATTGATGCTGAAGGAGGTTCCGATTTAGATGTAGAGGGCAGAATAAACAAGGCAAGATCGTCGTTCGGTATACTAGCTCCAATATGGCAAAATAACAAAATTAGCCTCCATACAAAACTGCGAATTTTCGAAGCATGTGTGAAGTCTGTACTGCTGTATGGATGTACAACTTGGAAAGTTACCAGTAGTATTACCAATCGGCTTCAAACTTTTGTCAATCGCTGCCTTAGACGAATACTTCGTATTTTCTGGCCGCGTACCATTTCAAATGCAGAATTGTTGTCGCGATCTCGGCAAATACCACTGGCAACGGAAATTCGTAAGCGTAAGTGGCAGTGGATTGGACATACTCTTCGCCGAAATGATGACAACGTGGCTAAGCAGGCACTTAAATGGAATCCCTTCCATCAGGCAGGTCGTCGGCGTGGAAGACCACGTATAACATGGCGACGCTCCACCGAAAGCGAAATGAGTAACCTCGGCGTATCCTGGAACCAATTAAGATCGATTGCACAAAACCGTGTCCGATGGCGGACGGCTGTAATTGACGCCCTATGCTCCAATGGGAGTTAGAGGAACACATATATATATAATTTTAATTCAGTCTGCACCCCGAAACGTCGAACAATGGCATCAGACTGATTAATTTCTCCGCGGCAAGAAAAATAGTAGTTAGCAGCACTAGATTTGACCACAGAATTATTCATAAGGCAACATGGTTATCTCCAGATCAATTGACGAGGAATCAGATAGATCGGGTGGTTGTCGATGGAAGGCACGCATCGAGTATAAACGTACAAGTGATCCATTGACTCCCCTCACTACCTTACCGCAGTTAAGGTACGTATGTAACCAGGCACAACGAAAGCTGAACATCGATCAACTGTGGACCACAGAGGTAGCGGACGCCTATACCAACTACCTAACTCAACTGCTACGGAATGCTCTGGCCCCTGATAATATTACCTCGCATTGGCAATATATGGCAGCCTCCATAGAAAGGACTGCGAGAAGCGTAATTTTGTACTCAAAGCCGTTTCAAGTAGATGCCTGATACGATGATGAATGTCGCAATGCCACGAGAGAGACTAGGGTTGCCAGATCCAGATTCGCAAAAGCTGGACATTCGGATTAAAAAAACTGGATTTTGCAAAAATAGCTGGACATTTTCAGAAAATGTTTTACGAAAAAAAATTCCAAGTTTATTTTTGTATAAAATTTTTTTGTAAAAAATATTTTTTAACATTGTTGAAAACATGAACTGAACTGAACTGAACTTAAATATTTTTATCAATTTGTGTTAGTGTATCATTCGATACTTTGGCTAAACGATCAGAAAAGATTTTTTATTGTTGATATTAATGGTAAATTCATTGTCACGCACTAGGATGACGCGTTTCGAACTTCATGACGAGTTCATCTTCAGACCCCTTTGTGACGAATTGATGCAATGTGGTACATTATCAGCTGTATATATATCTACAATTATGTCAAACATGATTATTTTTAATTCAGTCTTTACAATTTTTGAAATTTTAAATAATACTGTAAAAAATTATTAAAACTTGCACTTTTCACTCAAACCTCTGAGAATTAAATTAAATATAAAAACGCATAAATCTTGATATAAAAAGAACAACAATTTAAAATTTTAATAACAAAAAAATTACAATTCATTCTAGAAAACGAAAATTATAAATTTTTTCAAAAGTTATTGTGTTAAATGTACTAATAAGGATATTTATAACACAAACATCTTTGCTTTAATTTTTTCTTCCAAAATTACTATTTAGCTGGACAAATTTTATTTTAGATGGACACTGGACAAGAAAGCTGGACAATCCAGCCGAATTCAGCCCGTCTGGCAACCCTTAGAGAGACCTATGCTGAATACCGGGCGTAACTGCAATCAATGGCAACGCGAGCTGTTTGTGAACGGCAGAGGGAGAAGATCGAGAGATAACTCTTTTTAGACGGAAAAAGAAGGAGCTGAAGATGGGGCAGGATGAGTGCACATAGTTGCTCCGAAGTAGAGGGGAAGCCAGAAAATTCTATCAGAGAGTTAATACAAAAATGCCTGGAACGCGGTTGGCTTCCTGCAAAGTCATCGATGGGCAGCTAGTGGCGGACCCGGATAACGTTCTGAAGATATGGAGAGATGATTTCAGAAATTTACTGGATACGGACACCACTCCAGAAGACATCGCTCCAATCCATGACGATGGTATTAACTGTCCACCTCCGCACCAGAGTGAGATACGTGTGGCAGTATCCCGCCTTATAAATAACAAAGCACCTAGAGCCGATGGTCTTCCGGCTTAATTGCTTCCGAAAGGTGCAGAGGTGCTGATTAGGAGCATGCCTCAGCTTATGGAGAACATCTGGCTGAAGGAGAGCATGCCCGGGAATTGGAGTCTCAGTCTGTTATGTTCCATATACAAGAAAGGAGAAAGTAGAGAGTGTAAGAACTACCGTGGAATAAGCCTATTACCAATTGCGTATAAGGTTCTCCAAGCATATTGTGTGAACGTCTGAATCTAATTGCAGAAAAACTAATTGGACCTTATCAGTGCGGCCCTAGACCTGTTAAATCTGCGACAGATCAAATAATAACTTTACGACAAATCCTGAAAAAGAAACTTATGACGAGCAGATCGATACCTACCACCTCTTTGTCGACTACAAAGCTGCCTTCGACTCTCCGATAAAGAATAAGCTATATGAGGCCATGTCTGAGTTTGGTATTCCTGCAAAGCTGATTCGACTTTGCAGATATACTTGAAAACACCACACCTCCTCTATTAAGATTGGTAAGTATCACTCTGAACCATTCCACGGGGAAAGAGGTCTCAGGCAGGAAGATAGCTTGTCCTGTACACTATTTGATATAGTTATGGAGAAGGTGATGAGAAGGCTGGTGTCAATATGTCTGGCACCATATTCCACAAGAGCCACATGCCACTAGCCTATGCCGATGATATACACATCATTGGCCGAAATCTGCGGGATGTTATTACAGTTTTCTCATCGCTAGAAAAGGAGTAAGCGAAAATGGGTTTAGCGGTCAACGAGGACAAAACAAAAATAATGATTTCGACGAACAAAGCGTCATCTCTCCGTCAACGTTGAAAATTATTGTTTTGATGTAGTAGGTGAGTTTACCTACCTCGGATCTTCCGTCAACAAGAAAAATAATGTCAGCCAAGGAATTAAGCGGAGAGTAGTAACACCACCTTTTCTCGAGACACTAAGAAACAGCTGTACCCGCTCTGTTGTATACTGCCGAATCATGGTTGCTTACGACAACGGACATACAAAACTTGGGAGTTTGCGAGAAAAAAATACTCCGAAAAATATGTGGACCTATCAGTGTCGAAGGCGAGTTTCGCTATCGGTTGAACCATGAACTGTATGAGCTTTACCATGACATCGACGTAGCTAAAAGAGTCAGAATCAAGATGTATCAATTATAAGGTGGTGTTAACATGTCAGCCTTTAGAATTTTGTTTTTTGTTTTAATTGATGACGAGGACTGTCAAATGATTGTTTTGTTTACATACGTTTGCATGTTCGTGACAAATTCATAATGAGAATGTGCAATGTATTGTTTTCAATAACTGTGTGAAAAAATAATACTCTATCTAATATTTGTAAACAGTACCGCAGCAGGAAATTTAATTTCTCTTTAATTTTTCACCTATTGACTCTTTGCGGGCAACAAACATCACAAACAAATCAGCTAAATTTGACAGTCATAGCCATAAAATACAAAGTTCCCTGTTGTTATTGCTGTTAACTTGTTGTAGCTGATGCCACCACCCACAATTGATACATTTTGGTCAGGCCTCTAATTTATGAACCACGTTCGTAAGTTGTAATGGGCCCCCTAATTAAGTAAGTAACAACAATTTTAAGGAAGTGCATCTGAATGTCATATAAACATAGTGCCACTACACTACTCTCGCTAAATACCTCTGATATGCCACGGGACCGGCCGTGGCATAGTGGTTAGAACACGCGACTACCATGCGGGAGATCGCAGGTTCAAACCTGGCTCCAGTCATCTTAAAAAAAAAGAAAAAAATAAATAAAATTTTCTTTCATTGTCGGCTCCCCTCGAATGTTGTTTGACAGCAACTTCGCAGTATTAAGCGTCGATTCAATCGTCGTGTCTAGTAAGAGCTTCTCAAAACAGTGACGTTCGCATTCGTCGATAAATAAGTAGGTGCCGTTAGTTGTGAATCTAAAAATAGAAAGCGTGTTAATTCACAACAACGCGAGAAGCTATCCCATACCTCATTCATGGGGTGCAAAGGGAAATTAAGTTTTTATGATCACTATTGTTAAATTCATTGGTGTTTCTGATTACGTTTTCTTGTGGAACGCAGCAAACAGGCCTAACTAGTAGCCTAAGTAGACCTAAAGGTTAATGAGACTGTTGCTGTTTTCCTTATAGGCAATTTATGGAACTTTGTTTTAATTTTGTTGAATAGACATAGGTTGTTTATTTCTTTCAGATACCTTTACCCGATATCTTTGGCTTCATAATGTTGTCATATATGTTTTTATATGAACGAGACATCTAAGGTAATAATGCTCCTAGCGTTAGTGGTCTGGCGTCTTAAGTGCCTTTGACAGATAAATGAGTGCCCACCCATGCTTTAAAAAAATAACGAAAGACAATATTACATTCGATAAACGGTTAAAAATATACAATAATAAGTACTTTCTTAACATAATCATTTCTGTATATGTACCAGGTCCCCGACATTTCTTTATTTACATTGTACAATTACCAAAAATAACAAACCATTCAATATGTTAGACCAAATAAAAACCACAAAGAAAAAAGCCCAAGATATCAGCGATAAATTATATTATACAGGCGATAAGAGAGGTACCTAATGGCGATTTAAGTATTTTGAGCTATGCAGACAAATACCTTGTTATGGAAACATGAGTACTTAGCTTTGACAGGTAGTCTGTTTTAATGTGAGGAAAATATTAGCACTCTGACGAAATGCTTTCGTTTTTCTTTGTATCGTCTGGACATCCGGTTTAAACAAGAAAGAACCGAACACAGAATAGGTGAAAAGCTAGCATACAAATTAATTATTTCATTAATTTCATTCCTAGTTGTATTTGATATATGAAATAACACTTCTGCATAAAATAGATACATTCTCTTATGACAACTAAAATGATACTTAATCTTTATGGTCAATTCCCATATGCGATCATATTGGGAGCGTAAATGCAATAAACTAAATGAAAAATGTGCAATCGACCGTGCTTAGTGGCTAGAAAACGTGTCTAACATGAAACGATATAGAACCAGGAAAAAAAATTCAGTCAGGTGAACTGAAGGTGTCGGCCGATATAAAAAACGTACAAAACTTAATTCTATTTTTAAATTCACAACTAACGGCACTTACTTTTTTTTATCGACAAATACGAACGTCACTTTTTGAGTAGCTTTAACTAGACATGACGATTGGTTCGACACTATACTGAGAAGTTGCTGTCGACAAGATCCACGGGGGCTGCAATGAATGAAAAATTTAGATGACTAGAGACAGGCATCAAACAATGAATCTCCCGCATGGCAATCGCGTGTTCTAACCGACCTGCTACGGTCGGTCCCGATATTGTCCATTTTAATTCAAGACCCAAATTACAATACGCGCACATCTTGTGCAAAATATGAATGAATTCATTCGTTTACATGGGAGGTACCAGAAGGAGTGTTGCAAATGTATTGGTTTTCTGAGGCTATGTCCGCTATAACAAGGCAACTTAACTGACCAAATTTAAATAACCTCCGGCTTTCTGTTTGTAATTATTGGAGAAACATTATATTTTTAAAAATAAGTAATTTTTTTATAGGGATTACCAGACGAGGTCGGTCGATATAGTCAATATTCATTCCTGAGTTAAATTTTCATATAAGTGTAAAACTAACATCTTACACTTAGCTGGTTCATAATTAAAGTATAGATTTCATCAAAAATTAAACTTATTACTATTAGACGGTCAATATATGAGATAAAATCACTAAAAGTTTTTGTGAGTTTAAAGGTGAGTTCCCATCAATTTCAGGATTAGATCCCAACTGTTTCTTGGTGATTTTTCAACTATTGCATGGCTATCATAAATTAAGCGTCTTTGTGCGATCGGATACATATTTTAGGAAATAACTGAATTTTAAGTTTCGCATATAAATATCGACAGCTTCTCATTCATTGGAAGGTAATATCCCATTTTACAACTATGTATTATATAATAATCACAAATTCAGCTCTTTTTTGTGATTGTTTGCTTAGTTTAGGAAATATCGACAATTGAAAGTTGTTTATATGAATACGAGTGGCTTCACATCCATATAAAGATGAGAGGAAACAGTCATCTAGCAGCATTTTGCAAACAAATAGTTGTATTGCATTGGGGAATTTAAAAAGCTTCCTTTGACATTTTCAAAAATAAGTCATTTTTTATAGGAGGTACCGGTAAGCGGAAATCTTACGCAAATTATGTCTGAATTAAGTGTACTTACAGTATAGATATGTATGTAAAACTAAGTATTAGGGTCAATTCGTTCATTTGGGTGCTTCCAAAAGGGATGTGGAAAAGGTTTTGAATTGACTGCTTTAACAAGTTAATTGAACTGGTCAAATTGAAATATCCTCCAGTTGTCCGTTTAGCAGTTATTGCTAAAATATAAATTTTACAAAATTAGTTAATTTTGTACCAGAATGGGTGGCTCTATTTTGCCCATTTATAACCCCATTATTTCATTTTGGAAAATATTGATACTAATAAATTTTCATAACGGTTAGTTGAGGTTTACTTGAGTTATCCTGTCCAGGCAGGAGGACATGGCTCAATCGTTTTAAAAAATCCTAAAACAAATTTGGTCTTAAGAAACTGGGGGTCTAACACGTCTTCTTAATGCGTTACACTTTACTCGTATCAAATGATATATACCATGATCCCTAAGTATAAAAATGGGGTCTCTCTAACTGGCACTCAAGGATCTTAAAACAACACGATATCTAACTTGTAACTGACTACATGCTAAGCGCACGGACATCAAAAATTCTCTACGACACGACAACGCCCTCCTGCAAGAAGTGGGCAGATAATGAAAATGCTATTCATGCACTAATAAACATCTTTACTGATGTGTCCACACTAGATGACAGGGTCGGCGACGTCATCTACTCCATGGAGTAAAGCCTGAGTATAAGATAGAAAATTCGCAGTATAAGTGTCGTACCAATCGGCATGTCTAGTGAAAAGCTTCTTAAACAGTGACGTTCGAATTCTTCTATAAACAAGTAGGTACCGTTAGTTGTGAATCTGAAAATAGAACAACGCGAGGAGGTATCCCATACCTCATTCATGGGGTGTAAAGGGAAATTAAGTTTTTTTATGCTTGCTATACAATCCTCCGAGGAAAGTATCACACCAGGATATTCACCTGTTAACGGACTGCCCAGCGGTGGTAAACTCGCTGAATTTCCGAAGTTAGTACGTGTTTTGATAAAATAAAAGTACTTTTTGATACAATAATTATAATTTTTGGGACAACTAAAAAACTTTTTGGTACAATAAAAATACTTTAATTGTGTACAACAAAAGTAATTATTAGTACATTTAAAGTACTTTTTGGTACAATAAAGATACTCTTTTGTACTATTAATTGTTGTCTTTCTTTACAATAAAAGTACTTTTTAATACAATAAATAATACCTTTTAGTACAATAAATTGTGCTTTCGATACCAATGAAGTACTCTTTGAAACCATAAATGTACTAATCGTAAATGATATTTTTTTAAATAATAATAGTACTTTTTAGTACAATAAATTTACTTTGTGGTACAATAAATTGGTACAATAACTTTACTTTTTGATAAATTAGATTGAACTTTTTGGCATCGAGTATTATATTTATATCAAACTAGCTGACCCGGCAAACGTTGTTCTGCCATACAATTTTGGACCAGGCAAACTTCGTCTCGCTCCTAAGGTAACGCCTTCGTATAAAAGTAAAACACATATAGTTAAAGTTTTAATCTGATTTACTTGAATTTAATCGAAATCTGTAAAGAGCGGTCTGATATACAATGTTTTTCGATTTGTTTCCGGCGTTAAAACAACCTACGCACAGCTGGCCGTGTGAAAAGCACGGAAAGTCGAGGTTGAGTCCACAAATTTCCAACGATTGGCCTTACGATATCGCAAATACCAATCGAATGGGGAGTTGAATTCGCTTGAATTGGAAGGGAAGATCGGTTGTAATAATAAAAATTCTAAGGAATAAGGACTTCCTCTCCTTTGAATTTGCCCTTGATGATCGTCGCTTTAATTACAATTTCGGATGATTCAGATTCCGCAAAATGATCATGATTGATCCCACTTTTAGCTGCAAATTATGCGTCGAAGTTTCTGGCACATCTAGAGAGTTCCAAAATTCTGTCGAATAGTTGGTCGCCTCATTCTCGTTAAATCACCTCGAAAATTATTCATCGTTCGGTAATCTGCCCCAAAGCTCGTTTATGCGCCATCGTACATTCAATCCAAATAATGATACAGCATTCTCGCAACAATTTCGCTTCACGTTGGCTTGTCAACCGTGAGAAGAAAGCGGAATGTGTCCACCGCCTTTCAACAATATGGAAGCAATACCAGAGGATGCAGCAGCTAACTCAATTGCGATCTTGACCGAATTGTTGCCAGAATCAAAGAAATTACGAATGTCTCGCCTGTCCCACCGGTATCATCGAGAAAGTAAATGCCTCCGGTCCATCGTCAACATCCTTCATCAGCGAATCGTACACGTTTGTTTCCTCGGCATTTAAGGGCGGCACATTTATTCGGACTCTTTCAGTCAGCTCAACTCGATCAAAGTCTTGCAATTCGCGATTGAATGCATCATGCATCGAACAATTTGGCGCTGATATTCCCAATTTCGACAGTAGACTGCCGCACATTAGCATGCACATGTCTTTGATCAGAAGATAATTTCAAGATCAGAATTGAATGTTGTCGTGCGAATTCTGTGCTAATGTCGTCAGCCATCTCGTCCTTTTATTTGTCCCACAATGCTCTCGGGTTCGGCAGATGCAACGTGGCTATGATGATCGCAAACAATGTACGAATTTGATTCGCTGGAGCAGAAACAGTTGTTGGCGAGATTCTCGAAGTGTGGCGACTGATTGAAACTAATAAAATTGAGACGCTCCGTTTCGACCTTGACGATCATGTCAACGATCATGTTGATATCGTAACTGATAATTGTCAACAGCTTGTGAGCTAAACATTTTATTCGTTTCTTCTCCTGAAATACGAAATCGAACTTATTGACCATCTTTAAATGCAGGTGATAGCCATCCTTTCTACCACAGAACATCAACGGGTATTGAAGTGAATCATATGACAGATGAGTCTCGTACACGTGCCTAACTTGAGAACAATATCGCGTGATTCCACATACTCCCCAACAATCACCACTGCGACTTCATTTATAGTGGAAGCATTGAATTGTCTTACATGGCATCCAGATGGTCTTTTGTCTGCTCTGATAATAATTTTGTGGACGTCATAATGCATTGTATTCAATGCGGTTTTGGACAATCGGACCAATGCATTAAGCTTATGCAGAACATTTAGAAATTGTTCGACCATTTCGCGTTTAATCTGTTAACATAATAAATTTCACAGTATTCCGAAATTTTTCAAGCATCATAACGAATTTTACATCTTTTTGCCGTCTAAAATCACCAAATCAAGCGATACAATGAAAAATTTCGTCGAAAAATCCAAAATTTTCGAATTTTTCCATAATTTTCCAACCAAAATTTTCTATTTTCCCAACCGAAAAGCCACAACGCACAGTGGGGAAAAAAAGGTTTTTTTGGACATTTGAAATTTTAGGCCGCAATTCTTGACCGATTTTCAAAATTCTTTTTTTGTATTATTGGAAACAAAATTGTGCACGGAATGTACGTTTTTTTTATCCTGAATTCCTTACCGTTATTTTTTAAAAATTTATCAAAGTCGATAAAAAAATAATTTTTGACTTTAATGTCAAATATTTTTTGGATTACCTGTCCTAAAAATTTCGAACTGACCTCAGTTAATGGGAACATATGTTACGAATTAAAATCAGTGAAAAAATAAAACTAAAAATTTTTTTTAGCTCAACTGCAAGCAAATATATGGATGTACTATTTTCACACTTTAACTCGGTGTCTTGCTCATAATTATTATCCGATTAGAACAAAACTTAATTTACAACCTGGAAAAGTTTTAAGAAAGTCGTATGTAAAAAATAAGCCAAATTGGTTAAGGTCGCCATGCAATTTTGTTTGCATATGTATCAAAATAATGCAATTTAAAGTATGATAAAGTACAGTTTTGTGTTTACAAGTAGGGCTAAGTGGTGTGCTTTTTATTTAAAAAGATTAACACCTTAATTGGTTACATCATCTGTCAAAATAAGGAAATTTGTGAAAGGCTTAAAAACTTTTTAAATTTCAATACTAAAGTTAACCCAAAAATCGATACATATTCTGAAGAAATTGGAAAAATTTTAGTTACACTCTCTTATTTTCATTTATGTATCAAAATATCATAAGGAATATATAATTAAGCCTACTTATCCATAAGAAATGTTTATATTGCGATTTTAAGCCCCATATATTGCAAATATATATTTTAATTTTGTATATGCGTTTAACAAATTTCCTTATTTTGACAGATGATGTAACGTATAATGGTATTGGTTTTTTAAATGGATAGCACACCACTTAGGCTACTTGTAAACACAAAATTTTATTTTATTGGAATTTTAAAAATGCATTATTTTGGAAGGAATTGAGAATAAAAAAAACGTACATTCTGTGCACAATTTTGTTTTCAATAATACAAAAAAAGAATTTTGAAAATCGGTCAAGAATTGCTGCCTAAAATTTCAAATGTCCAAAAAAACTTTTTTTCCCCACTGTGCAACGGAACAATTACATACAAAATGTAATACAAAGGTTTAATTTCCTGTGCAAAATGTTTCCGAAAATTCCAAATTTTTCGAATTTTTCCTGAATTTTCCACCGAGAATTTTTCTATTTTTCCATTCGGAAAGTCAGTTCGGAATAATTATCCGAAATTTTACACTGTTACATCGTCCAAAATTATCAAATTATACGATAATATGCAAAATTTTGTAAACAAAATTTTACATTTTTAAAATTTTTTCGGAATTTTCCGAACTTTCCAACAACATTTTTCTTTTTTTCCATTCGAAAAGCCATTCGTAACAATTGCAAACAAGATTCCATACAAAAAGCAATTTTCGATTTTTCCAATTTCCCGACTTTTCCGGCCCATTTTCCCAAAATTTTCTTTCACATAAACCTACTCATGGCAAATACGAACAACTGAAAAAAAATTTCAGCAAAATCGGTCCAGCCGTTTTCAATTGATGAATTACTATACATTTTTGCCACCATTTTTATATATATAGATATGATCGCTTTACGGCTAAAATACAGTTTTGCCACGTCCCCTTCGCCCACTGATAGAAAATAAAATCTTCATCTTTAAATTTGAACCGGAAATGCCGAGTACCGTCTGTGTACCAAACTTGATCTCCCTGGGTCTAAATAACAGTTTAGTCACTCCCCCTCCGTCCACTTATTCAAAATTTAAATGTCGGCTGCATATTAATATTCATGTTGCCGAACTCTAAAGATATGTTTTTTCACGCCCATTCCGGCCACTGGTACTCGTGTACCCGTGTACTTTCTGTGTACCAAATTTTATTTCTCTAGGGCTGAAATACAGTTTTGCCACACCCCCCGCCCACTAATCCAAAATTAAAATTTCGTATGCATATTCATGTTAGCGAGCACGATCTTTGTATCAAGTTTTATCCACTGGTCCAAAATTAGAATTTCGTCCACATATTCATATTCGTGTTGTTGTGGTTAGAACTCGCGACTACCATGCGGGAGATCGCAGGTTCAAACCTGGCTCCAGTCATCTTAAAAAAAAGAAAAAAAAAATAAATAAAATTTTCTTTCCCCTCGAATGTTGTTTGACAGCAACTTCGCAGTATTAAGCGTCGATTCAATCGTCGTGTCTAGTAAGAGCTTCTCAAAACAGTGACGTTCGCATTCGTCGATAAATAAGTAGGTGCCGTTAGTTGTGAATCTAAAAATAGAAAGCGTGTTAATTCACAACAACGCGAAAAGCTATCCCATACCTCATTCATGGGGTGCAAAGGGAAATTAAGTAAGAACCATAATATAAGTAGGGATTGTCCTATGCAGAAAGAGACTGGAAATCCTAGGAAACCTCTTCTTAGCTGGCGCAGAAGAAATAACATCTGTGCAACTCCAAACTTCCAATAAATTGTGGACAAAATATAGACGCTGAAAGCATCGGTTAAAAGTGTGCGTCAAACGCCAAATGGGTAACGCAATGACTCCATAAGGACCTTAGTGATCCTTTCCTTTATGGAAATCAAGCCTGCTAATAATACAAAAAACATTTCTGAAATAAAACTATATAATAAAAAAAAATATTGTGACATTTTTTGTAATCATGCGACCATAATACATGAAATAAATATAGTCGAAATACTTATGATGATGTTGGACATGCATTGTCCACACTCTTAAAATTACTGCGACACAAGGGGCTTAGGAATGTTAGCCAATTAAGGATGGTGCATTTCTATTCTTACATCTAATTGATCTATATATTCAAAGCCGGAAAAAATTCTCTGAATTTGTTTGATCAGGAGAAGTATCTCAAGATACAATATAAACATTGCCTGTCAATTAAAAAAGTATAGCTGTATATTGGAACACATATCGTAGTTTTTAAAAACATCCCCCTACCTAATTATTCGCTCGAGGTATTATGGACGTTATCTACGTTAGATGTAAAAGTACTGGAACACTGAAATTCATATCGAATTTTAACTTGTTGCTTGTTCTGTAATCTGCATCCTCAAACATTTTTCTTCTACTCATTCAATTGTTAAGAAGCCAAAAAACATTAAATCAACCACTATAACTCTATTATTTAATATGATACTACCCTAATTACCTAGTGTAGAGTAACCGCAAATGCACTACCTCAATGAATGACGATATAGAAAAAAATCACCGAACAATGAGGTACTGAGGAATGCCGCAAAAAATACTTTACTATCTAAAGAATTTTTACGTTACTCTGTTTGATATACAGTGTGTTGATATCGACAACCGACTCTGACTCTGTCACTTCGATTCCATTGAAATTCAGCAAAATTCAAACGAACTCTCTCACAAGTTCTGGCAGTACAAATACTATGACGCCGCCTTATCTAATCGCCAGTCAATAAAATTATTACCATTATGTGTTATCAATAAATATCTTCACACTACTCCGACCGAACCACAACAAAACACCGGTTGGGCTAATGTACTCACGGAGTATACTCAAAAGGTATTTAATCGATATTTACCTGCCAAAGAACTAAGACTTAAAAAAAACGTCGGAGGTGCTGAAAATTAATAGCAAATTTGGTGACATTTCTACTAAAGATTAAACGACAAAGGTTTCCATACATAAGAATTTTTAAAAATAGCAAATTACGTTATACTGCAAAGAAATATTTGTAACTTTTCGCTAAAGAAAGAAAACTGCAACAATATGAACACCCGCACAGTTATTAGTATATTGCTAATATCCATTATATTATTGGGCGTTTTAAGTCCTATTCCTGCGACCGCAACCCGGGTAGTGTTCTACGGCAAACCCGAAGTCCTTACATCGCAACTGCTGATCACTCAACGGCGAAAGATACCTTGTCCCGATGGATTAATAAGAGATCATCGCAACAGGTGCAGAAGGGCTATGCAATTCGGGAGGCGTAAGTGAAAAAGTTTGTTGTGTGTTTAATGTGTAACTTACCCCTACTAATGAATTGTTTATTACAGTGAAAAAGCACTAAGTATTGGAATAGATTATTTTTAATAACTCGATAGTGAATGATAAGAAACGAGTGTCATCAGCAAACGGGTAATTATTTCCGGATTCCGCGTTATTAAGTGCGTGATTATAAGAGAGCCGAGTGAACTTCAAATAATGAATTATAAATTTAAAACTATTTATTTTTACAATTAAGTCTAGATTATGTTAGATTATAACAAATTATTTTTAGAATCTCCAGAAGAGCAAATTTTGTCTAACGAAATTATTATTGACACAAAAAGCTTTGACGAATAATGTAAATCTGTTTATTGTTAGGAATTTTGTAAGCCCTTATTTTTTATATTGTAATTATTTTACTATACTGTAATAAATTGTTGAAAGTATTGAGGAGCCCGAAAGTTTAATGTGCAAAAAAAAAAAACTTAAATATTTTATGTGTGATTTTGGATTGCCTTAGGAGTTTTATCTATGAGGTATAAATATTGACCACAAAAGATTAATATTAATTATAACTAGGGGATAATTCGAATGTATACTACAATCCAAAGTCATTGAGCGGCTTTTGTAGACAGCACTTTTTATTTATGAGGTATCAAGAACAACGGTAGAACATTTGTAGCTTGGAAGCAATGGTATTTAAGAACAATGACTCTGACTCTGACATCAGCTGCTTAACGTCAACATGTCCGAAGTTTGCAGTGTATGTAAATGGTGTTTTTTAGATGTACGGAACTTCCGATAGGGATAACTGTAAAACTTGGTATCATACTAATGAAGTGGTGATGGTATAAAAAGTGTTATGCATTAAAGGAGATGGGTTAGACAACAAGTACCTTATGACCGAACTCGTGTCAGTACTTTTTAAGACGATTGAGCCATGTATGTCTGGCTGGCTCGCTGGTAGGCAAGATAACTTGAGTAAACCTTAGCTGATACTTATGAAAAGATTTGGAATTATTATTTTTTTCAAAATAAAGTAATGGGATTGCAAATATGCAGAAAAGCACATTATTGTAATATATAGTAGTTAAACCGAAAGTTTTCCACCACCCCTTCTGGTACCTCCAAGACCGAATTGACCCTTATAGTTGTATATACATGGGTCGATATCACGAAATGACTACATTCTGTGGCCCGACGCATTTAGTATTAAAAATATTGAAAAATTTAAATTCTGAGAACAGGAATAAATAAAACAAAATGTCCTTTAACGAGGCATGGAAATCAAAATAAAATATTCTACATATTTTTATGAACAAATTTGGTCGCACGATGCAAATAGTCATTAACATGTCGTGTGTCCGATCGATTTGTGTTCAGAAATCACAGATTTTCATTAATATTTCAAAATATATATTATAAATGAAGTACGTCAAGTTATTCAAGAAGAATTAACCAAGTCAATTTTAATTTCATAAATTTAATCTATATATATAAAAATGGTGGCAAAAATGTATAGTAATTCATCAATTGAAAACGACTGGGCCGATTTTGCTGAAACTTTTTTTCAGTTTTTCGTTATTGCCAGGAGCAGGTTTATGTGAAAAAAAATTTTAGGAAAAACTTCCGAAAAAGTCGAAAAAATTGGAAAAATCGAAATCTGCTTTTTGGTGGTTTTGGTTTTTCAAATAGAAAAATGGAAAATTTTTGTTGAAAAATGTGGAAAATTCCGGAAAAATTTAAAAAGTTTTAATTTGTTTTTTTCGCCGAAATTTTGCATATTATCGTATGATTTGGTAAATTTGGACGATGTAACAGTTAAGAATTTTGGATAAGTATTCCGCAATGACTTTCCGAATGGAAAAATAAAAAAAATTTCGGTGGAAAACTCGGAAAATTCCGGAAAAACTCGAAAAATTTGGATTTTTTCGGAAACATTTTGCATCGCAAATTGAATTTTTGTATAACATTTTGTGTACAATTGTTCCGTAGTGGCTTTTCAATTGAAAAAATAGCAAATTTTGGTTGGAAAATTATAGAAAAATTCCAAAAATTTGAATTTTTGTTTCGACGAAATTTTACATTTTATTGTGTTTTGAGAATTTTCAATGATGTAAATGTGACAATTTCGGATAATCATTCCAAAATGACTTTTCGAATGGAAAAATTGAAAAATTCTTGGTGGAAAACTCGGAAAATTCTTGAAATAACTCGAAAATTTTGAATTTTTTCATCGAAATTTTTCGCTTGATTTGATGATTTTAGACGACGTAAAGGCTGGCCTATTTTGTTTTCAATTATTATTCCTTTCTTCGTAATTAGTATGAGGGTTTTATGCAAGATAATTTTGGGAAAATCCTTTGAAAAAGTCAGGAAATTGGAAAAATCGAAAATTGGTTTTTTGTATGAAATTTTGTGTGCAGTTATTACGGAATGGCTTTTCGAATGTAAAAATAGAAAATTCTTAGGGAAAAACTCGGAAAATTCCGGATAAGTTCAAAAAAAAATGTTTTTTTTTTGTGACAAAATTTTGCAATTTTCGCATGATTTGATGGTTTTGAACGATGTCTAGGTGGAATATTTTCGGTTAAATGTTGGTTGGTAACGAGAAAAATAATATTTAAATAAAAAATCCGTCGAATCCGACATTGGGAGTGCCAGCGTCAAATCGTTCGATGCAAAATGCATTCGATTGCGAATTTTAACGGGAGCAAGACTATAATCTAGATGAGCTGATCGGAAGAGTTCGAACAAATGTGCCGCTGTTAAATACCGAGTACAAGAACGTGTACGATTCACGATGAAACTGGAGGCATTTACTTTCTCGATGCTCCGAGTGGGACACCTAAGACATTTTTTGTTGATTCCGGCAACAATTTGGTCAAGATCTCAAATAACGTTTGCCGCTGCATCCTCTGGCATACCTGTCACATTGTTGGAAGGCATTCGAACTGCAAATTCCACTTTAAAACTATCGATGAATCTTCTCATGGTTGAAAAGCCAAAGTATACAATGACCAAGAATTTCGCAACGGCGAAGTAGATGCGGGAATGCCAAATCAACATTTCGGATGAATGCTCGATAACGACTAAGTGAGCTTTGGAAGTAGTTGACCGAACGATAAAGGATTTACGAGGGAATTTAAAACGATTTGGTGGGGCTATGATTGTGCTCAAAATGTCTAATGCTGCTGATTTACTAAAACCAGAGCTGGGCAATAAGGATTACGATTACCACACGATTACGATTGCAGTAATCCTAAAACAAAAAAAAATCCGATTAAGATTAAAGTAATCCTTCATCGAAGGCATTAAGATTACGATTGCAGCAATCGTAATTCTGAAAAAGTCGAAATTGCAATTACAGTAATCGTAATCCTAATGTCTTCGATGAAGGATTACTGTAATTGTAATCACGTGTTTTTTTTATAAGGAATAAGTAATCCTAAGGCATGGATTACTTTTTTATTTTATTAAAAAAAAAAACCTTTTGCTTACTACATAAAGTGTTTTTTATGTAGAAAGAACTATACACTTACATATTAACAAAACTAAAATACATAAATGACAAAAAACAAAAAAAAAAAAAACAAATTCCAAATGTAATGAAAATAACAAAATCAAATTACGTAAGTGACAAAAAATAGCAATGTTGGCTGTTGGCTTTTAAAAGCACTAATTTTTCAAAAGAAACATCAGTAAGAGCATGACGACGTGGGCTATTTATAATTCCGGCGAAAGAAAACAATCTTTCTACCGGTGCTGATGAAGTAAGGGGTGTATTGAATTACGATTAACACGTACCATTTGAATTCACCTCTAGATTAGCTTTCGCTAACTTCTTTAAATAACTAAGATTACGATTACTCAAAAAATCGTTATTTAAAAAAAATTAAATTAGGATTATTGTAATCCTTCATCGAAGACATTAGGATTACGATTACTGTAATTGTAATTTCATATTTTTCGAAATTACGATTACTGCAATCGTAATCATAATGACTCCGATGAAGGATTACAATAATCCTAATTTTAAAAAATGTTAAATTGCAATTAAAATAATCGTAATTCAAACAGCTATCCATTACACATGTAATTCTTAGCGCCCAGCTCAGACTAAAACCATGCTTGAAAACATCAAGAAGTTGTAATTGACCAAAAAATTAGGGGCTCATTCCAGAACCTCCCATCTTCTGCTGATTTCCCGAAACAACTGCCAGCTCTTGGCAATGGCCAAATTCGGGTTCATGTTTCGACTGAATTGATATCGTTCCCAGCTAATTTTTGCCAGTTCACATCGTTGGAAAAGTAACTCATGACATTGCACAAAATTATAAAAATCTCGATTGGATTAATTTACGGGCAGTATGTTACTAGCAGAGAAGAATAAATACATTAATAGCTACAATTTCAAATTAGAAAGTTAAATCGCTTGAGAGCTGCATTCATACAAATCTGTTTACAGCGTGACCGTAAAGGATGAAGCGACCAACAATCCGACCGAATTTTCCACTCTCTTAATATGCCGCATAATTTACAGATGAAGGTGGGATCGATCATAATCATATTGCGGAATCTGAATCAACCGAAATTGTGCAACGGTACGCGGTTGTCCGTCAAGAATCTGATAAAAAAAAGTGATTTCAGACGATCATAAAGAACAAATTCAAAGAAGAGGAAGTCCTTATCTTACGAATTAGATAATTCCAACTGATCATACATTCCAATTCCCCGAAGGCAGTCAATAAATCGCAAGGCCAATCGTTTGAAGTATATGAGATTTATCTCGAATTTCCCTGTTTTATGTCCGGTCAGTTGAACGTTGCCTTTTCGAGTTTTGGACAACCGCCTTCGTTGTTTATTTTTGAGGCGGAAAACTAATCGAAAAACATTGTTTATCAAACATTCTCTACTGAGTTTATCTAAAGGCATAAAATTGGGGCGAGACGAAGTTCGCCGGGTCCGCTAGTTTATTATAAATGAAGTACGTCTAGTTATTCAAGAAGAATTAACCAAGTCAATTTTAATTTCATAAATATAATATTATATAAAAATTTATGATATTGAGACATTTTAGTCCGTGGCCAATTTTTTCGTTATTCCCGTGTGCCAATTTGTTTATTAAGAAAAAAATGCTTTAAACCGGTTTCTCGGTTAGGTGTAAATTATTAATGTAACGACACTTCCCGTTAGTTTTAACAATAATTGACAGAAGTAAAAAATGTAGTCCGTTGTTTGAGAGCTGTAAAAGTGTTTAGTGTTTTTTGCGCATGTTCCCGTGGTAAGTATATTTTTCCTGTATTTATATTTTAATTTCCAAATTTGTGGTATTGGTTTGTTCATTTTGTAAGTCTTCATTAGATTATATAATATTATATCTTATAACAAATTTTGAATATTTCCACATTTAAATCCAAGAATACTTAAGTTTCGATCATTACCGTGCAGTCACTACCATGGGTATAATCTAAGTAATAATCAGATGAAAAAAAACTTGATCGTAAAATCCTTAACATCCTGAAATATAAATGACCCATTGCTTATTAATACATAAAATGGTCTCATAAAACAGTACTTTTGGTACATACCTTTCATACTTAGCTCGCGAGCCAAGGGTCACAAAATTTCAAATGGGCTCGCGAGTGAGCTCTTTTTTGGGCTCTTGGCTCGTGAGGCAGCTCTTTATTTGGGCTATTGGCTCGCGGGCCGAGAGCTCATTTACATTTTGTGGCTCCTGGTTCGCGAGCCTGGAGCTCATTTAAATTTTGTGGCTCTTGGCTCGCGAGCCCCTCTTTATTTAGACACTAGACTCGCGAGCCGAGAGCTCATTTGAATTTTTGTGGCTCCTGAGCTGAGAGTTCATTTACCGCGAACTAGTGAAATGGATCGCCATGAAAAGGGTGCTTACATAGGTACCCAGCAAACAAAATGTTCAGACATCCGTCAGAAAGCGGTACGACATTCGGCAAAGTCTTCCGATATCGGATCCGAAATCGGACCGAAGACGTTACTAAAAACGTATGGAGTGGTTGACACGAAGTCTGACTGACGCAGCTGAGGGAATTTCTATGTATGTACGACACGATTTACATATAAATGTTGACCGAGGGAAATTCTGTAGGGAAATTCGTCTGAACATCCATTTAGTGGTAGCAAATGTGAGATGGCGAAATGTTGAGTAACCTAATCGGCATGCTACCACCGATGCGTCTTAGGAAGTAGGTAACATAAGTTACTGAAGCTCAACACAGAGTATATCTTAGTGGCCTTGGCAGCCCCAATAAACTATGTTCTGGCGCGGTGGCCTAATGAGACACTCTCTTTAAACAAAAGAATTATTATGAAAACACAGAGAAAAGTAATACAATATCATACGCAGGGTGTGGGTATTCATCAGTCGGTCTATCTGATAAAAATTTCTGTACTGTATACTGTGGCAAATCACTATGCACTGACTTACACTAGAACAACGTTCATATATAGTGAACATGTATTTCTAAAATTTACGCTCTGTTCGACAAACTTATGGAGAACTTCATCAAGTTTACGTTGCGTATAATCACCCATATGACCAGCTAATACTTAATACTATGGATCGATTCATGACCACTTTTACAGGTGATTTGTTATTTTTGTATCCCTCATGTCATAGCAAATCAATTGGAGTTGAAAAGGTTTCACCACGACGGTGCAATATGCCATTCAGAGCGTGACTCTATTTTTATAAGACGCAGTCGCTAAAGCCTTATGCCAGAATTATATTTAAACATTAAGTGCCATAAAACTTGGGACCTTCAAAAAAACTCATTATATTTCCGTTGATTTGGTATGCTCTATAAAACATATATAAATTGTGCTATTTACTAGTGTATTAGTAAAACGTAATAATGTTAATGCATTTAAACTGTATTGACATATCTTCCTTACAGAAGTAATACATAGGCATTTGACCTGTGCTGTTTTATATTTATCACTATTATTGAAAGCTACCTGAATAATGTAAACATTTGGTGATAGAATTTTACTCCTCAATTTTCTCGTATTTCCACTATTACCTTAGTAATATGTTTTGATTAAAACTACTTCGACTATCATTTCAACTTATTATAATATATATTATATGTAACCCTAACATCTAGTTCAATTGTCATTGGTATAGTTCATACTTGTAAACTTTTCGTACTTGGCCAAAATTAATCTTAATACAACTTCCACTCTTTGTTTTGTGAAAATTTTAATGGATATTACATTTCATTTGTTACAATTACAATGCGGAGCATTTCCTCTTCAGTTACAAATGAAAGAAACGATTAATATCAATGGCAAAATGAAAATTAATGAAGTTTGTAAAACTAAACTTTATCGAGGAATTTGCCATTTGTAGTTTTGTATTTTTATGTTGTATATGGTCGTACGTTCAGATTTGGAACAGTTTTTAATGAAGTTGGGTATTAAGTTTCTATTACATGGCAAGAAAGAGAGTAACGAAGGATATTTGAGTTACAGATAATGTCTAGATTCAAATATTTGACCACGACTCATTTATACTCATGTTTATATTTACATTTGTTTGCAGTAATATTTAGGAATATGTTTGTGCAAAAATAAAAAGGTAGTGCATCCTCTAATCAGCGAATGCTCAGACCTCAAGACTCAATTTTGCCGTGAGAAATTGATTGAAGCGAAAATATAGCATTAATAGAATCCAAAAGCACAGGAAACGCTATAGAATACATATATCAAACATATCATAGAGAGAATTTAACCCTTTAACCCATTTTTGGTTCAATTAGCTATCTAAACATAAATTCTGAAAAATGCTTGCAGATTCTTCGAAAAAAAACATATTTATATTTATTTCACTGTCTGCGGAAAACGTATTAGATTCTCTTTACCAAAGATATAAGGTCATGGTATAAGGTCAAGGACTTCAGGCCACCGAATCTTAAAGGTGTGAAACTGAAGCTCCTAATGGAGGGTAAGTACCTGGGTGTTGTTCTCTATCAGGAGCTAAATGCCTTTTAAGTTTACCGGATCTCTGTAGGGCAGAGGACTCAGCCCAAAGCACAGTGGGTCAAACAGCTGTGCTAGCGGTATTGAATTAATAACTCAAGTAAATGAAGAAATTGAAGAAATTAATTAAAATTTAAACATAAGTTTTTTAATGCATATACCACTTATTCCATTAATTTCAATTTTCTAGGTCTACTATATATCATAGGTCCCATACAACTGATGCGGATCTGATGAATTATGCAACCCATTCATGACATCTTCCTTTGTGTTACTGCTATTTTCTCTTCGGAAATGATTTTGACGTAAATCCTGGAATTTATTATTTCTCACTTCAAAGCTTCTTTAGACAACATGCCAATAGGTGTAAAAATATTCATGTAGTATATTAGTGATCCGGAAACTCCTGTAATGCGGGCTACCAAATCTGGTTGGCTTAAAAAACGTCTGGTTATTTTATAAGAAAGGTACTAGCAGGGGTCGGCCGATATAGTCCATATTCATTTCTAAGTCAAATTTCAATAAGTTTATATATTGTACAAAATATGACCAAATTCAGTGTACCTACCAAAAAAATGTATTTAAAACTATGAGGGTGAATTTGGCCATTTGTATGGGTGGTAACAGAAGGGGTGTGTCCAATGCTTTGGTTTTCTTAGTATTTGTGTCCTATTGGAAGACAATTAAGCAGACCAAATTTCAATATCCTCCAATTGCCCGTTTGGAAGTTATTGAACAAATGTTATTTTTTCAAAAACTAATAATTTTGTATGGGAGGTACCAGAGGTGGTGGGGCTATTCTCCATATATCTGCAACAGTTGGTCGTAGTTGGTTATCATTTTGGATATTTTTACACCACAAGAACTCACACTTTACATAAATGTTAAATTTAGCTTGAATACGATTGAATGAGGTTAGTTATAGTCCAAAGATGTTAGTATACGCTTTAAAACCATATATGCTACAATAGCTTAATTCTATCAATTTTTTTTTGGTACACATGAGAAGACGGGACACAAACATATAATTTTTATTTACTGCATACCTTCTCTGAATGAGAAACACAGATATTGACTCAATAAAGTATAATTTTTTTATAATTTTGATCAACCAAATCTTTGCGGGCCACATGTTAAAAATTTATTCACTTTGAAGGCTTGCAGTAGATCAGGAGTGCACCTAAATGCCCTTGCAAAAACTTTTACAAGTGTTGCCAAATATTAATCTTCGCGAAATTGACTAATTTGTATAGGGGCTACCAGTCAGGCCAACACAACGTGTCCGATTTTTACGGATGATGATATGGATTTGAGGGTATATATCATTTGATATGACCCAACAGTGTAACACATGGAAGTAGTCACTTAAGACTCTAGGTTTCTGTGAACCAAATGCAATTCATGACATTTTAAGTTGTTTGATCCATGTCCATCTGTCTGTCTGTCCGGCTGGTACGCACGATAACTGTCGAAAGACGTTACCAATTATTTTTACACTTAGCATGGGTTAATATTTTCTCAACACTACTTATGGTATTGGAAATGGGCTACATGGCCAGGCCCTTCAAGAACCTTCCATACAAGTGTACCATTCCGCCAACTTTAGAAATTGGGTAATAATATAAAAAAACCAAACTGTCTTTAATAAAGCTGTAGCAGGATAACATTTTGGAGATAAAACTAGAATTGAATTGAATTATTGCTAATAAAATTTGTTTAACAAGAGTTATGTAAAATGGATTATGTTGACAGCTGGAAGGGCAGATAGCTATTTCGATGGTTGCCAAATCATCTTCATCCGTACTCTTTGCTTTGACTTCTCCACTCATTATCACAACCTAAAGTGTTAAAAGCTTCAAGAAACCATCGTGAAGCCCGAACAAATCGGTCCGAAAATGGTATCAACGAAGACTACACATCAACATAATCAACACAAGCTCTTATCTATGCTTTGTCCATCGGACAAAATTGTATAGAATTGTTTTTGGCAACAATAACTTCCAAAAAAACGACTGGAGGAAATTTAAACTAAAATGACCTTGTAATAGCAGACAAGCCCTTTGAAAACCAAAACTATTGCCCATATACAAATGATCGAGAAAAACCTAATTAGTTTACATACATACCTTTTGTGTTCTGAATTCAGTCATGTTTTGCGTATGATATACGGTTAAAAAAAATTGACTCAGGAATAAATATGGATTACATCTGCAGACCCCTTCGTGTACCTCCCATAAAAATTACGTATTTTTGGAACATTAATATTTCTTGCATAACTTCGAAAGGGACAACTGGTAGGTGAGGTTTCTTTGAACCAAATTCGATTTATGACTTTTAAAGTCGTTTGAGCCATGTCCGTCTCATATAGATATTTCATTTAACATTTGTTGGTCATGCTACCGAAATACGCATGGGTGAGGGCATTTATCAGACGGATCGAAGTTGGAACATGGTACTGGCTACATAATGAATGCAAAGTTTTTCAGACTAAGGTATTACTGGCGATTTCAAGCTGCAATAAAAGCGATTAATTCTATAAGATGTAAATCAAAGTTGGTGAGGAGCTGTAAGGAGAAGTCGGCTGGATAGAAGCCTGCAGAGGTCAGCCTCGGGATGTTGGTTCCCGGGGCATTGCGAGATCTCTGGGAACGCATGGCTAGAGGAGGCTGTACTATGCCCGATTATGACTCTCCGTAGATATTTACTCGTCCACTTAATACCTTGTTTTTGGCATAATGGAGATTTGGATGTCGAAAGCAGCCAGCAGACATTGGATATCTTGAGCTGACTGCATAACTGTTAGAACGCTTTCGTCCAAATATAGCAAGTCTTTTTTTGTAATGGATTTCCGCGATTTCTTTTTCACTCTCTATCAAGATACTTTAATTTATGTATACACAGTGGTAAATGAAACGAAGTACCTATTTAGTAATCCATGACATCAGTATGACATTGTAAGCGAGCGATCTAAGTACTAGATATTTTGCGCGTTTGTAATGTATAAAATATCGTCCACTTATTATAACTCAGATTGAAATGGCACCTACTGATAACGTCACTTACTTCGTAATGAAGCGTGTTATCAAGCTCGCTTAAAACTCCGCCTATAAAGTAACTGCAACTTATATGTCACTTACTGACATCGTGCCTTACTTTGTAAGCGTCATTTACTTCGTAATGAAGCGTGTTATCAAGCTCGCTTAAAACTCCGCCTTTAACGTAACTGCTACTGATGTGGCACTTATATACATCATAGCTTATTTTGTAAGCGGGTATTTTTACCGCTGGGTATTTAGTAGCAATCAGTGAAGACTCTCTCGCATATATTCCCCCTTATAGGCCGTTTAATCGGAATGGTACATTTGTATAGGAGATACCATTTATTTGACAAACTACGCATTGAACATAGTCGTCCTTAAACTAATGGTTATTGCTTCTTAATTACCTTAAACTATTATTAGTTATCGATGTGCTTTAAGTCGAGACGACTTTAACCGTATACGTCCGTCCCACCCCACGTATTTTAAAAATAAATTTATTATTCTGCAAAATGTTGTTTAAAAACAAATTTTAATTTAACATATTTTAATGAGATTTGAAATTAGATGCAAACCACATGAAACGTGGAATAAATTGACTCAATTTCACATTTAGCATAATATGAAAAAGTGTTGACTACAGTGTAATTATACACCAATTAAAATTAGTTTTGTTATAGACATGGTATTGTGTATAATACTCAGCTGTAATGCGAAAAAAGAGTTTCAAAGTCATTCACTCTCATCCACGCCATAGCTTAAATTTCGAACAAAAATTGAGTTATTGCCATTTCATCTTGTTTTAGGTAAAATGAAAAGAAATAAAAAGTCGGCATTTGGCTGCCAATAACCACCACGTTATTGGTTTTTTTTTTCATCCTCTCTGTGATCCTTCAAATACCACATGCTGCATTTTTGCACATTTGTACACTTTGTGTCCCTTTTGCCTGATTTCAAACCAATCGAGGGATTTTTTCCTTTTTTTTGGCATACAAATGTGATATGTGGCTTAAATGACAGTCAGTGTTGGCGGTTATTATGGTCACACACTTGACTGTTGGAAGCCAAAAACTATCTATAACGTTATTGCCAATTAATACAGTTACTGCATCGAATGTTTCAATTTAAATTTGTTGTGTCCTTTTTCCGGTCCAAATGTGTTGCAGCGTGGTGGGTGATGTGGATTATACGAACATAGTTTAGTGGTTGATTTTGTTTTGTGTTTTTTTTTTTGTCGAAAGGTTTCCAACGAAACGATGGCATAGTAGTTGTTAAATAGTATTTACATATAATTTGGATTTGGGGTTTATTTTATAACGTAATGCATAATATTAGTAACTTTTTGTAATAAAAGATTTTGAATTTATTCAATTGTAAAAACAATTTTTATAAGAGGATTTTAGAGTATTAATGAGTTTTGTTTTTAAAAATGAGAGAATTTAACTTTAGTTTCTAGAAATAATCAGATAATTTGCGTAAATGACTTGTACATGGACATAAAATTAAAGCCAAACACATTTAGGGAACTTTAGGTAAATATTCAAAAATTAAAAAATGTGTGTCTATGAGTGTGTTAGTGTTTTATGCGCTTAAGATATGCCCTAAAAATAGCAAAATATGCTCTTAAAATCTTAAAATATGCACTTAAAATCAACAACTATATGCTCTATAAAATTTAAATTACACAAATTTGCTTCTTCTTCATCGTTTAATGTACTTACGACCTTTAAAATGTCTTAATGATTGTTGGCTTAGTAACGAACTAATTCAAGCTAACTGAACTGATTAAAACGAGTAGTTATAGGTTCTAGATGTAATGCAAGGACTGGGAACATTTGTTTAAAAAGTTCTACTTTCAAAAATGTCTTCTTGACATTAGGAATAGCTCCGTGAAATCTGTGGTTTGATTACCGGCTCCAGGTATAAAGCTCCATCTATAAAGCTGCATACGTCACGATGTGCAAAACATTATTGAAGTTGACGTCTAAATTTTTGATGACGTCGTCACACAGTCGAGCAATTGCCCAGCCAGTCATTGTATACATTTTTTAAATGATTATTTTGAAGAACTGTCTCAGATAGCACTTGATATTTCTTGTATTCCTCAAATAGTTTTCTTATATGCTGGTTTCTCATTTTAAAAAGTGGAATGTCAGCAGATACATAAGCCAGGCCCGGTTTTTTCTGATAAGCATGTTCTTTGAGAGTCTACTGAAACATTCTGGCAAAAACAATTGTTGTACTTTGCCACGAATTATCCTTGTCTAAATTGTACATTTATTAAATTAGTAAAAATTTTCTTTTTAATTGTGGGTAATATGTTCGAATAAGTTTAACGAAACCAAAGTTGAGTTAAAAAACAAAAAAAAAAAAATCTAAAATCTGTCTTGTCATTATGCATTTCTATACAAGCTTTTAACATCGGTTGGGTAGTTCTGATGGTAGGAGCAATTCAAGTTTAAAAAACTATTTTTTTTGTGCAAAAATCACTGATTTAAATTGATAAAAAAATTTGTAAAAAATATTAATCGCAAAAATAAATCCAATTTCATAAATTGAGTATAAAGATTGGACTTTCCCGAGGAAAACAAGCCATCATATATAAAAATTGGGTGATAAGAGGGAGAGTTACACGTTTTTAAAAAGGACACTACAAATCATAATTTTTTTGATTTTAATCATATCACGGTAGGCTTAGAGCTAAACTTTACGTTGCATGAAAATGATGATAAAAAGTGGAAATGCCACTGTGTTATGGGTTGATTATGCATCACGAAAATGTTTAATTTGAAATCCTAGCTGGTCATTTTTAGAAAATATCGATATTTTTCATTTCTGCCGACTGGACCAAAAGTCTTTTTACTTTTTAAACGACGACAGTAGAAAACTGGACATTTGAGATAAAAACTGTTTATTTATTATAATAGTACACAAACAGGGATATATGCATGCTCATTGATTATTTTGACATTGCTGCAACCTGGAGATTTAAAGTGCATTTTAAGCCTACATTTTTGAAAAATATCGATATTTTCCATTTTTAAACCAGATATATGCTTATATTGCAATTAATAAATATTCCACTTTTCTAATACTGAACAAATTCTTCTTAGGCGGTTACGCGGTTTAAAAATTAAAAATATAGCGATTTTTTAAAAATATAGGCTTAAAATGCACTCCCAGCCTCCAAATTGACGCAATGTCAAAATAATCAATGATCATACAAGAATCCCTGTTTGTGTACTTTTATAACAATCAAACAGTTTTTATCTCATTGGTCCGGTTTTTTACTTTCATTGTTTAAAAAGTAAAAAGTCTTTTGGTCCAGTCGGCAGAAATGAAAAATATCGATATTTTCTAAAAATGATCAGCTAGGATTTCAAATTAAACATTTTCGTGATGCATAATCAACCCATAACACAGTGGCATTTCCACTTTTTATCATAATTTTCATGCAACGTAAAGTTTAGCTCTAACCCTACCGTCATATGATTAATATCAATAAATTTACGATTTGTAGTGTCCTATTTAAAAACGAGTAACTCTTCCTCTTATCACCCAATTTTTATATATGATGGCTTGTTTTCCTCGGGAAAGTCCAATCTTTATACTCAATTTATGAAATTGGATTTATTTTTGCGATTAATATTTTTTATACATTTTTTTATCAATTTAAATCAGTGATTTTTGCACAAAAAAATTAGTTTTTTAAACTTTAATTGCTCCTACCATCAGAACTACCCAACCGATGTTAAAAGCTTGTATAGAAATGTTTTAGGGGAGCACATTACCTTTAATTGGAGACCACTCTTGTCCAAATCGTTGGATGCGTTTACGAATTATTCTCCAATAAGCTGATGCATCTCATAAAAAATTTGCAAAATAATTTAAAAATTCATATCTTGAAAACTAATCAGAGGAAAAATTTTTAAATCTCATATTCGTGTTTAGGAGGCCGAAATCTATAGAAAAAAATTATTTAGAACTCTACAGCAAAATGGCTGTAAACTAGTGTTATCAATAGGTTTTTGTTTTTATTTATTTTTTTTTTTAAATAATTTTATTATACCATCACCCGTAGGGATGAAGGTATATATCATTTGATACGACCCAAAAGTGTAACACATAGAAGGAGTCACTTTAGACCCTAGGTTTCTTTGAACCAAATTCGATTCATGACTTTTTAAGTCGTTTGAGCCATGTCCGTCTGTCTGTCTGTCTGTCGGGTGGCTGTCCGGCTGGTTCGCACGATAACTTTCGAAAGACGCAACTAAATGTATTGAAATTTTGCACGAGTTATTATTTTCTCAAAACTACTTACGGTATTGAAAATGGGCTACATGGCCCCGCCCCTTCTGGTACCTCCCATACAAATACATCATTCCGCCCACTTTAGAAATCGAGTAATAATATCAGTACACCCTACGGGATCGTCCCCAAATTCTGTATTTAGTAAAGGTATAACAGGATAAAGTTTTGGAAAAAATTTTGAAAGCCAAGCCACGCCCCTTCTGGTACCTCCCATACAAATCTACCTTTCCGCCCACTATAGAGATGGAGAAATAATATCAATAAATTAAACGTGATCGTACCCAAATTCTATTTTGAGTAAAGCTATAACAAGATAAAGTTTTAGAGAAAAAAATTGGAAGTCTATTCACGCCCCATCTGGTACCTCCCATACACATCTGGTACTGCCCACTTTAGAAATCGATTAATATTATTAAAAGACCTAACGCGATCGTGCCCAAATTCTGTATTTGGTAAAGTTTAAGCAGGATAAAGTTTTGGAGAAAAAATCTGGAAGTCTAGACACGCCCCTTCTGGTACCTCCCATACAAATGTACCACTCCGCCCACTTTAGAAATAGGGTAATAATATCAATACACTCGACACGATCGTGCCCAAATTCTGTATTTTGTTATATTATAACAGGACAAAGTTTTGGAGAAAAAATTGGAAGTCTAGACACGCCCCTTATGGTACCTCACATACAAATGTACCTTTCCGCCCACTTTTGGGATGTAGTAATAATATCAGTACACCCAACGCAATCGTGCGCAAATTCTGTATTTAGTAAAGCTATAACAGGATAAAGTTATGGAGAATAAATCTGGAGCCTAAACACACCCCTTCACGTACCTCCCATATAAATGTACCACTCCGCCCACTTTAGAAATCGAGTAATAATATCAATATAATAGAAAATTATTTGTTTTACTGAGGGTAAGGGTAAATGTAAGTTGGGTTGCCCGACTGAAACTTTCTAACTGGTTTTAATTACAAATCGGTTAATTTCAATAACTCAAGACTTAAACAATATCTTATATTGGGTGATGGTATTTATCAGTCAGTTCAACTGACTGAAATTTCTGTACTGGTTTTTATTTTTTAGTCAACATTTTATTTATTTATTATTTTTTTTGAAACTGTGAAACCATTAATAATGCCGGAGAATGATATATGAACAGATTACAGGAATTGTAATTCTTCCTGTTGGAAATTTGTTTTAGCGAAATTTGACTGGTCGTTCTTGAGTTATGTCGAACCACAAACAATGTGTACATGTGTCAATACGCTAATGCCTACTATCCAGCTAATTGCGAGCCAATCATAAGAAAAACTATCTATCCCTACTCTAAGGTTGATATATGGTTTAGACTTTCATACTTAAAATATTAAATATGTCAATTTCTTGGTACAACTACCTTGAAATTTGTTAGCGGAATTATTCCCCAATTTTTTCATTAAATTCTGTCTTTAAACTACATTCTTTTCTAGGAATTTCCTTTTTTTTAATATATCCGATATAATTATTATTAAAAAAAGTGGTTCCACCAAACGCACGCTGGGTCAACTAGTTTATTTATATAGGAACTCCTCTAAATTTTCTTCCAACCACAGGTATTGCTTAATCCAGCGATTGATGCTATTGTGATCTTAAGTTTGTAATTTTTGTAGATATTATTCGTAATGTCTCTGTTAGACGCTCTCTTACGCACACACACAAACACATACACGAAATCGTTGTTAAACTTTGCCACAAAAGTTGTATGTTATCATCAACTCAATATGAATACAAAAGTTTCAAACCATTAACATTATATTATGTTGCTGTAGTTTCGTTAACTGGATGCAGCAAACCTTGTTGCATAAATGAACGTTGCAGACACATACAAAAACTCCATCTCATAATGCTGGTGTTTGCAAAACAACTAGGAAACCGATACAATAAAGATACGAAAAGTTTCGTATAACTAGTACGACGACACGACAGCCTATAGCTCTAAGGACCACAATCATTCAAAGTCTGCCGGTCGGAATTGGAATTTCCCACCCTTCATCACAAATAGTATGTGTGTGTACTTTTTATCTGACATCTCATATCGGTCGTTGCTTTGTCAAGGAGTAAAATGAATCCTATGACAATGAAAGAGAGTTCATCAAGAGTGTTTTGGGGTGATAAAAATTGTTTAAGTGAGTGTTTATGAGGGTTCACTCTATTAAAATAAAATCATAGGCAACGACAATAGGGGAAAGATACTTGAGCTGTGATGCCTTCACGAATGACTGTATTGTTCAAATACGATGCAGTGGAGACAGTAGGATGTTGTTGAGACTGGTAAGAGATAATCATTTAAGTGGGGTGCATTGACTTCTTATGCGTTGGTATGCCAAACATTGAAGTTTTGTTTGTTTAATTGAATTAAAATATGTGACAACATAAGTAGATGCAAGACAATATATTGAGACATAGATTTCAGATAATTGTTATAATTCACATAAGCGAAAACAAATATTTTTGAGACAAGCGGTATTACGCACAGTAAAAAGTATGACATGAAATGCAATGAATCAGAAGCAATGTGTTGAACAATTAAGTATATGTATTAATAAAGTAAGAAACACAAACATATGCACATCAGAAATATTACGTTATTTAACAACATGCTTAGATACAAATATGCGATAAAATAACAACTCATACTCGTATACTCATACAATATTATAAGACAAATTAAATAATATTTTTTTTAAATACATCAGTGTTGCTGGTCGAGGTGCAGAAGATCGAGGCGCTTATAATATTTTTCTACGTGCGGTATATAATCCACTGGGATTGCATAGAAGTGCCAGCTAAGTAAGTAAGTAAGTAAGTGTTGCTGGTAAGCTGAATAGCAGCTGGGCGAATTCTAAAGACAGAATCAAATTAAAAAAAAAATCCTTAAGACACTTGATAACTTCCTGTAACAGGGGCAATTGTCATTTATGCATAATGCATCGTAAACTGCAATATTTATGAAGTACTAGCTGACCCGGCAAACGTTGTTCTGCCATACAACTTTGGACCAGGCAAACTTGGTCTCGCTCCTAAGGTAACGCCTTCGTATAAAAGTAAAACACAGATAGTTAAAGTTTTAATCTGATTTACTTGAATTTAATCGAAATCTGTAAAGAGCGGTCTGATATACAATGTTTTTCGATTTGTTTCCGGCGTTAAAACAACCTACGCACAGCTGGCCGTGTGAAAAGCACGGAAAGTCGAGGTTGAGTCCACAAATTTCCAACGATTGGCCTTACGATATCGCAAATACCAATCGAATGGGGAGTTGAATTCGCTTGAATTGGAAGGGAAGATCGGTTGTAATAATAAACATTCTTAGGAATAAGGACTTCCTCTCCTTTGAATTTGCCCTTGATGATCGTCGCTTTAATTACAATTTCGGATGTATCAGATTCCGCAAAATGATTATGATTGATCCCACTTTCAGCTGCAAATTATGCGTCGAAGTTTCTGGCACATCTAGAGAGTTCCAAAATTCTGTCGAATAGTTGATCGCCTCATTCTCGTTAAATCACCTCGAAAATTATTCATCGTTCGGTAATCTGCCCCCAAAGCTCGTTTATGCGCCATCGTGCATTCAATCCAAATAATGATACAGCATTCTCGCAACAATTTCGCTTCACGTTGGCTTGTCAACCGTGAGAAGAAAGCGGAATGTGTCCACCGCCTTTCAACAATATGGAAGCAATACCAGAGGATGCAGCAGCTAACTCAATTGCGATCTCGACCGAATTGTTGTCAGAATCAAAGAAATTACGAATGTCTCGCCTGTCCCACCGGTATCATCGAGAAAGTAAATGCCTCCGGTCCATCGTCAACATCCTTCATCAGCGAATCGTACACGTTTGTTTCCTCGGCATTTAAGGGCGGCACATTTATTCGGACTCTTTCAGTCAGCTCAACTCGATCAAAGTTTTGCAATTCGCGATTGAATGCATCATGCATCGAACAATTTGGCGCTGATATTCCCAATTTCGACAGTAGACTGCCGCACATTAGCATGCACATGTCTTTGATCAGAAGATAATTTCAAGATCAGAATTGAATGTTGTCGTGCGTATTCTGTGCTAATGTCGTCAGCCATCTCGTCCTTTTATTCGTCCCAAAAATGCTCTCGGGTTCGGCAGATGCAACGTGGCTATGATGATCGCAAACAATGTACGAATTTGATTCGCTGGAGCAGTAACAGTTGTTGGCGAGATTCTCGAAGTGTGGCGACTGATTGAAACTAATAAAATTGAGACGCTCCGTTTCGACCTTGACGATCATGTCAATGCTGTACTGTTGATATCGTAACTGATAATTGTCAACAGCTTGTGAGCTAAACATTTTATTCGTTTCTTCTCCTGAAATACGAAATCGAACTTATTGACCATTTTTAAATTGAGGTGATAGCCATCCTTTTTACCACAGAACATTAACGGGTATTGAAGCGAATCATATGACAGATGAGTCTCGTACACGTGCCTAACTTGAGAACAATATCGCGTGATTCCACATACTCCCCAACAATCACCACTGCGACTTCATTTATAGTGGGAGCATTGAATTGTCTTACATGGCATCCAGATTGTCTTTTGTCTGCTCTGATAATGATTTTGTGGACGTCATAATGCATTGTATTCAATGCGATTTTGGACAATCGGACCAATGCATTAAGCTTATGCAGAACATTTAGAAATTGTTCGACCATTTCGCGTTTAATCTGTTAACATAATAAATTTCACAGTATTCCGAAATTTTTCAAGCATCATAACGAATTTTCCATCTTTTCGCCGTCTTAAATCACCAAATCAAGCGATACAATGAAAAATTTCGTCGAAAATTCCAAAATTTTCGAGTTTTTCCGGAATTTTCCGAGTTTTCCACCAAGAATTTTTCTATTTATCCGAAAAGACATTTCGGAATGATTATCCGAAATTTTTCACATTTACATTATTCAAAATTATCAAAACATACAATATCATGTAAAATTTCGTCGAAAAAAACTTAAAATTTTTGGAATATTTCCATAATTTTCCAACCAAAATTTTCTATTTTCCCAACCGAAAAGCCACAACGGAACAATTACATACAAAATGTAATACAAAGGTTTAATTTCCTGTGCAAAATGTTTCCGAAAAAATCCAAATTTTTCGAGTTTTTCCTGAATTTTCCGAATTTTCCACCGAGAATTTTTCTATTTTTCCATTCGGAAAGTCATTTCGGAATAATTGTCCGAAATTTTACACTGTTACATCGTCCAAAATTATCAAATTATACGATAATATGCAAAAATTCGTAAACAAATTTAGTAAAAATTTTTCAAATTTTCCAACAACATTTTTCTTTTTTTCCATTCCACTGATAAATACCATCACCAAATATAAGATATTGTTTAAGTCTTGAGTTATTGAAATTAACCGATTTGTAATTAAAACCAGTTAGAAAGTTTCAGTCGGGCAACCCAACTTACATTTACCCTTACCCTCAGTAAAACAAATAATTTTCTATTATATTGATATTATTACCCTATTTCTAAAGTGGGCGGAGTGGTACATTTATATGGGAGGTACGTGAAGGGGTGTGTTTAGGCTCCAGATTTATTCTCCATAACTTTATCCTGTTATAGCTTTACTAAATACAGAATTTGCGCACGATTGCGTTGGGTGTACTGATATTATTACTACATCCCAAAAGTGGGCGGAAAGGTACATTTGTATGTGAGGTACCATAAGGGGCGTGTCTAGACTTCCAATTTTTTCTCCAAAACTTTGTCCTGTTATAATATAACAAAATACAGAATTTGGGGACGATCCCGTAGGGTGTATTGATATTATTACTCGATTTCTAAAGTGGGCGGAATGATGTATTTGTATGGGAGGTACCAGAAGGGGCGGGGCCATGTAGCCCATTTGCAATACCGTAAGTAGTTTTGAGAAAATAATAACTCGTGCAAAATTTCAAAACATTTGGTTGCGTCTTTCGAAAGTTATCGTGCGAACCTGCCGGACAGCCACCCGACAGACAGACAGACAGACAGACGGACATGGCTCAAACGACTTAAAAAGTCATGAATCGAATTTGGTTCAAAGAAACCTAGGGTCTAAAGTGACTCCTTCTATGTGTTACACTTTTGGGTCGTATCAAATGATATATACCTTCATCCCTACGGGTGATGGTATAAAAAGGAGAGTTTTTATGAGATGTGGACGCTTTTTTTAGCCGATCACATTTATTGTAACTTACGACTGAAATGTTAAATACTGAGCTTGTATTGTTTATATGAGCGGACAGGTGGTAGTAGTTTTTATCCGATTTTGATCATCTTATAGCATAACCTCCGATTAGAGAATATAAACTTTTATATGTACCAAATTTCAGCTCGATTGTTGTTATATTAAGGTTGTAGTCGCCAGGATAGACAGACGGGTACCCCCACAAGTGGAAGTTTATATGGGAGTTGGGGAGTAGTTTATGTCCGATATTGCTCAATTCAGAATTAGAGAAGAGGGGCTGGCGGTGATAGATAGACTGAAACCCCAAAAAAAGGTTATTTTATGGGAGGTGGGAGCAGATTTTGTCCGATCCTGCTTATTTTAGATCTTTACATTTGCTTAGATAATAAAAGCTGGTACACTAAGTTTCAGCTGGATATCTGGATCTTGGGACAGCTAAACGGACACCCCCAAAAGGGGATGTTTGGTGGTAGTAGTTTTTGTACATTCTTGCTCATTTTAGATATAAACCTCGCCTTAGAGGATATAAGATTGCATATCAAATTTCAGCTCGATATTTCTGAAACTACAACAGTAATCGCGGGGACAAAAAGACGGATACTCTCAAAAACGGAAAGTTGGTATGGAAGCGGGAGATGCTTTAGTCAGATCTTGCCAATCATAGAACTCAACCTTCGTTTAAAGGATAAAAGCTTACATACCAAATTTCAGGTTGCTAGTTGTTAAACTATTACTGGGGCAATTTGAGGATAGAAGCTGGCATTTCAAATTTCAGTTGAATATCTTTTTAACTACAGCTATAATCTCGGGGACAGACAGACGGATAAATGAACATCTTTAGATCGACTTAGAATTCGACGCTGATGGGCGTAACACAACAAAATGAGAATTCTTTATTGAGTTCATAGACTCGAAAAACTTCACAACCATTCACTATGATAAACCATTTGCTAAACTTATTTCTTGTTTTGTTTAGTTTAAATATTTTGTATTCGCTGTTGAAACGAAAAAAAACGGGAGGTTTACTCCACCCATTTAAAATTATATTTTAATTTAAGAGTCTCTATCCTTAGTACTCAATCGGTACCGTACCAAATGCCCATTAATAGTGAATAGAAATTTGTATATTAGTTGACGAATTTATTCACACTTTTTACAGTTTTACTTCGTGCCTGTAAACCCCTCGTCATACTATTGAAAGTAGTATCTCCAACCGTATAAGCTTTACAAGCAGACATAGAGTAAGAGTATTTATGAGTCAGTTTACGTGACTAAAATTTCAGTACTGGTTATTGGCACAAAACTTGTTTGCTCCTTTCTATTCAGATCACCTATAGTTGTTCCTATAAACCTACATGACATTTACCGGGTCTCCGTTTATTGTATTCTTCCAATACGTTACCAACCGTAAAGTTCACTATCCTCATTACTAAACACCCAACAATTTTTGTAATATGTGATGACTCTCTGCGGTATACAACCCACATCTGCACCACAGACTATTTATAATCATGATTATTTATAAAACTAACATATATACTTAAGACAATAAAAAACGCAATAAAAGGAATGATAGATCTAAAGATTTTAACAGTACACATATCGTTTAGCAATCGGTCTCAACTCTCAAATTCGCAATCGAATTCTATCAAGATGCAGAAAGTGTTCATAATAATATCAATTGTTTTGTTTATAACAATTGGTTGCCAATCTTTAAAAGAAACTGGCATTAAAGGTGCGCCTCTGAATTGTGTCATTGCAGACATCAACAAACGACGATGTGTCCCGAAAACTTCATCGTTTGTAAAGGAATATACTAAAGGAGCAGTACCAAAACCGTATCGCATGGTAAGTTCATTTTAGTGTTGTATTCTTTATATGAACGCTGCCAATATTGAGATTTTATTTATTCCAATAATACACTCGGTTGTGACAGATAAAATAAAACCATATACGTACTCAACCCCACATCGTATATATATTTTTGGGCGTAACACTATTTTTACCATCACTCTTAGGGATGAGGGTATATATTATTTGATACGAAAAAAAGTGTAACGCATTAAAGGAGAAGAGTTAGACCCCAAATATCTTAAGACCAAATTCGTTTCAGGACTTTTTAAGACGATTGAGCTATGTCCGTCTGTCTGGCCGGCTGGATGGCTAGCTGGCTGGATGGCTGGTGAGAAGGATAACTCGAGTAAACCTTAACGGATCGGTATGAAAATTTACCAGAATTAATATTTTTCAAAACGAACTTATGGGATTATACTTACTTACTTAATTTCCCTTTACACCCCATGAATGAGGTATGGGATAGCTTCTCGCGTTGTTGTGAATTAACACGCTTTCTATTTTTAGATTCACAACTAACGGCACCTACTTGCGAACGTCACTGTTTGAGAAGCTCTTACTAGACACGATGATTGAATCGACGCTTAATACTGCGAAGTTGCTGTCAACAACATTCGAGGGGAGCCGACAATGAAAAAAAATTTTATTAATTTTTTTTCTTTTAAGATGACTGGAGCCAGGTTTGAACCTGCGATCTCCCGCATGGTAGTCGCGTGTTCTAACCACTATGCCACGGCCGGTCCCAATGGGATTATAAATGAGCAAAATAGCCCCACCCCTTCTGGTACCTCCCATACAAAATTACCTATTTTTGGAGATATTAATATATCTTTCATAACTGTCAACAAGACGATCGGAGAATATTTGAATTTGGTCAGTTTGTCTATCTTGCACTAAAATTTGACGTATGATGTACGCTAATGAAAATTGGACTCCGGAATGAGTATGGACTATATTGGTTCACGCCTTGTGGTACCTCCCATACAAAATGACATATTTTTGGACAATTAATTTTTCTCCCATATCTTCCAAACGAACACTTGGCGGGTAATGAAAATTGGTCGGTTAATTTCTATTGGGATAGGAGGCGAAACCTCAGAAAACCAAACTATTTCACACACCCCTTCTGGTACCTCCCATACAAATGACCGAACTCACTTTTATAGTCTTACATAAATATCTTGTTTGTAAGTACACTGAATTCAGTCAAATTTTGCGTAAGTTGTAGGGTTATGAAAATTTGAGTCAGGAATGAATGTGGGTTATATAGGATCACTCCTTCTGGTACCTCCCATACAAAATAACATTTGGAAAATAAATATTTTTCCCATAACTTCCAAACCGGCACTCGGAGGTTAATTTTAATTTGGTCAGTTAATTTATCTTGTAATAGGCGGCAAAGCCTCATAAATCCTAACTATTTGACACATCCCTTCTGGTATCTCCCATGAATGAGGTATGGGATAGCTTCTCGCGTTGTTGTGAATTAACACGCTTTCTATTTTTAGATTCACAACTAACGGCACCTACTTGCGAACGTCACTGTTTGAGAAGCTCTTACTAGACACGATGATTGAATCGACGCTTAATACTGCGAAGTTGCTGTCAACAACATTCGAGGGGAGCCGACAATGAAAAAAAATTTTATTAATTTTTTTTCTTTTAAGATGACTGGAGCCAGGTTTGAACCTGCGATCTCCCGCATGGTAGTCGCGTGTTCTAACCACTATGCCACGGCCGGTCCCAATGGGATTATAAATGAGCAAAATAGCCCCACCCCTTCTGGTACCTCCCATACAAAATTACCTATTTTTGGAGATATTAATATATCTTTCATAACTGTCAACAAGACGATCGGAGAATATTTGAATTTGGTCAGTTTGTCTATCTTGCACTAAAATTTGACGTATGATGTACGCTAATGAAAATTGGACTCCGGAATGAGTATGGACTATATTGGTTCACGCCTTGTGGTACCTCCCATACAAAATGACATATTTTTGGACAATTAATTTTTCTCCCATATCTTCCAAACGAACACTTGGCGGGTAATGAAAATTGGTCGGTTAATTTCTATTGGGATAGGAGGCGAAACCTCAGAAAACCAAACTATTTCACACACCCCTTCTGGTACCTCCCATACAAATGACCGAACTCACTTTTATAGTCTTACATAAATATCTTGTTTGTAAGTACACTGAATTCAGTCAAATTTTGCGTAAGTTGTAGGGTTATGAAAATTTGAGTCAGGAATGAATGTGGGTTATATAGGATCACTCCTTCTGGTACCTCCCATACAAAATAACATTTGGAAAATAAATATTTTTCCCATAACTTCCAAACCGGCACTCGGAGGTTAATTTTAATTTGGTCAGTTAATTTATCTTGTAATAGGCGGCAAAGCCTCATAAATCCTAACTATTTGACACATCCCTTCTGGTATCTCCCATATGAATAACCGATATTTACCCTTTTCATACATATCATTTTTGTATCTACACTGAATTCAGACAAATTTTGCCAAGGTAAGCATTCAGTGAACGTTGATTTAGGAAAAAAAATTAAACACGTTGTGCTGCCCCTTATTGTAGCTCCTGTACAAATAAGTCAATTTTTTTACGTTTTTGCTCCACAAGCAATATCTTATATTGGGTTATGGTATTTATCAGTCAGTTACCCTGACTGAAATTTTTGTACTGGTTTAAATTTCATTTTGGATTTTAAAGAATACATAAATTCTGCCAATTCCCATATTTTTGGGAGTTGTTTTATATAATCTATCCCTCGCCTCACTCTACTTCTTTCTCAACCCCTTTCCTTTTGCCTTTTTCTAAAGGACCATCACAATTGATCTGCACATCTTGGTGTGTAGTGTGATGTAATCATTTATCGTAAATGCAATGCGTAAATATTCCACTTATTTTTAGTACTGTTTACATACTAGTGTGTACGACAACTATCGGCCGAACATTTTACTATGGGCCAATTTTAATAATTGCCTGTCATTTTCGACAATGTTTATTTTATAATATATATTTATTTTAAAACATTTGAAAAGATCTTGCCATCCAGAGATACAAATTCATTTCGCGAAACTAATTTTTGACAAAAAAATTTAACTTTTTCAACGAATTGTGTAGTTGCGGCAGCCCAGAAAACATATTAAATTCCCAATAATCATCAACTCTTAATAAGTCACATTCGTAGCGTATTAGTGATGTACGTAAGTTATTTGACTAACTCACAATAAAAAATATTATTTTTTTCCTAGATAAAACATACTACTACTACTACTGAGAGATCAGGGTGGAAATTTTGGTGAAAGAACGAAAACAACGAAAACAATTAAGGAAATAAACATTTGATACGATTGTTGTGGAATATACAGATCTGCGGTTACTAAGCAATATTTACAATATATATTTATAGAACTTTTCTATATATTTAAGTAGAATTAATTATAATGTAGCACAAAATTCTAAAGACGTATTTTATTTCTCGATATTTGTATGCTCAGTTGTATGACTACGTATTTTGCCATTAATTCTGAAAATAAAATAATCGCATCACATATTAAATCCAGGATTTTTATCAACGACAACCTCACACTGATGCGTTTTGTCTCAGAAAACGGACCAAATAATTCCAATGATGAACTTCGATTCTGCTGGGAAATGTGAGGTTCCATACTCCTTTTTAAAAAGTCGTTATGTCGGTTATATTATTGAACCGATTGTAATAAAATTTTTATAATCTACTAGCTGACCCGGCAAACGTTGTTCTGCCATACAACTTTTGACTCGGCGAACTTCGTCTTGCTCCAAGTTAACGCCTTCATATAAGCTCCAGAGTAATATTAAAACACATATAGTTAAAATTTTAATATGACTTAGTTGAATTTATTCGAAATCAGTGAAGAGCGGTCTGATAAAAATGTTTTTCGATTTGTTTTTCGGCGCTAAAACAAACAATTAAGACAGTTTGCCAACACGCGAAAAACTGAGAAATTCGAGGTTGATCCCACAAACTTCCAATGATTGGCCTTGCGATTTATTGATTGTCATAGCTAAAGCCAATCGAATGGGGAATTGAATTCGCTAGAATTGGAAGGGAAAATTGGTTGGAATAATAGAAATTCAAGGGATAAGGACTTCCTCCCCTTTAAAAAAATTTGACGGGGAATTTGGCCATTACAAAGCGCCAGTAGATATTTTGAAAATGCAGTAACCGATGGGTCGTTTTGCAATGTGACTCTCATGTTCGTAGTTAATTTCAACTCCTTGTCATTCCGCCACAAAGACATTAATTTCATCAGCAGCAGTAGATATTGGGATGGCGGGAAGCGTTTGGCGAAAATTTTCCGACAGAAATATTATAGCCCCACCAAATCATTTCGAATCTCCTAATAAATCCTTCATCTTTCTGTCAACTTCCTCCAAAGCTCGTTGATGCGCTATCGTGCATACATCCCAAAAGATGATTTTGCGTTCTCGCAACAATTTCGCTGTCGCCGAACTTCTGGATATTGTGCCCAATGGTTTGTCAACTGTGAGAAGATTCATCGGCAACTTCAAAGCGGAGTGTGCTTTGAACAAAGTAGCCGCCTTTCAACAAAGTGGCAGCAGATGGTGCAACAGATAACGCAATTTGCGATCGATACGCATAAAAATTATTTGAGCTAACCTTTTTATTCGTTTCTTTTCCTGATGACTTGTAAACAAACCTGTCGTTGTATTGACCATTTTTAAATTGTAATGATATTCACCCTCTCCACTGCAGAACATCAACGGGTATTGAAGTGCATCATATGATCGATGAGTCTCAAAAACGCTTGAGAACAATATCATGTGATTCCACATTCTCACCCTGCAATAGCTGTGAAGCCGTCGATATTCATATGAACAACTACAAATGCAGTTATCTCATAACAAAAATGTTCGATCGCAAAAATGATACAGTTAGGATCTCATCTCAAAATCGATTGGGATCTCACATCGAAATGAGTAGCACGCCGTCGATATTCATATGGAATGGTAAAAAGGTGGTTCTAAACCAAGGTATGTGTAAAATGAAAATTTTACAGGAAACGCCTTTAAAGTTTGGGAGTACATTATATAGATTGCACTTATATGTTAAGTTAAAATTTCCTATATCTACTAAATCATGTATTAGAAAGCCGAATTGTTGGAAAAAATATTTTTTGAATAAACCGGTGGTGGTAACAAAGCGCCAGCTCGATGATGTATTTGCCCTTGAATCTGAAAATGGGAGGAATAGTTAAAATGTTTTTGCGACCTATTTGAAAAAAGTTAAAAAAAAAATATTTTATACTGAGCTAGGGTTTTACTCAGCTCCAGCAATACTATCTAAAATGCATAACAACGTTTGTGTGTTTTTTTACTCTTCCACTGTGTAATGAGACGCCATTACCTTTTTACTCGGATTGTTGCCGGGTTGATCAACAACTTCGGCTTCGAATGACGGCATTTGAAAGCATCCTTCATATTTTTGTGTATTTGTCAGGAAATGTTTTGATTAGATTGTATTTCCATAGAGAAAGGAATATGTTACAATGGCACTGGCGGATGAGTCAAAACGGCAATTTTACCTTGCCACCAGCACAACATAAGCGGGGAGTTTTCGATTGTAACTTCAATGCATTGCAATGCTGGCATACGACAGACAATGAACCGATATCAACGCAGCGAAGATCTTTGTAGGCGATTGTGGAATCGTATTCAAAAGCAGCGCGATTCAACTCTATATTTACGACTGGTCTTCTCCTAGTAACATTTTGTCAAATTTGAGGTGGTGATTGTGCAGCGCGAAACTGTGCAATATGGGCACGTCTCCATTCATTTTTTTGGCACTTTCCTTTTGCGTTTGATTATTACGGACGTTCTGACTAATTATAGCACGAAGCGTACGTCGTCTAAAGTTTGATTGTGTAAAAGGAGGCATTAGTCTAGTAAATAACTCTCCCTAAAAACAACCATGTCCTATTCCAATAATCAAAATTTTTCGAGTTTTTCCCATTCGGAAAGTCATGTCGGAATAATTATCTACAATTTTTCGCAGTTACATCGTCCAAAACTATCAAATCATACGACAAAAAGCTAAATTTTGTCGAAAAAAAATTAAAAATTTTCTAATTTTCCGGAATTTTCCAACAAAAGTTTTCTATTTTCCCATTCGAAAAGTCATTCGCAATTATTGCACACAAAACTGAAAAATTTCTTTAGTAAAAAAAATTAAATTTTTTGCGCTTTTCCGAAATTTTCCGAGTTTTTCGCTAATATTTTTCTATTTTTGCATTCGAAGGATATTCCCAACATTTTGTAGCATACAAAATTCCTGCCAATTACGAACAATTGAATAAAAATAGAGCAAACTGGGCCAACGTTCTCTCTTGATAAATTACTATACATTTTTCACACTATTTAATATTTATATATACGTCGTCTGAAATCATCAAATCAAGCGATACAATGGAAGATTTCGCCGAAGGCATCCAAATCTTTCGACTTTTTTCTGCAATTTTCCGAGTTTTCCACCAAGATTTTTTCTATTTTTCCATTCGAAAAGTCATAATTGTTCAAAATTGTTCACATTTACATCGCCCAAAATTACCAAAACATACGATAAGATGCACAATTTTGTCGAAAAAAAAAGATTTTTTTTGTCATTTTCCATAATTTTCCAACTTAAATTTTCTATTTTTCCATTCGAAAACCGACAAAAATTTATCAAATCAGGCGATGAAATGCAAAATTTTTCGATTTTTTCGGAATTTTCCGAGTTTTCCACCCAGAATTTATCTATTTTTCCATTCGGATAGTCATCTCGGAATAATTATGCGAAATATTTCGCAAGTAACATCGACCAAAACTATCAAATCGTACGACAAAATCCAAAATTTCGTCGAAAAATAGTATTAATTTTTTTTTAATTTTTCCGGAATTTTCCGAATTTTCCAACAAATTTTTTTATTATTCCATTCGAAAAATAATTCGTAACAATGCACACAAAATTCCATACAAAAAATCAATTTTCGGTTTTTCCAATTTTCCGACTTTTCCGGAGGATTTTTCCAAAATTTTTTTTTACATAAACCTTCCCCTGGCAATTACGAACAACTGAAAAAAAATTTCAGCAAAATCGGTCCAGCCGTTCTCAATTGATGAATTACTATACATTTTTCCCACCATTTTTATATATATAGACAAGGTGAGTCAACAGAAGTCATCCGCTGTTGTTTGGCTCTTATTTTTTTCCGAAATGAAAAATTTCGATTCTGTTTTTTGACTTTGTTTATACGAATCTGTAGAATTTTATTGGTTAAGGCGAGAAGATGGTATCTGCCAAATGGGCCCTGCCACAATTTATTGCTATACGGGCTCGTTTTATGGCTTTTTTCAGCATTTCGTCAAGAACTTCGGGTGACAGATTCTCGCATTTGTGTCGTATGTTGTTCTTAAAGGCTTCCAGGGTCTCGGTCTTTTTCACGTAAACACGGGACTTCAAGAAACCCAACAAAAAAAATTTAGAACGGTCAAAAATAAGAGCATCTTCCAATAGGATGACTTCTTTTGGCCCACCTTGTATTATTTACTCTAATAACCAGGGCCAACACAAATATGTCCGGAAAAACTAAAAATATGCGCATTAGATAATCACGAAAAACACTAAAAGATGCCTTTAAAACTGATAAAAAATGCACAATAAATTTCGATTTTAATTAATTTTATTCACTGAATACATTTCATTTTAATTAAATTTCATCAAAAATAGTTGAAAATTAAATCGTTAATTACATTTATAAGATTCAGACTATTGTTTAATTACTCTATTGTAAAAAAATTCCATAAGATTTTTTGACTAACAACTCTATAAATTTCAGTCGTACTGAATTCAATGGTGTTCTTAATCTTTTAATGTATACTAAATATTATGTATACGCCTTCTCACTAATTTTTCTCACATATTCATGATTTCCGCTATTGAAATTTTGATAACTTTTTTTTTCAATATATGAGATTTTAAGAAGGATAAGGATGAACTTGGCTACGTGCTTTATATGTGAAAAGTTTTATATGGAAACTTGGGTTTCTAAGGTCCAACTTTGTGTTGACTTAAAAAGTGCCACCGCCCATTGTTTCAACGTAAAGTTTTTTTTTCGCAATGTTATCTGTTTTAAAATGCCGCTTGTCATATTTGAAAAGTTGAACGCTAATTGACTGTTTCTTTTTGGAAGTATGCTTTGCTTCAGCCTCCTTATTGTTACGCTATTCCACAACTTTTCTAATCGTCCTTAAAATAGTATAGTATGAATATAATGAATAAGGTGGCAAAGCAAATCTAGGTAGAGCTCACTCAAATTCATGACGACGAAATGGATTCTTGGTATAGACACAAAAATAATATTTCGATAAGTTAAAACCGGAAACATATATTTTAAAAAATACAGCCTACAGTGCTAAAAATATGTGAAAAACAAATAAAAATAATGAACAAAACCTAAAAGCCCCAAAATTTGCTTTTATATGCATAAACCCCCAAAACATGCCTGTAAGTCTGTAATATGCATTTGCATATGCAAGTATGCATTGCATACTTTTGCTGGCCCTGCTAATAACACACTCGGTTGTGTGTCGACATAACATAAAACCATATTTCAATCTTAATTTTGAAAAATTTATAAATTCTGTAATTAATTTTAAAAAAGTTTGATTTTGGGAAGTGTTTTTTGTATGTGTTCATCGTAAATGCAATAGTTAGACATTCTTGGTTATGCCCTCAACCTTACGGATGAGACTGAATAACCCCACCCCTTCTGGTAGCTCTCATACACAATGACATATTTTTTAGAAAGTAATATTTATTCCATTATGAAAACACGAAGAAAACGAAAAACAAGAACCCCCCCAAATGTTGACGACCCCCGCAAACGATATAAGGACCATGATTTAAGGATATGCACCTGGAATGTCCGAACTCTATACAGAGATGGTGCCTCTATCCAACTGGCGGATGTTCTCGACAAATACAAGGCTGACATCACCGCCATACAGGAAATGAGATGGACGGGACAGGGATGCACACGAAGGAAGAACTGTGACATCTTTTACAGCTGCCATGCAGAAAGACACGAATTTGGATGTGGTTTCATAGTCGGCAAGAGACTTCGACACCTGGTCTCGCGGTTTAACCCTGTAAATGACCGTATAGCCACCATTCGCATCCGGGCGAAATATTTTAACATTACGCTGATTTGTGTACACGCCCCGACGGAAGACAAAAACGATGACATCAAAGATGCATTCTATGAGCGCCTGGAGGATATATATGACCGCTGCCCTGCACATGACATTAAAATTGTTCTGGGAGATTTTAATGCTAAAATAGGAAGGGAAGATGCTCTTGGTTCAGCAGTCGGAAAATTCAGTCTACACAACAACACCTCCGATAACGGATTCAGACTGGTAAGTTTCGCGTCGGCAAGAAACATGGTTGTGAGTGGAACCAGATTCCCGCATAAAGATATCCACAAGGCAACCTGGATATCTCCCGATCAAAATACAAGAAATCAGATTGATCACGTGGTAATTGATGGAAGGCATGTCTCAAGCGTGATGCGTGGTGTGATGCGCGGTGCAAATATCGACTCGGATCACCATCTATTTGCAGCCAAGGTACGCACACGATTAAGTAGAGCTAAAAACACTCTTTATCAAACGCAAAGGAAGCTAGACATCACAAAGCTGCAGACCACTGAGATAGCCAATGCCTACTCCAACCAACTCTCTCAATTACTCCATACAAATCCCCCTAGTTCTGATGTTCCCGACATGCAGTGGCAGCATATTGCGAATTCTATGACCATGCTGGGTTATGGAAAACCACGCTCAGACAAGCCCTGGTACGATGACGAATGTCGCGAAATGTCTGAGGAAATGGATGCTGCATACAAGGCAAAACTGCAGCCAATGGCGACGCGTGCGGTGACGGAGCGTTATAAAGAGAAAAGGAGGGAGATGAAACGCCTGTTTAGACGGAAAAAGCGTCTGTGGAAGAAAAGAGAGAGCCAGAATATCGAAAACTACAGGGATAGAGGTGAGGCCCGAAAGTTCTACCAAAAGGTAAAAAGTAAAGGTTTTGGAACAGAGATCCCCCACCTGTAAGGACAGAGACGGAAATCTGGTCACAGACACTCAGAGTGTGCTGCAAATATGGAGGGAACACTTTCAATCTCTTCTCGTTCCCGAAGGCAGCATAAGTGACGGAATCGCACCAATCATCAACGATATCAGCACGGCAATTGCCCGGTTTAAAAATAATAAAGCTGCGGGAGCCGACGGACTGCCGGCAGAGCTTTTTAAAGCCGGCGGCGATGACCTGGTAACATGCATGCACCAGCTCATAAACACGATTTGGCTCAGGGAATGCATGCCCGATGATTGGAATCTGAGTGTCCTATGTCCCGTGCTTAAGAAAGGCGATCCTAGTGTGTGTACTAACTATCGCGGGATTAGCCTTTTACACATAGCATACAAGGTCCTGTCTAGTGTGTTATGTGAAAAACTAAAGCCCCTCCTGGCGAACCTGATTGGACCTTATCAGTGTGGCTTTAGACCTGGTAAATCCACCACCGACCAGATATTCACGCTACGACAAATCCTGGAGAAGACCCAAGAAATGCAGATCGATACCTACCATCTGTTCATCGATTACAAAGCTGCATTTGACAGTCCGATACGACAGAAATTGTTGGATGCTATGGCTAAGTTTGGTATCCCCGCAAAACTAATTCGACTCTGCGGGATGACACTGACTGACACGAAGTCTTCAGTGAAAATTGGCTAAAATCTGTCAGAGCCATTTTCTACCAAGCGAGGCTTTAGACAAGGCGATAGTCTGTCCTGCGATCTCTTTAACATCGTAATGGAGATGATCATGCGGAAAGCAGCAGTAAACAGGAATGGCACCATATTTAACAAAAGCCACATGTTGCTCGCGTATGCTGATGATATCGATATTATTGGACGTGGATTGCGAGATGTTACTGCGGCTTTTTCGAGCATTGAAAAGCAGTCGGCTGAAGTGGGTCTGGTGATAAACGAGGACAAAACCAAGTTATTTGTTTCAACGAACAAAGAGTCCACTCGTCTGGGACGCTGCGTGAACGTTGACAACTCTAATTTTTTGAAGTGGTAGATGATTTTATCTACCTTGGCTCCGCCATAAACAAAAATAATATTGTCAGCCTCGAAATCAAAAGACGAGTATTGATCGCAAACCGCTGCTACTATGCGCTAAGCAAGCGATTTAACGACAAAGCGCTCCCTCGAAAAACAAAGATCCAGCTCTACCAGACTCTGATCCTACCTGTCTTGCTCTACAGCGCAGAATCGTGGGTAATGACACAAGCAGATCAATCTATTCTGGGAGTCTTCGAGAGAAAAATACTCCGCAAAATATTTGGACCCATCATCGTGAACGGCGAGTACCGTCGTCGAATGAATCATGAGCTGTATGAGCTGTACAACGACATCGACGTTGTCAAGCGCGTTCAAATAGACCGAATGCGCTGGCTTGGACACGTTGTACGAATGGACGATAACGCTCCGGCTCGAAAAGTCTTCGGCAATAAACTCGATGGGCGGCGCAGGAGGGGGCGACTAAAACTCCGATGGATAGACCAGGTGACGGAAATGTTAAGTAAGCTTGGTATGACGAACTATCTACGGAGCGCAAAAGACCGAAGCGCTTGGAATGGTTTTTTACGTGCGGCTACTAATAGATGAATTTCTGTTGTTGCTGCCAGTAAAGAAGAAGAAGAAGAATATTTATTCCATATCTTCCAAAGGGGCAACTGGAGGATGTTATCCCTCCGGAAACCGAAAGCTTTGCCACAACCCCGGGCTACTTCCCATACAAATGACCGTATTCGCCTTTATAGTTGTACATATCGCGACCTAGATTCGTAAAGGTTGTAAGTCCACTTTTTGCCTAAATGTATTTTTTGGTGTAGAACGCAAGATAAAAATCCAAAAAAAAAAAGGTTTTTGAACCGGGAGTCAAGATTTTAAGGGTGTTAGGAAACTTTGGTATACAGGGTCATGTTGTATGTACTCCACCAGACCTACAGCATGCACTAGGTCAGTCCCCAAGTTCCTTCAATTGTGTTTACATTTTGTCACAGTGTGTTATTTATACTGATGGATATACATACCAAAACCGAAATTACGTAATGAGTAATGCCTTATTAAATTCATCAATAAAACATAAAGTCATCATGGAATAAAAAATGACATACTCACACGGAGGTGGATAGTGTTCATTCCGCAATAGAGCGATCTTTGAAAAATATGATGTACCTGCTGATTATATTGTAATATGAAAATCAGTAAGACAAAATAAGGAAGCATATAGTCCCCTTAATATAACAACAGTGTATGTGCTCATACACCATTATTTTATTATTTTTATTATAGATTCCTTATTATTATTATAATTATTAGCCTGGGACCGGCCGTGGCATAGTGGTTAGAACACGCGACTACCATGCGGGAGATCACAGGTTCAACTCCTGGCTCCAGTCATCTTAAAAGAAAAAAAAATTTTTTCTTTCATTGTCGGCTCTCCTCGAATGTTGTCGACAGCAACTTCGCAGTATTAGTGTCGAGTCAATCGGCGTGTCTAGTAAGAGCTTCTCAAACAGTGACGTTTGCATTCGTCAATAAACAAGTAGATGCCGTTAGTTGTGAGTCTAAAAATAGAAAGCGTGTTAATTCACAACAATGCGAGAAGCTATCCCATACCTCATTCATGGGGTGTGAAGGTAAATTAATAATTAGCCTTTAAAACAACTTGACACATATATATATTTACATCTTAGTGCCTAAGTCAGAGGCCGAAATGATCAAAGATTTCCATTCGCTTCGATCTTCTGCGCACCTACTCCAGTTAGTCCTACCAAGCAGCGTCAGTGATTCCTCCACCTGGTCCTTCCAACGTAGTCGCGGTCTCCCTCTTTTGCGCCGTCCTTCGAGGTCTTGATAGAATAACTTTCGCGCTGGAGTTTCCTCATCCATTCTCACGACATGGCCTAGCCAGCGTAATCGTTGCACTTTAATTCGCTTGACGACATAAATGTCGTGGTATAACTCGTACAGCTCATGGTTCATCCGAATCCTAAACTCGCCGTTTACGCAACTAATTCGATCCATATATTTTGCGGAGTATTTTTCTCTCAAACACCGCCAGATGAGCTGCATCTGCCTGTGTAAGCACCCAAGATCGGAGGCGTACAACAGGACCGGTAAAATTAGTACCTGGTACAGCTGGACTTTGGTGGTTCGAGATATGGTGGTGTTTATGAAGTCCAAAGAAACACCTGTTGGCGGGCACTATTCTCCGTTTTATTTCGAGGCTGACACTGTTGTTTTTGTTAATGGTGGATCCAAGGTAGATAAATTCATCCACTACCTCAAAGCAATAGTTTTCAACGTTCACGCTGCGTCCCTAACGGGTGGACACTTTGTTCGATGATACCATTAACTTCGTCTTGTCCTCATTCAATGCCAAACCCATTTTCGATGACTCCCTTTCAACTGATGAGAAAACAGCTGTTACCTCTCGCATCGTTCGACCGATAATGTCGATATCATCGGCATATGCGAGCAGCATGTGGCTCTTATTAAATATGGTGCCAACAATGTTAACCGCTGCTTTCCTTAACACCTTCTCCATCACTATGTTGAACAGCATACATGACAAACCGTCACCCTGTCTAAGACCCCTCGTCGTATCGAATGTTGCAGATAGATCCTTGCCAATCCGAACAGAGGATTTGGTATTCGTAAGGGTACACCGGCAGAAACGAATTATCTTCGCAGGAATACCGAACTCAGACATGGCTTCGTATAGTCGATGCCTGATGGGACTATCGAAGGCAGCTTTGTAATCGACAAAGAGGTGGTAAGTGTCGATTTGCTTCTCATGGGTTTTCTCAAGAATCTGCCGTAGTGTAAATATCTGATCCGTCGTGGATTTGCCTGGTCTAAAGCCGCACTGATAAGGTCCAATCAGGTTTTCCACAATTGGCTTTAGACGTTCACACAGTATGCTAGACAGGACCTTATACGCAATCGGTAAGAGGCTAATTCCACGATAGTTTTTACACTCACTACGGTCACCTTTTTGTAGATTGGATTATTGATTCTTTGCCTGTTCACAATTTTCAAAGTTCATGGGAAAATAGTGTATAGTTTCTTCTTCAAAAATTGCCATCAATAAGTGTGTAAGCTCAAATGCGCTATTTTATTTGAAATTGCCTCTTCAAAGTTATTAATAGTAAAATAGTGTATACGCATCATACTCCATTTTAGTCTGTAGAAATAAATACTATTTAAAAAAGTAAAATAGCTTAAAATAAAATATATTAATTTAACTAAAAAATCCATTTTTTTTAAATAACAAGAAGGAAATACGCGCAATTTTTGGATTAGCCAGATGTAGCAGAGAAAGAGAAAGAATACGAATGAATGTCTACTTATTTTTGATTTATGCATGTATGGATTAATTAGTTATAATTGTTTGTAATAACCTAAATTGCAAAGAAATTAATATGTACCAATAAAATACCAAACCTATCAACAAATAATCTGAGTTTATTAACTGTTACTGTTTTATCATGTTACAAATTGATATTATTGCGATCAAATACTTCGGGTAAGCTACCGTTTAATTATTGAATAAAACAGTGTATACCATACAAAATAAAATAGTGTATCAGATACATCCTACGAATTTTTAAAAAATAAAACAGCCTATATGGCGTTCTTGCGTTTTGAATGACATAATTATGGTCTTAAAGGATGAGTAAAATAATAAAACTTGGTCTGTTTATAGAACAGGAACGGTAGTATGTATTCGTCGAAAAAATACCATAAAAAAACTTATATTAACCGCGATATTGAGGTTTTAATTGACATTCGATTTGACGAAAACTTTAAACTCGATTTTCTCAAAATAGTATTTGAAAAATTACCCACAATATTTTAAAACCACATCTCAAAATATCAACCACAGATTTGCACTTCTGAGTTATATAAAAAATGTTTCAATGTGCTGTGTCATCCAAAAGATGTATATTGTGTGCGTATAAAAATACTCTCTGGAACAACCACAAGAAAAGCAAAAGGGAATGGGAACGTTAAAAATTGAGTCATATTGAAGATACAAAATGTCTTAGTATTAGTCTTATTTATAATTGTGGTTAATAATATAAACGTTGTCCCTACTTTGGGGGAAAAGTTTACTAAATACAGAATTTGGGCACGATCGCATTAGGTCTATTAATAATATTAATCGATTTCTAAAGTGGGCGGTGCCTGATGTGTATAGGAGGTACCATACGGGCGTGGGTAGACTTCCTGTTTTTTTTCCAAAACTTTATCCTGCTATATCTTTACTAAGTACAGAATTTGGGTACGATCCCGTTGGGTGTTTTGATATTATAACTCGATTTCTAAAGTGGGCGGAAAGTTACATTTGTGTGGAAGGTACCAGAAGAGGCGTGGCTAACCTTCAAATTTTTTTCCAAAAATTTATCTTGTTATAGCTTTACTAAGTACAGAATTTGGGTACGATTCCGTTGGGTGTATTAATATTATTATGTACTCCGTTTCTAACGTGGGCGGAATGATGTATTTATATGGGAGGTACCAGAAAGGGCGGGCCATGTAGCCCATTTAGAATAACGTAGGTAGTTTTGGGGAAATATTTACTCGTGCAAAATTTCCACATAACTGAGGGCATATTTGAATTCAGCGTGAAATTTTACATTAAAATCAATTATTAAATGTCCCGAATACAGAAACTTTTGAAATTTTGTGACATAGTGTAATCAGAGGTTAGAGTTTTGGCACAAACAAAAACATATAAGAGCGTTCTGCGTAGGAATAAAAATAAAGCTTTATCTGCTCAAATTATCACTGTAGGGTTAATATACTACATATCTAAGTGATGACTGGCTGATATGAAAATTTATATATTGAAAATTTAAATACATGCATTTGCATATTTCCCATTGACCCGATGATCACATATCGTCGATATCTGCAAGAACTTTAATTTTAATGGCCGGTTGTGTTTTGTACATAAAATGAAAAAGTTTTGATAGACATGGGATTTTTTTTACAGGACATAGACTTTGACTTTTGGGACACTTTTGCATGGTTAGGTCCATTTCACAAAAAAGTGGACTTGACACCTTTTTGCAGGATATCGAAGATATGGATAAATTAATTTTTAAAACAGTAAGGTGTAAGGTACACGCGACTACCATGCCGGGTTCGATTCCCGCCTCCAGTCATCTACATTTTTCTTACATTGCCGGCCCCCTCGATGTTGAAATGACGATAAAACTGGTTCTTTCACTACAACTATATTTGATTAAACTTTGAACCGCAAAAAAGAAGAGCTTGTATGAGATGTGGACGTTACTTTTAGTAACTTTTTATTACTTACTACTGAAATGTCAAATGCGGAGCTTGAATTTTTTATATGAGCCGAAAATGTTGTTATGAGTTTTTAACCCACTAAAAGGGTGATTTTTTATGATGAGTGGCAGTAGTTTTTTTCCGATTTTGATCATCTTATAACTTGTAGATGGATACCTGCAAAAAAGAGGTGTTTTATGGGCAAATTTTGTTTGATCTTGCTCATGTTTGGTCAGATCTTACTCATTAAAGAACCTAACCTCTTTTTAGAGGATAGAATATTACACACCAAATTTCAAGTTTTTAGCTCTTAAAATACGTCTGTGATGTCAGGGATAGTCCCTAAAAAATTGGCAATTTGTAACCTCCGTTTTGAGCATTTCAAGTTTCAGCTGAATATATCTCTAAAGCTACAACAGACGGACATCTTTAGATCGACACAGAATTCACCGTCATAGTTTTATAGAATGAATATGGACTACTAGCTTTCTCGGCTCGCGTTGCTTTACCCGTACTTACAATGATTCTTATTAAGAATGTAATCAATACAAGTAAAAATCAAACGCTTCATAAGACACACGGACACCACGTTTATGTGACTGAAGCTCTATTCCATTGGTCTAAGAGATTGTACCGTTTTAGTCCCTTTTTATACCTAAAAGTACGAATTTTAACAGATACATTCATATCGCACAACTAATATGGACTGTTTCCCCACTAATTCTATAGGGACTCTATCTCTAGTTATTTGGTCTAGGCGATAGTAGCAGTTTTATCGGTATTTTTACACCTAAAGAACGAATTTCTAAAAATTACTTCATATCGCACAATTCAAATATTTATATCCATTTTTCCGATAAACCTTTAGCCGTTTAGTACCAGTTCTATCCCTTTTCGTCCTTTTTTACCCCTAAAAAGTACGAATTTCGAAAACCCTGCTTACTTACTTACTTAAGTGGCCTATTACAACTTACGAACGTAGCTCATAAATTTGAGGCCTGAAGTGTTAAACAATTCCATACGCTTCGGTCTTCTGCGTGCGTTCTCTAGTTGGTCCTACCAGATGGTGGCATGTCGCCAACTACTTGGTCCTTCCAACAAAGTTTGGGTCTCCCTGCTCTGCTTCGTCCTTGAGGTTCGCCTTCAAACACCTTTCTCGTTGGATCATTTACATCCATCATGGCAACATGTATCAGCCATCGTAGCCGTTGAATTCTGACTCTTTTGGCTACGTCGATGTCGTGGTAAAGCTCATACAGCTCATGGTTCATCCGATGGCGAAACTCGCCGTCGACACAGATAGGTCCATATATTTTTCGAACTACTTTTCTCTCGAATACTCCCGGGTCTTGTATGTCCGTTGTCGGCAGCATGCAAAAGAGCGGGTAAGATTAGCACCTGCCAAAGCTGCTTCTTAATATTCCGAGATAAGGTGATGTTACTAAAGTGCTGCCGAAGTCCGTAGAAACATCTATTGGCGAGCACAATTCTCCGCTTGATTTCTTGACTGACAACATTTTTCTTGTTGACAGAAGATCCGAGGTAGGTAAACTCATCTACTACCTCAAAACAATAATTTTCAACGTAGACGGTGCGTCCCCTGTATCCTGCTATAGCTTTACTAAATAAAGAATTTGGGTACGATCGCGTTTGATTTATTGATATTTTTACTCTATCTCTAAAGTGGGCGGAAAGGTACATTTGTATGGGAGGTACTAGACTTCCAATTTTTATACCATCACCCTTAGGGATGAGGGTATATATCATTTGATACGACCCAAAAGTGTAATATATCAATACATCATACTCAATCATTCCCAAATTCTATATTTAGTAATGCTATAACAGGATAAAGTTTTGGGAGAAAAAATTAAAGTCTAGCCACGCCCCTTCTGGTACCTCCCACACAAATGTACAACTCCGCCCATTTTAGAGATGGAGTTATAATATCAATACCCTCAACACGATCGTGTCCAATTTATGTATTTTGTTAAGTTATGCCAGGATAAAGTTTTGGGAAAAAATATAGGAAGTCTAGCCACGCCCCTTCTGGTACCTCCCAAACAAATGTACTTTTCCGCCCACTTTAGACATGGAGTAGTAATATCAATAAATCCAACGCGGTCGTACCCTAATTCTTTATTTGGTAAATCTATTGCAGGAAATTTAGCCATGCCCCTTCTGGTACGCCCCATACTGATCTGGTACCGCCCACTTTAGAAATCGATTAATATTATTAATAGAACTAATGCGATCGTGCCCACATTCTGTATTTAGTAAAGTTCAAGAAGGATAAAGTTTTGGAGGAAAAATCTGGAAGTCTTGACACGCCCCCTTTTGTTACCTGCCATTCAAATGTACCACTCCGCCCACTTTAGATGAAGTTATAATATCAATATACTCGACACGATCGTGCCCAATTTATGTATTTTGTAAATCTATAACAGGACAAATCTATAGAAATCAAGCAATAATATGAATATACTAGAACATTTTATGTTTTATTGAGGATGAGGGTATATGTATGTCGGGTTTCCAGATTGAAACATTCGAACAGGTTCATAACCCAGTGGTCATAGAATTGCGGCGGTGGTCATAGAATTCACAATATGCTGCCGTTGGGTGTCGGAATCATTAGAATTAGGGTGGTTGATGCGAAGTAATTGAGAGAGTTGGTTGAAGTAGTCATTGGCTGTCTCGGCGGTGATGTCTACCTTTCGTCGCATTTGGATACAAGAGTTTATAGTGCTGCTTAATCAGCGTGATAAAAAAATATTATGCCTTGAAGCGAATGTTGGCTATTCAGTCGCTTACAGGGGTAAACCGCGAGACCAGATGTCTAAGTCTCTTGTCGACTATGAATCCACATCCAAATTTGTATTTTTCTGCATGGCAGCTATAAAAGATGTCACAGTTCTTTCGGCGTGTGCATCCCAGTCCTGCCCATCGCATTTCGTGTATGGCGGTGATATCGACCTTATATCTTAATTTTTTACCGTTCCAGACTTTTTTGTGGGGTTTTTTTTAAGGTTACGAGACTCTGGGAAACAGTCGACACGAGTTCGAAAATCTGTCGCCCGATGTTCTCGGCGAAGTGCTGAAAAATGCCATTAAATGAGCCGTTTGATTGATATTATTATCCCATTTCTAAAGTGGGCGGAGTGGTACATTTGTATGGGAGGTACCAGAAGGGGCGTGTCTAGACTTCCAGCTTTTCTCCAAAATTTTATCCTGCTTGAACTTTACCAAATACGGATTTTGGGCACGATCGCGTATGTCTTCTAATACAATAAATCGATTTCTAAAGTGGGCGGTACCAGATGTGTATGGAAGGTAACAGATGAGGCGTGGATAGACTTCCAATTTTTTTCTCCAAATCTAAATCCTGTTATAGCTTTACTAAAAATAGAATTTGGGTACGATCACGTCTGATTTATTGATATTATTGATCCATCTCTATAGTTGGGGGAGAGGTAGATTTGTATGGGAGGTAATAGAAGGGGCGTGGCTAGGTCTTTAAAATTTTTTCCAATGCTTTATCCTGTTATAGCTTTACTAAATACGATCCCATTGGGTGTATTTTTATTATTACTCGATTTCTAAAGTGGGCGGAATGATGTATTGGTATGGGAGGTACCAGAAGGGGCGGGGGACAGACAGACAGACATGGCTAAAGTGACTCATTCTATGTGTTACACTTTTGGGTCGTATCAAATGATATATTTCCAATACAGGTAAACAAAAAACAGAATCGAAGTTTTTTATTTAGAACAAAAATGGGAGCGGGTGAATTCTTTTGCCCCTCATTGTATTTTTTCGAGGACATCCGCCAGTTGGATGGAGGCACCTTCTCTGTAGAGAGTTCGGACATTTCAGGTGCACATCCGTAAATCGTGGCACTTGTAATGTTTGCTGGGCTCGTCAACATTTAAGGGGATTTTTGTTTTTACTTTTCTTCATGTTTTCATAATAATTGTTTTTGTAAAAGGAGAGTGGCTTAGTGGTAACCATAAACATATCACCTTCAATCAATGTAGTGGTCAGATTTCTTCGCTTATGTGTCGTCTTCAAATGTTTCCATAAATTTATTGTCATAGTCTATTAATGGCCTTAACCGCTTCTAATCTTTATTTATATGTTGGAGGTGTGTTTGTTGTGTTCATTAATCTAGCGCCGTCTAAATTCGAATCACGTTCTTACGTGTGACAAATCATTAAAATTGTTCGTTTTTATGTTTCTCATTATTTACACTACGCCGTCCTCCTGCTGCGTCGTCGTCGTCGCTAAATTTACTGCGAATTGTGTAAGTGTGAGTATTTTTCATTTAACTGTCAACACAACCTCACCTTTAGATGCTTATTTATTCTATATGTGAGGTATTGTAGCATATTGGAATTAAAATGTCACCTTTCAATGACTGAAAAAAATGTGTCAGACAACATGAAGGTGTGAACTTAAGAGTGTCAATGAAAAATTAATGTTTACAATTTATTAGCTAATTTTCTGTGTGTGAGTGATGATTTAAAAATTCTTTCAAATTGTGTCAAATAAGTTATAATATTTGCATAAACTGTAACAGTAAACATACGGGTATTTTTAAAGATGACTGAATTTTTTTGAGGGAATGAGTAACAGTCGTAGGTCGTGATGCCGTATGTATGATTAATAGTAACTGCATAACTCATACAACATGACATTCAAAAGAGGACTTAAACTTGGATGGGTTTGTTTAAGGATACGAGTACAGCTAGCAAAAATTTAAATTTTTTTAACATATATTAACTTTTTCTAAGTACGCATAAGGTTGATCTTTCCGACAACAGCTCGTTACCCAACCCATTGAGAAATAGCTATGAGGAAGTTTTGTACCCTATACCACAAGATTTTCGATGATTACACTGGCCATCCGTTTTAACTTAGTTTATTTTCGTTTCTGATACGACAAAACATGCATTATGTGTATATTATACTCCCCCTTTATACAAAATCATATACCTGTCTGGAAAATTGCAATTAGTATATGTATGTGTATAAAGCACCTGCCTCCACATACAAATATGCATCTAAATTCAGTCATTTAAAGATATTTACATACACAAAATCAAAGCTATTACCAATATATCTAATTTAGCAATTATTTTTTGCCAAAGCCTTTAGAAAATTGAAACTGTTCTGGGCAATGAAGAAAAGTTAATTGCATTTCACTGTGAAATCCACCAGTATATCTATGCGTCGGCTCTCACACACACACATACACACATGCGGCCGTTTCATACGATTTTATTTTTTTCAACATTTTGAATATTTAACATTGAACCCTTGAAAATTGTCGCTATTTCGTACGTCCGTTTTCATTTTGTCCTGTTTGCTTTTGTTATCATCGTAAAATATCAGGAAATTGAAACTCACTTTCACAATGGTCAAAATAGCAAAAGTGAATTCACTGTTTGTCCGTCTGTTTATCCGTTTTGTTCGTACTCTGATACACTCGGTTGTTTTCTGCTGGAGGACACTAGTCGAATGTCCTCTGCCATTTGTTTTTCCGTTATTAGCAAACAGGAAAAAGGAAGTGAACTTTTTAGCTATAGATTGAAAGCCATGAAAGAGAGCGAGCGGATGCAAAAACTAAAAACGATCATAAAACAAATATGCCCTCACACTGTGGGAGAAAAACTAAAATATTGTTGATTAGCAGCAAACTGAATTGGATGAGACAATCAGAAAACAAAAGTAGCGAATTCGAATGTTCTCGATAGATAAAGTCCATCTTGTCTATATATCCTTCATAGATCAGCGCTGTCAACTGCCACGGCACTTCAGTTACATCTTCATGATAGCAGTACAACATTTTTCAACTCATTGATTTTGGACTCAATTCTGAGAACTGCACGTGAAAGTAGCCCCAAAAAAGAGCCTAAACCGTGATAAAATTCCCCTTTTGAGGCCTGTTTAATAATTCCACACGCTTCGGTCTTCTGCGTGCGTTCTCCAGTTGGTCCTACCAGATGGTGGCACGTTGCCAACCACTTGGTCCTTCCAACGAAGTTTGGGTCTCCCTGCTCTGCGCCGTCCTTCAGGTTCGCCTTCAAACACCTATCTCGCATGTCCCAGCCATCGTAGTCGTTCGATTCTGATTCTTTTAGCTACGTCGATGTCGCGGTAAAGCTCATACAGCTCATGGTTTATCAGATGGCGAAACTCGCCGTCGACACAGATAGGTCCACATATTTTTCGGAGTACTTTTCTCTCGAGTTCTCCCAGGTTTTGTATATCCGTTGGTGTAAGCACCCATGATTCGGCAGCATACAACAGGACGGGTAATAGGTAAGGTGGTGTTACTAAAGTTCTGCCGAAGTCCGTAAAAACATATATTGACTGACACAATTCTCCGCTTAATTTCTTGACTGACATTATTTTTCTTGTTGACGAAAGATCCGAGGTATGTAAACTCATCTACTACATCAAAACAATAATTTTCAACGTTGACGCTGCGTCCCCAACGATAGGACCCTTTGTTCGTCGAAATCATTATTTTTGTTTTGTCCTCGTTGTCCACTAAACCCAATTTTGATGACTCCTGTTCTAATGATGAGAAAGCTGCAGTAACATCCCGCTAGTGGCATGTGGCTCTTGTGGAATTTGGTGCCAGACATGTTGACACCAGCCTTTCTCATCACCTTCTCAATAACTATATTAAATAGTATACAGGACAGGCTATCACCCTGCCTGAGACCTCTTTCTCGGTTGAATGGTTCAGAGTGATCCTTACCAATCTTAACCGAGGATTTTATGTTTTCCAAGGTACATCTTCAAAGTCGAATTAGCTTTGTAGTCGACAAAGAGGTGGTAGGTGTCGATCTGCTTTTCATGAGTTTTTTCGTAGAGTGAATATTTGATCCGTCATACATTTGCCAGGTCTAAAGCCGCACTGATATGGTCCAATTTCTACATTTGGCTTTAGACATTCACACTATATGCTTGAAAGGACCTTGTACGCAATTGGTAATAGGCTTATTACACGATAGTTCTTACATTCACTACGATCTCCTTTCTTGTATTTGGGACATAACACACTGGGACTCCAAGCCCCGGGCATGCTCTCCTCTAGCCAGATGTTCTCCATGAGCTGATGCATTCTCCTAACCAGCTCCTCCCCGCCAGACTTTAACAATTCAGCAGGGAGACCATCGGCTCCAACAGCTTTGTTTTTTTAAGGCGGGAGACGGCCATATGTATCTCGCTCTATCTCGGAGGTGGACAGTTAATACCATCGTCATGGATTGGTGCGGAGTCTTCTGGAGTGGTGTCCGTATCCAGTAAATTTTTAAAATGATTTCTCCATATCTTCAGAACGTTATCCGGGTCCGTCACTAGCTGACCATCGCTGTCCTTGCAGGAGGGTAACCCTGTTCCACGCATTCTCGCCTTAACTCTCTTGTAGAATTTTCGGGCTTCCCCTCTGCTTCGGAGCAACTCTCTGCACTCATCCTGCCTCTTCTTCAGCTCCTTATTTTTCCGTCTAAAAAGACGAGTTGCCTCTCGTCTCTTCTCCCTGTGCCGTTCACGAACAGCTCTCGTTGCCAATGGCTGCAGTTTCGCCCTGTATGCAGCAACCGTCTCTCTCGTGGCATTGCGACATTCATCATAGTACCAGGGATCCTCTTGAGACGGCTTTGACTACCCAAGTACGCTTCTCGCAGCCCGTTCTAAGGAGTCGGCTATATTTTGCCACTGCGAGGTTATATTGTCAGGGGTTAGAGCATTCCACAGCAGTTGAGTTAGGTGGTTGGAGTAGGCGTTTGCTACCTCTGTGGTCCGCAGTTTACCGATGTCCAGCTTTCGTTGTGCCTGGTTACGTACGCTTTTCGCCATGCTCAGCCTTGTGCGTACCTTAACTGCGGTAAGGAAGTGATCGGAGTCAATGTTCGCACCCCTGATCACTCGTACGTCCAGAACACTCGATGCGTGCCTTCCATCGACTACCACATGATCAATCTGATTCCTCGTCAATTGATCTGGAGATAACCATGTTGCCTTATGAATATTTTTATGGTCAAATCTAGTGCTGCTAACTACCATATTACTTGCCGCAGAGAAATCAATCAGTCTGATGCCATTGTTCGAAGTTTCGGTGTGCAGACTGAATTTTCCGATGGTAGGCTCAAATGCGGTTTCCCTACCTATTTTAGCATTAAAATCGCCTAGTACAATTTTAATGTCATGGCTCGGGCTACGGTCATATCCATTTTCTAGGCTCTCGTAGAACTCGTCTTTGTCCTCATCGCTTTTCTCTTCTGTCTTCTGCATGGACACATATAAGTGTTATGTGGAAAAACTTTGTTTTGACTCTTATGGTGGCTATACGTTCACACACCGGGTTGAACCTTGAGACTAGGTGTCGCAGTCTCTTGCCAACCACAAATCCACATCCAAACTCGTGCTTGTCCACATGGCCACTATAGTAGATGTCGCACGTCTTCATGCGCGAGCAACGTGTCCCGTCCACCGGATTTCCTGTAAAGCGGTTATGTCAGCCTCGTATTCTTCGAGGACTTCCGCCAGTTGGATAGAGGCACCTGGTCTATACAGTGTTCTAACATTCCAGGTGCATATCCTTAAATCATGGTCCTTAATTCGTTTGCGGTGGTCGTCAACATTTTGGGGGGTCCATTTTATGCTTTTCTTACTTCTTTTCATTGCAATAGTTTATACGTCGGTGGCGGGTTGCAAGCCCAGCGCACCACGTCGCAGTTTTCTCCTCCTGCCAGGATTTTATTACAGCCGCCCATTCTGGGTCAGACGCTGACCAGTGTACCGCTCACTCTGAGCAGACGTGCCTGGGTTTTAGGTTTCGCCCCTCACAGTAAGTCGTGCTATGACGGGTGTCAGAGGCACGCTTCCAGGCGTCACCACGTGGAGGTACTCCGTCCGCAGTAGTACTACGAAAACGGAGCTCTGTGAGTAGACTTGAAGTGCAATTGGCAAGGATCACTCTGGGTTTGCCAAGTTAAACCGATCAGAAGCTTTACCTTGCATCACACTCCCGACGTCCACGCCACCATATAACAAAAAAGCCTAAAACGTGACAAATTTCCCTATACGATACTTACTTACTTCAAATCGATATTAAATTATTACGACATGTTACTTGACAAAACGAATAATGCAGAAATTCTTCTTATTGGGGCTACTTTCACTTGCAGTTCTTCGAATTGACTTCCAAAATCATGTGTTGTAATGTGCTATACAACTAAAAGCATGCCCTGCAATAGACATTTTCCCTTACTGTCCAATACTCTTCTGTGTATGCAGAATCACATATGCATCGCTAAATAAATATACATATACAGATGCCGTTAAAATGCATGTATGTGTTTATCTGCCCCCATAGTCTATGCAAAACTGACTATGAGTAGCGAATGTCGGCAGGGAAGATGTTGGTTAGCATTAAATGCCAAACTAGACTACTCTGAACTACAAATACAAATGCAAACAGGATATATTCCCACACTAAGCTAACACCGTTAGCTTTCTCTGTCACCACCAAATAAAGGAAATTGAATTGTTACCACTACAAACAGAAGCATGAACATAATTTATAAACAAAATTACGAAGAACACAACATAATTTATCTATAAATTTATTGCAAACATTGTATAAAAAGAGGAAATGAAATTGTTTTTAAAATAGCCAAGTGCTAAGAACAAAGAAATATTGTGAATTTCGTAAATATTCATTGTGAGCAAAAACTGTGGTGCCATATACATTGTATGATATTAAGATTGCGTTAGAAGCTGTGGCCCACAAAATAATATGAACGGAGTATAATAAAATAATAGCAACTTCGAAATACTGTGATCGAGAGCAAATGCAAAAGAAGCAAATTTGAAACTTCCGTCAGAATGCTAGTTATAAAATGATTTATGCTATAATACACTTATTCCTTATCTTCTTCTTTAGCAGAAGCAAGTGAAATTCATTCATTGGTAGCGGCACGCGGAAAAGAGTTCCAAGCGCCGCTGTCTTTAGCGCCCCTAGATAGTTCGTCACGTCAAGTTTAGATAACAGCTCTTTGACCTAGACCATCAAACGAAGTTTTGATCGCTCTCTCCTTAGCCGCCCATCGAGTTTATGACCGAAGACTTACTCGCCGTTAATGTTGATGGGTGCAAATATTTTGCGAAGTATTATTCTCTCGAAACTCCCAGAAGATTCCCAGTGTCTGGTAGAGATGAATCTTTGTTTGTCGACAGGAGGCTTTATCAAAACATCGCTTGCTTAGCACATATCGGCAGCAGTTGGCGATCAATACTATTCTCTTGATTTCTAGGCTGACATTATAACTCTCATTTTTGTTTATAGCGGTAGACGAAATATTCTACCTCTTCAAAGTTATTGTTGCCAACATTCACGCAACGTCTCATACGAGTACTTTCTTTCTTCGTAGAATTGGTTTCTGCATCTCAAAGGCTCAAAAAGACCGCAGTAACATCCGCGGTCCACGGTCAATAATATCTTTGTCATTGGCACACGAGTGCAGCATATGACATTTGTTAAAAATGGTTCCAGTCGTGTTTATTGCAGCGTGGAACATAATCATTTCGAGTATGATGTTAAAGAGATCGCATGACAAATTATCGTTTTGTCTCAAGCCTTGCTTGGTAGAAAATAGTGCAGTCAGATTTTTGCATATTTCACTGAAGCCTTCGTGTCAGTCAGCGTCAAAGTCTTATCAGCATTGCGGGGTTATTAAACACAGCTATATCTAATACTTTTTGTCGTATTGAATGGAGCTCTGAATTCGAAAAACAAATGGTATGTTTATATCTGCATTTCATAAGTCTTCTCCAGAGTATTTAAAGGTGTGAATATCTGGTCGGTCGTGGATTTACTAGGTCTTCTTGAGACCATACAATTTTTTGAGATGTCTGAGTACCCAAGTACGCTTATGGCAGTCCGTCCGATTAAGTCGGCTATATGTTGGAGGTTATATTATCAGAGGTTGGAGCATTCCTCAGCAGTTGAGGTAGGTGGTTGGAGTAGGTGTCCGCTACCTCTGTGGTCCGCAGTTTACCGATCGCGATGTCCAGCTTTCGTTGTGCGTGGTATGGTTTTGCGGTAAGGTGGTGATCGGAGTTAATGTTTGCACTCCTGACCACTCGTACGTCCAGAACACTCGATGCGTGCCTTCCATCTACTACCACGTGATCTATCTGATTCCTCATCTATTGATCTGGAGATAACCATGTTCCCTTATGAACATTTTTATGGTCAAATCTAGTGCCGCTAAATACCATATATTTATGCAGAGAATCAATCAGTATGATGCCATTGTTCGACGTTTCGGTGTGCAGACTGAATTTTCCGGTGGTGGGCTCTAATGCGGTATCCCTGCCTATTTTAGCATTAAAATCGCCTAGTACAATTTTGATGTCATGGCTGGGGCTACGGTCATATACATTTTCTAGGCTCTCGTAGAACTCGTCTTTGTCCTCATCGCTTTTCTCCTCTGTCGGAGCATGGACGTATATAAGTGTTATGTGGAAAAACTTAGTTTTGACTCTTATGGTGGCTATTCGTTCACACACCGGGTTGAACCTTGAGACTAGGGCCTTGTATTCTTCGAGGACTTCTCCAGTTGGATGGAGGCACCTGGTCTATACAGTGTTCTATCATTCCAGGTGCATATCCTCAAATCATGGCCCTTAATTCGTTTGTGGTGGTCGTCAAATTTTTGGGGGATCCGTTTTATGCTTTTCTTATTTCTTTTCATTGCAATAGTTTAAACGTCTCCTCCTGCCAGGATTATATTACAGCCGCCCATTCTGGGTCAGATGCTGACCAGGATACTGCTCAATCTGAGCCGACGTGCCTGGATTTTAAGTTTCGCACCTCACAGTTAGCCGAGTTCTGACGGGTGTCAAAGGCACGTGTCTAGGCGTCACCATGTGGAGGTACTCCGTCCGCAGTAGTACCACGAATACGGAGCTCTGTGTGTAGACATGAAGTGCAATTGGCAAGGATCACTTTGGGTTTGCCAAGTTAAACCGATAAGAAGCTTTACCTTGCATCACACTCCCGACGCCCACACACTCCCGATAACCAGGTCTAATGCCTCACTGATAAGGTCCAATCAGGTTCGCTAGGATGGGCTTTAGTATTTCACATAACACACTAGACAGGAACATGTATGCGATGGGTAATCGGCTGATTGTGCGATATTTGGTATACACAATAGGATTGCCTTTCTTAATCACAGGACGTAGAACACTCCGATTGGGCATGCATTCCTATAGCCAAATCGTATTTATGTGCTGCCGAAGGCACATTGCCTGTTCATCTCAGCCGACCAGCAATCCATGGCTTAAGCAGCTGCCGTGCTGATCTTGATTTGATGATCACTGATGACTGGTGTGATTTTGTCTCTCGGGAACGAGAGAAGAACGACAGTGTACCCTCCATATATGTAGCACACTTTGAGTGTCCGTTACGGGATGCCCATCTCTGTCCTTACAGGTGGGGATCACTGTTCAAAAGCTTCAGCTTTTTACCTTTATGTAGGATTTCGGGCTTCACCTCTGTCCGTGTAATTTTTGATATCCTGGCCATTTCTTTTCTTTCATATAAGTTTTTTTCGTTCCGTCACCGCTCGCGTTGCCATTGACTGCAGTATTGCTCGTCATTCCTTTCGCTTAGACACTGCGCGATATTCTACATTTTTTTTTTCATTGTCGGCCCCCTCGATGTTGTCGTCAGCAACTTCGCTACTCAAACAGTGACGTTCGCATTCGTCGATAAATAAGTAGGTGCCGTTTGTTGTGAATCTAAAATAGAAAGCGTGTTTATTCACAACACCGCGAGAAGCATCCCATATCTCATTAATGGGGGGTAAAGAGAAATAAAGTTTTAAAGTAAGACCTTGAATGCAACTAGGTGGTTATTCCAGTCTATATGTGCACCGTGCAGCACTCGCACGCTTGAGACATACCTTCCTTCGACAACCACGTGGACAATCTGGTTTCTTGTCTTTCACAGAAAAAAAGCACAATTGTTGTAAAGTAATTAAATAAAATTGTTAGCATTCAATTTCGATTTATAACAATTTTTCCATTTGAGAGTGGTTGTAAATTGTCATATTTACAAATTTTCTACCACTGTTCAAATTCAACAAAAATAAAAAAATTGTACATGTGACAACACTGTTTATTGTTTTTACAATTTCGGTTGTTGGCCCCTTTTTAATTAAATATTTAATTGTATTGACGAAATGGTATTTAATATGACAATTCATTTGTCGTAATTTTTTTCTGTGTTTGATCAGTGGATATCCAGGTTGCCGTGTGGATATTTTTATGCGGGAATCTGCATAACCATATGCAACAACCATGTTTCTTGTCGACGCGAAACTAAGCAGTCGGAGGTGTAGTTGTGTACACTGAATTTTGTTTTATTTATTTAAGGAGAATGGCTTATTAGGCCGTCGCGCTCGATCCAAGTTTCTTAAGGCTGCCAAAGCCCTAAAGACAGCCATTAAATTCGACTTCAGAAACTTCTGTTACTTACTACCTATGACGCATTAATCAAAGAATATTTATTTCCTAGGGAGTAACGACCAGAAATTAGAATATCCCCCACTCGCCCATACTATAAATTGGCTAAACGAGAGAAAAATTTTTGTTGTTGTTGGCTTTTCAGTGTCGCTCAGTAGAATGACGCATTCTGAACTCCATGACAAATTACAGAAACGATTTTCATTTTTAATATTTAGAATAGTGATCGTACATTTGGGGGCTACTGTGGTCTTATGGTTATATTCCTGTCCAAGTCATCTACATTTCTATCATCGGCGGCCCCCTCGATGTTGTCGACAGCAACTTCGCAGATGTGTCAATTACTTCGGCATGCTTCTCCCGACAGTTGACGTTCGAATCAGTCGTTAAAGCTGTAGAACCCGTTGTGGGAGTGTAAAAATAAAAGCGTATACATTCACAATAATGCGAAAAGCTCTGCCAAATCTCATTACTGCGATGTCATGAAAAAAATCTATATAAGTAAGATTCTACATTTCATAGATTAAAAAAATAGTTTAGTTAAATGTTCGAATATGTTCCACTGTGTTTTTAACGTACGATTGCATTCAAATAAATTAATAAAATCGCGTTTTAAGAGGAACGGCGGCATTAAAAATATTTCAAACGTTGTCTTGGAGAAAACAAAGCTTGTCGTCTACTGATGGAATGTAGTATATGCTATCCCAGTCAGTATCATAAATTCTTTCCTCTAACAAATTATGATTAATATTCTTAAAATCTCTGTATAAGTAAGTGTGCTCAGAACGATGCGCTTGGAAATCATATGTAAGAAAAATTAAGTCATGGTTAGAAAAGCATGGTGCAGAAATTGGTGTCGTGACATAACCCCACACGGACATAATCCCCAAAATGATTTTTGGGCTTATGTTTAAGAGTCGGAAAATTTCCTCTAAGATGTTTTTGTGTATATTCAATGATAGGTTTGTGTGTCAGTCTATAATTAGACTCACTTAAACTTTACAATATTAACCCTGCTACTATGTTAGAAAAAAATCACACACGTTATTTTTGGGTCATATTATGACCCTATATAGTTTTACTAGCTTTCCCGGCTCGCGTTGCTTCACCCGTACTTACAATACAATACAATACAGATAAAATGCTAACGCTTCATAAGACGAACAGACACACATTTATGCGATCGTAGCTTTATCCCATTGGTCTGAATGCAAGGGCGTAGCCAGGTAGGAGCAGGGGGGGCAGCTGCCCCCCCCCTAGAGCTTGGAAAATCTGTCAAAATCCCAGAAAATATGAAAATTAAAATAAAGTAGTACAGAAATTTTACTAAGGTGAACTGACTAATAAAAACTTTCACCCTATGTTCATTCTCCAAAATGCTAGTGGATATTTTAAACTCTGAGTCAATGAAATGAACTGATTTTTAAGTAAAAGTACTTATGTATTGTTATTGCTATATTGTGCAGCGGTAACTGTTGGCCAGAAGTTTACAGGCATGTATCAAAGCTGTAGAAAAGGTTACAGTTTAGAAAGTGCTAATGAATTCACAAAATATTGAGAGTTTCTCCTTAAAATTATTGGGAAAATGTAGACTTCCTTGTATTCGAAGTACTAGTGCGCAGAACGAGGCCTTTTTTTATTCGTAAGTTAACGTTCAATAAGCGATAAGATTGTGCAAAATTTTAACTTATTTAGTGCACTTGCAAGTAAGATACTTAGTATGTAAGTAAATTTACTAAATTCAAATATCTTCCAGTTTTTCATAAGAAAGTTATGTTTTTATTTAGGAAATTAAAACTACGTTTTGAAAAATATGAAACTGTTTAATCTTTAAAAGGATCAGTAAAGTTTGCTCGAGTTCTCCTGCACACCAGCCAACCACCCAGACAGAAGGACACTTTTCCAGAATTGAATTCGCTTTTCTGATACTTAAGGTCCAATGTGTCTCCTTTAACATGTTGCACTTTTTCTCGTGTCAAATTATATAGAAGGTAAACCAAATACAAATTAATTTTAAAATCATAGTAAATTTTAATCCAGAAGCGATTCAAGCACTTAAGGCCAATATCATCAAAGCAATCCATGAACTACAGCCCGATAGCATTAACAAGGTCTTGGAAAATTGGAGTGCAGCCAATTGAACGAACACAGTAAAAATATTAAAAAAAGCGATCGAGTGTGGAATTAAGAGGCAACTGATTCCTAACTCGATTTCCGAATCGATTCTTTTAGAGACTAAATTAATTAGTTCTTTGGATTTGTAGATTACATTCATTAAAAAATAACACTGTGGTAGTCGAAAAAAAGAACAAGACCGGATTCGACGGTTTTAACCTAATTCGGAATCGTACTGCATCATAAGATTTATGAGTTACAATGATGGTTTCGTACAAAATTTGTTTTTTTATGTTTTTTTTACTTTGAGTTATATTTTAAGGGGTTGGATAGATTTTCGACAAGCTACAGTTGGGATTTCGGATATACATGACTTATTTAAAACAACTTTGTCGAAGACTGCATATCCGAAAATTCATCTATAGTCTGCGAAAATCGATTTGGGCCCATAAACCCCAAAAAGTAGTTGAAATTAAAGTTAAGAATTATTATTTCATCGACTTTGACACATTTAAAAAAATAAAAATTTTAAAATCGATCAAGAGTTGCGGCTTCAAATTCCATATGTCAAAAAAAAAACTAAGATGAATAAAAACTAATTTTTTGGAATTCGATGACAAAAATGTTTTAAAAAATTTGTAAAGTTTTAATTTAGTCTACCTTTGTTTAATAAAATATTGTCAAAACAATGAGTATTGATTTTTCGTTAGGTACTTAGTTAAATTTTTTTTGTAAACGTACTATTAACGCGAAATGTAAAACCGACTGCCCCCCCCCCCTACATCAGATCCTGGCTACGCCCTTGTCTGAATGATTGTACCGATTTAATCCCTTTGTATCCCTAAAAGTTCGGATTTCAAAAGATACATTCGCACAGCACAACTAAAATGGACTTGTACCCCCCTCTAATCCTATGCCCATACACAATAATAGCTTAAGGCGTTTGGTTTGGGTGATGGTACCATTTATATCCCCTTTCGGCCTTTTATACCCCCCAAATGTTCGAATTTCTAAACATCGCATCTGGCTGCTCGCTAATTCGATAGGTAGCAATTCTATATAAATTTTCGTAGCTCTACTTTTAGGCATTTGGTCTGGGCGATAGTACCAGTTTTATCCATTTTTCGGTATTTTTACAACTAAAGAATGCATTTTGAAGAATAACTTCACATCGCACAACTAAATATTTATTTTAATTTTTGAGACTATACCTTTAGCCATTTATTACCAGTTCTATCCCTTTTCAGTCCTTTTTCCCCTAAAAGGTAAGAATTTCGAAAACCATCCTTGCTTCGTTCTAATTCCATAGGGAGCAAGCCTATATAACTTATCATGATTACATCATTAGAAGTTTGGTCTGGGCGATATTATAATTTTTATTCCTTTTAAATTTTTTTTACCCAGAAACATCGGATTTATAAAAAATACTTCAATCCAATTTGATACTAAGCATTTCCATATCAATTTTTGCGATTGAACCATTAGCCGATTGGTTTAGGTGATGATACAACTTTTATCCCTTATTGGTAGTTTTTAACAAATAAAAAGGGGCGTGGCACTACCCATTTCCCAGTGAGACGTAATTCCCCATGTACCATTAACATATAGAGCAAATGTCATCTTCATACCTTTAATAGCTCGTGAAATATGACCGATTACAATTTTGGTTTGTGTGGGCGGTGCCACGCCCCTTTGTATAAGTATGTTTTCATGTAGCCTATGATAGAGACCCTACGGATAGTACTACACAGTGAAAATTTCATTGCAATGGGTTCATTTATTTCGCGCAGATAACGATTTTTTCAAAAGAGAGTGGCACCGCCTATTTTCCAGCGAGACGCAATCCTCCTTGAACCAGTAACATATGTAGCAAATCTCATCTTCATACCTCTAAAGGCTCTTGAGATAAGACCGATTGAAATTTCGGTTTGTGTGGGCGGTGCCACGCCCCTTTGTCTAATTATGTTTTCAAGTAGCCTATTTAAGAGGCCCTATGGACAGTATCAAACATAGAAAATTCAATTGCAATCGGTCCGTTTATTTGGCCAATATTACTATTTAAAAAAAGGGGTGTGGCACCGCCCAGTTTCCACAAACAAAGTATTTTTTCTTATACGACCGATATAGGTACCAAATCTCGACTTCGTATCTATAATGGTTCAAAAGATACAGTAATTTTAAAATTCCAGTTGTATGGGGTGGTGCCATGCCCATTTTACCCCCTTTCAGTCCGAATTTCCAAAAATCCCTTCTTAGTGCGCGCCTACGTCATAATAGAAACATTCATTCTAAATTCACGGTTCTAGCTTTAGCCGTTTGGGCTGGCGAGTGATCAGTCAGTCACCCAAGCCTTTTATATATATAGATTGGGAAAATTTAAATTTCTATAGTTTAAAATAAATGTTTAAAGCTTGTGATCATAACAATAAGATGTGGTTAGAGAAATTGTGGGTCGGTGTGATGGACAAACATGTTTTATTCATGTTATGAACTCAGTAAACCTGTCTGGCTGGTATGCACGATAACTTTCGAAAGACGCAACAACTTGTTTTGAAACTTTGCATGGTTTAATTACATGACCACGCCCCTTTTGGTACCTCCCATACATATATACCGCTCCGCCCACTTTAGAAATGAAGTAATAATATTAATACACACAACGCGATCGTAGACAAAGTCTGTATTTAGTAAAGCTATAGCAGGATAAAGTTTTGGAGAAAACACTGGAAGTCTAGCCACGCCCCTTCTGGTACCTCCCATATCCATCTGGTTCAGCATCCTTTAGTAATCGATTAATATTATTAACTAGCTGGCCCGGCAGACTTCGTCCTGCCTCCAAATTTTTTGTAAAATATGTTGAGTGTAGTTGAAATGTAATAACGATTGGTTTATTTTTTTGACCTTTAAAATATTTAAATTAAAGGGCGAGGTTTTCCTGGACAAATTCATATATCTTATATCTTATATATCATATATCTGTTATTCATATATCTTAAAGATTATTATAAGAATTGCTAAAACGGATCAGCAGTGTCGTCCATGATATGATGAAAACTTACTTATTGATAGGCATATATTCTAAAACCACATTTTTAAGCCGATTGACTGACATATAACTTTCTGCATTGGTGTACTGGGTGATTGTACCTTTTTATCCTAAAGAGTAAAAATTTCATAAAATGCATTCATTAGGCTCAGCAACCCCATTAACCGTATGGTCTGGGTGATATCAACAGTTATTCCTATTTTCATTCTTCTTTAAGCCTTTTTGCGGTCTGGGTGACCATCTACATCCAATTCCCAACATTCACTGAAATTTTGGGACAAATGGGGTCAACCGTTTTTACAATTAGTGGTGACTTTAAAATATACATCTTTTTTTAATAACTATGATGTTAAAAAAGTGACTAAATGACATTTCAAATATGAAGTGTATCATAAGCCAAACCAGTTGGCTCCAAACATACATTCACAATTTTCTCATGCCAAAAAATCATATATTTTAAGTTTAAGTAAAATCGGACAATCGATATAAATTCTCGAAATAATTCAACCCTAACCAAATCAACTGCGGGTCCATATATACAAAAAAAATTCTCATAATAAAACAAATATACATTCTAAATTTCAGTCAAATTGTTTAATTTGTTAAAATTTTCATTTTAATTTCACCATAGCGACACCTACCGGGTCAATTTATTCAAGGTTCAACAAACATAAATACTAAATTTCAGTTAAATTGGTACATGCATTCAAATTTTCGATATAAATCCACCCTAGCGCCATCTACCGGGTCCATTTGTACATACGAGTTTTTCTAATGATAAAACAAATATAGATTCTGATTTTCAGTTAAATTGGCCCATTCGTTAAAATTTTGATTGTAAACCGACCCCAGCGCCACCTACCGGGTCCATTTGTACCTAAAATGTTTTCTCATGATCAAACGAATATCCATTCTAAATTTCAGTTGAATTGGTACATGCATTCAAACTCAAACAATCTACGGAAAATTTCGAATCGAATAAAAAAAAAATCAGCCAAATCGCTCCAGCCGTTCTCTAGTGATGTTATGACATACGTGGACCATTTCATTTTTATATATATAGATAAAACCAACGCGATCGTGCCCGCCCTCTTTATATAAATTCAATATACTGGAATAATGTATGTTCTACTGAGGGTGTGGGTATATGCAAGTTGGTTTCCCCGACTGAAACTTTCTTCGTGGTTTTCTTCTTCCACGGGCAAAACTTTTACATTTTCCGTTCGAATGCGCAGATGGCTATGCACTGTCCTCTGGTCGAATTATTTGTACTACCGATACATAGGCTTCTGCTCCAGAAAGTCTACTGCGCCTTTTGATATGATCTTAGACTAAGGCTTAGCTGGGTTGCTATACAAATATGCTCCTTTCGTGCAGTTTATTTTCTTGCCATTGAGGATTAATTTCGGCCCTCATTATAAAAGAGTTGAGAGCAGAAATATCCTGCAAGTTAGAGTACAGAACAACTGGCCACCGATTGGCAAATGTATAAGGGGTCATAATATGACCCTAACATGATATGTGTGTACACTTGAGATAAAAAGTGGGCTAAGCCTAAAATGTCATTCAAATTAATTAAATTCTATGTATTTCAAAATATTATGCACTGAGCAGTACGAACTTTCAAAAATATCCTACCAGTTAGAAATAATACAACGTTAAATACGATTTGGGTCATCAAATGACCCCAATATAATAGCAGGTTTAAGTGATTTAAAAAAATTAATTTAATTAAAAAAAAACACTTTATATTGCAGTCGCTTATTAAAATAAATTTTTTCTAACAAGTAGCATAACTTTTTTCGATTTATTGATATCTTACCAAATAGATAATATTCAATCATATCATATTCATATGATCGCATTACAGTTACTTTAAATCAAACAATTACGCCGATTATTGATTGGAATTGCCAACAAAACCTTTACATTGCTAAACTTCTTACTAATTATAATTAGGTAATTATCTGTACGAATTGGATTCGAAATTAACCATACGTGTAAAGCTAAACTATAATCTCGAAATGAAACATGTCATACTCTAGATATTCTTCTCAAGTGTGCATTGAATCTGGTCTTCTTCAAATTTGCCCACAGGGTATATGTAGTATATTTCTATATACACATAACAACATTTATACTTTGGCATACGTTCTCCCACAACTGCATAATATATGTATACGTATTTCTATTTTAGCTTGCGGTTCAAGTGGCAAACGATTTATGGCTGTTGAGATAAAAATCGATTTGAACTGTTCTCCGCCATGTCAGGGTGAAGGTGGATACGATAGATGGAGCCTGATGACGCTGCTGCTGCCACTGAGGGAGCGGTAAGTATTATGGTCCAATACAGGATGCAACATACCAATGTAACTCAAACGAACTTCTACCTTAACACACACTCAGAATGAAATCATCCACACAAAAAAGAGAAGGGACAAGAAGAGAAACAGATAGAGGGAGAAAGTGTAATGCATTTAAAATTGAAGTGGAATTATGAAACATGAGCAACCTGGTATACATACGTAAAGACAACAAATAAATGTATCCGCAGAGGGAGTGAGGTTGGGCTGGATGCACAGTTGATAGTATTTTAGTTTCCTCTTGTACGTACATACATGTACGTGTGCATTCATAGGAAATCTATCTGTATGGATATTCGAGTGTTCATATACTCCAGCACCTATACACAGTCGTCTGTATAGTATGTCTGAGTCTCGGCATTCAGGTGGGTAAAACGCAGATGTTTAGTGCCAACGGGTGCTTTCATGATTTATGGCATTGAAATATTGGTTTTTGCTTATTTCGCAAATATAACTGTCATCCACCGCTAAATACAAACGTACGAAGTATCTGCTTCCAGCCACAGTACAAAACAAAAAAAAAATCGTGAAATTGTACTTTGCCAGCGAGACATGAATGGCTGCCATGGATGAGACGATGGCGAATTGGGGTTCATAAAAAATATTTATGTATAAAATATATATGAATTAAATATTATCAGCTGACCAAAAAAAATTTGCTGTAAAACATGACAGAAATTTGTCAACAACGTGTTATTAAAGAGAATATATGTGTGTATTATATGAGCACATAGATATTTTATGTATGTAAAAGTATTTTACGATTTATTTATTCTGTACTGTGTTGATCACATTGCAGTTTAAAAGTTGTAAAGAATTCAAAATTGATTGGAAAAGTACATTGCATGACTGATAACATTATATAGTACTTTTGGGGGTTGTTGAATAATTTCGTTGCCAAATGAGAAACTTAGGAGAGATCAGTGAAAAGCTCAAAGACAGGTAGCTGGATTTGACTGATAAAAAAAATATATTGTGTAGGGAAATTGTATAAAATATATAGGGAGAATGGTCAAACATTATTTCAGCTATGAAGATATGAAATTTGGTACACAGAAAATACTCGGCACAACAGATTCAAATTTGTTCCGATCAGTGGGCAATAAGGAGTGACAAAAGTGTATTTATAACCCAAGAGAAATAAAATTGTATGTCTTGATAATATTCTGCACTACAGTTACAAATCTGCAGATGACAAGTTCATTTTCAAGCAGTGGACGTAGGAGGCATGACAAAACTGTATTTCATTTCTAGAGAAATAAATTTTGGTACACATACAATATTCGGCATAATATTTAGACAAATTATCGATTTTAGCTTTAGAGACACAACATTTCGATCAACGTTTCGTTACTATACATAATAATATGCAGAAGAATTTTGCAACTTCGGTTAGTGAGTGGAGGGTGCGTGTCAAAAGCGAATATTACCACCATATAACGATATAAAGCCAAATATTACATCTGCATAATATGTATTTTCGATTTGATTGATTTGATTCGATTTGACTTTACACTATTATACGAGTAGTACTCTGCACTTAAAGTATAAATATGCAGATGAGCTTTTTATTATCGGTCAATAGTCATAGGGAGATTACATTTGACACAATTAATTTTAGTTGGTTTGGCCAAGATAAGGAGTTACTTGGGGTCGAGTTTAGGAATTGTTCTCATAATCGATATATATTGATATATGCAGACAGAACTCCCACCGATTTTGGCTGTCGCACAGAGTTTTATGTTATATGCGCTTCTACTCCAATTCGTTACAGCAATTCACATAAGAAGAACACTTCCACATAACACTTATATGTGCCCATGCTCCGACAGAAGAGAAAAGCGATGAGGACAAAGACGAGTTCTACGAGAGCCTGGAAAATGTATCTGTCCGTAGCCCATCCATGACATCAAAATTGAACTAGGAGATTTTAATGCCAAAATAGGCAGGGAGACCACCGCAAAATTTAGTCTGCACACTGAAACGTCAAACTATGGCATCTGACTGATCTCTACGGCAAAAAATATGGTAGTTGGCATCACTAGATTTAACCATAAAAACATACATAAGGCAACATGGTTATCTCCAGATCAATTGACGAGGAATCAGATTGATCATGTGGTAGTCGATGGAGGCACGAATCAAGTGTTCTGGACGTACGAGTGCTTAGGTGTGAGAACATTGACTACGTTCACTACCTTACCGCAGTTAAGGTGCATACAAGGCTAAGCATGACGCAGAACGAACGTAACCAGACACTACGAAAGCTGGACTTCGGTAAACTGCTAACCACAGAGGTAGCGGATGCCTACTCCAACAATCTAACTGAACTGCTACGGAATGCTCCAACTTCTGATAATATTAATTCGCAGCGGCAATATTTACCCGACTCCATAGAACGAACTGCGAGAATCGTACTTGGTGTACTCAAAGCCGTTTCAGAAAAATGCCTGATAAATGTTGAGAGAAAGATGCCTCATACAGGGCGAAACTGAAGCCAGTGGCAACGCGAGTTGTACGTGAACGGTACATGGATAAGAAACGAGAGGTAACTCGTCGCTTGAGACTGAATGAGTTCACTGAGTTGCTCCGAAGCAGAGCGGAAGCCCAAAAATACTACCAAAGAGTTAGGGCGAGAATGAGTGGAAAAGAGTTAGTCTCCGCAAGGACAGCGATGGTCAACTAGTGAGGGACCCGGATATCGTGCTAAATATAAAGAGAGAACATTTCAGCAATCTACTGGATACGGACACCACTCCAGAAGACCCAGCTATAATCCGTGACGAAGGTATTAACTGTCCACCTCCGAGCCATAGCGAGATGCGTGTGGCAATATCCCACTTAAAGAACAACAAAGCGGCTGGAGCCCATGGTCTTCCTGTTGAATTGATTAAAGCAGGTGGGGTGGGGCTAATTAGGAGCATGCATCAGAACATTTGGCTATAGCAGAGCATGCTCAGGGATTGGAGCCTCAGTCTGTTATGTCCTATATACAAAAAGGGAGATCGTAGTGAGTATAAGAACTACCGTGGAATAAGCCTATTACCAATTGCGTACTAGGTCTTTTCGAGCGTATTGTGTGAACGTCTAAAGCCAATTGTAGAAAAAATAAATTCAACTTATAAGTGCGGCTTTAGAACTCATTATTTACAATGGATTAAAAATTCACTTTACGTCAAATCGTGGAAAAAACTGATGGAAAACAGATCACCACCTACCACCTCCTTGTCGACTACAAAGCTGCCTTCGACTCTCCAATAAGGATTAAGTTATGTGAAACCATGTCTGAGTTTGGTATTTCTGCAAAACTAATTCGACTTTGAAGATGTACCAAAACCAGATGTACCACCAAAACCTCGGTTAAGATTGGTAAAGATCAGTCTGAACCATTCAACACGAAAAGAGATCTTAGGCAGGTTGATAGCTTGTCCTGTACACTACTTGATATAGTTAATGAGAAGGTGATTAAAAAGGCTGCTGTTAACATGTCTGACACCATATTCTACAGGAACCACATCCCACTAGCCTATGCCAATGGTATAAACATCAACATACAACATCAACCTATGGGATGTTACTGTAGTTTTCTCATCACTGGAAATGCAGTCAGCAAAAATGTGTTTAGTGGTCAACAAGGACAAAACAAAAATAGTGATTTCGACGAACTATGCACGTTGACAATTATTGTTATGAGGTAGTAGATCTTTTTACCTACATAGGATCTTCCGTCAATAAGAAAATTGGTCAGGCAGGAAATCAAGCGAAGAATAGTTATCGCCAATAGATGTTTTTACGGACTTCGGCAGCACTTTAGTAACACCACCTTAGTTCGGGATACTAAGAAACAGCTGCACCAGATATTAATTTTACCCGTTTTGTTGTATACTGCCGAATCATGGGTACTTACGATAACGGACATACAAAATGTAGGAGTATTCGAGAGTAAAGTACTCCGAAAAATATATGACCCTATCTGTTTCGCCATCGAATAATCCATGAGATGTATAAGCTTTACCACGACATCGACGTAGCTGAAACAGTCAAAATCCTACGACATGTCGCAAGGATCGATGTAAATGGTCCAGCGAGAAAGTTGTTTGAATGCGAACCTGAAGGACGGCGCAGAGCATGGAGACCCAAACTTCGTTGGCAGGACCAAGCGGTTGGCGACGTGCCACCATCTGGAAGGACTAACTGGAGAACGCACGTAGAAGACCGAAGCGTGTGGAATTCTTTAATACCTCAACCATTTTATTTATGATCAACATTCGTAAGTTGTAATGTACCATTTAATTAACATAAATAAGTTCTGCAAAGTTCCGGTATATCCTTTTGAGTTTAAGTCGCCGTTTCTACGCTGTCGATCGAGTTCAATTTCGAATAATTTTCTAGCTGTAGCGTTTGACCTACAACTCGTACAGCTCATGATTCATAGGACGTCGATACTCCTATTAACGATAATGGATCCATATATTTTAGGTTACTACATAAAATACTACCGAATACTGCCAAAAACGATTCGTTCGTTTGTAACATTATCCAGAATTCTGGGCATTATATTAAGACAGTTAGAAACAGTACATGGTATATCTTTAATTTTTTTCCTCAAGTTCGTAATAGCATCATGTAGCAAGCAGGATTCTTCTTTGGATGTCAAGGCTGATGATATTTGTTTTATTCAGGGATTGAAAAGACTCCAAAACACTCTGCTCAACACATTTTAAACGTCGGTAATGAGCGCAGGCGAACTCAAAACACAAGAGTTTAATGATCGAAGATGCTCCGCACACAGAGTCAACACATAACAAAACTCTTTTGTACAATTTTTTTCTGAGCACTCAAAGATGGTGTGCACACATAAACGAGCGACACTAAAAGATTGGTAGAGAAGAAGAAGAAATATAGCTGTATATGTGTAAATATATGTATGTATGTGTTTTTTTTCTCTATATGAATATTCATGTGTTACTCCGTGTTTGGGTATTTTCGTTTCTCAGTGCACATATGAGTTGTGTCATCTTTATCGCACACACGACGGGAGTCAGAAAAAAGAGCAACATCGTTTTCCGACACTTAGCGAGATGTGTTTGCATGTTAACATGCTCAACGGTACAGAGTTTGTGTCACATTTACCTCTCAAACACTCTCATGAAAAGAGTTTTGCATACATTTTGTGCACATTTGTGAGTTTTTTTCAAACGCTGGTTTTATTGATGGCGGAACCGAGGTAGATGGTTCTCAACATGAACGCAGTTTCCCAAACGAATAGATTCGTTATTTATTGAAACTAATAAATTCGTTTTTTCCTCGTTCACCATTAGACTAATTTTAGCTGATTCCTGCTGTATACCTGAGATGACTTCAGTGACATCCCGCTGTTTTCTGCTGATGAGATCTATCTCATGGCTTCGAGTAATTTTTGAGGCTTTATAGTCGACGAAAAGATGGTACGTGTCGATGAGGTTTTCTTGAACCTTTTCCAGGATTTGCTGATATCTGAATATCTGGTCAGTTGTTGATTTACATGTCTAAAGCCACACTGATAAGGCCCGATCACGTTGGACAACGCTGGTTTTAGACTTTCGCATAAAAGTGGTGCATGATCGTTATCAGCTCCTCGTTACTGGACTGCTTTATTATTATTTAGCCTCGATATGGCACTTCTTACATGGAAACAGCAGTTGCTGGAAGTGGTATCTTCATATATGCAGCACACTCTGCGTATCTATAACTAGATTTCCATCCTTGTTATTATAGGAGGGGTAATTACTTTCTGGTAAAATTTTCAGGCCTCACCTCTATCCCTGTATAGCTCTATATCCTCGTTCTCCCGTTCCATCATCTGACTTTTTTTTCGCTTAAATAGGTGTCTCGCCTGTTTTACTTTCTCCTTGTGCCGTTCACTAACAGCCCTGATTACAATTGGCTGTAGAGTTGCCCTATAAGCGGCATCCTGTTCCTCAGACGCTATGCGACCAGGATTCGTCTCAGCGCCGTTTTTAATAGCTCGGTTGTTGCGGTGGTTGCCATGGAATGCGCTGCCACTGTGTATCGGGAACATCAGAAGTAGAGCCGTTGTGCCGTAGTAGTTGAGAGATCTGGTTGGAGTAGGTCGTGGCTATCTCTGGGGTTTGCAGCTTCGCGATGTCCAGTTTTCTTTGTGTAAAGTTACGTGCGTTTTTCGCTCTGCTCAATCTTGTGTGCACCATGGCTGCAACCAGGTAATGATCCAAGCCAATACTAGTACCACAGATTATGCGCAAGTTTATGACACTAGATGTATGCCTTCCAACAATTACCACATGATCAATTTGATTTTTGGTGTTTTGATCGGGGGATAGCCAAGTTGCCTTCTGGATATCTTTGTGCTGGAATCTGGCGACACTCACTACCATGTTCCTTTCTACTGCGAAGCTAACCAACCTAAACCCGTTGTCTGACGTGTTGGTATGCAGGCTAAATTTACCAATCGGTAGACCAAAAACATATGCCTTTCCTATTTTTGCATTAGAGGCTTCCAGAACAATTTTAATGTTGTGACCACGGCAGCGGTCGTATATTTCCTCTAGGCGCTCGTAAAAAGCATCTTTAATGTCGTGTCTTTATCTTCCGTCGGGGCATGGGCACAAATCAGCGTGATGTAGAAATATTTCGCCTTGATGCGGACTGTGGCTATTCGATCACTAACAGGATCTCGTGCTTTTCGCATGGCAGCTGTAATAGATGTCGCAATTTTAGTTGCGAGCATCCTTGTCTTGATTATCTCATCTCCTAGATGGTGGTGATGTCAGCCTTATAATTTGTTGAGGACATCCGCAAGTCGGATAGTGGCATATCTTTAAATCATGGTCCTCATTACGTTTGCAGGGGTCGTCAACATTTTATTTTTCGAGTTTTCTTAGCCAGTAAAGGCCCTAACGGCGGGTGGCTGGCCCAACCATCAGGGTTCGTCGCACACAATCTGCCGCTATTCATGATACAAAATATCATGAACACCGTTGCCCAGGTGCCAACACAAAGGAGGTTGTGAGTCGGCTGGAGATGCAAGATTCACTTTACATCCCCAACGGCACCCATTGAGATACAGCCATGTGCAATTTCGGGCTCGGGCGGTAAAAAAATACCCTTTTTAGCTCTTTGCAGTCGGAATTTCGTAAAATCCCTACTTCATAAAAGGAATCTACGTCATAAAAGTAAATTACATTCCAAATTTCACGGCTGGGCTGGAGAGTGATCAGTCAGTCACCCAAACCATATATATATATATATATGGTTCTCAGAAAATCATTGTAAAATGTTGATGTATTCATTGGTTAAAAGTTTGTCGGTAAAAAAATACACAATAAGTAAAAAGAAAGACAACAGAAGAACAAGTATTCTTACCTATAGAACGAGCATAGTGGCCACTTCCTATAACAGAACTGCATTAAACTTATATTTAAATTCGTTTACATAAACTATTTTGAATATTTATTAACACATCACTTTAAACTAAGTTATCTATAAATTTGATGACTGTAAAATGACCCTAGGGCAACACTCCCTAGTTTATATGTATTAGGTCATAATTAAATCATATAATATATATGTATTTATGTGCGATGGTTTACAGTTGCGTATTTAATAGTAGCATTTGTTCGTCGCTTGAACTAGTCATAAATCTTAAATTTACATTTATATATCTAAGCTCGACATATGTATTACCCACCGTGCTTGTGTTCACATCTGTAATAGTGCTGGTGTTGTTTTTTTTTCTAATTAATGGGCTTCTCCCAGGGGTACATAATTAACATTTGTTTTCATTTTTCACATACGAGAGATGGCACACATTTTACACGTATTTATTTACAAAGGTGTCAGGCATACCCTACGGACGAGAGTTGGTATACACGGTGGGTTTGGTGTAGCATGTTCTGTGAACGAAAGGCAAACGTTGGAAAGAAATAACAAGGTTGGTGAATGAAATTTCCATGCATGTATCGCCAGTCACTATTCAATGCAAAAACATTTCCGTTTTGGCTTTCGAGAAGCAGTTTACTGGTGAAAAATCACCTTTCGATGTCGTTTGTCGAATGTAGACTCCTAATAGTTTGGCACCTCTACCGGCTTTTCCATACAAACCACTGTAAAACCTACTATTAAATGTTTTCTATTATTTATGTGTTTTGTGTGCGGACGCACAAGAAGCGTCAGCGCTGTCGAATTTCACACGGGAAAATATTGTGCTCTCGCAACAATCGTTGAACATTGTTTTTGTTTCTGTACATGTGTCTATTTTTGTCTAGATGCAAAACAAGCGTGTGTGGTATTGCTTACATAATACTCAAGTAGAGACTTACTGTTTTGAATCAAACCAAACTTTCGGATACGTGTCATTTGCCGATCGTTTCTGGGTGGGAAAAAGATTATTGGCTGCCTCGCGATTCTATGGAATGCCTATCACTGCACTAATGCTTCGCTTGTCAGCAATAAATTTCGTATACTTTGTGTATTATAAACAGCACAAAACTTGATTCCGAAACTTACATTTCTTATATCATTCCATAACCAGTTACCTGAAAAGGGTGTTTCCATAATCGCCTACACCGATATAGCATCTAGTGCATACAGCACACTTGTCAAAACCATTCGCTTAAAGACTGTTTGAAGTTGATTATTTTCTTCCTGAAATTAATTTAATACGTTAAACAAACAAAAGAACTCAACGAAGAGGACTATACAAAAACAAACACACCTTTTGTCACCTTCATGTTAAACACACACACACACACACACACGAACTCACTCACGCGTTCACCTGATTCTTTAACCCCCAACAGAGTGTTTATATTTAACACGCACTTTTCCGTTTTGTTCCATACCATTCTTGCTCCCACTGCTGGCCTCATCGCTTTTTCACCTTTTGGGATCATAAAAGCCATTGTTTTCGGTACAATGTGTGATTGCATGGATGTGTTCGTGTGTGTGTGGGTGTTCGTTCGGAGTATATGAACGTGTACGTGTAAATGAGGATTTGAGACAGTCAATAGGTTTCCTTTTCTAAATATGTGAATGCTTTGGATATGACGGAGTTTTATTTACCGTTGTTTAGGGAGTCTTTTTGGCAAAACGTTATCGCCATCGTGATAATCAATGTGTGACAATTATGCGTGTTTACATCGTTACACTTTCATTGTCACACATTTTTCTTGTTTCCGGCGTTGTGTGAGCGTGGATATGTATATATATATAGCTTTGTGCTACTGTGGCCGTGTAAGTAAGAGTGTGTGTTACTGTCATCCATAGGATAAAGATATCAATGGATTGCTGGGTGGTTTATTGAAATCATTTGCATAAAATTTTATGTTCCATGAGCGGCAGAAGATCACACAATGGACGGTAGGAAATGTTTAGAAATTGAAATAGAATATGAATGTGAGCACTTATCCAAGTGTTAAGGAAACGGCATTTAATGTATCCATTAAATTTATTTTCATCTTATTTTCAATAAATAAAAGCTAGGATATTGTTTTCATTTAACAGGCGTACTATAATTAAATGAGATTATTTATAAACGAAATGAAAGCGTGGGATATTTAGACATCTTGATATGTAATAATCATATGTGAGAGAAGTTTGTAGAAAAATTCAAATTATTTGTAAGATTCCCTTTAAGGCGTTTGGTTGCCAAGAGTTTGTACTGGTATTTTTTTCACCGAATTTACAAACAATGTTCTCGTTAAATCAAGACAGCTCTGTCGTTAATGAGGTCGATTTCCAAATCTATTAATAAAAACGAAATAATATAAAAATAAAAGTGTTTGAAGTATGCATATATATACAGTTTTATGTTTACATCCTCATCCTTAGGGATGTTATCTTGAGTAACTTGAGACCAAATTTGTTTCAGAACTTTTTATTAAGATTGGGTCATGTATGTCTTGCTTGATAGCTGGTGGACTGGATAACTAGAGTAAACTTAACTCATCCTTATGCAAATTCATCAGTATTAATATTAAACAAAATTAAGTAATTAGATTGTAAATGGACATAATAGCTTCTGCCTTAAACCTGCTGAATTGTTTAAGGCTGGCAGGGAGGAGCTGATTAGGAGCATGCATCAGCTCATGGAGAACATCTGGCAAGAGGAGATCATGCCCGTAGATTGGAGTCTCGGTCTGTTATGTCCCATATACAATAAAGGAGATCATAGTGAATGCAAGAACTACCGTGGAATAAGCGTATTACCAATTGCGTACCAGGTCCTTCCAAGCATATTGTGTGAACGTCTAAAGCCAATTGTAGATAAACTAATTGGACCATATCAGTGCGACTTTAGACTTGGCAAATCTACGACGGATCAAATAATCAATTTACGACATATCCTGAAAAAAAAACTCATGAAAAGCAGATCGACACCTACCACCGATAAGCAATAGGCTTTATGAGGCCATGTCTGAGTTTGGTATTCCTGCAAAGCTGATTCGACTTTGCAGATGTACCTTGGACAACACCAAATCCTCGGTTAAGATTGGTAAGGATCAGTGTGAACCATTCAACAGGGAAAAAGGTCACAAGCAGGGCGATTGCCTGTCCTATACACTATAAAATATAGTTATGGAGAAGGTGATGAGAAAGTCTGGTGTCAACATGTCTGGCACCATATTCCACAAGAGACACATGCCACTAGCATATGCCGATGATATAGACATCATTGGCTGAAATCTGCGGGATTTTACTGCAGTTTTCTCATCACTAGAAAAGGAGTCAGCAAAAATGGGTTTAGCGGTCAACAAGGACAAAACAAAAATAATGATGTCGACGAACAAAGTGTCCTCCCGATGGGGACGCAACGTGAACGTTGGCAAGTATTGTTTTGAGGTAGTCGAAGAGTTTACCTACCTCGGATCTTCCGTCAACAAGAAAAACAATGTTAGCCAAGGAATTAAGCGGAGAATAGTGTTAGCCAATAGATTTTTCTACAGACTTCGGCAGCTCTTTAGTAACACCACCTTATCTCGGAATACTAAGAAACAGCTATACCAAGTGCTAATCTTATCCGTTCTGTTGTATGCTGCTTACTACGGACATACAGAACCTGGGAGTGTTTGAGAAAAAAGTACGCCGAAAAATATATGGACCTATCTGTGTCGACAGCGAGTTTCGCCATCGGATGAACCATGAGCTGTATGAGCTTTACCACGACATCGGCGTAGCTAAAAAGTCAGATGCAAACGACTTCGATGGCGGGGACATGTTGCCAGGATAGATATAAATGCTCCAGCGAGAAAGGTGTTTGAAGGCGAACCTGAAGGACGGCGCAGAGCAGGGAGACCCAAACTCCGTTGGAAGGACCAAGTGATAGGCGACGTGCCATCATCTGGTAGGACTAACTGGAGAACTCACGCAGAAGACCAAAGCGTGTGGAATTCTTTATTATTTCAGTCCTCAAATTTATGAACCACGTACGCAAGTTGTAATTGGTAAGAATTCAGTCGTATTTTGCGTACAATTTAAGCTTATGAAAATATTTTGCGATCTCCATAATAAAAATTTAATTTAGAAATGATGTACTATATAGTCCAACCTCTTCTGGTACCTCCCATGCAAAGTGATATATTTGTGTAGTATTAATATGTTAATATTAATATATATAAAATTGATCAGTTTAATTAACTTTAACAGCCTAAGCCACGATGTCGAAAGAAACCCTAATCGAGCGAAAATCATGCACTCACTTTTGCTTTAAATCGGTAGCCACTTATTTGCGAGTTGTCGTTCGCATGGCCTTACGTGTTGTAAACAAAGCCATTTAACAATTTTCAAACAACAAAGTTGCCATATCAAAAATTCCAATTAAAAAACGCTTAATGCTACAAATAATCGCTATAATCGTGAATAAGCGCTAAAATTATTTAAAAATTACAGACAAAATACAAGTCAGCTGGAAATAAATGACAACAAAAACAAAAAAAAAACATCAGATATTTATTAAACAACGACATTCAACGACAATTTATTAGTATAAAAAAATTTATTTCCAGCATACAGATTCGGCAAATATGCACGTTTGCTAAAGGGATAATAATATTTGCAGCCCTGACCGTTAAAGAAATAATTATTTAAATCAAAAACTAGGACAAAAAATGTGCAGCGGAGCACTGAAAACATCAAATGAGTTAAATAACCATAAACTGTAACTACTAACTACTATCGAACAACATATAAACCATTTCAATTGTGCTTTTTTGGCTCTACGCGAAAGCAGAAACACAAGTAAGTATTTTTGACATTTGTTTTCGCACAGATGACATCAAAAATAATTAGTGGCTACCGATTTTGTACTGAAATGCTTACGTTTCGTTTGCATAGATTTTCGTTCTAGTTGTCGTTCTAATATGAGTTAGTGGCTTCGAAATCAGCTTTTTGACGTGTAGAAGCCCTGCGAACGTCAACATTTGAGATAGTGGCTTAGGCTGTAAATAGTAGATAAGACCTCAGAAAACCGAAATCTTTGCCTCACTCCTTCTGGTACTTCCCATACATATAACCGAATTCACCCGCATAGTTTCACTCCCATATCTTTTTTGAGTATACACTGAATTCAATAATTTTTTAGCATGTAATGCCCTTCTAGTACCTTCCATACAAAATGACTTTTTTTTAAACATTAATATTTCTCCCACAACTTTCAAACGTACAATTGGACGATATATTTTGTCACATAACACTGTGATAGTTTTTGACAAAAATTTTCAAAGACAAGGCCGGACTCGACGGTTTTGCCCTAATTCGAACACAAGGAATCGAACTGCATTATTAGTTTTTTGCATGTAAGGCGAAAAACCAAATCTTGCTCTAATCGAAAATAGACATTCCGCTAAATGTCAAAATCAAATATTCCGAATCACATTGTGAAATTTTCGTAACAATCGGTTCATTAGAAAAGCCGTCAGAGCAATTTTTGAAAAGGGGCGTGGTAACGCCCTCTTCTACCCTGGCTCTAATTCATACTATAACAACAACATATAAACCCAATCTCATATTCATACCTCTGATAGTTCAAGATATATAACCATTTTTACATTTTAAGTTGTATGGGCGGTAACACGCCCCTTAATCCAATCACAACAAAGTATAGCCAAGGTCTATTAACAGGTCATCAGTACCATTTTGTGAATTTTTCTATTAGAAAATTCGTTAGAATGATTTTTAAAGGCCGCGTGTCACTGCCCACTTTTACCCTAGCTGTATTTCGAACTGTATGAATAAATGATATACCAAATACTATTTTCATACCTTTGACAGTTCATGAGATACAGCCGTTTAAAGTTTCAAGGTGTATGTCACGCAAAATGATCCGATCCCGCCAATTGTTGTTGATCACGAATTTTGCTGTCAAATGCATCCACACAAATTTTCAAGGCGATTGGTAAAACAATCCTCCAGATATTGCGTTTTCAAAAACAGAGTCCAATGGGCGAGCCTATGTCCGTCAGAAAAGCATGTACTTTAACATGAAAGTTAAATTTTTGAAAAAAATCGAACCGTTTCCGATATTATTTATCACACACATAACATTTATTAATTTTTATATACATACTAGCGGACCCGGCGAACTTCGTCTCGCCCCAATTTTATGCATTCAGATAAACTCAGGTCAAACAAACAACGAAGGCGGTTCTTCAAAACTTGAAAAGGCAACGTTTACCTGACTTCACGTAAAACAGGAAAATTCGAGATTAAACTCACATACTTCCAACGATTGGCCTTGCGATTTATTGATTGTCGTCGGGGAATTGGAAAGGATGATCTTTGAATTTGTTCTTGATGATCGTCTGAATTCACATTTTTTATCAGATTCTTGACGGACAACCGCGTAGAGTTGCACAATTTCGGTTGATTCAGATTCCTCAATATGATTATGATCGAACGATATGATTAATCCAATCGAGATTTTTATAATTTTGTGAATGTCATGAGTTTCTTTTTCAACGATGTGAACTGGCAAAAATTTGCAGAGAAAGATATCAATTCAGTCGAAACATCAACCCGAATTTGGGCATTGCCAAGCGCTAGCAGTTGTTTCGGGAACTCAGCAAAAGATGGGAGGTTCTGGAATGATCCCCTAATTTTTTGGTCAATTACAATTTCTTGATATTGACGATGTTTTCAAGCATGGTTTAAGTAAATCTGCAGCATTAGACATTTTAAGAAAAATCATAGCCCCACCAAATCGTTTTAATTACCCTCGTAAATTCTTTATCGTTCGGTCAACTACTTGCAAAGCTCGTTTATTGGTTATCGCGCATTCATCCAAAATGTTGATTTGACATTCCCGCATCTACTCCGCCGTTGCGAAATTCTTGGTCATTGTGTACTTTGGCTTTTCAACCGTGAGAAGATTCATCGACAGTTTTAAAGTAGAATTTGCAGTTCGAATACCTTCCAACAATGTGACATGCTAGAGGATGCAGCGGCTAACGTTATTTGAGATCTTGACCAAATTGTTGCCGGAATAAACAAAAAAATGTCTTGGCTATCCCACTCGGAGAATCGAGAAAGTAAATGCCTCCAGTTTCATCGTGAATCGTACACGTTCTTATACTTGGTATTTAACAGCGGCACATTTGTTCGAACTTTTCCGGTCAGCTCATCTAGATTATAGTTTTGCTCCCGTTAAAATTCGCGATCCAATTCATTTTGCATCGAACGATTTGGCGCTGGCTTTCCCAGTGTCGACAGCAGATTGCCGCACATCCCGTCGGGTTCGACCGATTTTTTGAATAAATATTATTTATCTCGTTACCAATCAACATTTAACCGAAATTTGCCACCTAACCATCGTCCAAAACCATCAAATCACGCGAAAATTGCAAAATTTTGTCGATAAAAAAAACAATTTTTTTTGCACTTTTCCCGAATTTTCCGAGATTTTCCCTAAGAATTTTCTATTTTTTCACTCGAAAAGCCATTTCGTAACAACTGAACACAAAATTCCATACTAAAAATCAATTTTCGATTTTTCCAATTTTCCGACTTTTCCGAATGATTTCCCCAAAATTATCTTACATAAAACCCTCATACCAATTACGAACAATTAGATAACAATTGAGCAAAATGGGCCATCCGTTCTCTCTTTATGAATTACTACACACTGTTCACATCGTTTTCATACATATAGATTTCACAATAAACCGAATTTTTCCAAGCATCACAACGAATTTTCCACTTTTACGTCGTCTAAAATCATCAAATCAAGCGATACAATGAAAAATTTCGTCGAAAAATCCAAAATTTTCGAGTTTTTTTCCCAGAATTTTCCGATTTTTCCACCAAGAATTTTTCTATTTTTCCATTCGAAAAGTCATTTCGGAATAATTACCGGAAATTTTCACATTTACATCATTCAAAATTATCAAAACACAATAAAATGAAAAATTTCGTCGAAAAAAAAATTAAAATTTTTGGAATTTTTCCATAATTTTCCAACTAAAATTTTCTATTTTTCCAACCGAAAAGCCACAACGGAACAATTACACACAAAATGTAATACAAAACTTCAATTTTCTGTGCAAAATGTTTCTGAAAAAATACAAATTTTTCGAGTTTTTCCTGAATTTTCCGAGTTTTCCACCGAGAATTTTTCTATTTTTCCATTCGGAAAGTCATTTCGGAATAATTATCCAAAATGTTAAACTTTTACATCCTTCTAAATTATCAAATCATACGATAATATGCAAAATTTCTTTAAAAAAACCTGTAACATTTTTCAAATTTTTCCGGAATTTTCCGAATTTTCCAACAAAATTTTTCTTTTTTTGCAATCGAAAAGCCATTCGTAACAATTGCAAACAAAATTCCATACAAAAAAGCAATTTTCGGAAACTCCCGGCTTATGCTGCGCTGGTGGCAAGGTGAAATTGCGGTTCTGACTCATCCGCCAGTGCCATTGTAACATATACCTTTCTCTATGGAAATACAATCTAATCAAAACATTTCCTGGCAAATACACAAAAATATGAAGGATGCTTTCAAACGCCGTCATTCGGAGCCGAATTTTTTGATCAACCCGGCAACAATCCGAGTTAAAAGGTGATGGCGTCTCACAGTGGAACAGTAAAAAAAATCCCACGAACGTAGTTATGCAGTTCAGATAGTATTATTGGAGCTGTGTAAAACCCTTGCTCAGTGAAAAATATTTTTTTCACTTTTTATAAATAGGTCGCCAGAAAATTTTATTTCTATTCGTTGCTTTTTTAAAAAAATAACGAAATGTAACATTTTTTAAAATTAACTATTCTAGGAATATCTTTAGCAAATTGTGACCTAAGCTAGGGTTTACTCGACGTCCGGGTGTTTTCGAAAAAGTCTGATTTTGTGTCATAGTGTTATTATAAAAAAGAACAATTCTTCCAATTTTTTTTAAATTTGCTTTCAAACATAGATGTGCCAGGAACTCCGCCGCATAATTTACAGCTGAATTTGGGTTCGATCATAATCATGTTGCGGGATCTGAATCATCCGAAACTGAAACTGATGAACAATGTGATTAAAGCGACAATCACCAAGGGCAACTTTAAAGTAGGTGAAGTCCTTATCCCATGAATTCCTATTTTCTAAATCAAGCGAATTTAATTGCCCATTCGATTGGCTTTTGAGATGACAATCAATAAATCGCTAAGCCAACCGTTGGAAGATCAATCTCGAATTTCCCTGCTTTTCGAACGGTCAGCAATACGTTGCCTGTTCGTGTGTCGACAAACCGTCCTCATTGTTTGTTATTGCGCCGGAAAACAAATCGAAAAACATTGTTTATCAGATTTCACTGATTTCGATTAAATTCAAATAAATTACATTTAAATTTGAACTATCTGTGTTTTAATATTACCCTGGAGCTTATATGTAGGCGTTAACTTAGGAGCGAGACGAAGTCGGTGGGTCCGAAGTTGTATGGCAGAACAACGTTTGTCGGGTCAGCTAGTTTTTATATATATAGATATAAATAGAATAGATATAAAATGCTTTGGATGACTTAACGATCCCTCACCCATCCAAACTTCAAAAGCTGCAACATTGAAATTTGGAATGTAGGCTCCTTTTATGATGTTGGCGCGTACTAAAAATGGATTATTGGAAATTGGGATAGCAAGGAGGTAAAAAGTGCGTGGCACCACCCCTAACTGTTCGGATTTTTAAATGGCTGTATATCATAAACCTTTATAGACCCGAAGTCGAGATTTGGTACATATATTGATCGTACAAGAGAAATTAAAAAACTCGTTATATGGGCCCAAAAAGTGGACCAAGTGCAATTAAAATTGCTTTATGTGGTATTGTCCGTAGGGTCGAATTTCAATGAGTTATATCTCACGACCGGCCGTGGCATAGTGGTAAGAACACGCGACTACCATGCGGGAGATCGCAGGTTCAAACCTGGCTCCAGTCATCTTAAAAAAAAAAAAAAAAAAAAAAAAATTTTCTTTCATTGTCGGCTCCCCTCGAATGTTGTTGACAGCAACTTCGCAGTATTAAGCGTCGATCCAATCGTCGTGTCTAGTAAGAGCTTCTCAAACAGTGACGTTCGCATTCGTCGATAAACAAGTAGGTGCCGTTAGTTGTGAATCTAAAAATAGAAAGCGTGTTAATTCACAACAACGCGAGAAGCTATCCCATACCACATTCATGGGGTGCAAAGGGAAATTAAGTTTTAAGTAAGTGCAAAGACTGCATTTATAATTATAGTGTTTAGCTATTTTGCGATTACCTAAAACACAACATACTTATTATCTTCTTATACCAACCATATACAAGCGATGTTATTTTTAACAAAGATATAACAATATCCAATTTACTCACCCTAAGTTCTCTAATTTATGACCACGTAAATGCTTTTCTTTCATTAATTTTTTTAATTTAATTTTTCTATCGCCACATAACAATTTATAAACATTGTTAAGCACTTAGAAAACGTTTTATTTCACTTCATGTTAACAAAATTCACAATGAACAACACTAACAAAGAAAATCATATCTAATGCCAGACTATATAAAAAATTTGCTATTCATGTCTCGGTATCCAGTCCAAAGGAAATTATAAGACCACCAGCAAAATACTCACGTCAACGCCCTCCGGGGGACAAAAGTACAATGGTGGTTCGCCATGACTGGATACTTTGCTAAATGCAAAATGTATAAAAAGATTAATAAAATTGGAATTAATTTGCCTGATAAGATTTAAGTTGTCATACTAAAATGGAAGAATCAAGATGAAAGCGAATGAGAAAGAAAAAATCTAACAATGAAATTGAACAAATTGTTTATTTTCCCACATTTCACATTTAAGCTGGTGTCCTTGTTGCCACTGTTCGTGCTGGTGTTGTTGTTGTTAGCGTTCCTGTTGCTTCAACAGTCATACTGGGGCAAAGCCATTTCATGCCTACGGCCACAACCAGTAACATAATATTGTCGCAAACACTTAATGTTACATTAGGCCTGAATACACTTACAGCGTCACCTAATTCGCCACATCCGTAAGTCCGTCCAATGTCTCCGGCTGTATGTTTAGTTTCCTCTGTATGTCTGCCTGTATATTTGTATGTCTGCAGATGGTATGTCTGCCATTTATTCCTGTAGGCCAAACAATATTTCACCATAATCTCAGTTGTACGATATGATGGAATACATAGGAGGGTAGTGTATTATTATAAGGTAATGGAAATTGTAATTGGGGAGGGAGAGTGGTTTGAATACATATTAAAAGGCGCATATATAGGAAAAAAAGTCTCAGCTTTCGATATGAAATCGAATAGAATCTCTGCACAATCTTCCGACGTAGGGCAACGTTCTTAAAAAAACACATAATTTTCATTTACACACCCCTCTCGCGTTGTTGTAAATTAACACGCTTTCTATATTTAGATTCACAACTAACGGCACCTACTTGTTTATTGAAGAATGCGAACGTCACTGTTTGAGAACTAGACATGCCGATTTCCTTGACACTATACTGCAAAGTTGTTGTCGACAAAATCAAGGGGGCCGGCAATGGAAGAATAAATGCAGATTACTGGAGACAGGAAACAAACCGCAGATCTCCCGCATGGTAATCGCGTGTTCTTACCATCATGACACGTCAGGTCCCAAGAGTTCAGTTGTATTATTTTATGAGTTAGTGTTAGGAAAAGCTTTTTATACCCTTCACCACGCGCACGAAGAACTAAAATTTGAAATGCAAGTTTCTTTCTTCAAAGCGTAGGTTAAGTTCTAAGACGAGCAAGATTGGTCAGAAACTACTCTATATTTTCATTGGAGTGGGTTTATTTTACCCCTTTAGAAGAGCGTGACATATCGATATACTTTTTACACCTTTCAGAGAGTGGCAGGGGTACCTGGGTTCCCCAAAGTAAAATCAATGAAACTACATGAAAGAATTTTTTTTTTTTTGGAATAACATTTCCTGAAGCTTAAACATCGAAAAATGTCCTAATTTTTTTGGAAAGATAACATAATAAATTTGAGCGCAGATAATTAACCCTTATGTGAGTGACAAAAAAACACCTTCTCCAGAGTGACAGGGGTACCCGGGTACCCACATACAAATTGTATGAAATTAGAATATTTTTCTCATGGTGCTGTACGTAAAATCGATATAAAAAAGCCACAAAACAAAAAAGCATCGTTTTATATAAATTTTACGTACAGTACGATGAGAAAAATATTCCAATTTTATACAATTAGTATGTGGGTACCCGGGTATCCCTGTCACTCTGGAGAAGGTGTTTTTTTGTCACTCACATAAGGGTTAAAAACTATCGAGCTAAAATTTTGTATCAAGCTTCTGTTCTCTAAGTGGAAGTTGAGTTCCGAGTTGGGGTGGGTTCGGTTAAAAAATTTTCCCACCACCCATACAAATTGCCCCCTTATTGGGGTTGGCCCTGCGTTCACAGTCGTAGTTTCAGAGCGATCAACCAGAAGTTTGGTAAGTTAGCTGCTATCCTCTTAACGAAAGTTATATTCCATGATGAGCAAGATCGGAAATAACTTCTTTCACCTCCCATAGAAACATCCCTTTTTGGGGGTGTTCGTCTTCCTGTTCCCGCAATAACAGCCGTAGTTTAAGAAATATCAAGCTGAAATTTGGTATGCAAACTTACATTCTAAGCTTGCATATTTAGTTCTACGATGAGCAAGATCGTACAAAAACTACTTTCACCTCTTATACAAACTCCCCCCTTTTTGGTGGTGTCCATCTCCCTGTCCCCTCGATTACAGTGTTAGACTTAAGATGAGCAGGATCAGACAAAATATACTTCCACTACCCATAAAACACCCCTTTTTTGGAAGTGTCCCCTCGATTTCAGAAATAGTTTAAGAGCTATGAAGCTGCAACTTGGTATATAAGCTTCTATAGTATATAAGCGGAGTTTATGTTCGGAATTAAACAATATCGGATCAAAAATACTCCCACCTTCCATACAAATTCCCCCCTTTTTGGGGGTGTCCGTCTACCTGTCCCCCAGATTACAGTCATAGCTTAAGAGGTATCGAACTGAACTTTGTTATACTAGCTTTTATCCTCTAAGCTAAGATTAATATCTTAGATGAGCAAGATCAGACAAAATCTACTTCCACCTCCCGTACAAACTCCCGCTTTTGGGAGTGTCCGTCTATCTGCCCCTGCGATTTCAGAAGTAGTTTAAGAGCTATGAGGCTGCAATTTGGTATACAAGCTTATATTTTCTAAGCGGAGTTTATGTTCGGAATTGAGCAATATCGAACAAAAACTACTCCCACCTCCCATACAAACTCCCCTCTTTTTGGTGGTGTCCGTCTCTCTGTCCCCCCGATTACAGTCATAGCTAAGTGGTATCGAACTCAACTTTGTTATACCAGCTTTTATCCTCTAAGCTAAGATTAATATCTTAGATGAGCAAGATCAGACAAAATCTACTTCCACCTCCCATACAAACCCCCGCTTTGGGGGGGGTTTCTGTCTATGCCGTCTGTCTATCCTGGCGACTACAACCTTAATTTAAGAGTTTGGTATACAAGCTTTTGTTCTCTAAATAGAGGTGAAGTTATAAGATGATCAAAATCCAACAAAAACTACTTCCACTTCTCATACAAAACTTCTCCTTTTTGGGGGTTAAAATTTCATAACAATATTATCGTCTCATATAAACAAATCAAGCTCAGAATTTGACATTTCAGTAGTAAGAAATGAAAAGTTACTGACAAAAAAATGAATGTGATCTCATACAAACTAACCTTTTTCCGGTACAAAGTGAAAATAACCAGTTTTATCATTATTCTTTCATTTCGTGAATGGTATCTAAACTTCAGCATAGTTGCGATAGTTTAAGTTGCGCTTGTTCACAACGATGTCAGTTTGCAAGTTCATGACTACTACGATAACGGTCCTTCGCATATAGTTAAGGTCAATCTATTTTGCGATATAGAGGTCCCCTGTAGATTAACTGAACTGATTCATCGGAGTGCACCACAATCCGTGGTGCTACGCCCCAATTTAATTATGAAAGAATGAGTTATGGTTTGGTCAGATTTTTTGCTTGGCGACAGAGGGCAGAGCCATTCGTCATGGCGTTGGCTAGGATGTATTAGGGATACAAGCCTTTATGGTTAAAATTTTCAGAAGACTGGCGTTTGGATTAAGTCCAAAAATAGCTCACTCTTATCTCATATATGTGAGTTATATAAGTTGGTTATATGTTTTGTTCGGAGGATAATCTCATCAAAATTATGGTCTGTGCTTAAATCTTCTGTATTCTGAATTCTAGACCACGCCTTATTTATATTATTACTAAAAGTCCTTACAACAAAACATCAGCCCCATACTAGATATTACCTAAATTACTAGTCCTCCCATCTATAGAGCACTTGCAAAATATGCCGCTTCAAATATACATTCATACATTATACTAAATCAAAAAAAGTTTATAGATATAAAATGACCACAAAAGGTGTCAAGCAACAAATAACACGTTCTGCTACAAACAAAAAAAAAACAGCGATGGGACAGTATGCCAAAACCATATTGGCCATATAGAGAAAGAAACAGCATTTAACGAAGAGGAAAATTCGTTACCACATATATAAATAATAAGATGATAAAATGGATTTTCATGAATACGTTTTGTCTGTGCCAGCTTCCTTCCACTTTATGTCATACGATAATATCTTACCATTTCCCATTTTGTTACTACTGCACAAACGGGCGACATCCAACTCTAACTGCTTTTCTCCTTCAACCCACGCACATACACACGCACGCATAAAAGTCTGCCACACAGCCATTGTCAAAGACAGCGAGAAAATAAAAACGCTTCCGGAGGATAACCATAAGAATGTTGTGATTCTTATGCAGGCATCTGTGGGGCAAATTTCAATAAGTCCACGATGTCGACCATAACGCTATCGTACGCACATCTTTTGTGGGCTGATGATGACAAAGTAGCTTTTGGTATTCGTTCTAAGCGCTTTTAGGCTTTTTGCTCCATTTCAGTTGTTTGAAAAAGTTGTAGCATATGCTCTTAAATGCTTTTCGGTAATTCACGCATACATTTTTGGCAATTGATATTAATTTGTAAAAGTGTAAGGAAACAGGCGACTATAGAGACGTTCCTAGATTAAATTTAAATGATTTTATTTTCCGGCAGGAAATTTGAGCTTCCCTAAATGTCGTATACACGCAATGGGAAAGTGGTTATTACACAGCCAGAAGGATAATTTGAACTGTTGTACGAATTTAAGGAATAAGATGGCAGCATAGAGTCGTCTTCGTATATTAAAGAGCAAATTAATAATTTTAGGATTGCTTTTAAAAATTTTTTGTATCAAAACTGAGTTTTAGATTTATGCTTTTGTGCTAAAACAAAACAGATCGGATCATTGGAAAATAATGATTTAATGAAGGGCACAAATTTTTCGAAACCAAAAATTTTCAAAAATAGACATAAAATTATATATCATACTGTGAGGCCAAAAGATTAGGCAAAACAAGCAATGGCAAGTACCAGGAAACGAACTGCAGCATTACCAGAGGTGGTCTGTCGTAAACTGTTACGTATGTGACATACATTTGCGATGTATGCAACATACGTATACAATGTCGTAAGCCAAAAGACACCAATTGTTTTATCTTAATTGGGACATAAGGAATCGAACGGAATCATGAGCACTTTGTACAAGTTAAGGTTATTTTCGGCAAGCTATAATTGGGTTTCCGGCCGTCTTTGACAAAGACGAAAACACAACTATAGCTGGTCGAAATTCTATTTAATATCTTAAAACAGTACACCTTTCTAAATAAAACTTACAAATGAATGTGTATGAAGTGCCCATGATAACTCAAAAAAACTATTAATGCAGTTCGATGCCTCGTGTCCGAATTAGGGTAAAACCAACAAGCCAAGTAATTTTATTCGACTACTGCAGTGTTTTTCTTGAAGAAAACAATAGAGGCGCCTAGAGAAAACATACGATCACTGCCCTGGCCGAGACATTAAAATTGTTCTGGGGGACTTTAATGCAAAAATAGGAAGGGAAGATGTACTTGGTCTATCGATGGGTAAATTCAGCCCGCATACCGTCACGTCCGACAACGAGTTCAGGCTGGTTAGCTAAGCTGCGGTAAATTTAGCCTGCATACCGACACGTCAGCCAAGCTGGTTAGCTTCGCAGCAGGTAGGAACTTGGTAGTGAGTGGAACCAGATTCCAGCACAAAGATATCCACAAGGCAACTTGGCTATCCCCCGATCAAAACACTAAAAATCAAATTGATCATGTAGTAATTGATGGCAGGCATGCATCTAGTGTCATGGACGTGCGTGTGATCCTTGGTGCAAATATTGGCTCGGATCATTACCTGGTTGCAGCCAAGGTGCGCACAAACACAAAGAAAGCTGGACATCGCGAAGCTGCAAACCCCAGAGATAGCTACTGCCTACTCCAAGCAGCTCTCCCAACTTTTACGACACAACGCCTCTACTTCTGACGTTCCCGATACACAGTGGCAGCATATTGCGCATTCCATGGCAACCGCCGCAACAACCGTGCTAGGATATGAAAAACGGCGCTCAGACGAATCCTGGTACGACGAAGAATGTCGCATAGCGTCTGAGGAACAGGATGCTGCTTATAGGGCAACGCTACAGCCAATTGTAACCCGGGCTGTTAGGGAACGGCACAAGAAAACAGCTATTTAAGCGAAAAAAACGTCAGATGAAGGAATGGAAGAACGAGGACATAGAGCAAAACAGGGATAGAAGTGAGGCCCGAAAATTTCACCAGAAATTAAAAACAAACGGCTACGGTAATGGGCTTTCCTCCTGTCAGGACAAGGATGGAAATCTGGTCGCAGATACGCAGAGTGTACTGCATATACGAAAAGAACATTTCCAGCAACTGCTGGTTCCAGAAAGCAGCGCACGTGAATGTATCACGCCAATTATTGACTACGGCTAAGATTGCCCACCATCAAGTCAAGCAGAGGTAAGAAGAGCAATATCGCGGCTGAAAAATAATAAAACAGCCGGTGCCGACGAACTTCCGGCAGAGCTCTTCAAGTCCGAGCATGCACCAGCTCCTACACACTGTTTGGCTTAAAGAGTGCATGCCCGACGATTGGAATGTAAGCGTACTATGTCCTGTGCTGAAAAAAGGTGATCCAAGTGTGTGCTCCAACTACCGCGGTATCAGCCTTTTACCCATCGCATATAAGGTCCTGTCGAGTGTGCTATGTGAAAGACTAAAGCCAGTGTTATCCAACCTGATCGGGCCTTTTTAGTGTGGCTTTGGACCTGGAAAATCAACAACTGACCAGATTTTCACACTTTGGCAAATCCTGGAAAAGACCCAAGACAAACAAATCGACACTTACCATCTTTTTGTCGACTATAAAGCTGCCTTCGACAGCCCGATACGGCAGAAATTACTTGAAGCCATGGCTGAGTTTGGTATTCCAGCGAAGCTGATACGTCTTTGCGGAATGACGCTGACTGACACGAAGTCTTCAGTGAAGATTGGCAAGGACCTTACGGAGCCATTACGTATGTGACATACATTTGCGATGTATGCGACATACGTATACAATGTCGTAAGCCAAAAGACACCAATTGTTTTATCTTAATTGGGACACAAGGAGGCCTAAAACAAGGCGACGTCCTATCGTGCGATCTCTTCAACATTGTGATGGAGATGATAATGAGAAAAGCTGCAGTAAACACGAATGGCACTATATTCAACAAAAGCCACATGCTACTCGCGTACGCTGATGACGTAGACATCATCGGTCGAAATCTGCGGGATGTGACTGCAGCCTTCTCAGGTATTCAGAAGGAATCAGCGAAAATGGGCCTAATGGTGAACGAGGACAAAACGAAGTTATTAGTTTCGAGGTGGTAGATAATTTTGTCTACCTAGGCGCCGCCATCAACAAAGCAAATAATGTCATCCTAGAAATCCGGAGAAGAATCCTGCTTGCAAATAAATGCTACTACGGACTAAGCAAGCGATTCAATGACAGAGCCCTCTCTCGGCGAACAAAACTCCAACTAAACCAGATACTGGTTCTAGCTGACTTAATGTATGGCTCAGAATCCTGGGTTATGACACAGGCGGATGAATCGGTTCTGGCGGTATTCGAGAGAAAAATACTCCGTAAAATATATGGGCCCATCATTGTTAACGGTGAGTATCGGCGTCGTATGAATCATGAGCTTTACGAGCTTTACGAGCTGTACACTGCCATTGACGTGGTCAAACGCATTAAGGTGCAACGGTTGCGTTGGCTAGGTCATATTGTACGCATGGACGAAAATGCTCCAGCTCGAAAAGTCTTCGACAATGAACTCGATGGACGGCGCATAAGAGGGCGACCAAAACTCCGTTGGAAATACCAGGTTACTGAGAACCTTACAGAACTCGGTGTGACTAACTGGAGAAGAAACGCAGAGGCCAATATTTTTGCTCTTAGGTCCATTGACCTCAAGTGTACCGTTCTAGTACTTACACCCCAAATCTAATTTCCTACCACCCTAATGTGAATAATAAATATGGAAGATATAACGAAAAAACTAAAAAGGCGACTCCTACGTTCGGCAAAAAAAGTTAAAAAATTTTTTTTGAAATGTCCTTGGAACAATGTTTCATATTCGCTGGTGTACGGAGAACTTTTTTTTGTGTGCCTGTAAGGTGATACGGTCTAATGTACAACCTTTTACTGATAAATCTGATAAACGTGTTGCGGTTCATACTAAACCATCATCAACAAAATAAATGGCGTTGCTTTGTGTTTCACGAGTGAATTCTCCATTTTTCTGCGTCGGCGATCATAGTCTTACCTTAATGTCTATCGTTTGCTATAACTAGAAATAAAACAATTGCAAGCATTTTATATTTTATGGCAATTTATTTAGTTTTTTTTTTCTTCTCTCATTTGTTTTTCTTCTATCGTGTAATAGTTTCAATCATAAACCAACTGTTAAGTTAAGACAATTTCCAATATTCAAAGAACTCAATAAACTTCAGCTATTTGTTGGAATTCACTATAGTACATCTCATTCGCTCATGTCTATTACATAGTATTCATTTACTTATTATATTAGGTTATTATCGTTAATTTCATTTCTCATATATATTTTTTATTTAGTTTATAATATTGAAAGCTGTCTGTCTCTAATGTGTTATCATACAAATATTTATAATATGTAATATTATGCTATTATGTATTTCAATGCCTGTCTATGAATACAATCTATAATATGAAATAATTATACATAACTTAGAGAATACAATGCCGTTTGATTTTGTATGGTTTGTTTGCAACAGTAATTAACAGATTTGCGAATATTGCACGTCCTTTTTCATAATGATACGAATATACGTGTATAAAATTAATTTTTAAATGAAAACAAAACATAAAAGATAATAATAATTTTTTGCTAAGCAATTTATATTTATCTAACATTGTTTAAGTATTATTATATAGCGATTTGTATACAATTTCTAACAAGTATTTGGATTTATTTAATATTATTATATACTTTATACAATTTATTTATATGCAATAAAAATGTACAATGTCATTATTGACGCTTTATAGCCTCTCACATAGGAATGAGGACAAATAGAGATATATAATTGTTTTACAATTAATATTTAGGGTATGCTAATTACGCTATAGTTTTGTTTATATTTTGTTTTATTTTTACACATATTTCAATTAGGCATTCAATTTTTTTTTATTAGAGGTTTTGTCAATAACATATTGTAGAAAGCAATTTTAAGAATTTTTACAGAAAACTATACCAAGGAAAACATCTTTCTGTTCTAATTAACATTGTTACATTTTATCGTCTTTATATTCCACTTCCCTGTAATAGTATTCAACCTCCTCTGACATCACATCTAAACGTTTAGCAGTTAAAGGCGTGTTGGTTGGTTAATGCTGTCTAACAAGCTGGCCATTAATTATTGCCGCCGTTGTTGGTTGTGTATAATGTGACCCACTGGACCATTTGCTAGTTTGGGAATATGATTATGTTCAGTATTTAATAAGCCACCACTAACCAACGCGTATGAGCAACATACAGGCAGACGGTTCACATTGCCTCGTTGCACATACGTGCTTGTGTTCATTCGACATCAGCTACAGCAGCTGCATGTGTTGGCGTAGTTTAAGCGCTTCCCTCAATAGCATTACAAACGTACTGTTACTAGATTTGAATTGAGTTCGTTCTTGGATGAGTTGTGATGTTATTTCATACACCAGACGTTAATTTATTGAGTTCAAAGTATGTAAATTTGTATATGTGTGTTTGTTTAAAGGGACTTAAGCAGAGGCGTAGAAAAGTGTGTATGTGTCGGGGGTTTTCGTTTTGTTGAATAGAAAATTAAATACATTCTTCAGCGTCATGAAAATTAAAAGCTATTTAAGCATATCTGTCACCAAAACTAAGCATGGAAATTACATGTAGATTTGCTATAAAGAAACACAACTTGAAGTAGGGACAAACTTTACGAACACTTATAGAGCTTACGTGGATAAAAATCGCGATTTCTCACTTCAGAAAACGTATAAAATAGAAATACACCCAACGAGATCGTGCCCAAATTCTATACTTAGTAAGGCTATAAACAGGATAACGTTTTGGAGAAAAAACTGTAAGTCTTGCCACGCCCTTTCTGGTACCTCCCATGCAAATATATCATTCCGCCCTCTTTAGAAATCGAGAAATAATATCAATACACAAATGCGATCGTGGCCAAATTCTGTATTTTGTAAAGCTTAGAGAAAAAATTGAAAGTGTAGCCACGTCCCTTCTGGTAACTCACATATAAATGTACCATTCCGCCCACTTTAGAAATCTAGTAATAATATCAATACACCCCATATTCTGTATACGTATTGTTAAATTTGAACAGGATAAAGTTTTGGAGAGAACACTGTAAGTCTAGCCACACCCCTTCTGGAACCTCCCATACAAATATACCATTCCGCCGAGAATGTTACAATTCTTTGCAAAATAATTCACACAATTGTGAATAAAAGTAAAACGAGTTCATCGATTGTCATGATCCATGTCGCTTCCGTAATCAAGTTTAATCCCATTATTTTTGTTTTTATTTTAATTATAAAATACATTCAGATTGACAGTTCTATTGTCATGTGATGGAATTTGGTAATTTGCTCACCCTCCTGTGGCGACGTCAATGTCATTTAGCCGAGAGATTACACTGGTGGTGGTACATCGATGCGGTTAGTTAGTGTTGTGATGTTGATAAGTAGCAAAACATGAGGTCATTTGTAATTATAGCAAAGTTGCAAGATAATTGCAATTGTGTGCAAATGACGGTCGTAAGATTAATTAAATTCATCTACATGTATCAAGCGTAAACACACACACACACAGCCAGACAGACAGACACTCATTCGTGCACACACTCAACATCACCCCCAACACTAATACACAGTGGTGGTGTTAGATAAACAAAATGAACTCATGTTGCATTTTAGTAATGCGTCCAAAGGACTCCAATGCAAAAACATTGCAACAGAAACAGAATAGGCCACTTGAGTTGCAAATGGTACACGGAGGAGGATGTAACCAAACAGCCTGCCAGCCAACCAAAGTACAAATCATTGTGTCACCAGATTTATGAGTGTGTGTGCGTGCCTTTGTATGTAAGTGTCAGTGTGCGTTTTAATTATAGTACTCAAATACTTGACTTTTTCAGAAAATCGGTTACGGTTTTGTTTAAAAATAACTTTTTCCAACATTTCGGTTTTTGAATACCTGATTTAGTAAACAACCGGGTTGACCGGTTTTGCCCGTTTTTTTCGGGAATTGTATAATAAAATCAAAATATGTAATAAAACAAACTTAATTTCCCTTTACACTCCAAGAATGAGGTATGGGATGCTCCTAGCGTTGCTGTGAATTAACACGCTTTCTATTTTAGATTCACAACAAACGGCACCTACATGTTTATCGACGAATGCGAACGTCACTGTTTGAGAAGCTTTTACTAGACATAACGATTATCTCGACACTTATACTGCGAAGTTGCAGTCGATAACATCAAGGGGGGCCGGCAATGAAAGAAAAATTTAGATGACTGGAGCCGGGAATCGAACCACGGATCTCTCGCATGGTAGTCGCGTGTTCTAACCACTATGCCACGGCCGGCCCCATATGAAATATATGAAATAAAATATGTTTAAATATGACTACAAATTAAACCTCTTGTTGCGATTGGTTTAGGAGTTAAAGGCAGCTAATGCTATTCATGTGAATATCAATGGCTTTCCACCCATTTTAAAGTTAGACCCAAATATTGTTCAAGATGAGATTCCAACAACTGTATCTTAGTGAATTCCCAACTATCATATGGTGCTGATAAATGAAGCTCCTTTTTGCGTTTAATATTGTTTTCGTTAAATATTGTTTTTTGTTCTTAGTTAGTTTCAAGATATTTAAATAATTTTACCCTTTTTCTTTTCTTATCTTTTCTTTTCTCTTTCTCTCAGGTAGTCCATCCACCACTAGTTATCACTGTTAATGCTGCTACAGCGAGGGCTGCATCAAGTGCCCCGTCTAACATACTTGGCCACCGATACCGGGCAAAGTGTAGAACGCTGCCCGGCCAGCTATATTGATCGATGGTCGGCCCCTACTGAATTTATGAGCCGCATTTTTATACCCATCTGGCTATTCGGGAGCTCTAATTGTCGCCTTAGCTGGCATGCTTGAGGGATTTCTTGTCTGTGTCTCTATTGTGGCTGTGTAAATATCTCTAATATGTTAATGTATAATGTTAATGTTTTTATAACATTATGAAAATAGAAATGTGTATTACACAAACAGGTTGTAGTTTTTTTATTTTGCTTGTTATTGAATTTTCAAAATGAGAACTAAGTAATAACTGAAACCATATAACTACGATGTACGCATTAATGTCTAATAGATCTATGCTAAGATTTTGAAAAAGAAAAAAGAAAAACGAAATTAAAAAAATAAAAATTATAGTATTTTATTTAAACTAATAATAAAACTTAATTTCCCTTTGCACCCCATGAATGAGGTATGGGATAGCTTCTCGCGTTGTTGTAAATTAACACGCTTTCTATTTTCAGATTCACAACTAACGGCACCTACTTGTTTATCGACGAATGCGAACGTTACTGTTTGAGGAGCTCTTACTAGACACGACGATTGAATCGACGCTTAATACTGCGAAGTTGCTGTCAACAACATTCGAGGGGAGCCGACAATGAAAGAAAATTGTATTTATTTTTTTCTTTTTTAAGATGACAGGAGCCAGGTTAGAACCTGCGATCTCCCGCATGGTAGTCGCGTGTTCTAACCACTATGCCACGGCCGGTCTAATAAACTAATAATACTCATAATAATATTTTGACGATATTTAGTTAATAAAACAAATTGTAATTTTTACGTTGAAATTTTTAAAAATAAATAAAAACAATTTAACTTAAAGCCAAAAACTGTTATTATTTAGTAAGGAATCAGCATTAGCTAGTGTAAAGGTAATAGATCGCTTGAATTGGTATGTAGAATATAGATGAGGTTCTTGAAATTATGTGGTAAGTTACTGTTGTGCTCCTCAATCCTTAGTAATGTTTCATCAAAGCGAGATAAAAATGAATTTCGATACATAACCATTTGAGTTACATCGCTATAGAGTGTTTTACAAACTAGCTTTCAATTGGTTGATATTTGACCATCTGTTTTGGTAAAACTGGAAATAAGCGATAATTCGACGAGTTATCATTTGATTTTAAACATCGTTTATATGCTGATTTCTTTACAAAACCGAAAAATTAACTACTTTAGAATACTCAAATGATCATACTCAAGCAGTCTATGCCATTTCAAACAACAACAAAATGTTTTAAAAAAAATCAAATTTTGGCAAGGGGTTAAACTCCTATCAGGAGACATTTAGGCTAGCTTTCAGTTGCAATATGTTTGCTTCTGGCAGGTTAACCAATTCCGGTTTAATGTAGAAAAAGCGAAAATTCGACAATTTTGATAATAATACATGAAATTAACTTGTTGTTGTAGTAGGCAATGCTCAGAGGGTGACAGTGCTTTCTTTTAGTAAACATGACACAATTGTTCCATAAACTATATGGACAACTATGAAAAAGCGAAATTTCGACCAGTTATCTTTGACTTTTCAACATCTATTTTATGTTTATTTTTCAGAAAAACCAAAAATTAAATACTTTAGAATACTCAGTTGATCATATTTAAGCAGTCCACACCATTTAAAACCAAAAAAAAAATTCATCGAAAAATCCAAATTTTGGCAAGGGGTTAACCTTAATTTTTTTTGCACAAAATAATTTTTCTTCGAATTTCGCCACAGCGGCTTTGGTTGTAGATAGTGCATAGTGAAATAATTTGATATAAGCTTAAGGTTCATTGCGGTTTAGGTTCAGAATAAAATCAGGTTTATTTAATGTTTTTCGAACCATTTTAACCGTTTAAATACAACATAAACTTCGAACTAATTCATTTAATTTAAACTGCTATTGAGAGACCTTTAGTCCAGCTTTCAGTTGGTTAATATTTGATTCTGGTAGGTGAACCAGTTTTAGTATAATTAGGAAGAAGCGAAAATTCGACCAGTTATTATCAACTTTTCTCATACTGTAAAGTAGGAGTGCATATGAAGCTAGTATTAGAGGGCTGTTATATTAGTTGGCTATTCTAGTCTACTCTAGAATTTCATAAAACGTTAAATATGACACAATTGTCCCATAAACTATATGGAACTACAAAGCAGCGAAATTTCGACCAGTTTTCTTCGACTTATTAATATCTGTTTTATGCTGATTTCTTGACAAAAACGAAAAATTAAATACTTTATGATACTCAAATGATCATAATTTAGCAGTCTATGTCATTTAAAAGAGCAAAAAATTTTATATCAAAAATTAAAATTTTGGCAAGGGGTTAACCTTATTTTTTTTTTGCACAAAATAATTTTTCTTCGAATTTCGCCGCACGGTCTTTGTTTTTAGATAGTGCTTCAAAAATGCAATAACAAGATATAAGCTTAAGGTTAATTGCTATTAAGGATCGGCATAAAATCAGGTTTATTTTATGTTTTTCGACCCATTTTAACCGTTTAAATACAACATAAACTTCGAACTAATTCATTTAATTTAAACTGCTATCGAGAGACCTTTAGAATAGCTTTCGGTTGTTATATGTTTGCATTTTATAAGTCAATCAGTTTTAGTATAATTTAGGAAAAGCGGAAATTCGACCAGTTATATCTGAATTTAAGATAACTTTTAATATGCTCATAAAGCAAAGTGGTTGGTAATTGTATTAGAATTGTCAATAGCTTTGTATAGTCTACACTAAACTTTCATGTAACGTTAAATATGACACAATTGTTCCATAAACTAATGGAAAACTACGAAACAGCGAAATTTCGACCAGTTTTTTTCGACTTTTTAACATCAGTTTTATGCTGTTTTTTTTTTCAGTAAAACCAAAAATTAAATACTTTAGAATACTCAGTTGATCATATTTAAGCAGTACACGCCATTTAAAACCAAAAAAAAAATTTCATCGAAAAATCCAAATTTTGGCAAGGGGTTAACCTTAATTTTTTTTTGCACAAAATAATTTTTCTTCGAATTTCGCCACAGCGGCTTTGGTTGTAGATAGTGCATCAAAAATGAAATAATTTGATATAAGCTTAAGGTTCATTGCTATTTAGGGTCGGCATAAAATCAGGTGTATTCAATGTTTTTAGACCCATTTTGACCGTTTAAATACAATATAAACTTCGGCACTAATTCATTTAATTTAAACTGCTATCGAGAGACCTTTAGACTAGCTTTCAGTTGGTATATATTTGATTCTGGTAGGTGAACCAGTTTTAGTATAATTTGGGAAAATCGAAAATTCGACCAGTTTTGATAATAGCTCTGACAATGTGCGTGTAGAAGTGTATACGAAGCTTAAATTAAGCTTCGAAGCATCAAATGATGCTCTGAGGGTTACTGTGCTGTATTTTAGAAAAAATTACAGAAGCGTTCTATCAACTATATGCGAAACTATGAACCAGCGAAATTTCGACCAGTTTTCTCTGACTTTTGAAAACGATGTTATCGTTTTGACTTTGATGTTATCTTAAGGCCATATATTCCAAAATATTTATACCATCACCCTTAGGAATGAGGGTATATATCATTTGAGACGACCCAAAAGTGAAACACATAGAAGGAGTTACTTTAGACCCTAGGTGTCTTTGAACCAAATCGACTCATGACTTTTTAAGTCGTTTGAGCCATGTCCGTCCGTCTGTCTGGCTGTCCAGCTGGTGCGCACGATAACTTTCTTTGAACCAAATCGATTCATGACTTTTTAAGTCGATTGAGCCATGTCCGTCTGTCTGTCTGTCTGGCTGTCCGGCTGGTGCGCACGCAACCAAATGTTGTCAAATTTTGCACGAGTTAATATTCCCCAAAATTACTTACGGTATTGCAAATGGGCTCCATGGCCCCGCCCCTTCTGGTACCTCCCATAGAGAGTAATATTATCAATAAATCCAACGTGATCGTACCTAAATTCCTTATTTAGTAAAGCTGTAGCAGGATAAAGTTTTTGAAAAAAACTGGAGGTCTAGCCACGTACCATCTGGTACCTCAGATACACATCTGATACCGCACACTTTATAAATCGATTTATATTATTAATAGACCTAACGAAATCGTGCCCAAATTCTGGATTTATCATGCAGGATAAAGTTTTGGAGAAAAAATCTGGAATTCTATACACGCTCCTTCTGGTACCTCCTATACAAATGTACCACTCTGCCCACTTTAGAGATGAAGTAATAATATCAATACACTCGACACGGTCGTGCCCAAATTCTGTATTTAGTAAAGTTCAAGAAGGATAACGTTTTGGAGAAAAAATTTAAAAGTCTACACACGCCCCTTCTTGTGCCTCCCATACAAATGTACCACTCCGCCCACTTTAGAGATGGAGTAATAATATCAATACACTCGACACGATCTTGCCCAAATTCTGTATTTCAGGATAAAGTTTTGGAGAAAAAATTGGGTACCTCCCATACAAATGTACCTTTCCGCCCACTTTAGAGATGGAGTAGTAATATCAATACACCCAACGCGATCGTGCCCATATTCTGTATTTAGTAAAGCTGTAAAAGAATAAAGTTTTGGATAAAAAATTGGAAGTCTAGCGACGCCCCTTCTGGTACCTCCCTTACAAATGTACCACTCCGCCCACTTTAGAAATCGAGTAATAATATGAATATAGTAAAAAAATTTTTTGTTTTACTGAGGGTTGTTTTACTGTAAGTCGGTTCGCCCGACTGAAACTTTCTTACTGGTTTCAGTATATGTTGATGTTAGTATGTTCCAGCAGTGACTGAGCGTAATACTACTCGAAAACAAGCGAAAGAAAAGCAGACAGGAATTATATATGAATAACTCAGCGCGGTAGTTATACACTAGTAGTTGATGAGGAGTCCAACAAGAATCTGTTTTTGAAATTCCCCAAACACCTCCAAATTAAGAGTTACGAATAAAAAACCCAGTTTTCTTACCTTTACCAACTTATAAGCGAGTCCCGTGGTTAAATATGAACCGATTTAAAGTTTCTTAGCGGATTTGAATAGAAGAGACTATTGCCTTTCCATCGATATGTGTAGTTGTATAGATAACTGATCATATCTATATTTCCTTCGTCCAGAACCTCATTAACTATTTATTAAATTTTGCATGTTACATAACAAACTAAAAAAGAGTGACAATTCGACTAGTTTTCTTAGACTTTCAACTTCTTATATAGTTTAATTTGTGCAAGCTCATTTATGTGACTTTATAACTTAACAGGAGTTTGAAAAATAACCAATATAATCTATATTTTTCATGAAGTTAATAAGTGAAGCACTCATATGATACTCGAGTGGTCATTAGTCTACCCATGTTATTAAAATGAAGACTACATATAATAAATGTAAATAAGTAAACATTTTATTTTTCCTTTCATTTAGATAATTTTTTCTTTGCAGTTTAACAGATGTTGTCTTTTTAAGAAATAGTTATTTTATTTAAAGTTATTTTTTCCAGCACAATTTGAATTGATGTAACAAACTTAAGTAATAAATAAATTAGATTTTACAAAAACAATATGATGTGTAGATTCATCATCTGGTTGCATTTCCAAACTCTGTTCGATAATGTGATCTTTATCAATTAACGTTAGCAAGGGTTCCTGTTTCACTTTAAGCCAGGCTCATTTTTCATCCGTTTTAGAATCTATGGATGCCAACAAAACCGTTTAATTAACATATGACTTTTCATTAACTGAAGCCGACAGTTCGGCGGCAGTATAACTAATCAACAGCATAAGGTCACAATTAAATTTGTAGGCCAAACGTTTGCCAGAAACTTTAGAAAAACCGTTTAAATGACATTAAAACCCGGTTTAACCGGGTTTTCCGAAATGGCATACGGTTTTGAAGAATATAACCGGTTAAACAATTTCCCATTTGGTTTTGAACACTCTAGTTTTAATGTACATATTAACCAAGTATGCCATAAAAGCACACTCATGCTAATGCACAGTAATGCAGAGTGCCAAAGAACGCGCGTATTACGCACAAACACTACTACGTATACAAATGTAAATGTGTGAACATATCAAATGTTGCTGCCTGCCACACAATTGCGTTGGCGTTGTTGCAAATATATCAATTTTTTGTAAAATGTGAATCTTTTGTGGCATTTAAAAGTTTTATTAGTGTCGTTGTCATTGAGTGCTGTACGCATAAAAGTGTTTGCTATATATACATATGTGTGTGTGTGTGTGTGTGTATGCCTTCATATTTCATGGAGGGGAGCAAAGAGCTACTGAGTTAGTTTAAGTGATTTATTGTCATAAAATTGCCATTATTATAAATTAATGATGACATAATTAAGTGTTGCAACAACCAGCAGAGTCATGACCATAAATGTAATGAACTATGGCGTTTTTTTTTGAGTACCCTACAGGAAAGGGGTTTGATGGTGTCCAACCAAAAGTCTGAAAAGTTTGTTTAGTTCGTGGGGGTTTGGGAAATTCATAATACGGAGATAGAAATATAAACATAAAGCTGTTTATTAATATCTCAGCTGCAAATATGTATTCAACTTTAAATCCTGGCATTATGAAAGGAAGTGATTTTGAAGTTTTGGATAAAATGTAATGTATTACTCAAACTGAAAGAACGACACGTAAACCAGTATTTGAAAAATACAGCATACGATGATGGATGACTTAACTAACCACCAATTGAACCATGTGAACTGTACTACAAAATTCGACCACATTTGATAGGTTTTCCATTGTTGCTATTTTACCGTCTGTATTACTTATTTCCTCTCAATTTTGCCACCGTATTTATTTTATTAAATGTTTGTACTACAATGTTTCATATTTTTATTTCATGACTTCATGAGAGTTGAATTTCACTACAAAAATTATTTAATATGTTTCCAGCCCCCACAATGGCTCATTATTAATCTCTTGTGGTTTAGCCACAACACACACACATTTGAAAATAAAATGACAACAACAATGAAAAATAACAACGAAAAACAAATATAGATAATAATTTGTTATTTTTGCTGTTGTCGCAGTTGTTATAGTTGCTGTTGCTGTTGCTGTTATTTGTTTTTAATACTCCCACAACCACTATCGTAGTGTTGAATGCATGACTACCAGCAGAATATGTATATGTAGAGCTTGTGCAAATTTATATATTTGCATCAGATGGTTTAACATATTAATTACAAGTTATAACTATGATGTAAAAAACAAAAGCCGTTGGCTATTACATTTGTTTATATTTATCTTAAAAATTTAGCTAAGCAAATTTATTTTTGATAGTTTTTAAACATTTTATGGCCGCAAGGTTAGAGAGACGTTGTGTAGTGATTGTACTTTACATGTCAATTAGTGAATGTAGGACAATAGACAAATTTAGGTTAAAAATCAGTGTCAGGAAAAAAGGGTAATAAGAGTGAAAATACAGATGTTATAGAAAGTTTTTAAAGTTTTACATAATGCATTACTGGTTTATCTACCTGTTAACAAATATTTAGATATAAGCTCACATTGGTGGAAAGAACCGTCAGTGCTGAATGGGGTGGGGTAACAATAGGAACATTTATAGAGGGACTCCTATGAAATACCATGAAATACCGTCACTCAATTGAGTGCAATTGCTGTTGACAGATCAAATCAAGTATATAGGAATAATATTTGCAGAAAAATGTTTTGAAAAACTAATGTGAAGGAAAGGATCGAAAAGGCAACCGTTGCACATTACTACTGTATAGTGGCTATAGGCAAGAGCTCCAAAGGTCACTATGAGGATTTATACAGCAAGAGTTAGACCAACACTTTTCTACGGTATCGTAGTTTGGGGGGTTGAAACTTCACTAGAAATACGTTAAGAACAATTCAAAGATCGAAATTTATAAGTGTTAGATACGCAATGAACACAACGTCAGGTAAAGCACCTAGTGTCATTCTAATGTTGTGAACTCCTGATATTATGGCTGAATCTGTAGCCGCTGCATCTCTGGTAAGAATCAGAGAATGTGGCGTTAAGCTATCGGGGCATTCCAGACATGCTACATAATATACACCGCAACAACTTAATTCCCGTAAAAGCGAACTACTGTAAACCGGTCACTGGAGAGGGATACCAGAAGTAACTGATGATTGAAAGATGGATCAAAGTTGGACGAAAGAGTTGGATATTGCATTCATTCAGCGGACCTTTACATAAATATCTACAAACTGCCAGATCATTGGTGCTTGTTCCAGGCAGAAATCAATGATACACTTGAAAAATATTGTCACCACCCTCCCTCCCTGACCCGCAGGGGGGTCTCTTCGGAGACTTTTGGGGAGCATCGCCCCCACGGACCCGAGAGAACCACCAGCGGACCTCTTTCTGGCTCTGCAAGGCAAAAAGAGGTAGTAAAGATGGTATTATCTTTACGAGCTCCGACCAAGGGGTCTAAAGATGGTACCACTGGTGGTCGGAAGCCCAAGGTGGCATAGCAACCACCTTGCCGGCCGGTTGGGTATGGAACAGTAGTTCTGTGCCTCGTGGTGGCTGTGGTTAAACCAAAAGGCACGCTGGTAGGCTAAGAGTTTGATGCTCGGGAGAAATGGAGCTGGGTGTCCCTTGATACCATACGAGATTTGCATCTCTCATTGTGCCTTACATAGTCTTGTTCGAGTGTTGCGTTGCACTCTCAGCGCATTTGGTGAATTGGTAGCACCAAGCCTCTAACAAGGGTGTAACAGCGATTGCAGGAACACTGTTTCGTTGTTACGGGCTAATTTCATTGTTTCAGATTCTTTGAGCTCTTCCTATAAAGTTAATGGGCAATAACCATTCAGCTTATGTTTGTGTATTGTCCAACGAGTGCGTGGCCTTGAGCCACAGAAATTGTGATGCTGGCCGGATGGGGTACCAAGTACTTGATGGAGACGAAGTGTTAGCCGACAGATTACTTTGGTAGTCTGGTGGTGGATGTGGGGCCGCTGCCGGATGGGAACTTCGGTTCTAGCAGATGTCGGCGTGGAGCTAATTGTAGTTTGCATGAGTGCTAATGATGAAATGGTTATGGCCCTTTTAACCAATTATAGAATATTAATAACTTCAAGTAGCAAATAATTGTCACCCAGATTGGACGGAGTGCAAGCCTCGAGTTTGTACTTGTCAGTCGGTCTGGTACAATTTGAATATTTCGTGGCGTTTTGAAATTAGATCCCGGACCTTAACAGCGGCATTAAAGTATGTTCTAGTGGGGTGGAGCCCACCATCTGGTCAGGTCTACACGACGGTACTAGATGTAAAACACAAACGACGCATCTCACCACCCTCCTAACAATCTGCATTGACAAAGGCAGCCAGGCTGCTTATAAAGCATTTATCACTAAGTGTTATGTATGAGTATTATGAAATCAGGCCCTTATCGGTACCGCGACACAGTGACATATGGGCTAGATAGACAGGCTGCAACAGTACATATTCTTCCGGCAGTAGAAAGTGTTGGTATGCAGATCTCTACCTAAATCACTGAAAGCCTTGATAGCTACATCCCTGACGTTGAAGAATTGCCATTTATTCTTAGAAGTGATGGCTTAGTATTTTGACATCAAGTCCATATGGGTACCGAAAGTCCATATGGCACAGCGACATTCCGGACAATTGCTTACATATGGGTTAGCTTGACAGGGTACTTCAGCGCAGATTCTTGCGGTAAAACTAAGTATTGGTATGTAGATCTATATCTAGAGTGTGCGCATGGGCCGATAATATTTTCAATGATAAATGGAGACTCACTCCAACTTGTTTACAAGCTAGGTTTCTTTGGTCAACAAAAGGAGGACTAAATTAAACACTTAACTTATAGAGATGTAAGCTATTTGCAGTTATAGGGGCATTGATTTGTTTAGAAAAATCACGCCTAGGTCATATACACTGCATGGAAGAGGATGAAAAAACAACGAATCATCTGTTGTTGATCCAGCATTAGCTGCCTTAAGGACTAGGTTATTCGAAAACCAAATTGTAAGCACCGAAGAACTGCAGGAAATACCTGTAGGATCCCTACGGTAAATTGAGTGACATTGGTCTAAAAAACCCTGTTCAGAGATAAGTGAAGAAGGGACGTGTCCCCAAACTGGTTTGAAAGTGGTACAAATTGGCACTTCTTGTTTTTTCTTAAGGTGTGGTCTGAGTCATATTCCTCGACGTTGGTCCTTAGACTGGTACGGAAAAACATATGCAGGAGTGGTCCAAGTTATAGTGTAAGGCGTTAATTTATACCTCCAATAACAAATCCATGATAAAGTGACAAGTCCTACGGGAAAAGTGGTGTTAATTTACCTGAGAGTACCTATCTCAGGACGGGTAAAGAGGGAATGTGTCACCAAACTGGTTAAAAAGAGTTAAAGAAAAGTCAATTTGACTGAACTATAGTATTCTGCGGCGTTGTGTTTAGTTTTATTAAATTTTTCCGCCTTTTTTTGGGGCATATTACCAAAAAACGGATATCATAGTTAAGTGACTTGTTTTTACTTAACCTGTCGTAGGGCTTGTACTGTTGAACCGGTTCAAGACACATTACAAAGTATCAGTTAGGTGTAAATTGACACTTTAGTGGACAACCCCATACAAAACGTACCGGTTCTCTACATACAAAAGTTCCGGAACTAGAACCGGTTCATGTACCCCAGAGAACCGGTCCCGTGACTGGTACTGTACCGGTTCTTTTTTCCGCAAATTCATAGAAAAGGCGAAGTGGCTATAGAGCTAGTCAGTATTTGGTAAAGAAAGAAATTGCAGGCATAGCAATAGGCTCCAGTAGACTAAGTGTGGTAGACGACATGTACTGTCATGCAACATATCTAACCTAACCTAACCTCAGTTTACATTTTTCTTTTGGTCTTGATCAGAGATGGCTTTTCGTAATTCGCGACTTTTGTGACATGCATATACAACTTTGTAAACCTAATGGCGCAAAATAAAGCAAATCATAAATTAGAAATAAATTGTAATTTTTGTTATTATCGATGTCAAAAAATATCCGACAATTCGAATAATCCAATAAAGTAGACTACTTGTCACAACAATTTAGTTTTGTGACATTTGATACTTTAAAGACAGTATAGTGACATTTACACCTTTGCGACAATCATAAACCCCCCGTATCTATGTTGAGCTGCTAAAAATACCCAACCACAATAAGCTATTGAATGAAATTTGAAAAAATTCTCTCAGTTTCGCTGTAGGTAACAAAAAATATTCATATGTGCTGAATTTTCGCTAAAGTCCTCTGTCAAGACCAATATTTTATACAAAAGAATTGACATAAGACGATAATAAATGTAATAATAATAATTTGAATTGCATTCAGTTTAATATAAGTATGACATATGTACAACTGAATATAATTACACTAGCACAGAAGACATTGACTCTTTGGGCAATCATTTTAATATTTAATATTTTAAATACAGAACCAACATTAGTCCTTTCATCAAAAATCACATACATTCTTAGTGGGCAAAATGTAAATTAACATCACCAAGTTGTGATTACATAAATGTTATAGACAATTTTATACAGTTGTATAGAACCATTTTCAAGGAGATTTGCTGATGGAGATTGATTTATTAGGGTCTTTCTAATTAATTGTCATTTGTCGCTTTTGAATTTGTTGTAATATTTATAAATTATATGTTGTAATCAATAGTAGCTTAAGGTAATTTTATATATAATGAGAGTACGTATGTATATATCTATATATGGATACATGTGTTTATAGACTACATATGTATGCATATTTAATATGTATTTGTATGTATGTTTTATTAGTGTAGCTATGTGTAACTAAAATTATAATAATATTATTTTAATTTATGTTATATATAGTTATTAATACTAATCCTTTATTGGGGGGTTCTTTTGTGTTGACTTTTGTTTCTACCTTACCAAATATAGAATCTGTTTTCTGGATTTATTTAACTTTTTTTTTTATTTTATACTTTATAGTTTATTATTTAGTTAGTGGAAGCTCCTGTTACACGCTTTTTTTATTATTTTTATTTTGCAATATTATCATACGATATTCTGTTTTGTTTTTCTGTGACTCGTTTAGATTCCTTTGATTGCTGCTTTTCTGTAGAGGTTCGCCGGTATGCCGGTCCCCCTTCCCAACGGGTTTTAATGCTGTTTCCAACTTGTTGCTGTAAAGAAAAAATAGGTTTATTTCAGATTATGAGGTAATATAACTACTGGGCAAGTTATGTATTTGAGATTCAAAATTTGTTATATGTTAAAAGAAATCCTAATTATTATAATTAAATTCTTTTACGAAAAACTTGCTGTTTCATTGAAACCATATAGAACATATATATATAATACAAAAAGACTCAACTCATAAGGATTATTTTTATGCAGTTTTTATACCAAACATTTGCTCTATTTTTCATACATGGTGTATCAGGACGTAATCGACATGAATCAATAAAAAAAACCAATTTCGAAAACATACGAGTTAAGTCTTTTTTATACTAACGTAACGATATACTTAGAACATAATAAACCATGTTGGCCAATTCATAATGAACTGAAGCCAGGCTCCCTAAATATGGAAGATCGGCGATGCTATTTAGATTGGTAAAATTGAATTATGAGCTACGTTATCGCACATCTAATAACGTACGTACTTTCCCTTTACACCCCATGAATGGGGTATGGGATTGTTTCTCGCAGTGTTGTAAAATAACACGCTTTATATTTTCAGACTCACAACTAACGGCACCAACTTGTTTATCGACGAATGCGAACATCACTGCTTGAGAGGTTTTACTAGACAAGTTTCCGTCAACTCCATCGAGTGGACCGACAATGAAAGAAAAATGTGCATGACTGGAGACAGGAATCGAACCACGGATTTTTCGCATGCTAATAAACTCACTATTTAAAGTCGTTTCCATTTAAGCCTGACCTGAAGTGGTGCTAGTTACCAAAAAGTGCGATAGCTAACTCAATAAAATCCACACATAAGGGCTAACTCTTCTTGGAACGAACATATATCCCTACTAGGTGGAGGGAGTCCAAGGTAGTCTTTATTCCCTATATTGGAAAAACCTCCAATACGGTACCAAAAGATTTTAGACCTATCAGCCTGTCATCGTTATTTCTAAAAACACTGGAGAGACTTATTGGTAGTTACCTTAGCGCAAACATAGACCTGAAGCTGCTGTCGGACCGTCAGCATGTTTACCACATGGATATGCTTACTGAGACAGACCTGCATGAATTAGATGGATTAAAGCTTCACTTGCCGTTAAAGAGTTTACTAGGTAACCTTTTGAGATGTTAAAGGAGCTATTAATAACGTAACTCCCGATACGATAGTCATGACATTATAACAGCCTGGGAGGAAACGTGAGTATAAGGATTATTCTAGATATTCTAGATAGGGTGAACAATTTCGTTGTTACGCAATGGGGGAGCAAAGAAGCTTAAAGCCTTACATTGTTCACTGATTTTATACTGGACCGATGTGCTATATGGAGTTATCGTCTGGTAAAAGGTTCTTCAGAAGTCCATGAACTGTAGTATAATAGTCAGGGTACAACAAACGGTCTGTGCATCACCCATACACTTAAAGTAACAATGGTTATGGTCAAAGTGTTATCCTAAACACAAACACAGCAGACATCTAAGATAACACTATAGCTCAAACACTGTTGAACAAAAAGGACAATAAACCAAGACCAGATAGAGATATGTGGAACTCCTGTATGTGTCGCCGACTTCTACCTGATGGTACTAGAGCGTTTACCAAGCTGAAATTTTGGTGATTAGAGAAGTACCACAGTGGCTGAGGCATAACGTCCACATCACAGTGGGCATTAGTAATCAAATCTCTGATTCTGTCTTTCTGAACTTAATGCATTTCTGGATTGCCGCAGAACTGTCAGCGATATGGCTGAGCATTAAAGTGGGTATATTTTTTTTCTAGTCCAAGCGTTTATCATAATTGTAATTTACTATGAATTTTAGGAAAATTTACCCAAGAGACTATGGGCCCCAATCCTCAGCCCCTATGGGGGTAAAGATGTTCGGAAAAGACGTTAGAAGGGAAATACTAGCAGTGATTTCATAAAAAAATTATACAAATAAAAAATATTCTATGGGAACCACCTTAAACGTTAAATATAGAGGGTAGATATTATCTGAGAAACCGGTAAGTTTGCAAAAATATTGGGGCTGGTCATACATTTGACTCCTCTAGGGGCGACTCCGAGGCAGTATGAGCGGTGGGAGCAAATTTTATTAAAAAATAGTAAGAAAGTTTCAGTCGGGCAACTAACTTACATATACCCTCACCCTAAGTAAAACATCTAATTTTCTATTATATTGATACTATTACTCGATTTCTAAAGTGGGCGCAGTGATATATTTGCATAGAAGGTACTAGAAGGGGTGCGGCTAGACTTCCATTTTTTTCCTACAAAACTTAGTCCTGTTATAGTTTAACAAAATACAGAATTTGGGCACGCTGGTGTCGAGTGTATTGATATTATTACTCCATCCCAATTTATATGGGAGGTACCAGAAGGGGCGTGTATAGACTTCAAAATTGTTCTCCAAAACTTTATACTGTTACATGGCACAAATTACTTAAAAAGTCATTAATCGAATTTGGTTCAAAGAAACCTAGGGTCTAAAGTGACTCCTTCTGTGTGTTACACTTTTGGGTCGTATCACATGATATATACCCTCCTACCCGTAGGGTGAGGGTATCATAATTATGTATGTAAGGGGGCTACCTTTGGGAAAAATTACTGTAGGTCGGTCATACATTTGAACCCTCTAGGGACAATATGTGCAGTAGCGGTATATTGGGCAAATTTTCTTAGAATTCATCACTGATTACGATTTTGATAACCGCTTGGTGCGTTTTTCACTCCATACAAATTGACCCACTCTATTGAGCATATCAGCATTCATCTTATGTGATTCGAAAAGTTCTCATAAAGTGCTGTTGCTATAAAAAATAATCAATGACTGCGACTAGTGATTTCTGCAGAGAATGATAAGTCCTTCTATGCACTTGCCCTACCCCTGCGAACAGGTGGGGCTTGACACTAGGTTCTGACACATTCACCTAAGCTAACATATTGGATGTGGCTAGTGACCATTAGACATTTCTTCCAGTTGTAACGCCCATATAGGGGCGATGTAGGTGTGACAATATATACAAGGTGGGCCAAAAGAAGTCATCCGATGTTCTATGGCTCTCAATTTCTTTCTAAATTAAAAACTTCAGTTCTGTTTTTTGATAATGTTTATTTGAATAACGTCTCGCTGCGAAATGGGAGGTGCCACATCCTATTTTAAAAAGTCGTTATGTCGGCCATATTATAGAACCGATTGTACTAAAATTTTTATAAACTACAAGGTGTTCCAAAAGAAGTCATCCGATGTGGTTTGACTCTAATTTTTTTTTTCTAAATGAAAAACTTTGGTTCTGTTTTCTGATTATGGTTATTTGAATCATTATATTTTTATTGGTTAAGTCAAGAAGATGAAATCTGTCGAATGTTGGCTTGTTCACGTAAAACGGGTCTTCTAAAAACCCCACTTAAAAAGTCTGAAACGGTCAAAAATAAGAGCATCTTCCAATAGGATGACTTCTTTTGCCCACGTTATATAAATATAAAAAATCATTGTTGAATTTAGTCGATCAAAAAAAGTCCACCTGTCTATCAGTTCCCGAGGTTTATGAGCAATTTAAGAGGCTAATTTCGGTATACAAGCTTTTTTTCTCTAAGCGGTGATCAAGTTCTAAGATTTGTAAGATCGGACAAAAACTGCTTCAACCTTCCAGTCTATCGCCGCTATTTCAGCAGTACTTAAAAAGCTATTGATCTTAAATTTGGTATGCAAGCTTTTATTATCAAGGCGAAGGTTAAGTTCTAAGATGAACAAGATCAGACAAAAACTTCTCCCACCCCCTTTATGGGATGACGGTCTGCCTGTCCCCACGATTACAGCAGTATAACTAGTATTGGATATGGGCATCTGAGCTTAGGTAAGTCTGAAGATAATGATCTTGATACTTCGTGTATAAACGCACATCCTTGTTGGATGATACGCGACCACAATGACCACATCCAACTCGTGCTGAGAAGCTGTTGCAGAGAGTGTGGCCACAGCATCTTGGCTTCTCGTATGCAACAATTTAGCTAATTTTGGCTAATGATGTTGCCTTTCAGCGTTAATATATTAAACTTGTGTAAAAACTTAAGCTGCCCAGACAAGATATAGTGACATAGTAAAGATCTTACTTAATAAATACATGTATATAGTGTTGCCGCCTTTGGGCTGTCAAGCGATTTGAAGAAATTCTTAGACTATCTTTATTTTCACAAAAAAAACACTGTTTGACATAATTTATGAACAGACATTATCATCAAAAACAAATAATGTTTTTTATTGGATCACCCTTTATGTCAAAATTATTCCAGAACTTTAATCATCCAAGCGACACGTCAATCTCCTAGAAGGTAGTACCCGAATATATATATCATGCTGATATACGGTTATGAAATCGTAGATGTAAACATAGAATTAATACTGCACTAAAATTGACACTGTTCCAACGATCCTTAATTTATTTGGTAAAATTAAAGCAACTTTGTTAACACAGTAGTTACACCAATCCAACCCACATACTCTCACACACACACACATTGCAGTACCTTCATTATCCACCTAGCTCCAACTTGTGAGTTGCTTTGTAAGTCGAAAGTGTTTCAACACCAAAAATTGCAGTTAAAGCTTAACTCTTATTTGACAACCTTTAATTACAGTTTACTTAAGTTTTTTTTTTTTTGATCGTATGTTTTTTAATCAATAATAGTCATAATACACCCAACTTACCTTTATAATAAACTTCTCTGTACATGGTGGGACAGGCTGATTTTCCATTAGCTTTGGATGTCTTAAAATCGATATTTGTGCGTACGGGTCGGTGCAATAAAGGTTGCGGCGGTCTATAGTTATTGCCCAATGGAGCTTTGGGATGGTCCGGGCTACCTTGCATAAGGCGTCTTAAAGCGTGTAACTGAAAATATACAAAAGAAATAAAATCATATTTAACATTAAATAATTTCAAGTGCATACCCTAAAACTCATTAACTACTAAAGCAAATTTGTACACGATACAAGGCCAACAGAACTTACATAATGTTAAGGTAATCTCTTAAAATAGAACACGATTTTTTTTATGCCTGCTCACAAAAATCTGTGAGTTATCTTTCCGTCTGACTGAGTCTTAAAACAAAACATTAACGCTTCAGTAAAGATAGCGTCAACATTAGCTGCGTGACTGCTGCATTTGCGGCGACACTGACAACGAGAGTAGAACCCTATATATGTATATATGGCAGTGATAATGCAACAACTTAATGCCACAGAATTTAACCAAAATGTACGCGGAAATGTTAATTATCTGTGACATTTAAGTTAACCCCTTTGCACAGCGACAGAAACCAAAATTTAAACTTGCACCACACACACAGCCACACTTTTGTACTTGCGTCGTTTCTACCTCTCTCGCTCTCTCCGTGCCTATCATGCACCGTCTATGGTATGCAGCATGTTAGGCAAATCGTCATCAAAGTGTGCATAAACTTTACTAAGCTCACTTAATGAGTTCAATGATATCCCACTAACACCAACGAAAGAAAACAGAAAAGGACGTAGTGAGTGGAAAAAATGATTCGACATCGGAGCGCAGCGCACACGTTCATTTTGGTCCCAGAAGTTGTTAATTTCAGATACTTGGTTACCCAAGAGTATACTTAGTTTTCCCAAGTCGCATCTATGTATATAGATACACGATAGATCTGTGTAGCAGTGTACACTCACCGACATGTACACATGTACGCTTGTAAGAAATTAACGTAGTTGAAAGAATAGACTACAGTACATGGTGAGGCAGACAACGACTTTGGTATATACCCTCACCCATAGGGAAAAGGGTATATATCAGTTTATAGGATAACGCATTAGAGGAGACGAATTGGCCCCCAGAATCTTAAGATGAAATTTGTTTCAATACTTTTTAGACGATTGAGACATGTCCGTCTGTCCGGCTGGCCAATTTGGTACGACCCACCACTTTAGACCCTAGGTTTTTTTGAATCAAATTCGATTCATGAATTTTTAAGTCGTTTGAGCCATGTCTGTCTTTCCGGCTGGTAAGCACGGTAATTTACGAAAGACGCAACCAATTGTTTTGAAACTTTGCATGGGTTAATATTTTTCCAAAACTACATCTGGGATTGCATATTGCCTACATAGCCATGCCCTTTCTGGTTCCTCCCATACAAATGTACCATTGCGCCCACTTTAGAAATCGAGTAATAATATCAATACACCTAATGAGAACAACCCCAAATTTGATGTATCATTTGATACACTAACGTAAATTGATATGTGAAGATATATATTTTAAATTATCTCACATCGTAACAAAATCAACGATAAACCAACACTACAACCCCCTACAAGCTAGTACCCGTACATATCATGCTGGTATACGGTTGTCAGCCAGATGAAACCGTAGACGTGAACATAACATTTACATTGCACTAACATTGCTACTGTTGCAACGATCCTTAATTTATTTGGTAAAATTAAAGCAACTTTGTTAACACTGTAGTTACAACATTCCAACACACACACACACACACACACACACATACATTACAGCACCTTCATTATCCACCTAGCTGCAACGTGTAAGTGGCGTTGTAAGTCGAAAGTGTTTCAACACCAGAAATTGCAATTAAAGCTTAACTCCGCTGTAAGCAGGAAGTTATATTATAACGATGGCGTGATGATACTGGCGACATCTTTGATAATATTTGCACCCATACACACACAAAAGAGTGACTACGTGCGAGGAGCGGTAGTGGGCAGAAAGTCAGAATGAAATGAAAACAGGCGAATTACTGACTATTTATATTTGATGGTGACGACAGGGGTGTTGGCGGCCGAGGCGTTATTACCACCAACACCTCAGTTTGGATTTACATTTAGCCAAGCGGAAATAATGTCGGCAATTGTTTCCTGTTTACATGTACTATCATATCGTTCGTACCGTAGCCAAGTGCAAGTGAAATTTTATACTTGTTGGGAGTTATATCATTGAAGAAAATGTGTAAATCTCTAGAGTTTTTGTGGGATTGCATGGTGGAAATTGCAAGCAGTTGAATTATCGTAATATTGCAAAGTAACAGTGGGATGTACAGTGAGTTAATATACGAGGTGGACAAATATAGTAAAAGGCGTTGATTTTTGATAAAACTCGGTTGAAACGATTCGTAATGAATGTATTTAAATATTTTTTATAATGATCTGACCAACCCCAATCTTTTGATACGATTGTCGTTATGAGTGACAATACATCATAGTCATACCTCGTTAACAAATTTATGGAAATAACCAGCTGACCTAGCAGACTTAGTCCTGTTGCAATCTAATAACGATGGATTAATAATAAATTTGGCCTCATGATTCCACCTACGACTAAAATAAAAGGTTAGTTAACGCCAAATAATGCAACATTTATTCAATTTGTATGAGAGGTTTCACGACCACCAATTCCGATAATGTCCATTTTTCGTTAACCCGTATCCCGCAAATAAAAAAATTACATATATTGTATTTGTATACCAATTTTGCCAAACACATTTTTATTTCAAAATTTAAATGTTATTAGAATTTTGGCCGTTTTTAAAATTAAATTATGCTATTACAACGATTTTCGCATACAAACTTTTTCACATTTGGTACACTTTCTGAGTATTTTGAACTATTTTTACACTTCGAGCTGAAGCATTTTCGTCCATGCGTACAACATGATCTACGAGTAGCGTAGATTCTTTTTTCGTTGAAACTAAAAACTTCGTTTTGTCCTCGTTCACCGTAAGACCCATTTTCGCTGATTCCTTCTGTATACTTGAGAAGGCTGCAGTCACATTTCGCAATTTTTGACCGATAATGTCCACATCTTCAGCGTACGCGAGTAGCATATGGCTTTTGTTGAAAATCGTGCCACTCGTGTTTACTGCAGCTTTCCTCATTATCATCTCTATAACTATATTAAAGAGGTCACACGATAGTCTGTCTCCTTGTTATAGGTCTCGTCTGGTATAGAATGGCTCCGTAAGGTCCTTCCCAATCCAGCCAGCGTCATTCTGCAAAGGCGTATCAGCTTCGTTGGAATACCAAACTCCGCCATGATTTCGAGTAATTTCTGACGTATCGGTCTGTCGAAGGCAGCTTTATAGTCGACGAAAAGATGGTACGTGTCGATCTGTTTCTCTTGCATCTTTTCGAGAATTTACCGAAATGTGAATATCAGGTCAGTTGTTGATTTACCAGGTCTAAAGCCGCAATGATAAGGCCCGATCAGGTTGTATACCACTGGCTTTAGTCTTTAACATAGCACATTCGACTGGATACAGCCGTTTTCAAGTATTAACAAAAAACTGCTATCGCTGGCTTAAAGGCAAAGGCTCTAAGTCCACTATTTTTAAAAATTTTAGATTTTAATGCAGTAATGTTTATTTATCTCATTTTTAGTTGTGGTTTTGTGAAGATGAGCAAAAGCTCTAAGCACAATTTATCACATCTTTTTGTAATTACTTACTTCTCTCGATGTAGTCTTATCAACTGTTTCGCGCTGAATAGAGTCGAACCAATTGCCATATTTCGCCACAGTTCAATCAGCTGATGAGGCAATTGTCTGATTGTGCAATTAGCGTTCAATTGTTTTTTGTATCTCCTGTAAAATTTTAAAATATGGACTTAGAGGCTTTGCATGTGAAGCCACTATGCTTTAAAACTGTTTCGTATATTTGGAATTGTCAAATGATCCCAGTAGCTAGGATACATTTATTGTGAAATTCCACTGTAAAGCATTTTTTATATGCAGCTTTACATGTTTTTCTCTTTAATACAATTTGCAAGTAGCGTTTGGTAAATTCATACAATACTAACTATAAAGCACAGTGATGTGTTTATGTGTGCATACTTGATTCATGCGTATAACTTCTACGTATGTGTGTGTGCGTTCGCGCCTTGCTGTAGAAAGTCATTAACGTTTATTGTGGCAATGACACCTGTATCAAAGTTGAGATATTGAACTTTGCATTTAAAGCGACTGCGTTTGTAGTAACAAAAAATGCATGAACAAGTTGGCATGTCCTTATTATACAATCTACCTGTATACATATGTAAGTATTACAGTTAAGGCTTTATATGTTATACACATTAGGGTGGGGCGATTTGAACATCTTAATGGGCGCTTCGCGTTTCTGATTCTTGGGATTGTACTGAGCAAAAAAGTCTACTAGACCATATGTCTACGGTGAAAATCGAGCCTCCCCATTTTGACTTGAAGTTTTTTCCCAATCTTATTTTTTTGAAAAATTTGCAAATGTTCTTCGGCTCATATTTCGTAAACTATTTAAAATGTTGACTTATTTTTAAAAGTAAAGTTATAGCTATTATCTCGGGCTACAATTTCTCTGAACATATTATTAAGAAAAAACTTCGTTTGCATGGTGAAATAGTCGAAAATGTGGAAAATTCACCACTTTTTGTCACGTTTTTTTTAGATATTTTGGCCTATAATAGCCAAACCATTGAGATTTTTGATCCAATACTAACACAAAAATGGTAGCCAAGACAATAGTTACGAACTCTCTAGTACATCGCAATTGCATTGGAATGCTCCTTCAGGCGGTTTTGGCCCTGTGAAAGTGCATATTTTTCATGAAAATATTGATAAATTACCATTTTCAGTTGTTCATAGCGCAAAATCATAAAAATGTTCTATTTCTTAAATAAAAAAAATGTTTTTTAATAGCACTGCACAGTTTATACACGAAACAATTATTTATAAAACTTACATTTGCGGCAAATATTTAAAAATGCGTATTTAATTTTATGTGTATTTGATGCTATGATCGTTTACAATAAACTAACAAAAATGCATCAAATGAACTGAAACCAATAGAAGACTAAAAAATAAGAAATAAGATAAATAGAATAAAATAATAAAATAGAATAAAAATAAGAAATAGAACATTTTTATGATTTTGCCATATGAACAACTGAAAATGGTAATTTATCAATATTTTCACGAAAAATATGCACTTTCACAAGGCCAAAACTACTAGAAGGAGTGTTCCAATGCTTTTGCGATGTACTGGAGAGTTCTTAACTATTGTCTTGGCTACCATTTTTGTGTTAGTATTGGATTAAAAATCTCAATGGTTTGGCTATTATAGGCCAAAATATCTAAAAAAACGTGACAAAAAGTGGTGAATTTTCCACATTTTCGACTATTTTACCATGCAAACGAAGTTTTTTCTAAATAATATATTTTCAGAGAAATTGTAGCCCGAGATAATAGCTATAACTTTACTTTTGAAAATAAGTCAAAATTTTAAATAGTTTACGAAATATGAGCCGAAGAACATTTGCAAATTTTTCAAAAAAATAAGGTTTGAGAAAAAACTTCAAGTCAAAATGGGGAGGCTCGATTTTCACCGTAGACATATGGTCTAGTAGACTTTTTTGCTCAGTACAATCCCAAGAATCAGAAACACGAAGCGCCCATTAAGATTTTTTTCCTTCCATACAAATCGCCCCACCCTAATACACATTCATTTTTATTTATTACAAAAGAAAGTGCGTATGCCTTTCTCGGTATTCGAATGTAATTAAACTTGTACGGTAAAGCCAGTTTTGCGCGGACTGAAAGCCAGCTAGTAGTATGTTAAGGTGAAATTTATTGACTTGTCGACCAACTTGACAAGTCAAGTAAAGTTGAAAAATTTAAGCTGTGTTAAAATGAGCTTTTTTTATGAAACAACTGACAGGTTGTATACAAAATTAAAGGGTAAATACAAATATATATATAAAAATATCTTAACTTAACTGTTTGGACCTGGCCATAACTGACCAGATATATACCAAACGACAAATCCTGGAGAAAACCCAAGACATACGGATTCCGTTTAATGGACAGAACTGCATTCAACAGTCCAATACGGGACGGAAACTATTGGATGCCATGGCTGAGTGCGGCATTAATGCGAAGCTGAAGCTGGTATTACTTTAGGCGATGAATCTGACCGACACGTAGAAAGGCAAAAATCTGACAGAGCCATTTCTACCTAGCAGACAGGGGATAATCTATCATGCGTTCTTTGAAAGACTTTTGAATTTAAAAAAATTGGTCTGCCACAGACAAATGCATCGATATATCGTACTTTAATATCTGAATGTAAATGCTGAAATTTGAAAAGGTGACCCCTACGGCCTGCAACAATGAATTTATAAAAGCATTTTTTTAATAGTTGTGCTGTAATTATCGAAATACTTTCTCAGAGAAAGTTTTATGATTTTTCGCGAGCTATTTATTTCTAACATTAGGGTGTCACATTAGGTTGGTAGGAAATGAGATTTGGGAGGTAAGTACTAGAACGGTACACTTGAGGTCAATGGACCTTAAAGCAAAAATATTTGCCTCCCTGAGACAAAAAATTCGCCTTATCAACATTTAAGATCAGACTGTAAATACCGAAGATATGACGAAAAAACTAAAAAGGCGACCCCTAAGTTCGGCAAAAAAAAATAAAATTTTTTCTTTTAATGTCCTTGGAACAATACTTTATACTTTTTACAATACTGGTGTTCGGCAAACTTTTTTTTTGTGCCTATAAGGTGATACGGTCTATGCTACATCCTAAAAATGTATTTTACTTTTTCGCATAACCTTTTTCAGCAGAATGTTAAAAAGATAGTACAATACTCGGTCTCCTTGTCTAAAACCTCGTTTGCTACATATGGGGCTGTCTAAAGCAGCCTTTTCATCGGCAAATAGGTAGTAAGTGTCGATCTGCTTTTCTTGGGGCTTTTTTAGGATTTGGCGTAGTGTGAATACCTAGTCGATGTTGGATTTATCAGGTCTGAATGCAAACTGAAAAATTTGGTTTTTGACTTTACATTTTAATGTGTCACACTATACGCTCGATAATATACTATAAGTGATAGAAAGATGTACAAAGATGTATAAGTGTACAAACAAGCTAATGCAAAACCCTTACCAACGTGTCGCACATTGGGTTGAATCAAAGCCAAAGTCGCTATTAATTCATATTTTCAAGTTATTATTTTTGAATAAAACTTTGTGGGGAGTAAAAGTAGATAAAATTCTCCATCACTAATGATCAAACTCAATGATGAAAGATACTTACTTTTTCTGCAATATGCTGTCAAAGTAAATTTTTTTTCGTGTTTTCTCAAAAATTTGTAAAATTTAATTTCGACACATTTCAAGTGCTTTTTCTCTGATTAAAAGTTATTAAGTAAAGGTTTTTATGATGGAACCATCAACTTATGGTATTTTAGTGCATGCTTATAACAGTTTTGTTAAAATTGTGTTTGTAGAAATATTTTTGGTGATTTTTTAAAAATGTTCCAAATTTAGAGTATTTTTAATGTTCGATGGAATAGAAGTTTAAATGTTACCAATTGTTTGTTCTAAGAATTTGTCACAAAAAAGCCTAAGATGTCAGCTTTTATTTTCGAGAAAAAAACGTCCGCATTCGAATCCGTTTTTAAAATATTTAAGGTTTTCGGGAAATACTGTGTTGGCTCCAAATATTTCATTTAAGTAATAGTGGTTTCATTTTGTGAATTTTTTGTTTTGGCGGTGTTGTTTCATTGATTGTGTCATAATATGTAATTTAATGGATAGAACCAGTCTAATTACACCGTGCAACAGTCATTTGGAACTAGGGGAATGACCTAGTGCATGGAGTAGGTTTGATCGAGAACAATCTAGACCTATGGTTCAAAATTCGATTTTTCGGTCTTTTCTCACTTACGTGCTGATAACTCAGTCAGTTCTAAACGAACTTTGGATTTAATAACGGTTTTGAAAAGGAGAATCTTACATATATATTTATAAAGATAACTTGCAAACGTTTGTTTATTACTTGCTTGAAGAAGTTGAGTTTGAAAAAGTTTTAAAACACTATTTTACTACATTGCCATAATCTGTGAACAAGTGGTTAAGTTATTCATGTTTTACCAGGACAAAATTTTCTTCTCCAATACTAATATCAAACAGTTGATAGAAATATTTTGTTTTGGTGTTGTTGACATTTTTCTTCAACCGCTTGATTTTAATTTGAGATAGAAAAATTGCGTTCCTCGGAAAACATCAATAACTTAACCACTTGTTCAAAGATTTTATAAACAAATATACGTTTTATATATTACAACATGGACTTTCATAATATAATACAAATTGTTGTATTCCAAAAAAATGCGGCCGAAAACTTCTTTCAACTGAAAAAAAAGTGGAAAAAAATCTTAAAATTACATTCTTGGGTTATATCTTTGAAAGTTTTCATTTGATCATTATGAAACTTATATATTTGCAAAGTACATTCGAATACCTTTCAAATAAGGTATATATCGGCAAAAAAATACCATGTCAAATTATTTGTTAATTTAATGGAGTTTTCTTTTTCCATAATTTTCAAAATTCATGTTTTAAATATTTAAATTTAAATATGTCAGAAATATTTTTTTTCACTCAGTTAGGCATATACTTTCTAAAAATATATGTATAAACAATAGTCCACCTTTCCCTGAATTAATAGCACGTTTGGGTTTGATTCAACCCAATGTGTGTCGCCTCCGTACTTAAAAAGTATATTCGTCGTCGCTACTTACGGACACCAACAGTTGGAAACAATAGTTTTTTTCATATTCTCGTTACCAGATTGCCTACTGTACCAAAATTCTTTGGTAAAATTTATGGGCTTCATACTGAATCCTCCCATAGGTTCTTTGGGGGTGGCTTTTGTCACCATAGAACGGATTTCGCAGCGTTCTACACAATGCTTTTCCATTGTGCGGTAACATGATCAGGACAAGTAGTGCTCTCTTCAAGCAATTGGGTCCTTCCAGTGGAATATGCCGTTGCTGTCTGTTGTGTCTGAAGCTTTTCGACGTCCAGCTTCCGTTCTGGGTCAGAGCATACGTTTCTCGCTACATTTTGACGGTTGCGAATCTTTGCTACCACAAGGTTTTGATTCGCATCAATTTTAACTCCTCGAATCGATAGTACATTCATTCACTCGATAAGTGCCTTCCGTCAATCACAACTTGATCAGTTAGATTCTTCATTTTTTGATCTGGTAACAGACATGTGGCTTTATGATGAGTGTCGAAATTGGGTGCTGATTATAAATTTTTTGACGCGGTGAAGTCTCCTAGCCTAATTCCGACATCGCTTGTTTCCCAGTGGAGGCTAAATTTTGGACCAAAGATATTCTGCCTTCCTATTTTTGCATTAATTTTAATGCAATTTTCGGGACTGCGGTCATATGTATTCCCTAGTCGCTCACAAAATATATCTTTGGACTGTTCATATTACAGATAAGACTGATGTTAAAGTATTTATTTTATGCGGATTGTAGCGAGCCTATCATCTACTACTAACCACAAATCCGCAGCCAAATTAATTTATAGTTTTATTGCAAGTATTTTTGGATTTGTTGTGACAACATTATGGGGTGTCTGTTTTTTGTCTTTTCAGTTTTTTCATAGTACTTGGGAGATTTTTTTATAGAAATGGGTTACCAACCCGACGCCCTAACCCAATTTTTCGTTCTAGTGAGAGCACGCACGGCACATGTCAGTCGACTACCTTCAATGAGCGTTTCAAGATAGGTTATCCAGGTGACACCACAGAAAGGTCAGTGTCTACAGTTCACATGAAGGAGGGACCAAGATTGGTCTGGGTTTTGCTATGTCATAACCGATCATAGCCGGTAATTGGTATCCAACATCCCTGTTTGGTCCGGTACACATGCCGAAGTCGCCAACGGCCATTTTCTTCTACTTATTGGTAGCAGCAACAGAAATTCAATCATCAGTAGTCGCACATAGAAAAGAGTTCCAAGCACTTTTGCGCTCTGTACATATTACGTCACACCAAGCTTAGATAACAACTTTTTAACCTGGTCAATCCAACGAAGTTTTGGTCGTCCCCTCCAGCGCCTCCCATCGAGTTTATTGCCGAAGATTTTTCGAACCGAAGCATCATTCATTCGTACAATGTGTCCAAGCCAGCGCATTCGGTTTATTTGAACGCGCTTCACTAAGTCGATGCTCATGCTTCATTCGATGATGATGATGGGTCAAAATAATAGAAAAGCTTGATCCGCTTGTGTCATTACCCAGGATTCTGGGCTGTACAGTGAAACAGATGTTTAGTGTCTGATTGATATTTGTTCGTCGAGAGAGGGTTTTGTCATTAAATCGCTTGCTCAGATCATAGTAGCAGTGGTTATCGATCAATATTCGGCTCCCGATTTCCAGAGTGACATTAGTATTTTAGTTTGCAGTAGATAAAATCATCATCCGCTTTAAAGTTATAGTATACAACGTTCACACAGTGAACGAGAAGACTTTTTGTTTGTTGAAACAGAAAAATTGGTTGTGTCCCAACCACACCCACTTCTGACGACAGCTTCACAAAGCAAAACACAAAGTAGCAGTAACTTCTCGCAGTCCTCGGTCAATGATATCTACATCATCGGCATACACGAGTAGCATGTGATTTTTATTTAATATGGTACTAGTAGTTTTTACTGCAACCTTCCGCATGATCATCTCAATTATGGTGTTAAAGAGATTGAATAACAGCCAATTGGAAAACAGATGGTAGGTGTCGATCTGCATTTCTGGGGTTTTCTCCAGAATTTGTAGTAGTGTGAAAATCTGGTTGATTGTGGATTAACCAGGTGTAAAGCCACACTGATAAGGTTAAATCAGGTTCGCTAGGATGAGCTTTAGTCTTTCAGGTAACACACTTGACAGGTTCTTGTATGCGATGGTTAAAAGGCTGATCCCACGATAGTTGGTACACATCGCCTTTCATCTGGTATACATTCCGTGAGCCAAATCGAGTTTTTTTGCTGCTGCAGGCACGTTGCCAGCTCATCGCCATTGGCATTAATAAGCTCAGCCGGTAGTCCATTGGCTTTCACAGCTTTGTTATTTTTAAAACGTGAAACTGCCGTGCTGATCTCGTTTTGGCTCGGTGGTGGACAATCTACTCCGCTGTTGATTGGCGTGATTTCGTCACTTATGGTGCCTTTAGAACGAGCAGAGAACGAAAGTGTGTCCTCCATATTTGCAGCACAATCTGAATGTCCTTACCCAGATTGCTGTCTCCGTCCTTGCATGTGGGGATCTCTGTTCTAAAACTTTTGCATTTTACCTTGTGGTAGAACTGTCGGGCTTCACCTCTATCTGTGTAATTTTCAATATTCTGGCTCTCTCTCTTTTTCCGCCTGAATAGGCGTTTTATCTCCCTCCCTCCCCATCTTATTATGTCGCTCCTATTCATTACCCAGTTTGGACGTAGCGATAGTGGTCATTGGTATATCAGTGGTATGCAGCATTGTGATGTCTAGCTTTCTTACCGCACGTTTAGCTTTTCTTGGCTGCAAATAGGTGGTGATCCGAGTCAATGATTGCACCGAGCATCACACGCACATACATAACGCGTGAGATATGCGTTCCATCGTTTACTACGTGATCAATCCGGTTTCTTGTCTTTTGATCAGGCAAAATCCATGATCGTGGGTATCTTTATGCTGGAATCTGGTTCTAATCACATCCATGTATCTCGCCGACGAGAAGCTTATTAGTCCGAATCCGTTATCAGAGGTGTTTTTGTGCAGACTGAATTTTTCGACTGCTGAACCAAGAGCAAATTTCCTTCCGATTTTAACATTAAAATCTCCGAGAACAATTTTAACGTCATGGACAGGACAGCGGTTATATATATTTTCTCCTTATAGAATGCATCATTGAGTCCTCGTCTTTGTCTTCCGTCGAGGCGTGTACACAAATCAACGTGATATGAAATATAATGCCTTGATGCAGGTAGTGGCTATTCGCGAAACCAGATTTCAAAGTCTCTAGCCAATTATGAGTCTACACCAGTCAGCGAGAGAGCCACACATTGTACATAAACAAACAAATGCATTCAGTCTCGCTTGAGCATTCGCCCGACTTGGTTGTGTCGACGGTTGTTGTTAGCACGGCAATAAAAGAAATGCATTTTTTGGTAAAATTGAATTATGATTTGTTAATTTACGTTGCCATGCGCACGGCTGTAATATCTATATATATAAAACAGGATGTGTGTATATATGTAACGTATGGACTCGAAAACGGCTGGACCGATTTTGATGAAATTTTCAGGGAATCTTCCGAATAACCCCGCGAGTAACATAGGCTACACATTGTTTGAATTTTTCTACATTTAGGTGGTGAAAATGGCAATATTCGATAACACAAGGTATTCCGCGCTTAAAAGAAGTAATTTTTTTTGGTTTTTAAATGAGCACAAACCGAAAACTTCAGATATATATTTTTCGAGACCTTCTGCGTAAAACTAATTTTCCAGCAAAGTAAATGAGGTATTACAGAAGCAAATCTATGTATTGGTTAAAAAGTTATGACCTCTGAGAGTTGGCATACGGAAATTAAATTTTTAAAAATCATTTTTCAGAATATTGGGCGGGATCCAAAACAATGTCAAAAATATACTATTCTCTTCGTCTTGGTCTCCAAACATCGGGATGGTACGTCTGGCTCCGGGATGGTGGAGCCCTTTGTGAAGTTGAGGGTGCATATAATGATCCATCTGAGCAGCTAATAGAAGCCATACACGTTTTAGACGTAAGTGTGACAGGGGACTCGAATTTATCAAACCGACGCCATTCTCAGCAACTCGGTCTATGCAAATGCTGAAGAAAGATCTTGGCCTGCATCTATATAAGATCTAACTGGTGGAAGAATTTGAGCCAGTGGACGATCAAGTGATTTCTGTTATTTATCATGTCATTGCACATTATTTGAACGAGAAATGGTTCCAACACGACGGTGTAATATGCCATACAGCGCGTGACCGAATTATCTCAAAAAAATGGTAATACGAGTTCAATACAAAAATAGTATTCCGGAATATTCTTGATCCGTGTGATAAGAAGACATGACAAAAGAAGTTTTTATGGCTAAAGGCATTAAGCTTCAGACGGAATTTTCATTTGCGGTCAATAGGCGGAGAAGGCATAACAAAATGTTTTTTATGCCCAAAAAGATAGTTAGTATCCGCTACTACAGATCAAAATAAAAATTATTAAAATTAGCAGAATGTCTGTTTCCGATTTTTGGAAGAAGTGGCTTTTCGCCCTACATACAGAAAAAACTTAATCTACATGTAAGCACTATAGATATGACTTTGCTGATGAACGTTTTCAAAGTACTTTGTAGACCTAAATGTGAAATATATTACAAGTTAATGTGCAATAGCGAAGCATTGCCGGGCCCACTAGTTTATTAATAATTTCCTAGATATTTATATCTACACCCAAATTCGTGTCTTTCTGCATAACAGCTGTAAAACACACACAATTCTTTCGTCGTGTGCAATCCTGTCCCGTCCATCGCATTTCCTGCATGGCGGTGATGTCGGGTGCATATCCTTAAATCATGGTCTTTGTATGGTATAGCTTTCACAACTTACGGCACGTGCTTGTTTATCGACGGATGCGAACGTCACTGTTTGCTGTCGACAACATCGAGGGGGCCGACAATGAAAGATAGATTTAGATGACTGGAGGCAGGAATCGAACCCGGGATCTGCCGCATTGTAGTCGGGTGTTCTAACCATCATGCCTCGGCCGGTCCTGGGCCAAACATTTGGTAACCGATATATCTCAAGAAAAGGTCCTGTAAATTGTCCAGCTCGTTCGTGTAATTTTACACCTGCCATATGCCAGAAATTATTTTTAATTGTTAAATATCATGACATTTGTGAGCTAGTAAAGCTAAATTTAAAAAAAAAAGTTCTGTGCCTCTCAAAAACATCTCTTAATAATTATATTTAATACATCTTAGTCGCCCTTTTGCTTAGTTGAATATTATACCATATCTTGTTTAGTATCCTTCTTTAATAATAATTATCGTTGGCATTCCCCATCATGTGTTGCGACTGTGTCCCAAGTAGTCTTGCAAAAAACAATCATTGATATCAGTTGACAAACTCTATCCTATGGCAGCTTTACACTAAATACTATCTCTAAAATCAATACCGACGAAACACTCTTAAGTGGATTAAGTGTTGTTGACTGTTTGCTTCAATTAAGAGGACACCCTAAGTTGTGTAACTATCCGGGTTCAGTCACTTTTTTTTTGTCGTCTGACATCATCAACCACACAATAGACGGCCATATCACTCTGAAATTTATTAGTATAATACGTGTTTACTACCAACGAACGGTCGGTCGTATCCGATAGATTCAGTTTTCATTCATTCCAGAGCGGATATAATCTCGAAGGAAGAGAGTGTGGGGAGAGGAATTTTCCAACTCCCTTAGTTTATTAAGCGTAAAATTGTTAAAAACATTACTCCACTAAATAACTTTAGAAGTGGTAAATTGGTTTTGTCAATGATACCCGCCAACCATACTCCATCTTGTGGATCCATGGTATAGAATTTGCTGATTTAGCGGAAGCAAAGATGTGTTTAAACAACGGTCGGCGAAAGGAGCGTAAATTAATGGTGTATTTATAGCTTAACAAATTGATTTGGTTACCAGTGCAGCACAGCGATGGGGTTATCTATTAGCTGGATAATTTAGTGAAGTAATAAATTAAGGATGTGTTGTCGTTCACTAGTCTTTTTTGTTGTTAATAACTAAAAACATTCAAGTGTATCTAGTTGGATTTTGAGTTAAAATCAATAAGCTTAAATTATTGATTAATTTAAAATTGCAAAAAAAAAAAACTTTTATTAATATAGGAGTTAAACTAATGAGGTGATAACGTATATTTGTAGCGTTTTGGCTAAAGTTGATATGTAAAATTTTCTTAATTTAACAGGAAACCTATACAAGATTTCTTGAATCGAGGTTAGCGTTTATATAGCCATTTAGTAGATATTCAGGCTTAGCCATCCTTTACAAACAACTGTTAATAGACATATCAAGTAAAAGCCCCCGTTTTCTAAAAAAACGGACTTATCAAATATATAAGTTCCAACTTTACATTTTATAAAATATAACTTAATCTTATGTTAAACAACTTAAAACGGAAAGAATTTAGCCAATACTTCTTAAATTCAATTATTGTTCTACTGAACAATTAAACATCAAATCAAAGAAATTAATTACATTATGTTTGGCTACAAATATTAACGCGAAACCAAAAATCATGAATGTCAGTCCATCCATAACAACCATGACAAGGCAAGCCTTAAATGTGTCTGAGTCTTGGATATCCATAATTATACATGTTCGTGTGTGTGTGTATTCTGTGTGTCTAAGAGCGTTGGAGCTTGTCTAAGCGTTCATAATCACTTTGGCAGCAAAAAGTCAAACACACCCACCTTTTGACAACGGAAACCATCACACCGACAGAACACAATCACGCACAGAAAAGGAATCACCAGAGCAACATGGAATTCAAGTCGAGCAAAAAAGAGTGAGTGGAGGAAAATTGCACAAATAAACACGCAAAATATTGTATAAAAAGAATTGTAGAAGAACAAACAAAGGACTGAGAGAAAAAAACAAAAACAATAAAGAAAAAACCAATAGTCCAAGTCGAACAATAAAACGCTGAACTCAGACTCTCGTACATCAATGCATACACACAGTCATGGCGCTGCGCGTTTGTGTTTAAGGATGACTGACAAAGGTTACCCCAAACGTCACAACAACAAACACACACACCCACACAAACAAACAGGTATTAAACAATAAATAAAGTAAAGCAATAAACGATAGCATAAGATGAAGCAACCACAGCACAAACGCAAACACACAAGGGCGACAAAACAAATGCTTCAACACGTCAGCAATATACCCATATTTGCACAAGGTAAATCAAGGAGTGTAATGTCCTTCCAACGCGTAAATGTATGTGTTTTCGTTGTGGACTAAAGGGTTCGAGTTTGTATGTCTGCACATTGATATTGGTTTATGTACGCTGTAATTCAAAATGGTACAAAATAAAATTGCCGAGCCCTTTTAAAATTACTTTAAAGTTTACACTAACTCTTGTGTTGAATTAGCAGAAAATTCACCTAATATTGTTTTCTTTTTACAATCAAAATGTTAAACTAATAAAAGCAAAGTTATGAAAATCAAATGTCTTTACAGGCGTATAATAGCCTCCAACAAGTATTTTTCAAAATTTATTTATTGCTAATTCTCATAAATATTCAAGGATACAAATTTAAAAGAACCGTTTTGGTACACATTTCTTCTGAAAACTCAAAACAAAATAAATTATAAAAAGCTAAGATTGTCTTCTCTTATTTGATATCCATATAACCATTGTTCAACTAGAAGAAAAACAGAAACAAATTGTTCAAACTTGGATATCCTTTAAAAAATTAAAGTCCAATAAAAAGAAAACAAAAAATGCAGAAGAAAAAGAGAATACGAAGTTCTACTATATTTACCTGGCCAAGCGTCATAAATGGTGTTGGACTGTATCATATACATACTTAGTATTGCTTATAAGACTCCATTAACAAAATTACTTTACTTAGGAAAATAAGGCCGATATGTTGTCAGCCTGACAACGCCGCCATTCGGGCAATCCTATTGACGGCACTACGATGCACACGGCGAAAGAACTATGACATCTTCTACAGCTGCCACGCGAAAGATGCAAATTTTAATGTGAATTTAGTCGACTAAAGATTTCGATACCTGGTCTTGATGCATTCTAAATATGAATTCTATGATCGCCTAGAGGAAATGTATGACCGCTGATAGCGAATTAAAATATCCAAAAGGCAACCTGAATATCCCTTGATCAAAAGACAAGCAACCAAATTGATCACGTAGTAATCGATCGAAGGCATGTCTAAGCGTTTTGGACGTGCGTTTCATCCGCTGTACAAATATTGACTTGTATCATCAACTAGTTTCAGCCAAGGTACGCAGGTTTTGTAGTGCCTAAAACGCTCGTAACTAAATGCAATGGAAGCTAGACATCACAAATATAGCCAATACCCACTCCAACCAACTCTCTCAATAATTCTAAACAGACCCGCCTTATTCATAAGTTTCCAACACGCAGTGGGTTATGAAAAACCACAATCAGACAATTTCTGGTACGATGAGGAATGTCGCGCAATGTCTGAGGAAAAGGATGTTGCATACATGGCGAAACTGAAGCTTATAGCAACGCGTGCGGCAATGGAACGATCTAATGAGAAGAGAAAAATAATCTATGGAAGAAACTAGAGAGATATCGTATTCTACTGTGATAGATATGAAGGCCGATAGTTAACGCAAAAGTGGTGTAGATTGCATACAATCGAGCAACAACGAGATCAGCACGCCAACTTCGGAGCTTAAAAACAATAAAGCTGCGAGAGCCGATGGACTGCCGGCACTTGGTTCTTCCAACGGTGTTTTGGTCTCCCTGCTCTGCGTCGTCCTTCAGGTTCGTCTTCAAACACCTTTTTCGCTGGAACATTGCATCCATCCTGGCAACAAATCCTAGCCTTCGAAGTTGTTGGATTCGGACTCTTTCAGCTACGTCGATGTCAAGGTAAAGCTCATATAGCTCATGATTCATCCGATGGCGAAACTCGCCGTCGACACGGATAGGTCCACAAAATTTTCGGAGTACTCTCGAATACTCAAAGGTTTTGTATACCCGCTGTCGTGAGTACTCACGATTCGGCGGCATACATCAGAACGGGTAAAATTAACACCTGGTAAACCTGTTTCTTAGTATCACAATATAAGGTTGTGTTACTAAAGTGCTGCCGAAGCCCGTTGAAATATCTATTGGCGAGCACTGTTCTCCGCTTGATATCTTGGCTGACATTATTTGTTTGTTGACGAAGGTAGGTAAATTCATCTACTACCTCAGAACAAAAATTTTCATTGTTCACGGTGCGTTCCCATCGACAGCACTTTTTGTTCGTCGCAATCATTATTTTTGTTCATGTTGACGGCTAAACCATTTATCGGTCACTCCTTTTCTAGTGATGAGAAAACTGCAGTAACATCCCGCAGATTTCGGCCAGTGATGTCTAGTCGCATGGTGCTAGACATATTGACACCAGCCTTTCTCAACACCTCCTCCATAACAATATTAAATAGTGTACAGGAAAGCTATCGACCTACCTGAGACCTCTTTCCGTGATGAATGGTTCAGAGTGAGCATTACCAATCTTAATGGAGTATTTGGTGGTTTCCAAGGTACATCTGGAAAGTCGAATTAGTTAAACAGGAATACCAAACTCAGTCATGGTCTTATATAGCCTATTCCTTATCGGAGAGTCAAAGGCAGCTTTGTAGTCGGCAAAGAGGTGGTAGTCAATCTGTTTTTCATAAGTTTTTCCAGGATTTGTCGTAAAGTGAATTTGATCCGTTGTAGATTTGACAGCTCTGAAGCCACACTGATAATGTCTTATTAGTTTTTCTACAATTGAGTTTAGACGTTCACACAATATGCTCGAAAGGACCTTATACGCAATTCGTAATCCACCGGCATGCTCTCCTCCTGCCAGACTTTCTCCATGAGCTGATGCATACTCCTTATCAGCTTCTCTCAATCTGCCTTAAACAATTCAGCCGGAAAACCATCGGCTCCAGCTGTTTTGTTATTTTTAAGGCGGGACATTGCCGTACGTATCCCACATTGGCTCGGTGGTGGACAGTTAATACCATCGGATTGGAATGGGTCTTCTGAAGTGATGTTCGTACCCAACAGATTTCTGAAATGTTCTCTCCATATCTTCCGCACGTTATCCGGGTCCGTCAGTAGCTGGCCATCGCTGCCCTTGCAGAAGGGGAACCCTGTTCCACGCATTCTCTCCTTAACCAGAGAGTTATTTTCGGCCTTCCCCTCTACTTTGGAGCAACTCTGTGCACTCATCATATCTCTTCTTCAGCTCCTTCTTTTTCCGTCTAAAAAGACGTATCTCCTCCCTGTGTCGTTTACGTTTTGCCCTATATGCAGCATCCGTCTCTCTCGTGGCATTGCGACATTCATCATCGTATCAGGCATCCTTTTGAGACGGCTTTGAGTACCTAAGTACGCTTCTCGCAGTCCGTTCTACAGAGTCGGCTATATATTGCTACTGCGTGGTAACATATCAGGTGTTGGAGCATTCCGTAGCAATTGAGTACCTTAACTGCGGTAAGGTATTGATACGAAAAAAATACTTCCCAAAATATATGCACCCATCATCCCATCGTATCAATATGAACATATTTACAATACAGAAAACCAGAAAATATTTGAAAAACTGATATTGGTGTGAGCTTGGCAAAGTAGATTTACATATAAGAATTCATGATCGGCAAACAAATTTTATTAAGCATTTTCTTTTAGTTCATGCCAGCAAACATCTGTCAAACTGATTTAATTTGTTTGTTTAATTTTAATGCGTGAGCGAATACATGCGTGGTTCTCTCGCCCATGGGCTATGTTATGCCGACCGCTACACTAAATATCGCATATAAATTATTTTAATTTAAGGAAATTTTAGTTAATCAGTGTTTCCAGCTATCTTCGTAAAATTGATCATGGAAAGGCAGTGTTGTTTACATAAGTATTGTCATAACATCTAAATTATTCAAAATCCTTGTACTTATGCATTATAAAAATACCTGATTATGTACACAGATATCATCATTGGCTTTCAATTTAATTCATCACAATATTTTACAATTTCAGTCTCTTACTACTTACCTGTTGCTTTGTTATATAAATGGGTTTATTGAGGACGACCCATGTCACTGTTTCGTGACAGGCGGGTGCTGTGGTCGAACCATCATATGTCATGTAATGATCCGTTTCGGGCAGTAGACCACGTATTGACAAGCGTTTCACAAATGCCTCATCGCCACCATAACGTATGCGATCCAGTTGATCTGTCAGCATCCGTAACTCGGGATTGGATAAATCACCCAACTGCAGTGAAAAAAAAACAAAAACGAAAACAGAAAGACAACCAAAAGAGGATTTAAATTTCTTTCATAGGCAACTGCCGTAGCATCGGCATTATAAATCTCTACTTTACCTGCAACAATATTGAAACACCAACAATACCCTGAGCACGATTTAATGCATCCGAAAAATTATTGTATAATTGTGAGTTATAACCAAATATTTGTATCTGCAACAGAAAGAAGAGAGAAAGACCGAGTGAGAGTGAGAAGGGAAAATGGAAAATGGAACGTAAGGACCACACTAATACACTAGATGAAATGAAAATCGGATTCTGGTCTGTACATAAAGTGCAATGTTGTAAACGAAATAATCCCTCTCTGGTTACAATTTCTTTTAGGTCTTGTTTGTGCACACATATTGATATTTTTACTGCAATGTTCGTAAGATATGTATTTTAATTTGTATTGACATAATGTTGAAACATATAAAGTACATAAATAAATATAAATTATTTTGTTCGTTGTCGGTGTATCTGTTAGTGTTCGGACATATGTTGTTCAATTAAACCAATGGATTTGGTCACACAACCAACAGCATACATGCGGTAAGGTGTCTGGCAGCAGGGCCCAGCAAAACAAAAAAAACAACAAATAATATTCTGTAATCTTGTTAATGTTTCAAGAATTGGATACAATGAACAAAATGCAGGAAATAACACCCCAATAGCAAAATGGGCCCCAAATCAAAATACAGGATACAACAATACGAAATTTTTAAACCACAAAAAAAAAAGACGAACAAATGAATGTTAACAGTATACAGCGAGGAGTTACTTTGGGTTCAATTGCACTTATGTGGTACTAATTTTCGTATGATTCAAAACCAAAAACGAATTTGGGTCCCAAATAAATAGTTGGGGTCGTAGCTAACAATTGTATTGAGGTTAATTTACATTACTTGGAGGGCGGGGCATTTTTATTTTGGGATTTTGGAGCCACCTTCGTAATGAAAACGTATCCCTAAATTGAGGCCTACTTTCATTTTCAATTAAGGGTGGTATTTTCTGGGGCCCGTCTTTCGGCCGCCGAATGAATGTTCCCCTCAAATGAATGAATATTGTCATGTAGCAAAAATATTATTTTCAGACTGCAAACACAGGATAGCAGGATTTACATAAATCAGAACCAAAATACAAATAAACTAGTTATGAATCATATGTTATGTTAAATAAACTTTAAATGTGTAAAGTGTAGTACAAGTAGGAAGTGGTAAAGAGAAAAGTTACGTTTAGGCGCTTTCCATTTCGTTGCTAACATCGGACAGGGCTGATTCCGATGTCGTTTAATCTACACAGGTGTAGTTAAGCAAAAGAATAAAACGGCTTACCAAACTTACAATACGCAGCACAAAATCCATGTAAAATATACAAGTTTGCCACCATGCCTGTGTTCCTGGAAATCATATATTTACGAAAAAATTCCCAGATACCTAATGGTTACCTAAATAATTGTCATGTATAAGCTCTACTTAACTTTCATTCTATGTGGATGCATTTGGCAGCAAAGTTCGCGATCCAACAAAAAATGGGCGTGACATAAAACTTGAAACTTTAAATTGCTGTATCTCATGACCTATAAGAGGTACAAAGATGATATCTGGTATGTGTTGTTTGTGCAGTATGAATTACAGCCAGGGTGGAAATGTGATCTGCCACGCCCCATTTTAAAGAAACCGTTATAACAGCCATACTAATAGTTTGATCGTCCTGAAAATTTCACAGTATAGGAGATATATATTCTGGCTTCTTGAAACCAAGTTGGGAAAAGGGCCGAGGCACCACCGACACATGGTAATATTTGTTGATGATCGATGTAGCAAATTTTCAGGTTGATCGGATGGTGCCAACACGTGCGCCAATGAGGTCAAAGGTCAAAATTTTGAAAAACCACCAAAATACTGTTTTTTACGTTTTATCAATTGTTTTAATGAGAAATTTTTTTAAATAAAAATACTATAAATTAAAATATCATTTATAAATAGTAGATTAGTTATAAGTTTCATTAAGTCTGTAATACACTAAGCGACAAGAATCAAATACATATCTATATATATAAAAATGAAATGGTCCACGTATGTCATACCATCACTTGAGAACGGCTGGAGCGATTTGGCTGATTTTTTTTTTATTCGATTCGAAAATTTCCGTAGATTGTTTGTGTTGAAAAAAATCAAATCCAGGTGGCGCTAGGGTGGATTTATATCGAAAATTTGATTTCATGTACCAATTCGACTGAAATTTAGAATGGATATTCGCTTGATCATGAGAAAATATTTTATGTACAAATGGACCCGTGGCGCTGGGATCGGTTTACAATCAAAATTTTAACGAATGGACCAATATAACTGAAATTCAGAATCTATGTTTGTTTGATCATCAGAAAAAAATGTATGTACAAATGGACCCGGTAGATGGCGCTTGGGTGGATTTATATCGAAAATTGGAATGCATGTACCAATTTAACTGAAATTTAGTATTTATGTTTGTGGAACCTTGAGAAAAAATTGTTTGTATAAATTGACCCGGTAGGTGTCGCTGGGGTGGAATTATAATGAAAATTTTAACGAATTAAACAATTTGTCTGAAATTCAGAATGTATATTTATTTATAACGAGTATTTTTTTGTATAAATGGACCAGCTGTTGAAGTGGTCGGAGCTGAATTATTTTGAAAATTTATATCGATTGTCCGATTTTACTTAGCCTAAAAATGTACGCATTTTTGGACATCAGAAAATTTTGGATGTATGTACGGATTCAGTTGATGGTGTTTAGCTTATGATATACTTAATTCTTTGAAAGTAACATCAAAATTATTGAAAACTCTTTATATATAAAAATAGATGTCCATTTTGATGACACCACTAAATGCGAAAACAGTTAAACCGATTTTGACCTAAATTGCAGTAAAAGTTGGGGATGGGCTGTAGATGGCCACCCAGACCGCAAACGGCGCACATCCTATATAAATAGAGAGCTTCACAAAAAGGTTTTTCGCATTTCGAACTTTTAGGGGACAAACCCGAAAATGGGAAAAACTGTTGCTATCGCCCAGACCAAATGGTAATAGAGTTGTTGAGCCCATAGCTTGGGAATTATGATTAGAAATCCTAATGATTAGCAATTGGATTAGAAATTTTAATTGTGTTGAAAAATTGATTAATTATGATTAGTTAGCCATTTTAGACGATTACTAATTGATTAGATTAGAAATAATCAAAAATCTAATCACAATTAGTGACAATTAGCATTTGTAATCAAATCTAATCAAAACTAATCGAAAAAATAATTGATTAGATTTATTGATTATTTTTGATTAGATTTGATTAGATCAACTATTTTTAACTATTTTTGTGAAAAGAAAATATTTATTTATCACATTTGTTGCTATATTTACATAATGTTACAGTTTTTGAATATTGCATACGGTGCACCCTGTTCACAGCTGGTTCACTTTGTTGTTGTGTTATTATTAATGTTAATTTTCAACGTGTTTTGTGGAAGTACAAGTAAAATATGTTTGTTTACTTAATATTGAAAGTAAAATCTTCGTCGTAATGGATCCAATTGTTTTCGAAGACCAAGACTTCTCCGCAGACGATGATGTATGTGATCCAAATTATGTACCGACGAAGGTGATCCGGAACATAGTTTCGGAGAGCGAGCCGGCAGTAAGTGCTAAAAGAATATTCAAAAACTGTTACATTATGTAAATATAACAACAAATGTGATAAATAAATATTTTCTTTTCACAAAAATAATTAAAAATGGTTGATCTAATCGAATCTAATCAAAAATAATCAAGAAATCTAATCAATTATTTTTTGGATTAGTTTTGATTAGATTTGATTACAACTGCTAATCGTCACTAATTGTGATTAGTTTTTTGATTATTTCTAATCAAATCAATTAGTAATCTGAAATTTTTATCAAAATTCAATTCTAATGATTAGATTATTTTATTTCTCTAATCGTAATGATTTCTAATTCTAATCGAAATTCCCAAGCTATGGTTGAGCCTAAAGGCTGATTTACATGCTATCCACCCATATCCCCTATCTCCTGTCAAATCAGTGCATTTTGATTTCCTTTCCACCTTCCTATAATTCAATATTACTTTGCTATAATTTTGTAGTGTTTGTCTTTGCTTACTCCTACATGTTTTCTAATTTGGCTATCTCGCTTGTTGTTGAGGGGATATGGGTAGATAGCGTGTAAACCATACTTAATGAAGGGATTTTTGGAAATTCGTACTCCTTGGAATAAAAAGAGGCAAAGTGTTATCATTACTCCAACAAAGAATGTTATATGTCAGTCAATCGGCTTAAAAATTTTGTTTTAGAATATATGTCTAACAATAAGTAAGTCTTCATCATATCATGGACGACACTGCTGTTCCATTTTGGCAGTTCTAAGAATAATATATAATAATCTTTTAAATATATGAAGTACAAAATTTATCCAGGAAAAACTTACACTTTAAATTAAAATATTTCAGAGGTCAATGTAATAAACCAATCGGAATTAGATTTCAACTGCACTCAACATCTTTTAAAATAATTTGGAGGCAGGACGAAGTCTGCCGGGCCAGCTAGTTATATAATAATTTATAATATAAATGTAAAACAGTTAAAAAAAGTGCAAGATTGGTGTTACAAGTGTATAGCAAGATCGATTAATAAAGAACCGAGAAAATGGGTGTATTGGTAGCATGACTTGTGTAGATCACAATGTCACAAATAAAAAAAAAGACACAATGATAGGAAGATGAAAAATGTCGAAAAGAAAATTATGAAGAGAAAATCGAACTTGGTTTAATTATTATATTATTATGTAGTATTTGGCCACATTAAGAAGCAGTCGGCTGAAGTGGGTCTGGTGATAAACGAGGACAAAACTAAGTTATTTGTTTCAACGAACAAAGATTCCACTCGTCTGGGACGCTGCGTGAACGTTGACAATTATAACTTTGAAGTGGTATTGGTGGTAATGAATAATGAGCTGTATAAGCTATACAACGACATCGATGTAGTTAAGCGCGTTCAAATAGACCGAATGCGCTGGCTTGGACACGTTGTACGAATGGACGAAAACGCTGCGTGAACGTTAAAAAGTCTTCGACAATAAACTCGATGAGCGGCGCAGGAGGGGCCGACCAAAACTCCGATGGATGGACCAGGTGAAAGAGATATTAACTAAGTTTGGTGTGACGAACTATCTCCGGAGCGCAAAAGACCGAAGCGCTTTGAATACTTTTCTACGTGCGGATACTGATGGATAAATTTCAATTGTTGCTTGTGTGAATTAAAACGCTTTCTATTTTTAGATTCACAACTAACGGCACCTACTGGTTTCTCGACCAATGCGAACGTCACTGTTTGAAAAACTTTTACTAGACATGCCGATTGACTCGACACTTATACTGCGACGTTGCTGTTGACAACTTCGAGGGGCCGGCTATGAAAGAACAATTTAGGCGGGAATCGAACCCGGGATCTCCCGCATGGTAGTCGCGTTTTCTAACTATCATGCCACTGCCGGTCGTTCCCACAATTGCTGGAATATATAAAGTTTATCCTTTGGCTACTGGGCTGACGTCATAGAACTATGAAAAATTTATAGATATCCCCAGCATTAAAGATGGAACTGGTGCTAAAGTTGCTCAATCAGTCTACGACTATTTGCTAAAAATTTATATTCTGAATTCATTAGAAATTATATTTTTGATACTGCTGCAAATACTGGCCCTTTTGTATTTAATATTTACCGAAAGTACATATTCGACATGATTATATAGAACTTCTACAACTTACATTTATACTTCTTTGCGATAGCATTCCCAGTTTCACATTTCGTGCACCTGGAGTGACGTTCCATGCAAGATTCATGTACAAGGACATCTATTGTCTAAAAATGTATATTTTTCACACACACTTTAAAATTTCTGCGAATCAGTTGAATGGAATTCGTAATATGTGAAATTTTTTAGTAAGTCTCTATAGTCCAAATAGTAATATGCTACTAATAGAGGTGCTATTGAACAAAATTCGGAACCACCAGTGGTATTAATCGGAGCAAACAGTTGCACTTGCCTTTTTTGACCCACATGTAGACTCAGAAATAAAAGAAAAGATGGTCTGAGTCTGATAAACACCATTATTTTGGTGATGATGTTGATGAATTAAAATTATTCACATCCAAATTGATCTCTTTTGTGACTACGAAAACAAAATTTTTTTTACTCGTTTGGAAATTTCTAAGGATTTTTTTAATCCATCAAATTTCTTAGGCCAAGGGAAACTGATAGTCAAAAGCATTGCTGTTGTGAATGCCGCCGATAAAATAGTCAGACTAATAACTGACTCTAACAGGTGCTTAACACTCAACAAAGACGATAAACAGTACTTGTAGCACATTGTAGAGGGAAGCGAAAGGACTTTCCAGTCTATATAAAATCTTCACTGATTTAAAATAAAACTAATAAACCCTATTAATAAAAATTAAAGAAAAAACATTATATATATAAAGTAATTTTATATAAAAAAATTTATAAAACGCAATAAAATGAGCTTTATAGTGGTTTTTTTAAAATGTTGACCAGCCTGAAAAATTTGCTATATCAATTTTGGCATCAAATCGCATATTTAAATCGCTACCCACACTCAAGTTTCCAAAAAAAACTTTTTAACTCCATGTCTATTGGGTATATTGATATTTTTACTCGATTTTTAAAGTTGAGCGGAATGGTATATTTATATGGGAGGTACCAGAAGGGGGCGTCACCATGTAGCGCATATGCAATCCCGTAAGTACTTTTGAAAACATATTTAGCCATGCGTAGGTCTTTCGAAAATTATCGTGCGTAGCAGCCGGACAGACAGACGGACATAGCACAAACGACTTAAAAAGTAGTGAATCAAATTTGGTTCAAAGGAACCTATGGTCTTAAGTAACTCCTTCTATGTGTTACACGTTTGGGTCGTATCAAATGATATATACTCTGCTACCCGTAGGGTGAGGTTATACATATACGATATACTAAGAACCTGACCTTTGACCTTTTTGGGGCACGGGAAATAGTCGTCCGATCTTCGTTAAATGTTCGTCATTTTTTATTTTAACATCAACTAGTACAATATTCCGGTCGGACATTTTTAAACTTCCAAAAAAAAAAATCGTCCATATATTTCGCTGCCTGCCTAATGTTCATGTAAAAAATCAACAAGGACTAATATTATCGAATGAAATCTTGAAAATATTAACGTTTATCGGCTTCTTTCATAATTCGCCCCCTATAACTTAAAATTTCTCATTTGTGATAAGTATAAAACTGATAATTGCAGATGATAAAGCATGACGACCCTGACCTAAGTACTATACTGCACATGTGTAGCGAGTTTGCATATCCCGCTTGTACGGGTTGTGTCATTTGACTACATGCCACTAATTACATCACTAGTTAAAACTTGAACTAGTTCTATTTGTTGAAAAAGGTAAGCGGAGTAGGAACTAATAGGTTCCATTTTGTACCCATGGTAAGCGGGAGGGAACCACTTGAATTTTTTGCTCTACGTCGTGAAATTTTGTACAAAGAAATTGTTGTTCGTAGCTGGTTTCGCAATAGCAAAAAATGTGGCGTTATTTTTCCAAAAACATCAGTCTTCATTTGAAAGTTGTGTTCTGCAGTTCAAAAGTAACAATTAAAGTTCTTAAGAAAAGAAAATATGTTTTTAGCCTGCGGCAATTCAACAAGTCATTGTAAAGAACTCGAAAATAAAATAAAAGATTTGAGAGGTATAAAAATGTGTAATGACGTAAACAGTAACAATAAAAATACTTTATTTTATTAACATTTTAGTAACTATGGAAACACAAATGAACATGATCCAAGGTAATAAGTTATATTTTAAAATAAACAACGTATTTATTTGTATTAATTTTTATATATATATATTAGGTGAAGGAATTGCTGAACAAAAGATTATATTGCAAAAACTCTTACGGCAACAATCGGAGGAGCTACATATCGAACGGAAATTTCCTTTATCATCAGAAGACGAACTGGTGGCAATAAATGGAGAAATAACTAAAGAAAATAAGGATTTATACGTAAGTATTAATTTACAACAAATATAATGTAAGTATTTTTTAACATTTTTTATGTTGCATTTATTCAGAGTAAAGTTATGAGAACCGTAATTGCGCGCGAAGGTATAGGAAAATCTCTTAAATAGATCATAAGTACTAACATAATACTAGAGTACAATATAGATGGTAACTATGGAAAAAAGAGTTTGAAAGCACTCGTCAACTTTTACTAAAGTTTAATAGGTAATATTCCATAGCATACATTTCTGTACGTTAATATGAGTAGTTTTTTACATAATTTTATATTTTTACTTTCAGATTCCATTCCGACAACGACTGCTTCCGACACGTCTGAGACACAGTTAAGAAATTCAACTCCAGAAAACGCGCCATTTCAAGAAAGTCTGCATTGAGAGAAATGCTAACAATAACACCGCTTCTGAAGATGATATTTTCCAATAATAAGCTCCTAGTTTTTAATGTGTAAGTTTATTAGAGTTCAATGAAGACTTTTTTTGTTTTGTTTGTTTATATATGTTTTTAAGCACTACCTCAGAATGAAGACTGACTTAAGTTATGTTATGTAATGCTATATTTAATAAAAAAAAGTATATATCCAATACATATTAAATTTCGAATTTAAATTTTTAGAAAATAGGAGTAGTTGTGGATCAGTCCACAGGCAATAGTTATAGGTTAGTACGTTCGTACTAGTTACGGAATTGCCCGATGGAACTAGTTATATTTATTGTCCCAACGTACTAGTTTTGTATCTAGTAACCAATAACTAGTTAAGCACTATTACATGGTAATCTGAGAGGTAGTCAATTGGTTCCCTCCTAGGACATGTCCATGTTAAAGTAACCACTTCAAAGCATTGAAAGTAGATTGACGTGTAACTAGTGGTATATGCTTGGTAACTAGTTCATTTCTAGTTTCAAACTAGTTCGGCGTACAAGCGGGATGGTACTTGGTGCATATTAATATACAACGTATGAGTAAATTAATATTACGCATTTTATATTAATCATACGCACATCATTCCAATGTTGTGAATTTCTGAGTTAACAACACAGGGGTGAGAAATCCCAAGTCAGAGTGAAGGTAAGCAATATATTAAATGTTTGGCCTGAAATCGTCGAACAATTTAGGGGTTTCACTATACTGGCCTAGTCCCCTCATTCTGACTTAGAATTTCTCACCCCTAGACAATGATCCCGAAAGTTTCCCACAGTGTTTTTCCTACTCTATTCGGCCAACGTCGCTCTCACGCCATGGATATACCGCAGATCACCTACTGATATACAGGTACTAGAATTGTCTAGACGTGACAGATGACCAAACTTTTTTTATCTCAGATCACCAAAAGCAGGGAAGTGACATAGAAGATACTACAAAAATCGTTGTATATGTCCACATGTCCTGGAACCCATCTAATGGTAATCGTCGAATGCCTCGCTATCACCTCGAGGGACGAGACACATTCTCGAAAATTTCTCGAAGGATTCTCCAGGGATCTGATAGCCGCTTTACTATCAGTAACTACATGCATTTTGCCGCCCAATATCCTGTGATACTAAATTCCGCCCAAGTTCTTAAAAATTCTATTTGTATGTCTACAATTCTAACGAAATGACATTGTGCTTAAGGTTAAAACTGGAATTTAAAAAAAAATACCCTCATATTATTTGTACATTTGCTCGTATTTAAACCATAAGTTCCTGCATTTCAACATAACCTTGATGCTACGCATGAGGTAGTGCTCCATCATCGACTTATTTCTATTCACATCCTTTAAACGTGCAAGTGCATTAAATGCACAGCAACCTCTTAGTCACTTTCAAAGTATTTTAATTAGCATCATTAATTTTATTATTCTATTCAAGCTAATTTTTCTTCTTATACAAACTACAGCAATGTGCACAAACTGAAAATCCTTTGGTGCACGTGGAATAGACTTTTGTTTTTTATTACGCCTTTGTGCCAACGAAACAGGATATTGTAGTTTATACTCAAAACACAGATATACTATGTTCACATACGCATACAGTTGCATATGCATTGCAGAGCGATGAGACCATAAAGTGAGAGGGAGCGGCAGACACTGCTTGGTAAGGATAATGCTTGTTTGGCATAAATTTACACAAAATAATCCCAACTATCAACAAAATGCAGACAAATAACTGTCACAATGCACATGCACACATGCATATGTACGATTTTACGCGTGTGTGTATGGGTTGCTATAGCAAATCCTCTGTCGGGGTTGCATTAATAAATGCACATGAATTCCAGCACGCATACTATTGTTTGTATATATGCGTCAGTACAAATATCTACTGTGGCACTGTCGACGGCTACTTTTAGACCACTGAGTAAATTGTACGTGCGAATGTTTGTTTGCTTGCCACAGCTATGAATGTGTGTGTATGCATATGAACAAATAACTGAAAAATAACATCAGCCATAACAACAGAAATGCTAGAAATAACAACTACGGTAGCAGTAACAACAAATATCATCATACGATAGTGACAACAACAAGCGGGCAACGTAATCATTGAAAGTAAATTTCTAGTGTGCCATAAGGATGCGTTGCGAATTGGCTACAGACTCGCTTCTAGGTACATTTTATCTGATAGCGCTATCAGTTTCGGATCCGATACGAATCCGATTGCGTATGAAATTTCTCTCGTACACACTTATTGTTTTATAACTATTACGAGTCCAGAACTAATATCCGTTTTGTAATAAAGTGTTCGTAGAAGCCGGACCAAATGGCACACTGGGAAGCTATTTAGAATTCAAAAAGGCAACTTTATGAACATCCACTAAACCACTGACCATATAAAAATACGTACAGAAACTATTTTCACTTATCGTATATGTATATTAAACTTTTACAACTAGTACAATACAGTACAGTACAATATAGCACAGAAATACCAGAAGGGGTGTGCAAAGATTTTTTTTGTCTTAGAGTGTGTCCACTGTTATAAGTCTCCGCAGTCCGTTTGGCAGTTATGTGAAAAATATTATTTTTCCAAAAATGAGTCATTTTGTATGGGAGGTACCAGAAGGTACCTTTTCATTTCCGGGTCAATTTTACCTAAGCGTACATCTGACGCAAATATGTCCAAGTTCTGTGTACTTTCAAAAAAGATATGTTTGTAAAACTATAAGGATGAATTCGGAAATATATATGGAACGTACCAGAAGGGGTGGGGCAAAACTTTCGGTTTCCTAAGAGTTTGTGTATCATTGCAGGATATTTAAACTGACCAAATTTAAAAGTATTCCAGTTGCCCCTTTCCTAAAAAAAGTAATTTTGTACGTAGGTATCAGAAGGGGTGGGGCTATTTGCAGTACCATAACATTATTTTATTAAATATTAATACTAGTAAATTTTCATATTGATCAGTGAAGGCGGACAGCATCCAGCCAGACAGACGGACATGTTTCAATCGCCTTAAAAAGTCCTGTATATCTTATAGTCTTAAGAGACTTGGGGTCTTATACGTCTACTCGATCGTAACGGAACGTTCAAATCCTGATTAAACTGATTCTTTAATCAAATTCTTTTGTAAGCCTGTAGTGTACTCAAACCAGATTCGAAACGAATCAGCCCAATACCGATTACAGTGATCCTTTTTTAAAGTCATTTACGGACTCGAAACGGGTTTGTAACGGATCATTCAAATCCCGATGACATTGTTTAATTTTTTAACTCTTTCACGGACTCTAAACGGGTTTGTAACGAATACGCATCCATTTTTGTGCACATTGGGTTGTGCCTGACACACACACCCACACGTATATATGCATTGCGCAAACGAGCGAGGATAGAATGGTCACTGGTTGCAGATGACTTTAAGGCAAACTTTCGCGAACTTGCAAAGGCAGATCCGTCATCAGATTTGTCTGTAGGGTGTTGCACCATTAGCACAAGTTTTTCACGTACAACATTTTTTAGTTAACAGATTCGCGTATCAGAACTCGGCTTTATGTTTACAGCTGAGAATGGAAATAAATACTTGTTAAATAAGTTAACTTAATTAGGCTTACCACTACTTGTTTACATTGAATTGGAAAAGTTTCTACTGTATACTTATAACTTTCATGACTACTTTATACACTTGATGACGTTGACGGTCCAACAAAAAGAGCTTACTACGAAGTATTTTGAACGGAAATTTGACAATTAGCACTTGACATAACTTACACTTAATTTCCCTTTAAACCCCATGAATAAGGTAAGGAATAGCTTCTCGCGTTGTTGTGAATTAACACGCTTTCTATTTTTAGATTTACAACTAACGGCACCTACTTGTTTGTCGAGGAATGTGAACGTCACTGTTTGCGAACCTAGTAAAAATTTAATTTCCCTTTACACCCCATGAATGAGGTATGGGATGCTTCTGGCGTTGTTGTGAATTAACACGCTTCTATTGAAGTTTACAACAAACGGCACCTACTTGTTATGCCGATTGACTCGACCACTATATTGCGAAGTTGTTTTCGCAAACATCAAGGGGGCCGGCAATGAAAGAAACATTTTTTTGTTACATATCTACATCCATCAAAATCACCAAACCCACTTCAGTCGACTGCTTCTCAATTTTTGAAAAGGCCGCAGTAACATCCTGCAGTCCTCGGCCAATGATATCGCCTTGGCTTAAGCCTTGCTTGGTAGAAAATGACTTTATCAGATTTTTGCCCATTTTTATGGAAGACTTCGTGTCAGCCATCCCGCAAAGTCGTATCAGCTTCGCTGGAATTGCCATATTGCAGCATGATCTTGAGTAGTTTCTGCCATAACGGGCTGCCGAAAGCAGGTTTATAGTCGACGGAAAGATGGTATGTATGAATATCTGGTAAGTTTTTGATTTAACAGGTCTAAAGCTATACATACTATACAATATAGTGGTACGTATAGTATAAATAACATACTACTATCACATAGCACACTCGACGGGGTCTTACATGAGATGGGTGATAGGCTAATCCAGCGGTTGTTGGAGCACATATGTGGATCAAATTTTTTCAGCAGTGGATATAATACATTTAGACTTTAATCATCGATGCGTAGGATATGGTGCATTTTCGATATGAGATAATCGTAGCCGGACTTAAAGTGATCCGCCGGAAGTCCATCGGCATCGGCTGCTTTATTATTGTTCAGCCGCGATATCGCTTTATTTAGCTCGATTTGGCTTTGTGGAGGGCATTTTAAGTCATCGTCATATCTCCACTAGTGCCTGCCGGATAAAGTAGATATGGCTCTATCTCTATGAGGAGGGGAGTCCAGTAACGTAACCTGTAAATGTTAACTTCTGGTAGAGTTATCGGGCTTCACCTCTGTCCGAGTACTTTCTACATCTTCAGTCTCTCATTTCTTTCATCGGAATTATTTTTCCGCTTAAATAGCTTTCTCGCCTGATTTACTGTCTTCCTGTGCCTTTGTTATGTTGTTGTAGTTGATAGAGCTGGTTGAAGTAGGCAGTGGCTAATTTAGAAATGTTTCGCCGTGGTGCGGATTGTGTCTATATTATTATTTTTGTTATAGGCCTTTAAAACAACTTGACAACATATATATTTATACCATCACCCTAAGGGATGAGGGTAACGCATTAAAGGAGACGAGTTAGACCCCAAGTATCTTAAGATCAAATTGGTTTCAGAACTTTTTAAGAAGAATGAGCTATGTCCGTCTGTCTGGCTGGCTGGCTGGCTGGTCAGCAGGATAACTCGAGTAAACCTTAACGGATCGGTATGAAAATTTACCAGTATCAATATTTTTCAAAACGAACTTATGGGATTGTAAATGGGCTGAATAGCCCCACCCCTTCTGGTACCTCCCATACAAAATTAGCTATTTTTGGAAAATTAATATTTCTTCCATAACTTCCAAACGGACAACCGGAGGATGTTTGAATTTGGTCAGTTTATTTATCTTGCAAAAGTAGACAAACCCTAAGAAAACCGAAACCTTTGCCCCACCCATTCTGGTACCTCCCATACAAATGACCGAATTGACCCTTATAGTTTTACATACATATCTTTTTTGCAAGTAAACTGAGATCACTAAAATTTTGCGTATGATGTTTGCTTATAAATATTAGACTCAGGTATGAATATGGACTATATCGGTTGACGCCTTCTGGTACCTCCCATACAAAATGACCTATTTTTGGAAATTATATATTTCTCCAATAACTTCAAAACAGTCACTTGGGGGGTAATGAAAATTGGTCGATATATTTATGTTGTGATAGGAGGCAAAACCCCAGAAAACCTAACTATTTGACGCACCCCTTCTGGTACCTCCCATACAAATGACCGAACTCACCCCCATAGTATTACAAACATATCATTTTTCTAAGTACACTGAATTCAGTCAAATTATGAGTAATTTGTACGCTTATGAAAATATGAATCAGGAGTAAATATGGACTATATCGGGTCACCCCTTCTGGTACCTCCCATACAAAATTACCTATTTTTGGAAAATTAATAATTCACCCATAACTTCCAAACGGACATTTGAGGGGTAATGAAAATTAGTCGGTTAATTTATAATGTGATAGGAGGCGAAACCTCAGAAAACCTAACTATTTGACACACCCCTTCTGGTACCTCCCATACAAAGGACCGCACTTACCCCCATAGTCTTACATACATATCTTATTTTGTAAGTGCACTGAATTCAGTCAAATTATTAGTAAGTTGTACGTATGAAAATTTGAGTCAGAAATGAATAAGGCCTGTATCGGTTCATCCCTTTTGGTACCCCCTATCAAAATTAAATTGTTTTGAAAAATTAATATTTCTCACATAAATTCCAAACCGGCACCTATACCCCCTACACAAATAAGTAAATTTTTGGACGATTTTGCACCACAAGCAGGGAAAAAATTATACATAAGTAATGTAATTTTAATTAAAAATCTATTAATTTCAATAACTCAAGACTTCAACAATATCTTATATTGGGTGATGGTATTTATCAGTCAGTTTACCTGACTGAAATTTCTGTACTGGTTTTATATCTTAGTGTCTAAGTCAGAGGCCGAAATGATAAGAGATTTCCATTCGCTTCGATCTTGTACGCACCGTCTCCAGTCAGTCCTACCAAGCAGCATCAGTAATTCCTCCACCTAGTCCTTTTAACGTAGTCGCAGTCTATCTCTTTTGCGTTGTCCTTCGAGTTCTTGGTAGAATTCCTTTCGCGCCGGAGTTTTCTCATTCATCCTCATGACATGGCCTAGCCATCGTAATCATTGCACTTTGATTCGCTTGACCACATCAATGTCGTGGTATAACTCGTACAGCTCATGGTTCATCCGAATCCTGAACTCAAACACCGCCAGATGAGCATCATCTGCCTGTGTATACACCTAAGTTTCGGAGGCATTCAGCAGGACCGGTAAAATTAGTACCTGTTACAGTTGAACTTTAGTGGTTCGAAAAAGGGTGGTGTTTATGGAGTGCTTGCGTACACCGTTTTATTTCTAGGCTAACACTGTTATTTTTGTCCATGGCGGATCCGAGAAAGATGAATTCATCCACTACCTCAAAGCAATAGTTCTGCGTCCCCGACGGTTGGACATTATGTTCGATGATACCATTAACTTCGTCGTGTTCACATTCACTGTCAAGCCCATTTTCGCTGACTCCCTTTCCACATATGTGAACAGCTCTCGCAGCGTCCGACCGATAATGTCGATATCATCGGCAAATGCGAGCAGCATGAGGCTCTTATTAAATATGGTGTCCGACTTGTTTAGCCCTGCTTTTCTTAAAACCCTCTCCACCGCTATCTTTAACAGTATGCATGCCAAACCATCGCCGTGCCCAAGAACTCTCGTCGTATCGAATGGTGCAGTTAGATACTTCCGAACAGAGGATTTGGTATTCGTAAGGGTACACCGGCAGAGACGAATTATCTTCACAGGGATACCGAACTCAGACATGGCTCCGTATAGTCGATGTCTGATAGGACTATCAAAGGCAGATTTGTGTCTTTGGTCAATTACAAACAGGTAGATGTCGCAATTTTTCCGTCGCGATCATCCCTGTTCTGCGAATCTTATCTCCTGGATGGTGATGATCTTAGCCTTGTATTCTTTGAGGACACCAGCCAGTCGGATAGTCGCATCATCTTTATAGAAAGTCCGGACGTTTCCAGTGCATTTGGGTGGTAATGTTTGTTACTTTTTTTTCGTCATGTTTTTAGTATTAAATTTGTACAGTATGACAGAATGTTTCATTGTCATTCTTATATTATTATACATGTGTGATTATAGTAAACTATTCTGACTTTCTTCGAGTTCTTATTTAAATTTCAGAACTCTTTCTCCAACGAAATATATATATTTTATTAGTTTTTAAGCCTAAGATTAATGTGCAATGTCTTTCTCCAGAAATATTCTCCTAGTGTTAAGTGTGACGACTAAATTTTTACGCATCATACATAAATCCTTTCTTAAAATTGTTGTAGTTTATAAACAGAAATGTATTTTCCAGATGACAATGTGTATTCACTCAACTTACTTGTTGGTTGTGGTGTACAATGTGCAGAAGAGAATTATGTAAAGGTACATACAAATTCGGTATTTATAGTTACATCAATGTGTGTGGTGGGCAACTCCGCCAGTGAATATTTTGTACATATATATATTCCAAAATCTCTCAAAAACATCACAACATAACAGGAAATTGTTGTTGGAAAATTTTGGAAGTCTTGCCTCCTCACAATGTCTATATGAGAATGATAATACCCTGGGCTTATGTATTGCACAATGCATTTTACTATTATAATATAATTTTTTTATGTCGACAGTTTGCTTTTTGGTTGAAAATACATACAATTTGTATGAATGTTTATTTTTGTAATAAATATTTATGTTCTTGTTTCATTTATTAAAAACAAGATTCGAAGTAATTTGGTATTTTTCCGATATAGAAGGGAGAGCGTATGAGTTATTTCTATGCAAATAACATTCATACTAAGTTTATGCAGTTGGGATAGTAAAATAAAAATTGTTGTTTAAGTTGTTTATAAAACTACATTATCAAATGAAAAATACATATAAGAACACATGGGTTAGGTTAGGTTGTGGACACGTGTAATCTGGTAAAAACCAGATCAGACTTCACACTGAGATCTGGTGATCCACTGTGATTGTCCTTTGGAAAGGAAGGGGCGAAGAAAAAAGGAAAGAGGGGAGGGATAGAGAAGAAAGAGATAGTCGTGGGAACACCAATTGTTATCTTGGACCAGTTAGCCATGGAAGGCACCGCAGCTACAAAGAAGATGTTCAATCATAAGAACATATAATATGTCTTGAAAATTACACAGTCTAAAAAATATTTTTGTTTTGTAGGCCTAACAATTGAATTCTGATGGAAACAATACCTGCAGATGTAAAAGTGAGTATGCAGTCTTACTATACACAAATAAATGGTCTCTACTTTCACTTGAATATCGTTCGTTTATGGGTCAACCGAAATAGGTTTTTGTAACACTGCGTTTGAACTATTGTAATGAAAAGAAGTAAGAAAATGATAAAAATAGACCCCCCAAAATGTTGACGACCAACGCAAATGAATTAAAGACCATGATTTGAGGAAAAGCACCTGGAATGTTAGAACACTGTGTAGACCAGGCGCCTTCATCCAACTGGCGGATGTCTTCGAAGAATACAAGGCTGACATAATTGCTTTACAGGAAATCCGATGGACGGAACACGGGTGCTCTCGATTGAAGACGTGCGACATCTACTATAGTGGCCATGCGGACACGCACGAGTTTGAAAGTGGATTTGTGGTTGGCAAGAGGTTGCGACACCTAGTCTCACGGTTCAACCCGATGCGTGAACGAGTAGCTACAATAAGTGTCAACACAAAGTTTTTACTCGTAACACTCATATGTGCCCATGCTCCGACTGAAGAGAAAAGCGATAAGGACTAAGACAAATTCTGCGAGAGCCTAAAAAATTTATATTTTTTAATGCTAAAAAAGGCAGAGACCGCATTTGAGCATACCATCGGAAAGGAACGCACAAGGCTAAGCATGGCAAAAAACGAACCACATAAGTAGCGGAAGCCTAGTCAAACCATATAACTCAACTGCTATGGAATGTTTTAACTCTTGATAATATTACCTCGCAGTGGCAATATATATAGCCGACTCCATAGAACGGACTGCGAGAAGCGTGCTTGGGTGCTCAAAGCCTTCTCAAGAAGATGCTTGATATCATGATGTAAAGCGCAATGCCACAAGAGAGACAGATGCTGCGTGCAGGGCGAAACTACAGCCAATGGCAACTAGTCTTTTTAGACGGAAAAAGAAGGAGCTGAAGAAGAGGCAGGATGAGTGCACAGAGTTGCTCCGAAGTAGAGGGAAAGCCCGAAAATTCTACAAGAGAGTTAAGGCGAGAATGCGTGGAACAGGGTTCCCCTCCTGCAAGGACAACGATGGCCAGCTGTGGCGGACCCGGATAACGTTCTGAAGATATGGAGAGATTATTTCAGAAATGTACTGGATACGGACACCATTCCAGAAGACCCCGCTCCAATCCATAACGATAGTATAAACAGCCCACCTCCGAGCCAAAGCGAGATAACTGTGGCAATATCCCGCCTTAAAAACAACAAAGCGAGCCGATTGAGCCAATGGTCTCCCCTCTGAATTGTTTAAGGCAGGTTGGGAATAGCTGATTAGGAGCATGCATCAGCTCATGGCGAACATATGGCTAGATGAGAGCATGTCCAGAGATTGGAGTCTCGGTCTGTTATGCCCCATATACACGAAAGGAGATCATAGTGAGTGGAATAAGTCAACTACCAATTGCGTACAAGGTCCTTTCGAGGATATTGTGTGAACGTCTAAAGATTATTTGTAGCAAAACTAATTGTACCATATCAGTGCGGCTTTAGACCTAGTAAATCTACGACGGATCAAATATTCACTCATCGGCAAATCCTGGAAAAAACTTATGAAAAGCAGATCGGCACCTACCACGTCTTTGGCGACTACAAAGCTGCCTTCGACTCTTCGATAAGGAATAAGCTATATGAGGCCATATCTGACTTTGGTATTACTGCAAAACTAATTCAACTTTGCAGATGAACCTTGGAAAGCACCAAATCCTTTACCTAGATTGGTAAGGATCACTCTGAACTATTCAACACGTAAAGAGGTCTCAGGCCTTGTCCTGTACACTATTTAATATAGTTATGGAGAAGGTGATGAGAAAGGCTGGTGTCAACATGTCAACATGCTTCAAAAGGAGTCAGCAAAAATAGGTTTAGCGGTCAACGAGGACAAAACAAAAATAATGATTTCGACGAACAAAGACGGACGCACCGTCAAAGTTGAAAATTATTGTTTTGTTGTCAAAAGGAAAAATAATGTTAACCAAGAAATCAAGCGGAGAATAGTGCTCGCTAATAGATGTTTCTACGGACTTCGGTAGCACTTTAGTAACACCATCTTATATCGGGATTCTAAGAAACAGCTGTATGGTTTAGCGGATGAACCATATGCTGTATGAGCCACAACATCGACGTAGATAAAAGTGTCAGAATCAAACGATTTCGATCACTTGGACATGTTGCCAGGATATATGCAAATGTTCCAGCGAGAAAGGTGTTTGAAGGCGGAGAACCAAACTTCGTTGAAAGGGCCAAGTTGTAGACGACGTGCCACCGAAGCGTGTGGTTTTCTTTAATACTTTAGGCCTCTTATTTATGAACCACATTCGTAAGTTGTAATGGGCCACTTAAGTAAGTAAGTAACAAGGTGTGATATTTATTGGGATATTTTCCTAGGTAATCATTGCTGGATGCCATTTTCGCACTGGTGAATTTTGGCTTCTCGATGGTTTCTTGTAGCTTTTAACACTTAAGGTTGTGATCTGCCAGCTGTCAGCATAATCCATTTCCCCAAACTCTTGTAAAACAAACTCTATTACCAATAGTAGAACAAATCCTGAACTAACCATGAAAACAACAAATTCATTAATAACATATATAGATCAACAATACGAAAAACAGCAGTTTAATGTAAGTTCATACCAACATTTATTATATTTAGGTCTAAATAGAAGCACAATAAGCCAAACTGCCAGATTGGGCCTCTTTAAATTCTCAATTAGGAAAAATATTCTTATGTAAAATGATCCGAGCTGTACTACGGTGTCAGTTTTTGTTGTTTTTTCTTGTGCATATCATAACTAAGACGACAATTCAGCTACTGAAATAGGTAAACTATTATATTGCCTGGAGGTTCAGCTCCTTCTAGAGCCATGTTTTATATTTTTACCATATGACCTATGTAAATCTTAGAAATTCAGTTAGAAATAACTGATTATCCTTCTTCCGCTATAACATCGATATGTTGCCAATACATTTGGAGGCAGGAAAAAGTTTTCCGGTATATATATAACCCTATGCTAGTATGTCTTCTAACACAATAACTATTAGTAACATTAACCAACGTTAAACATTTGTCTATCATGCTTTACAAATACTTTACCCACAATATCATAAAAACTAAAAAAAGCTTCCTCAATTTCTCAAAAATTTCAGTCGTTGGATTTAACAGATCATTACCATTCTATAGTAAAGCTGACATTTAAGGCCACAAAACTATAGCAACATTCCCAGGAAACACATATTGTGATCAACAGCATTAAATGGCCACAGAACAGAGAACACTGTAAACTCCGAAATTTATTGACAGTAAATACTGCTTAGGAAAATAGTATGTCGCTCCCTCTGCTACGGACATATGTTTTACTTATAGAGAACAAATAGTTTCATTTGTAAGTTTGTATCAAGCCAAAAAAAAAAAAACAGAGAAAGTAGAAATGAATGTGTGAGAAAGAAAATGTGACTGTGTTTAACGTGCATAAAGGATAAAGTGATTGTGAATGTGTGCGTGTGGGATGGTATTAGTTTATCGTGTCTGTTGTAAGAACAAACGACATGTGGGGATATTACAAAAATTAAGCAACACAACACGACACAACACAAAAAAAACACATCTTACATGAGTTTCAGCAAAGACTCGAAGAACAATAATGTTTACATGTGTAGGCAAGTATGTGAGTTTGTGTGTGTTTGTGTGTGGATGCAAGGATGCTTGTTAGACAGTGTGTAAGTGCGTAACTGTTGTAGTAGTAAATGTTGCCAATAAAACGTACATATGTACGACCACTTTTATGTGTCAGCAATTGTACTACAAATGCTGTACAATAAGGTGGGTCGCACTTCATACAAATAAAAAAAGTTTTGCCGGTCACCCCCTAGAATGAAAGATAATTTGAAAACGAATTCAAAAAAAAATTTCATTTTTTTTTGCCACGCCCCTTGACCCCGCGCATTGGGTTTTTTGTTTCCTGTGTCTCCATTTATAGTCCGATCGTAATGTGTGACATATCAATGTTTTTGGACTGACAACAGCTACATTTTCTTCTCTGATCACTTTTGACTCCGACGTCAAGTTCTAGAAGTTTCTAACGGAATCTCGGTTTTTACCCCCCTAAGTCAAATTTTTTTTGCAACGATAAAAAAGTTTTTTAAATTCCATGATATTTTCTCTTTTACCGTATATATTTTTATTCATAAACAGAAAAGTTACAGAGGTTTAAAAAACAAAATACGACCGCGCCAACATTTTTAAACAATGTGCTTTGGCCTTTAGCGACGTCAAATTGATTTTTTTAAACCTCTGTAACTTTTTTGTTTATGAATAAAAATATATACGGTAAAAGAGAAAATATCATGGAATTTAAAAAACTTTTTTATCGTTACGAAAAAAATTTGACTTAGGGGGGTAAAAACCGAGATTCCGGTAGAAACTTCTAGAATTTGACGTCGGAGTCAAAAGTGATCATAGAAGGAAATGTAGCTATTGTCAGTCCAAGAACATTGATATGTCACACATTACGATCGGACTATAAATGGAGACACAGGAAACAAAAAACCCAATGCGCGGGGTCAAGGGGCGTGGCAAAAAAAAATAATTTTTTTTTTGAATTCATTTTTAAATTATCTTTAATTCTAGGGGGTGACCGGCACAACTTTTTTTATCGACCCACCCTACTGTACAATATGTGCGCGCGTGTGTCCGTATATATGGACTGTCATTAATTGACATGTTACATGTACGTGAGGGCGTTTAAATGTGTACGTTTTATATCCTCACTCTCTCTCTCTCTCCTACCCATGATCCTACAACAACTACATGAAATCCAACCAAGCTCCGTTAAGTTTCCTAAATGTTAAGATTTAGTATTGAATGCTTCAATATTCCTCTTGTCTGCAATAGTATTAGCAGAGTCTCAACAACAATACTGTTTACTGGGTTGACTTGAACTAATTGAGAATGATATGCACACGTTTACTTTGGGCATTATAAATGCTTCAAGTTAAAAGGACAAATGGACACAAAAAATATGTGGGAATATATACCAAAGCACATAGTGCTGGCTGACAAATCATATGTTGTCTTTAGGTACGTATTGCTACCAATTGAACTAGAAAACAAAGAAACAATAACATAAATAATTGAAGTAATAAAATCAAATGTGTTCAGTTAAAAGGTTATTACATCTACTACAATAATATCACGATGTAGTATGACATGTCAATTGTGTAGAGTGCAGACAATTAGGACATGTATGACAGAATGAAAGTATACAATGAGACAGTACGACTAAATGTCGAAGATAACATATCTAGAGGAGCAATGCCCATCTGAACAATAACAATATTAACAGAGTAATGAGTTGTAAGGCATTAAGTGACAATCTTAATATAACAGTAATCGAACTAGTAACAAAGGTAATGTAAATCAACTGGTTCTGATAAAAACAATTGTTAAGAAGAAATAAATACGAATTTACTTGTTTTGTGTTAAAATTAAACTTATGGCAGTGAACTTTGACAATTTAAACGGAACTATTTACTAGAGAATACAAACATATCGCGGGAAGTAATTTGTTGGTAATGATTTTGCTAAGTTACAAATAAAAAGAACTACAGAAATTTCAGTCATATGAACTGATAAATACCCTCACCCGATTATTTCGCAATACAATTTCAAAAGAAATTATAATTTCTTATAGATGGGATAGGCCCGGTTTCCTTAGTCTCACATATGAATACAAAATATTAAAAGTAAACTATTTTCAGCGTTCTGTGGAGTTTTTTTTATTAAGAAATTAGGAGCAACACAAAGTGTACAATTGTTTATTAAAATTAAACGCTTACCTTGTACAAAATTTGGCACAATTCATTGAACTTACAGAAGAGATATGCATGTAGCAATTTCGGCCATTGGTATGAGATGTACCCGAAGGGGTGTGGCAAATGTTTGCTGTTTTACTAGAGAAATATTATCAATCCAAAAATAGTTATTTTTGTAAGAAAGGTACTGGAAGGGTTGGGGCTATTCTGCCGATTTGCAATCCCATTACATCAGTTTATTATTAATATTGGCAAAAATACATTGAGATCTATTAAGATTTATTCGAGTTATCCTGCCCACGTGCCATCCAGCAGACCAGCCAAACAGACGGAAATGCCTCAATCTTCTTAAAAATCCTGAAATGATTTTAGTCTTAAGATACTTGGGGTCTAACATGTATCCGTTAATCCGTTCCACACATTAAAGGAGATGAATTTGCACCTAGGACATTTTAAGACAATTGATTTTCCGACTCTGCAATGCCAAAAATCTGTAGCAAGGCTGTATTCCTTTGCAACCTCCGATTAAGAAGTGTAAAGATGATACTACGTCACGGTCCTAAGCAAAATTTTCGCTGATAAGTTCAAAGTTTGATGTTTGAGTTATGGAGCTGAGTGCCACCATTCTAGACACACATATACCGTTGTGCATCAATGTATCTTTTTGGTTGATAAGGCGTTGGGTTCTTAACGAATTAGGAGATGGGTAGCTCCGAACCTCAACAATGGTGTAACTGCGGTGGCAGGATCATAGTTACATTGTGGTGCCGTGACAAAACCCCACACGGACAAAATCCCCAAAACGATTTTGGGGCTTATGTCCGGAAAACTTGCCGGGCATAACCCCCAATTTCATTGGGGAAACTGATCTGCGGACATAAGCCCTAATGGGGATAATGACCGAATTTGTTGTTGTTTTAGTATTTCAATATATGACGAGAACAATTTGAAATATTATGTAGCGAGGGACGAAGTTAGTCTCGTTGCGTACTTAATCTGTCTCTCTGCAGAGCGATTATTCAGTTTATGTTTGTGTATTTTCTCCGACTGAAAGCGAATAGTTAACATTCTGATGTAAGCCAGATGTGGTGCTTCGGCACCTAGCAGAAAATAGCGAATCAGGCCAGGCAGATGGGGAACATTGCTCCTAGCAATTTGCAATTTGAATATTTCATTGCATTATTGAATTAAGTTCCGGACCTTAACGGCGGGGTTAAGTCAGTTCTAGTGACGTTGTTGTTGGGAACCACTCTCTAGGTGGTATCTGTTTGGCTGACTGGAGGGCACGATAACTCGAATAAACCTTCACTGATCCTTATGCAAATTTACCAACTTTAAATTTTTCAAAATAATGTTAGCGGATTGCAAATGGACAGAATAGCATAACCGTTTTGGTAACTCCAATACAAAATGACCTATTCTTGAAAAATTAATATTTCTGCCAAAACTAAAAGAAGAAAAACTGGGTGATATTTGAATTTCTGGTACGTTCCGGAAAATTACCGATTTCAACCTCATAGTTTTAAATATTTTTATACCCTTCACCACGCGCACGATCGCTTTGAAGGGTATATTAATTTTGCCCTTCCATTTGTAACGCCCAAAGGTTGAGTTTTATGGTGAGGAAAATCGTTTAAAAACTATTCCCACCTCCCATACAAATTCCCCTTTTTTTGAGTCAGTCCTTGCGATAAGGTAGTAGGTTTAGAGCTATCGAGCTGTAATTTGATTTGCAACCTTGTATTATCTAGACTGATGTTGAGTTCTAAGATGGAAAATATCCAGAGCTCGCAAAATATGCTCAACTAAATTTGCTCACTTTAAAGACCAAAAAATGAGACGGAATCGCTGAATGTCTGAACAGCAACCCTGTTTATCGTTTCATTCGTGCCCTTGCTCTCGAGTAGAACGTAACACAAGAATCGTTCTATTACTGACCGCTCGTTACGAACATAACCGTCAGTTGCTCAGCTACAGAGAGTCTGTAAGTGAGCAACGCAAGCAAAGTGTTCGCAAAGGAAAGTGTTGTTGCCTCAAATATTTCGTCATATGCTAAGCTTAAAAGAGACTAGGACAAGAACAGGCGATAGGACGCCCATTAGTGTGCAGATGCGTATGCGTATGTTTGCCTATCCATACGCGCAACACACATACATGCTCAGAAGACCGTTTGCCAAGTTTTTACGAAGTAAAGGGTCTCGAGTAAATGCAGCCGAGCCGAGCAAGCGAGCAACAACGCTCGTCGGTTGAGCGTAGAGCAAGCCATAGAAGAACAAAGTTTGAGGATTTTTTCACTACAGTTTCGCATCGTGTTAGTCCATGAGTGTATTTTTTCTGACAACAAGCACGAGAGAGATTAATTATTACGAGTTCTGGAAATATCATACAAAAATTACTTCTACACCCCATACAAAATCTTCTTTTTTAGGGTGTCCGTCTCTCTGTCACTCGGATTACAGTCGCATTTGAAGAGCTATCAAGCTGAAATTTGGTAAACGAGCTTCTATCGTCTAAGCGAAGGTCAATTTCTAAGATGAGCATGACCGGACAAAAACCACTTCCACCCTTCATACAAACACCCAATTTTTATGGTTTGCCCCTGCGATTACAGCAATAGTTTAACAGATATCGAGCTGACATTTTGTATCCAAGCTTTTTTTCTCTAACCAGAGGTTGAGTCTTAAGTTGAGAAATATCGGCTAGAAACTGATCCCACCTCCCAACAAATTGCCCCTTTACAGTAGTAGTTTTAGAGCTATCGAGCCGAAATTTACTATTCAAGTTTCTATCATCCAGACGGAGGTTGAGTTCTAAGATGAGTAAGATCGTATAAAACCAACTTCGACCTCCCATAAAAACTCAGGACCGTCTCTCTGATCACCCCGACTACAGTCGTCTTTTAAGAGCTATTAAGCTGATATTATCGAGCTGAAATTTGGTATACAATCTTCTACCCACTAAGCGGAGGTAAGGTTATAGGATGAGGAAAAACTAACTGCTTAATTTAATCACTGGTATATTGAAATTTATAGGAATTGTGACCGACTTCGCACGATGTATGGAACATGTCACCTCATGCGGCTCTCCTGGGCTCCATCATTGATAAAGTCATTTACATGAACACATTCATCTTGTAGACCTCATCTTTCTAGGAGTCAGCTAAAAAGCATTTGTCAGCTTAAATGCTTCTCAAAGCTCTGACGTTTAGAATCTTCGTTTAACCGTAGCTCCCGTTATGTGATGCGAAAACTCTCCAATATCTTATTCATGGCATGCAAAGGAGGAAAAAATTAACTTTAGTTTTATCGTAATATTAAACAATTACCGTCAATCCAATTCAATTCATTACATGCAAATTTTATAAATAATTGACACCACCAATCAATAACTGTTAATTCCTAGTTATAACTATGGCATTCAAACTACTTCAATTACCAAAAGAATAAATTCTGATAGCAATCGAATTTCGTTGCACACCATTACAAAAAACTAAAACTCGTTAAAGCATTTAAGCCACACTAACTGTCACCAACTAACTGTTTTGCTCGTCAAAAGCCAAAGAAGTCCACCGACATTAGTCATGCAGTGATTTGTCATGTGACAATTGCAAAATTGGAAAAATATGACTAATTCCTCCAACCCCGCCTGTATGTATGTCACAATACTCATTCTCTAATGGTGTGTGTGTGTTTGTGTTTGTGTGGTGTCATATCTTGTGATTTCTTTTCTTAATGCACAGATCACGCAAACGACAAAAAATAACAACCGGAAAAAGGCGAATAACAACTTTCATGGGGATTCAACCATGAACAACAGGACCAAAGCTCCATGTGGGATGTGTACGATGAAAAAAGGCTAAACCAGAAAAATAAAAAAAAACAAAGCAGTAACTTCGGTCTATAGCCGCCAACATTGTAGGCTTTTATGACAAACTCCGCAGATAAATCCATTTAGAAATACGCGGGCGGAAATGGGAAAATAACTAGACAGACAACAAAATGTTAGTTCGAGCCGACTTAAGGATTTACTTTATATGCACTGAGGAATATATGTTAACTGCTATAGAAATGAACAGCATTTACATCTCGTGGCCTACATTAAGGAACAGCAGGAGACATTAACGTTTATCGTTTCATATGACATTTACCTATACTAGGACTCAATGGAGATATGCTGAAGGCGGACTTTGCTAAAGGCGGCTGCCAAATTAACCTATACTCTGCTGTGCAGTGTTGGAACGCTGATGTCGAAATGGTTTTTCATTTTGTTGCATCGTGTTATCAATAAATGCGTTTATACTGCAAAATACTCCTATGGAGTGCATTTTTTTAATAACACTAGCGGACCCGGCAAACTTCGTCTCGCCCCATGTTAATGTCAGATAAACGCTGTTGAGGGTGGTCTGAATTGAAATAATCGGAATTCGTAAGATAAGGACTTCCTCTTCTTCGTCGGTTAAATCACATTGTTTTTTAGTTTATTGGCGGACAACCGCGTACCGTTTCTTAATTTCGGTTGATTCAGATACCGCAATATGATTATGATCGATCCCATCTTCATTCTTCATTATGCGGCACAAAGCGAGTTGGAAAATTTGGTCGGATTGTTGGTCGCTATATCCTCGTCGGTCACGCTGTAAATAGATTTGTGCGAATGCAGTTCTCCAATGATTTCACATTGTGAAATAAAATTCATGCTATCGATGTCCTTATTCTTCGCTGCTAGTACTGCCAGTTGATTAACCCAATCGAGAATTTTATAATTTTGAGCAATGCCAGGGAACACTTTAGTGATAAAGTTGCTTTTTCGACGATGTAAACTCACAAAAATTTGCAGGGAATGATATCGATTCTGTCGAAACATCAACACGAATTTGCCCATTGACAAGCGCCAGCAATTGTCTCGAGAATTCAGCAGCCGATGGGAGGTTCTGCAAAATGACCTTCATGTTCGTGGTCAATTTCAAAATCCTCCGGTCGGATTCAACGGATGACATGTGACTCCGAGTTACGCAAACAAAGTACAAATTTGAAACGCTGACGTAGAATCGCTCGCATCGGCGAGCAGTGATGTCAAGCAAATTTAAATTTTAGCAAGCCTCTCAAAATGTGTGCACAGCACACTATCCACAGTACGCAGGGAATTGAAGGATAGCAAAGATAGAATTAATTGTACGACGTTTACATCATCTAAGAATTGATCGTCTAATAGGAGGCATTATCCAAGTAAATAACTCTCCCTAAAAATCTACATAGTCATTACGGAATGAATGCCCGCAATTCAATTGGATAACCTCATTTTTCATACGTAAACGCATTTTCTGAAAAAATATCAAATTGATAAATATAGCATAGGATATTAATATATACTTTTTATCTTAATAATATTTATCTCGTTAAATTTTCCAACCAAAATCAAAATCATCAAATCATGCGAAAACTGCAAAAATTCATTGATAAAAACAAATCAAATTTTTAAATTTTTCCGGAATTTTCCGAGTTTTTCGCTAATAATTTTCTATTTTTCCACTCGAAAAGCCATTTCGTAACAATTGCACTCAAATTTCCTGACTTTTCCGAAGGATTTTCCCAAAATTTTTTTTGCATTAAAAACTGCCAATTACGAAAAATTGAGAAAAAAAATTGGGAAACCAACTCAACTTGATAAATTACTATAGATTTTTCACACCATTTTTTTGATATAGATTTCACAATAATCCGAAATTTTCCAAGCAACACAACCAATTTTCCACCTTTATGTCATCTGAAATCATCAAATCAAGCGCAGAAATAGAAGATTTCGTCGAAAACTTCCAAATCCTTAGATTTTGTTTCTGGAATTTTCCAAGTTTTCCACCAAGAATTTTTATATTTTTCCATTCGAAAAGTCATTTCTGAATAACTATTCGAAGTTTTTCACATTTACATCGTCCAAAATGATCAAAATATTATAAAATGAAAAATTTTTTCGAAAAAAAAAATTTTTTTTGTGGCATTTTTACATAATTTTGTAACCAAAATTTTCAAATTTTTCACTCGAAAAGCGACAAAAATTTAATTTGCGATGCGTCAAGGCGGTGCAATGCATGAACGCAAATTAAAATTTTTCGATTTTTTCGAAATTTTCCGAGTTTTCCACCGAGAATTTGTCTAGTTTTTCATTCTGAAAGTCATTATAGAATAATTATCCGAAATTTTTCGCAGTTACATCGTCCAATACTATCAAATCGTCAAAAAAAAAAATTTAAATTTTTCGAATTTTTCCGGAATTTTCCAAAAAAAAATTTGTTTTTTTCCATTCGAAAAGTCATTCGTAACAATTGCACACAAACTTCCATACAAAAAAGCAATTTTCGGTTTTTTCATTTCCCGGCATTTCCGGAGGAGTTTCCCAAAATTTTCTTTTACATAAACCTTCTCCTGGCAATTACGAACAACTGAAAAAAAAATTTCACCAAAATCGGTCCAGCCGTTCTCAATTGATAAATTACTATACATTTTTGCTACCATTTTTATACCATCACCCTTAGGGATGAGGGTATATATCATTTGATACGAAAAAAGTGTAACGCATTAAAGGAGACGAGTTAGACCCAAGTATCTTAAGACTATATTCGTTTAAGGACTTTTTAAGACGATTGAGCTTTGTCCGTCTGTCTGGCTGGCTGGCTGGATGGCTGGTCAGCAGGATAACTTGAGTAAACCTTAACGGATCAGTATGAAAATTTACCAGTATTAATATTTTTCAAAACGAACTTATGGGATTGTAAATTGCCAAATAGCCCCACCCCTTCTGGTACCTCCCATACAAAATTACCTATTTTTGGATAATTTATATTTCTTTCATTACTTCCCAACGGACGATCTTAGGATATTTAAATTTGGTCAGTTTATTTGTCTTCAAAAAGTAGACAAACACTACGAAAACCGAAACCTTTGCCATACCCCTTCTTGTACCTCCCATACAAATGACCTAATTGACCCTCAGAGTTAAATATACATATCTTTTTTGTAACTAAACTGAATTCACTCAAATTTTGCATATGATGTTTGCATATGAAAACTGGAATCAGCAATGAATATGAACTATATCGGTTCACGCTTTCTGGTACCTCCCATACAAATTGACCTATTTCTCCCATAACTTCCAAACGGACACTTGGAGGATAATGACAAATGGTCGGTTAATTTATGTTGTGATAGGAAGCAAAACCTTACAAAACATAACTATTTGACGCACCCCTTCTGGTACCTCCCATACAAAATACCGAACATACTCCCATAGTTTTAAATACATATATTTTTTTGTAAGTCCACTGAATTCAGTCAAATTATTCGTAAGTTGTACGTATGAAAATTTGAGTCAGGAATGAATAAGGACTGTATCGGTTCACCCCTTTTGGTACCCCTATCAAAATTAAATGTTTTTGAAAAATTAATATTTCTCACATAAAATCCAAACACAAATAAATAAAGTTTTGGACGATTTTGGGCCACAAGCAGGGGAAAAATTATACAATAAGTAATTTTATTTTAATAAAAAATCTATTCATTTCAATAACTCAAAACTTCAACAATATATTATATTGGGTGATGGTATTTATCAGTCAGTTTACCATACTGAAATTTCTGTACTGGTTATATACAATACTAGCTGTCCCGGCTCGCGTTGCTTCACCCGTACTTACAATGAAACTTCTTAAGAATGTATTCAATACAGATAAAATGCTAACGCTTCATAAGACAAACGCTTTAACCGATTTAACCGACTGGTCTGGGTTATTACTTATTGGTAATTTTTACACCTTAAAGTAAGAGTTTTCAAAAATCCATTCTTAGTTGACATTTACACGAAAAGGGGAACACCACCCCAAATTACATTATTCTATCTACAGCCATTTCACCCAATCAGTTAGTCAGGCAATTTTAAATATATGAAATTGTAATTACAATCGTTCTATTTATATGACCAACATACCAATTATTTCAAATGGGGCGTGGCACCGCCCATTTCCCAGCGAGACGTTATCCCCTATGTACCATTTACATATGTAGCGAATCTCATCTTCATAACTTTAATGGCTCGTAAAATATGACCGATTGAAACTTTGGAAATTTCGAAAATGGGCGGTGCTACGCCCCTTTGTCTAATAATTTTTTTTTATGTAGTCTTTGATAGAGGCGCTATGATATCGATTTTTTAAAAAGAGGCGTGGCACCGCCTATTTTCCAGCGAGACACAATTTTCCTTGAACCAGAAACATATGTAGCAAATCTCATCTTCATACCTCTAATGGCGCTTGAGATATGACCGATTGAAATTTCGGTTTGTGTGGGCGGTGCCACGCCCTTAGTCTAATTATTTTTTTATGTAGGCTACAATAAAGGCCCTATGGACAGTATCACACATAGAAAATTCAATTGCAATCGGTCCATTTATTTGGCCAATATAACTTTTTTTAAAAATGGGTGTGGCACCGCCCACTTTCCACAAACAAAGTATTTTTCTTATACGACCGATATAGGTACCAAATCTCGACTTCGTACCTATAATGGTTCAAAAGATACAGTCATTTTAAAATTCCAGTTGTATGGGGCGGTGCCACGCCTATTTGACCCCCTTTCAGTCCGAATTTCCAAAAATCCCTCCTTAGTGCGCGCCTACGTCATAAAATAAATCTACATTCTAAATTTCACGGTTCTAGCTTTAGCCGTTTGGGCTGTGGAGTGATCAGTCAGTCACCCAAGCCTTTTATATATATAGATATATATATATATAGATAGATAGATTTCTTAGTCTGATTATAGAAAGTTAAATCTTTGATTAATACTACTCACTAAAAATTTTAGAAAATTATTTGTTTCATATATGGTGTGGCAGAAAGTTTACACTTGAGTATACGTGATAAAAAGACAATTAATAATTTTAGTACTGTTATTTCAATCTATGATTGACTGTACAAGTTTACTCTAGATTGTACCAAAAATTTTAAAAAATAATCTTCTCTATCATTGCCCGTTTTTGATGGAATCTCAAATCTCACTGCGTATGGTGAGAAATCTTATGAATATTTCACATGCCATCAAACTTAGTACATTTTTCATTTCTATGAGGCGCACACCAAAGCTAAAGCACATTGTTTGCCACTTAGAGCGAAAAACAAATGTTGTCGTCAGTGAATGACTGAAAAATGGCGCGCCATATGTTTGTGGTTTTAAGTGTTGTACTCGTAGTTATCATTGTGTGCTTGTGCTTTTGCTTGTACTTTTGTTGCTAGTGTGGAGCCGCAGCAAGTGATCCTTAGGCAATTTAAATGCATAACTTCAAGTCATGAATTTGTATGCAACTCTGACAAATTCATTCTCAGGCCAAAATAAATTAAAAATCTTCACAGTGCAGCCGAGATGTCGCACTCGAAAAGATGATACATTCATTGTCTGCTGCTCCTCTCAGCGTTAGCTTTCTTGTTGCAACATAATATTTGTCAACAGTTGTTGTTGAACCACTGGAGTAACAGGAGTGGATGTTGGTGAAAGGAGGGCAACAACTTAATAGAAATTCTAATTTGCTACAACCATTATGAGTAAGATTATTCCTTTTTTCCGGCGCTGCTTAGTTTTATTGTTTACGCTACGGTTCATGAGGCAGTCAGTCTGTATATCTGTTTGTTTGTGTAGATTTATTGTCTGTGGAAAGAACAACGGCTGCTGCAGCTACTGCTGCTATTTAACCCCAATAAAATATGTATGATGGCATGCATATAAATAGCAAGAAATTTCGAAAAGGGGGAACACTGGCTAGGATAAATTGCTCGAAAGTAACTGGATAATAATTTTAGGACAAAAATTTGTGTTTAAAATACAAAATTCAGTACGGATATTTCATGCAGGTGAACTGAATGATAAATACCCTCACTAAAAGAAAGATATTGTTTAACTTTTAAAATATTGGAGTTTTTTTAATGAAATTACTTATGTATTATTATTTGCATGCTTTTGGAACTTAAATGATTGGAGATGAGACTTTCGGTCATATGCCCAGACGCGAAATATAGTAAAACTATAGAAAAGGTTACAGCCAACACATGTAATAAACTTAATAATACTTAATTTCCCTTTTCACCCCATGGATGAGGTATGGGATAGGTTCTCGCGTTGTTGTGAATTAACACGCTTTCTATTTTTAGATTTACAACTAACGGTACCTACTTGTTTTTCGACGAATGCGAACGTCACTGTTTGAGAAGCTCTTCCTAGACACGCCGATTGACTCGGCACTTAATACTGCGAAGTTGCATTCGAACAACATTCGAGGGGAGCCGACAATGAAAAAACAATTTTTTTTAAGATGACTGGAGCCAGGTTTGAACCTGCGATCACCCGCATGGTAGTCGCGTGTTCTAACCACTATGCCACGGCCGGTCCAAGAGCCTAAAACGTGACGAATTCCCCTATGCGATTAAATTTTTATGGCATGTAACTTGACAAAACGAATGATGCAGAATTTCTTCTTTTTGGGGCTACTTTCACGTACAGTACTCAGGATTGAGTCCCAAAATCATGTGTTGTACTGTGTTAAGGAAAAAGTCTCATCAATTTGCACAAAAATCTCAAATTAATTGGTGGGATATACCTTCTGGTATCTTATGTTTCACCTATAAATACAAATTATTAAAAGTAAAATATTTTCAACGGTTTGAGGGGTATCTTTTATAAATTCCTATGGGAAAATATAAATTTGTGGATAGTTGACTTATTTGTATAGAAGATATGCGATCATATGTATGGGAAGTACCAAAAGGGGTGTGTCAAATAATTCGGTTTTCTGACGTTTTGCCAACAATGTCATTAAAGATATATATGTAAATCTATGAGTGTCAATTCGGTCATTTGTATGGTAGTCACAAGAAGGGGTGTTGGCAAGGTTTCCATTTTCTGAGGTTTTGTCACATATTACAATTAACTGACCAAATTAAAATATCCTCCTGTTTTTTATTTGGAAGTTATAGAAGAAATATTATTTTTCCAAACATAGGTAAATTTGAATGGAAGGTACCAAAAAAGGTCGCCCGATATAGTGCTTATAAATTTTTGAGCCAAAATCACACAGACGTACATTGAACGCAAATAATGGCTTATTTCAGTGTTTTTACAAAAAAGATACCTATTAATACTGCGAGGGTCAATTTTGTAGTTTGTATAGAATATCTCAGAACTGGTGTGGCAACACTGGTGGGATTGTATGTTTTTACAAGGTAATTAAACTGACGAAATTTAAATGTCTTCTAGCTGTCCATTTAGAAGTTATTGGAGAAGAATGATTTTCCAAAAATACGTCACTTTGTATAAGAGGTACCGGAAAGTGCTTGTAGCATTGGGACTTCGCGACTGCGCCTTATGATCACGATCCTGTCGGTCCAACTTTGCACCACTATTCCTAGCATACCCGGTATTATTTTGACAAAATGGAGTCGAATGTTGGCTTCTAAGTGATCAATCTTTGCTGGTTTATGAGCATATACCAAAGACTTGACGTACCCCCAACAAAAATTGGTCCACAGGTGTCAAATCACATAAACGAGGTGGTTTCATGAGAAAATTCAGTCAGCATACGTTAGGCGCAACAAAGTGATGGTTTCATGTGCTGTATGGCGTGTTGCACGGTCTTAATGGAACAATCACAGAGATGTAAACAAATCACAAATCAGTTGTTGTAGCGTTCGCTTTTCACAACAAATGTGCTGATGACGCCTTCGGAATGTAAACCGCATCAGACAGCGATTTTTTGCTGGATGTAATGGATTCTCATGAGGATTGTGCTTTATCCAAAAAGATAATTCTGCTCGTTCACATACCCGTTAAGCCAGATATAAGATTCATCACTAACGATGATTTGACGAAAAAAACCTGGTTTAGCTTCCAGTCGATTCTCAGCCCATTCACCGAATACGCGACGTAATTAATTTGATTATGGCCAAGATCATTCCTCAAAATTTTCCAAGTTGTGAACGGGCACATTCCCAGTTGCTGAGAATGACTTACGATCGATAATTTCGAGTTCTCTATCACACTCACGACTACAGCGGCGATATAGTTTCTGTAAGCACGGGTCCCCGCAGGTTAGTCTCCTCCGGAAGGCCTTTGGGGATAACCGACCCCACGGACCCGAGGGAACCACCAGTGGATATCTTCTCTGTCCCTGCAAGGTAAAAAGTGAAAGTAAAGAAGTACATCTTTACGACCTTCGACCAAGGAGTCTAAGGATGACCTCTAAAGAGGCCAGGTATTCCCAGGGCGGTTTGCCCTAGGTAAACCACCTGCCTGATCGTTTGGGCTTTGCTGTGTCACGTATTGGCTGTGGTTAGACCAAAAGACACGCTGGTAAGCTAAGAGTTTGATGCTCGAGAGAAATGGGGCTGGGTATCTCTTCATATCATACGAGTCTTGCATATCTTTTTGTGCATCTTATGAATTCTTAGTTGAGTGTGGCGTTGCACTCTCAGCGTCTTGGTGAAGGATTGCACCAAACCTCAAGGGTGTCACAGCGATTGCAGGAACACTGTTACGTTGTTACGAACTAGTTTCAATATAAAGCCAAAGAATCCTATCAAGTCGGCCAGTAACCATTCATTTTATGTTTGTGGTATGTTGCGTTCAACCGGATGGGGAGCTTTGCTCCTAGCAGAAGGTGACGAAGTGTTGATCGGCAGAATAATACGGTATTTTGGTGGTGGAAGTGGGGCCGGCCGGATGGGAACTTCGGTTCTAGCAGATGGCGGCATGGAGCATAGTTTCAGTTTACATGAGTGTTGAGGATGGAATGGTTACTGTCCATATGACCAATAACAGAACATAATAAGCAAATAATAACAGTGGGAGGGTCAAATCGGACGCAGCTCAAGCCTCGAGCTTGTACTTGTACTTGTCAGTCAATTTGGTAACCATATACAAGAGTGATTCACAATTCGAATATTTCGTGGCGTATTGTCGAATTAGATCCGGGCTTTAACAGCGGCATTGTAGTATGTTCCAGTGGGGTGAAGCCCACAATCTGGTCAGGTCCACACAACTATACTAGATGTAAAACACAAACGACTCATGTATGCACTGCCTAGATAGACTATTAACATACTTACAATGTTTGCCGTAAAGTTAACCTGAGTAAAGTAAGATTTTTTGAGATCAGGACAAAACTGGACTGGATTAGATAAGTAGGAGTGACCCCACCTATAGAACCCTACTTTTGAAAACGCAATATTTGAAGTTCCACAACACAATTCTTTTTGAAATTTGGTATAAATAAATTCGTATTAGTACACAAATTGTAAGAGAAAAAAAGCGGAATCGGACCAAGCGAAGTGGCGGCTGCACGCGTATTATTAACTTGAGCGACTTAAAATTAGGTATGGATCCATAAAACAGCAATATGCGTAATCAGGCCTAAAAGGTCGTGATTAGATAATTAGGCGTACCACACTATCTTTAAAAACACAATATCTAGAGGAATGTAGCGCCATTCATCTTGAAATTTAGAATAGATTTGTTTCAGTTCAGTAAGTATTTTTTAAAAAAAAGTGCGTAATTGACTGAAAATGCGTTTGATCGGACTGGAAGGCGTGGCACCGCATATATAAAATAAATGCTTCATATTAGATATCAACTAATCGACTACTTTGATAATATTTTTACAGTGCAGAACATAAAACAACAACTGTCCAATAACTAAAGCGAAAAAGTCGTACGAAAAAGACCTAGTTTTCTTCTGCTGTTCTTGTTTTTATACCATCACCCTTAGGGATGAGGGTATATATCATTTGATACGACCCAAAAGTGTAACACATAGAAGGAGTGACTTTAGACCCTAGGTTTCTTTAAACCAAATTCGATTCATGACTTTTTAAGTCGTTTGAGCCATGTCTGTCTGTCTGTCTGGTGGCTGTCCGGCTGGTTCGCACGAAAACTTTCGAAAGACGTAACCAAATGTTTTGAAATTGTGCACGGTATTGCAAATGGGCTACATGGCCCCACCCCTTCTGGTACCACCCATACAAATACATCATTCCGCCCACTTTAGAAATCGAGTAATAATATCAATACACCCTACGGGATCGTCCCCAAATTCTGTATTTATTAAAGCTATAACAGGATAAAGTTTTGGAAAAAATTTTGAAAGCCTATCCACGCCCCTTCTGGTACCTCCCATACAATTCTACCTTTCCGCCCACTATAGAGATGGAGAAATAATATCAATAAATTAAACGTGATCGTACCCAAATTCTATTTTTAGTAAATCTATAACAGGATAAAATGTTGGAGAAAAAAATTGGAAGTATATTCACGCCCCATATGGTACCTCCCATACACATCTGGTACCGCCCACTTTGGAAATCGATTTATATTATTAAAAGACCTAACGCCATCGTGCCCAAATTCTGTATTTGGTAAATTTTAAGCAGGATAAAGTTTTGGAGAAAAAATCTGGAAGTCTAGACACGCCCCTTCTGGTACCTCCCATACAAATGTACCTTTCCGCCCACTTTAGAAATAGGGTAATAATATCAATACACTCGACACGATCGTGCCCAAATTCTGTATTTTGTTATGTTATCACAGGACAAAGTTTTGGAGAAAAAATTGGAAGTCTAGCGACGCCCCTTATGGTACCTCCCATACAAATGTACCTTTCCGCCCACTTTAGGGTTGTAGTAATAATATCAGTACACCCAACGCAATCGTGCCCAAATTCTGTATTTAGTAAAGTTATAACAGGATAAAGTAATGGAGAATAAATCTGGAAACCTAACCACACCCCTTCTCGTACCTCCCATACAAATGTACCACTCCGCCCACTTTAGAAATGGAGTAATAATATCAATATAATAGAAAATTATTTGTTTTACTGAGGGTAAGGGTAAATGTAAGTTGGGTTGCCCGACTGAAACTTTCTAACTGGTTTTAATTACAAATCGGTTAATTTCAATAACTCAAGACTTAAACAATATCTTATATTGGGTGATGGTATTTATCAGTCAGGTTAACTGACTGAAATTTCTGTACTGGTTTTTATGTCAATTAGCCTGTAAGTTAAAATTGTTAGTGTAGTGTTTAAATTTGGCTGATGATATGTTTATCTGTAGCCGAATATTTGGCAATCTTAATGTTCGCTCTCCACTACAGACCGATCTGCAGTGTGTACGTTGTTCCTACGTTATAGGGATGTGGCTCCCTCGGTCGGTTGGAGCGGGTGTGTGATGCGGTGTTGGGATCGTTCGAATTAAAAAAAAATTATTCAGAATCCGCCGAAATATAAAAAAGTGTAAACTTGTGCAAATCAATTGGGTTTATTCCAATCAAGGTAAATTGCGACATAACTTTATAATTTTGTGATTTTAACCTAAAGTTGTGGCATCTATGCATTATACAGGTTATCCAAACCTTCTAGAGGACAAGCCAACTCCAGCATTCGTGGTTAAGGTGCATTTTGATTGAACCCATTAGTAGTATAATCCATTGTCACGTCTTTTCAAGTTCAAAATAAATAGGGAGTCCATATAATATTACTGAAATATTGATCTGAAGATAGGAAGAGAAGGACACGAAAGGACTAACACATTCAAGGCTCCCGCAGTCCTACTTCTTTCTGTCCTGCAAATTCCGCATTTTATTGGTTTTGTGTTCAAATTCTAAAAACTTGATAAGTTTGTTTTAAAATTATTTGAAAATACACGGTGTGTATGTTACAGGAAGAGGGCTGTGCCACGCCCCATTTAAAAGATAGCATTATAACAGCCATAATACTTGTTTAATCTTTCGAAAATGCCGCAGTAAGTAGAGATATAACCAGGATATTTGGAACCAAGTTAGCAAAAAGGGCCCATTTGACTATTACATATTTTGTGAGAGAAAAAATAAAAACCGAACATTAATATAAAACAGAATTACTTAAGAAGCTGATCTTTGGCCTCTTTGGGGCACGGGTAATAGTTGTCCGATCTTACTCAATATTCCGTCATGTATTTTGTATATCAAGTGGCACAATATTCCGGTCGAGCATTTTTTAGTCCTTAATATAAGTATATCATAATATACATATAATATAGCATTATATATTGTGTTGTTCACCACCACAATTTGTCATTCTACGAATCAGTGCATAACTCTCTCCTCTCATGTAATGAATTATGTGTAAACCAAAAATGTAATGCATAAATCATCTTATGAGCCTCCTCTCAATAACAACTCTTCATTAGCATTCTTGGCCTAGCCTACATTTTTCTAATTAAGTGATATCTCCAGCATAGGTAGCCTTCCCCTTCCATTTATAGCCAAATAGTGCCGGCAAAGATATCGTACCAAAAATATTTGTACACACAGCTCCAAAAAAACAAAAATAAGAGCTAAATTAGTTTGTTCCAAGAACTATGGCGGCAAAACAACAAAAAAAGAAGGAAAACTACAATGGAAATGTTAAATAGAATATTAAATAGCCTTCTGGCCATAGAACAATAGCTGTTGCAAAGGAAAGAGCAAAAAACAATATGATATTTGTGCGAACAAAAGACAAACACTTAAACTGATTCCACAAACATTATCACATCTATGGAGCAAACACTCACATGCTTATTGACACATGCTTAGGGCTACACACTTAGCTGAATACATTCGAGTAGGAAAACGAGAGGAAAAATTGCTCATTTTGTTATCCTTTTCGATGGGGGTAATGAAAACATTAGCAACAGACATGACATTCTTACTGTCAGTTGGTGTGGCATTGCACAGTGTGGTGTTGTGGTGCCACAGAATTGGTGGAAAGTTTGAATCGAAAAACCAATGAGGGATTAATGAGAAAATTTTAAACTTCTCCAAATTATACAAAATTCTTTTGTATTATACATCATATTAGAAATCAGAGTTGTAAGCGAATCATTCTCTTTAAGCAATATACTGTATAAATAGTCTTCACAATAAACAGAATTGAATAAAATTTAAAACAATTCATATGGGCAAGGCCACCATCAGTAACGTCACGTTCGTACACATATTTTGGTGAATATCTTTACTAAATACTATTATTTCTTCCAACTTGAGAGCGGCATATGAAATAACTCGTCATAACTGTTGTTTTATACTCAGACCAATTTTGCTGTATCTCGTTTTGTTGTGAAGTTATGACCGTTTTAAGCCGTCTGTAACGTCACCGGATTTTGGAAGTGTGTTTTGAGGTTACTGAACGTTTGTGTAAAAATTAGCGAATTGAAAAGGGGTTATGTTTATAATTGCCCAGTATTTAAAAATGGAAGGCTGAAAGATGATTTTTATCCAAAAGGTGGGCTTAAATTGTATGTTTTCATCACGTAATCGCCATAAAAGCAGTGTCAGTAACGTCACACTCTGTTTTTGTGATACTCTGGATACTCTGTAAAATAAAAACACATTATTATCGGAAAAAACAAAAGTCTTTATTAATTCAGACTTGTTAATTTTTGCAAAATTAAAGCATCGCTTCGCTTTTTTTTAACGTAAATAAACATAAAATATCACAAAAATAAGCAACTTTATTTGTATCCCTGCTGAGCAGCTATTTCGTCCCCAATGATACGAATTTGGTGCGCAGACGAAATGTCACGAATGTTTTTTGCGTTTGCGAAAATTGTGGCCGTATCCAAAATGGTGTTTATTTTCTAAACTCTTCTTCAGCAGCTTCCGCAACTAATATTTGCGATTGTGTATATTGGAACGCCTCAACGAATTCCCATGCACTGTTTACTATGCAGTGACGAGCTTTTTCCTTTTGTACTCTTCGTATTTGTTGGTTTCTTTTAGCTTTTTAACATAACGCTTGTCTCTTTTTGCACCAGGAATCGGAGTCTAGCAATTAAATACCAAATTGTTAAGCAAAAAAGTAAAGAAAATAAAATTAAAATATTACGTCAGTAACGTCACACAATCTGTTTTTGCAAAAATACCCTGCTATGCATTGATTATGAAAGTACTTCAAAAGTACTCAAATCAGCTCATCAGCTCATCCAACCTCTTTGCAAATTAGTTAATGCATAAAAAACATTTTATAAAAATTTGTCAGTAATGTCACCATTTATTTGCGGCTGATTACTTTAAGCCTTAATTGGTCCAAAACCCAAGCTTTGTACACAAATTTGCTTGCTAATCAATAGTTTGATTTGTATTCTATCCAAAGAAAGTAAACACCTGTCTAAAGTATAACAAAATAAGAACAAAATTTACCTTTTTCGCCGACATTGGTATATTTTCCAAATACACCTTGCATGTGCCACTTATGAAAAGGATGTTAAATATCAAAGCAGACACAAATTTTGCACTGGCATACATTGCTGGCATATTCTATACATATTAGACATTTGAAATATAAAAAAAAATTTGGACCTTGTGACAGAAAAAAAAAAATCTATGTGGTTTCATTTTTCGTGGCCTTGCCCATATGGCCGTGTTCGGGAAAATGTCAACCAGAGGGGAAAAATATTTTTGTGACTTTTACAAAAAATTTTTGTGTGTATGAAATAAGAAGTGTCTAATAAATCTGGCACAATCTGTTTTTGGTCAAAATTGCAAAACCGTGGCAACCCCAGCATGTTTTTTCTAGTAAGCTTTAAGCTAAAATATCAAACAAAATGGATAGCTCACAGAAAAAGGTAAAAACAACCTATTTTGCTCAGAAAATTGCATTGTTTTCTTTTGCAATATATAGATAAAGAATTGTTTTAGTTCTGAAAACAAAAAAAAAATTTAAAAACAATTTTTTAATGCACATTTGATGGCAATGAAAACTGCGCAATTTCGGTGTAATGTGAAAGACTAATATTGAAAAAGTTTAATAACGGTGGTTGCACGCTGGTGTTTTGTTATGAAAACAAAAATTTTTCTGAGCAGGAGTTCCTAATATTTGGAATGGGTGGTGTTTTTGAAGATTAATGCTGGTTTGTCAGATTAAATTGCCATCAAATGTGTGTAATGTGAAAGACCAATTGAAAAAAAAAAACAATTTTTTTTTTGGTAGGATCCACTCACGAGTGCGGAAAAAAATAAAAATTTTATCGAAAAGCTAAAAAAGAATGGTAAATACGAAGAACACAAAAGAAAGAGGGCAGAAGCTATGCGTAAATTGAGAAAAAACTTAAAAAAAAAACTTAATTTCCCTTTGCACCCCATGAATGAGGTATGGGATAGCTTCTCGCGTTGTTGTGAATTTACACGCTTTCTATTTTTAGATTCACAACTAACGGCACCTACCTATTTATCGACGAATGCGAACGTCACTGTTTTTGAGAAGCTCTTACTAGACACGACGATTGAATCGACGCTTAATACTGCGAAGTTGCTGTCAAACAACGTTCGAGGGGAGCCGACAATGAAAGAAAATTTTATGTATTTTTTTTCTTTTAAGATGACTGGAGCCAGGTTTGAACCTGCGATCTCCCGCATGGTAGTCGCGTGTTCTAACCACTATGCCACGGCCGGTCCAAATTGAGAGAAAACCGTAAATTGACAGAAAGTGAAATGCCAAGAAAGGATCGTGAGACTCTTGTAGAAAGACGTCGCAAAGACTACGTAAATGCATTCAACCTTACACCTTCAGCCATTTTTGTCGAAGAAGTCACTGATGAAAACTTTTGTGAAATTAACAATATATTAAATGTTGCCGAATTTTTTTTGAACACAAAAAATATTGGAGATATTACGTCGGCCCATCAAATACAGCAAGAGTCCGTCAGTATCCGCATTTTTTCAACTTCCAAAGAAGGATATAATCAACCTTAAAAAATAAATGAAACATCAAAAGAGAAACAAAATAAAAATAGAGTTTGAATAACTATGTTTTTGCATTTTTTTAATAATTCCGCAAATATAACCGTTTTCAAAAGAATGTTATAGTTTTATTTGGCATGCGGAACAATGGTGACATAAAACTTTAAAGGTTACTAGAAAAAACATGCTAGGGTTCAATTTTCGACCAAAAAAAACATTGGTGCCAAATTTTTTAGACACTTCTTATTGCATACACACCAAAAAATTTTCGCGAACACTGCCAGGTATGGGTCCGCCCTTAAATATTGTCATGCTGTTTTCGAATTTTTTGACACCTTTCTTTTTTTTGCCATAAAAAGCTGATGTCCCACCTGTCACAAATCGCTCTACCCCCACCTCCCAAACCATGATATTTATTACGATGCCTTAGTCCCAAGACCTATTATTGGTCTATGGTTGTAAAAAAATTCTTTAAGAAGCATTTATAAGCATAAAAAATCGTTTTTAAATTCAAAAATTTGTACGATGTAATGTGAAAGACTTTCGATGTAATGTGAAAGACTTGATATTTTAAGTCCTACTGAGGTTTCTAAGCAACATATTTAAACCGTTGAAATGCAATTTCCTTTCTTCATTATTCAACTTTTATCTCCAAAAGTACGGGGACAACCCGTTGTCTATAAGAGCAGAACTTTTAGAAAGTATCTGTCTACCTCAAAAGTGACTTCCAAAATTTGTAATGTGAAAGACCGACTTTAACAGCTTATACCATGAAAACCATAGGACCTAGATAAAAAATTTCTTTTAAGAAAATGTGCACACTGTTAAGCTTTATAATTTCCATGCATAAAACATTAGCATTTAACTTATTCCAAACCAATTTTTTGAAATTAGTGTGTACAAATGTGATGTGAAAGACTGCGAACACGGCCATATGTATTTGACTAAAAATAATCTCAATTTATTTCAATTGAAAGGATTTGCGATTAATTTTCAATTCATATATAAAAGCGAGTTGGGGGAAAATGTGAGAGTATTGCTTACTATAGAAATATTTACACAAGCCTTTTCAAAATCAATTTAATTCAAATAAATTGCAGTTCATTTTGCTAAATTCATTTGAATTGAAAATGATTGACAATTCCTTTTGCCAAATAAATAGAAATGAATTAAATTAAAAAATCCCTATAACCACATCATTTATATACAAATATAGTATAACAAGTAAATTAGAAACTTGAAACAATTTGCTTGTTATACAAAATTTCGCAATTTTCATACAATAAACGAGTTTGCTGAACATTTTACTATAAGAAGAAATTTACAAATAAACATAACAATAAAAAAAAAAAAATTATGACTCTCTGTAAACTTCTATTATTACCAATTTTTCCACAACTAATTTCCATTTTGAGAATCAAATACCACACTGTGCCTTAGAAGACATTGCTTGTCAAACGGTGGCAATCAAACCAAAATTATTCAACTATCATTGTGTTTAGTGGGTGGTATGCTTTGTTTCTCCTCCTCATTACTCCCAATACTCCTGTGTTTGGGTGACAGGATCTACTAGGATGTTTGTTTTGTCTGCCTGTCTCGATTTTGTATCTTCTTTGCAATGTGTATGTGTGAGTGTTTTTGTGCTTAAGTATCAGTAGCAATTTGTTGTAATTTAATGAATTCTTAATTGGTAATTTTAATTAATCCTTGCGAAATCCCAAACAAGATTGTTTCACATAATTCCGCCTTCTACTAATAACATCGTCATTTTGTTCTCTTTGTTATTGCAACAGTATAGAATAGTAGATGTGTATATTTGTATCTTTGTGTGTGTTATTTTCGTTCATAGTTTGCTATGAAAATATTGTTATTGTTGTTGCCACCATCATCAATGTGTACTTGAACATGTACTAGGTATACGATTGCGTGCGTATGTTTGTGTGTGTGTGATTTATGCTATTGGTTTCTTTCATTATCCTAGTTTTTTTTTAATATGATTTTGGTAATTTGAGCTTAGATCGTTTTGTTTGTCTGTCTGATTGTTTGCGTTAGCTTTAAATGGAGACCAGTTAAATTTTTGACATAGATTTCGAAATTTTGAAAATATTTATAATTTTGAGTACCTGAAACAAACGAAAAACTTTCGAAGATAATCCATTATATTTCTAGGTGTAGGTATTTTAACAATAAATATGTCGGAAAGAAGCCGACCAAACGCCGAGGACTTATTGGAAAAAGTAGACAAAAATTTACCTACCGAATGAACTATGTAACTCGTAGCCACAGCGGACATATGCAGGAAATCATATTTAAAACGTAAACGCTATAAAATAATACGTGGCTATAATAAATACAATTTGATTTCAAGAATATTTCTGTTTTGCATATGGTATTGGCATAGTGGACTCGAAGGTTATTTAGACAAACCAAATGTTGTCCAAAGCCTGTAAGTATATTAAACGAATTCCATATAGAAATAATGAAGGCCACAATTTCGCCCCAAAAAAATTTAAAGGCTCAAAAAACTCTTTCTAAATGCAATTATAAACGCTTCAAGTATAAACAGTGCCAAAATTGTTCACTGGTTCACAATCGCAATTCTATCGATTTGCTAACTCTTCTCCCCTTTTGCTGTTATGTTATTTTATCTATTTTACCCGATTTGGCATGAATTTCGTGGTAATTTTCGATGGTTTTTGCGGTTAAAATTTAATCACCACTAAACATGCAGGTGTTGTACACTTTGTACCTACGCACAGAGCAATTTAGCGCTTGGAATTACTGTTTTATTTCTTTTGTGGTTTTGAATCCAACTTCGTCTCAGCAAACACAGAGCTACGCATAAAAGCATTTACCGCTTTACCAGTTGGTGGTTTTGTTTTTCTCATGGAGTGGGATATAAATAATCTATTGAATTTGCTTTTGCTTTTGTATATACAAGTAGATATATACATATATGTAATATTTTTCATTAGTCGTGACTGACAGTCCGTCTGGTTGTCTTGTCTCGAAAATACAATAGTGATAAATACGATATAGGATATCCGTAAACTATGTATGTAGATATGATATTACATTAAATTAATTTTGTATCGATTACTAATAAGGAAGAATTTAATATTTGCTATTAAAGGAATGGTAAACTTACATAGAATTTACATTGGAGATATTTCTCAAATATCATATTAATTAAAGAGACTATTTGTTTGTGAGTGTGTTTGTGGCTCTATTCTAAATAAATTTTAATTCTGTGGTCTGTTCACTAAGTTAAGTATTATTTACGTACAATATTTTATATTAATTAAATCATATAAAAGCAGTAAATTGTTTGGACCGAAAAGTAAAAGTTGCAATTAAAGTTGAAAGTACATATTTAGGGAGAATGTACATAATGTAATCAAACAAATATGTCTTCATTTTAGCGCAGAAGACTGAAAAAACATAGGGGAATATTAATGTTTTTTGATGCTGACCAATTCTACATACGACGATTTGTTTTGGTTGTTTGAAAAAATGTTCCCATTCTATTGTACACCCTTAAAATTTATATTACATTATATTTACCCAATTCTCTGAGACTCTATTGTCAGTTAACTCTAAAAACTTTTTTCGGGCAACGATCCTTTAATCCTTTTTTTTACTTTCTCAGCTATACAAATGTTAACCAGATCTTTTTCACATGTAAAGCCTTCTCGATATTTTTACATAATAAAACTGACTATTTTATAGTAACATTAACGTCCACCACATTCCCACCGACATCAGTCAATTTAAATGCTCGTAAATTTACCCCAATGGCTGTCGTCTTTGGTCTCATTAATGTCATAACTAATTTGCACAGCTTGAACTTGAAGTTATCAAGAAATTGTATACTTATGAGTGCCCCCTCTCCACCCACTGACACTCGTTTCAATCACAAAATATCAACAAAAGAAGAACTTAATGACTTTTTGTCATTTCGTTTGCAGCAAATAAAACGTTAAATGTCAATATTTAATAGAAGCACGAACATGACGTTCTAACCCCAGCAAGCAAAATGAAGTAAACAATATTAACAGCACGAGTTAAGTGCTTCAAGAATATACTCAAACACAAACATTTGTTTCGACATTTCTATATTCCTTGTCTAATAATACTAACAATAACAATACGTTCGTTCCATATATGATTTACGAGAGAAATGTGTAAATAAATCACTCGGCATTTATTATGACACTCTTGTTCTTCCGCTTCCACTTCCACTGCATGCCAAGTTAAGGTTGTTTTTGTCCGCTGCTGCCGATCAGTGAGACTTCCGTTCGTTTGTCTTAATAAATATTTAACCTAGAAATCTAGCTAAATAACCTGCACACACAGGGAAGTTTCCCACTCATCGTACAAGCGGGGAATGGGAATGGTAAAGAACAAAAAGAAAATAACTCACACATACATAAGCACATATTTAGGAACGTAAAAAGGGAAACTTAAACAACTATTGAAGGCAGCGAAAATGTCACTGTGTCAGTGAAGCACATGAATACAAATACATGTATGCAAACGCACATTTGCACAAGAGTTCACGGTATTATAGCAATCTGCAGTCACATGTTTTTGTAGTATTGTGTAACAACGTTCACGGTGAAAACGATGTTTGACTTATAACTCCTGAGGTGTCTAGTAAGTGGCACCTAGAAGTTTAAGATAGTGAACTGCATGCACTAGATACAGATGTCACTGTGTTTTACATATAATGTCGTTCTGTCGACCCAACCAGAACCAGAACCACCTCACTAGAACCGAATAAAATGCCGCCATTAATGCTCCGAGCGAATTCATCATTTTTAATTTGTATATTAAGTGATAAGTCGCAATTCTTACAAGTCATTTGATAGTAACTCACTGCATCTTCAGGTCAAATAATGAGTCCACATCACGATCTACTAAGAAATAAAGATCCCCAACCGTCAAGTCACTCAGCCTGATATATAGAAAAAAACAAAAAATTAATACGACCACTAAATGCAATGATGCAGAAGTTTTTATTTTTGTGGGTACTTTCACGTGCAGTTCTCAGAATTGAGTCCCAAAATCATGTGTTGTACTGTGCAGTATACTTCCATAACAATAACAATTTATTTCACATCCATCTATATGGAGACTACCTCCCCATCAGGCTGAACTCTACGCTACCTTCTACTCGTAGCATCATCAAAGTAACCATTCGGTTTCACACAAGGACAATAACACAAATTGAAACTGGGTGAGTAACTAAAGACTTGCTAAGAAGCATCAAGGAAATCTCTAATATTGTAACGGAAAAAGCCATATGACAACGTAACTAAGATGCTGCAGTCTTAGTACACTCTTATTTTATGTTCAGAGCTATCTGATTTCCTTATCAACCAAAAGGATTCATTGATGATCAATGTAAAGTACAATGTGAAATATAATGATAGTTAGTTGTCAAGGCGGACACCCAGCTCCATATCTCGAGCATTAAACTTTCAATTCACTACGTTGTTCCATTAAAGTGGATCCTTGACCATTCGACAAGGAAGGGTAGTACCATGGCCAACCGTAGTAAAATCTGTAGACTCCTTGGACGGAGGTCGCAATGGAATACAGCCTTGGTACCGCTATTTATCGCTGCAGAGTCGATCTACCGGTGTTTCTCTTGGATACGCGGGGACGAGACTACCTGAAGGCACCCTGCTTTACGGGGAGTCATTAGGGATAACCCGATAGAGTCTAGAGGTATGTACATGGCACATTACAAAGCTGGAATAACGAAAGAGGATGCAGCAAAACAAGTGAAAAAGGTCAGTTCAATTCTGTGGCAACATTGATATTAACGATTTCTTATAGAGGTAATGCACCCACATTCATAATAATAATCGGAATATGACTTAAGGTACTAGCTGATAGCTTAATAAATGGAAAATACTTAAAAATCACAGATTTTCAAGCACCGTTATGTCAGTTTCTGTTTAATTTAGATAGAAAGTGCTCAAAAGTCTGTTTTTACACATAATTTCCGGAAAACGTAATGGAAGAAGTATAGATAAACATTTTACAGCATCTATTCAAGGATATCTGACATTAATGTCCAAAATATTGAGAACTTTTAGCGGTAAGTAAAATACAAAGGTAAGCTAATTTTAAAGGATGTTCTTTAACAGCACTTAGCCGCAAGTGGCCGTGGCATGATGGAACACGCCATGTCCGCGTTCGTCTATAACAGTGATAGGCATTCCACAGCCTCGCGAAGTCGGTAATCGTTATTTTCAAACAGACACGATCGGCAGTTTACATGTACTCGAAAGTTACGTCCAACTCAAAACAGCCAGTCTCTGCTTGAGTGTTATGAAAGCAACACCACACACGCTTTTCTCGTATTCAATATAAAAACAGACATAACTACAGACAGTTAAACAATGTTCAACGATTGTTAGGAGAGTATGACAGCATTTTCACCGAGTACAGTTATGCGATCGGTTATGGGCTATAAACAATTAAGTGCCGTTGTATGAGTCCGAAAATAGCTTGCATGTTAATTCACTATAACGGGAAGGCTATCCCATACCTCAATTATGGGGAGTAAAGAGAAAATAAGTTTTTTTCAGCCGCAGTGCTAAGCGAAATATTGACATCCACACCGAGTACTGTAGGATATCTCAAGAAATTTCCAATACCTTCCTAGACAACCTTAATAAATACCATATTCCAGGGGATTATGATCTCAGCGTTTGAACAGCAAGCAGTAGCTGATTCGCTGATTCTGTGGCTCTATATCTATATCGGCTGTATCGATATAACGTATATCCCTACGATATGGAGGGAGGCCAAGGTAGTCTTTGATCCCAAAGCGGAAAAACTGATTTCCTGGCTCTATACCTATATTGCCTGTATCGACCTAATATATATCCCTACGATATGAAGAGAGGCCAAGGTAGTCTTTATTACCAAAGCGGGAAAACTCTGAGACCAAAAGCTGTAAAACTTATCAGTCGGTCTGAAAAGACTCATTGACAGTTACCTTAGGACAAACATAAACCATAAGCAACTGCCGGACAGGCAGCATGTTTGCTGCAAGCGAAAGACCACTAAAACAGCCCTGCATGACTTGTTCGGTTTCTTTGAAGGTTCACTTGTCGTAGAAGGTTCACTTGTTAAGAACGTAACTATCAATACGATAGCCAAGGCACTATCAAAACTGGTAGTATACGTCAGTATAAGGAGGCTTGCGGACGATCTTTCTACAACGAGTACGTCTCTTAGGGGAAAAAATGCCGCCAAACTAAAAGATATTTTCTGTAGAGGTACACCCCAAGGTGGTGTTCTATTACCTTTTTTAATATTGCAACCTCGGTGGCCCTAGATTAGGTTGGTTAAACGTTGGTACTGATATGCATTTTGCGGACTGCGGGAAAATCATTTTCCAAAAGAATATTAGACATAACATTGTCTAAAAAGCTGAACTTTAAACTAAATATTGGAGACAGGACGAAAAAGGCCACAATGACCTATATGCGTGTTACAGGGCAACATGGAAGACTTAGATCCTCGCATTGTTCACTTTAGGTAGTAGAACCGATAAAACTTCCCCAATACGAAAAGTATCCACAATAAGGCCCACAAAATGGCCCGGAATAGCCCCTATAGCGTTCAAACGTATGACTGACCCCCAGTCATTTTTTCCTCCAAACATACCTGCTCCCCAAGCTGAAATTTGGGCAATTAATCAATCAAATCAATTAACGGCGTCACCACATTAGAGTTTGACATATTCTCAGATAGTCAAGCTGCCATAAAATTTTTGGATTATATCTTCCTGCGATCAACAGTAGCCCTGGATTGAGGTGATCTGTCAACGAGATGGAAGAGCGTTTTAGCAAACACATATGTTAATGTGAGTGGAGGGTTACAGGATCATACCGTAGAACTACAGAGCAGACAAGTTAGCACAGGCTGGATACGATCATCTTCTATCCACTTGCGTAATAGCGGTAGGTGGGTACCTGCCAAAAATTGTGTTCAAACTAGATACATGTGACCTCGTTTAGATTTGAAGCATTCCATCATAATGCTTTAGCTATCAAGATCCGACATTTCATTATTTGTGAACATCATGACGGGACACTGTCTGATTGGAAGACATACGATGAGATGGAATGTTGGGACAAGTTATTTCTGCAAAAGTTATGGGGATAAAGAGGAGGGGGAGACCATAGAACACCTTCTCTCCACTTGTGACAATTTAGATGACAGGATATTCTTTAATATGCAGATTATCAGTATTTCTTAATTCATTTAAAGCTTTAGTATTCAGTTACTCAAATACTTCCTTATGCAAATCTTCTTTATATATAAAATTCTAACGTACGTGTGTTGTGACTGAACTCCTTCTAAACGGCTGGACCGATTTGCATACATTTTTTTGTATGCGTTTTGGTGGCACCCCGGATGGTTTAGATTTACAATTTGGTCCAATTGGACAAAGGGGCGTGGCACCGCCCATACAACTTGAACATCAAAAGGACTATATCTCATGAACTATCAGAGGTATGAAGATGAAATTTGGTATATATGTTGTTGAAGCAGTATTAATTTCAGCCAAGGTGGAAGTGGGCGGTGCCACTCCCCCTTTTCAAAAATCGCTCTAACGGCTTTTCTAATAGACCGATTGATACGAAAATTTTACCAAGTGGTACTGTTGACCAGTTGATAATCCCTGGCTGTAATAGGCTGTGATTAAATAAAGGGGCGTGGCACCGCCCATACAACTTGAAAATCAAAAGGGTTATATCTCATGAACTATCAGAGGTATGAAGATGAGATTTGGTATATATGTTGTTTGAGCAGTATAATTTAGTGCCAGGTAGGAAAAAGGCGACGCCTTGCCCTTTTTAAAAAATCTCTCTGACGGCTGTTATAATAGACTGATTTATAAGATAATTTCAAAAAGTGGTACTGATTACTGATGACCTGTTGTTAGTCTCTGGCTGTACTTAGTTGTGATTGGATAACTTGAAAGTAAAAACGGCTGTATCTCATGAACTATCAGAGGTATGAAGATGTAATTTGTTACATATGTTATTGTTGCAGAGTGAAGTACAGTAAGGATGGAAGTGGACTGTGCTAAACCCCTTTTAAAATAAGTAGTTATAACTGTCAAAATTCCACAGTATATTGCAGTTCGCCTAGAGATATGAATAGTACTGTGGACCAATTTTTTTATTCGCAAAAATCGTAACCAAAATCGGAATCTACGATGAATTGTTAGAAAATTTCACCAATAAAATTTGTGTCTAAAATCAATTCCTAGCTCGCGCTGGGAAGCAGGAAGATTTCAGATAGAGATTTTTTTGTTTTTAAAGAAAATATCACCATCGACGCTGTAGACGTAAGGGGACTCAAATTTTTCGAACCGACGCCGTTCTCAGCAACTCGGTCTCTGCAAATGCTGAGGAAAGCTCTTGGTCTACATTCATCCAACTGGTAGAAGAACTAGAGCAAGTGGACGATCAATTGATTTTTTTATTTATCATGTCATTGCACATTATTTGAAGGATAAATGGTTCCAACACGACGGCGTAATATGCCATGCAGCGCATGAGATCATCACTTTGTTAAGCCAAATGTTGGTGACCGAATTATATCAAAAAATGGTAATACGAGTTCAATATATACAGAGTATTCGGGTATATTCTTGGTCCGTATGAGAAGAAGACATGGCAAAGGAGGTTTTTATGGCTAAAGGCATGAAGCTTCAAACGAAATTTTCATTTGCGGTCAATAGCAGGAGAAGGCATAACAAAAGTGCTTTTTACTCCCAAAGACATAGTTAGTATACAGACGGTTCCCGCTACTACTGATAAATATAAAAATTGATTTTTGGTCTTTAGAGGAATTTCTGTTTCCGATTTGTGTAAGAAGTGTTTTTTCTCCCTACATGCAGACAAAACTTAATCTACATGTCGAAACTATATATATGACTTGGATGATGAACTTTTTACTGTCGTCATAGAGCCTATCATATTTACAATTTAAAACAATAATGTGAAATATATTACAAGTTAATATGCAATAGCGAAGCATTGCCGGGCCCACTAGTGTTTTATATAACACTAAGTTTTTTCGGTTAAATAATAATATTAAACTTGCCGGGATACTCACGGTGCAGACAATTGATTCCATAAAAGATATTTTATGGCCCCAACATTTGTGACCTCTGCCTGTGCACCATTAGACATGTATCGTATACGTATGTAGCCATGTACAATTGTGCTCATATATTACGTATACATATCTACATATGCCTCCTTGTGTGTAGTACACACACAAGTATTAAACAAATGAGTACATATTTACTTATCTAACATTATTACGAACGTGAACAAACAAAAGATTTTTCTTTGCTTTTGTTTTATGAAAATTAAATTTACAACACAAAGGATAAAGAGAAAAAAAAACAGTGAATAAAAACTCAATGACGCTGAAATGTTTGCCAAGTAAACATCGAATTGATTTACACGCATACACTCACACACATGTACACACCCAACAGGACAAAAGCGTATTCTGTAACAATATGTTAAAAGAAGCCATTACATAGTGACTCACCTCGGCAGGAAATGTATAGCCATCAACGCTGTGCTCTGACCCAAACTGATCGTGCAGTCCATAGTGTATGTGGATTTCGTGAAATCGATACCGGTAGGACAAAGGACCTCCTGTGATGTTAACTGGCGTTTGCATGCCGTCATAGTTGGCGACTGTGTCATTGCCCGCTGTGAAAATGACACTGTGCCCGGTGTTTGTAATTAAACCACTTATCTGAAATGTAGGATATGTAAAAGAATTGAGTAACTAGAAGGTGATATGTTGTAATAAAAGCTGGCAAATGTGCATAGTAATGATGATGGAATGAGGGTACAATAACTAAATGAGATGATGCAATTTAATATGTATTACGATTCGTTTATCGTATAATTATCAACATGAATATGACACTCGCGTATAGTTTGCATACTCGTGGGGGTCATTTGTACCTGTTAAGATAGTTTATTTCGGAAGAATTTCTGTAATAAAAGGACTATGCGTTTATTTTGTGTCTAGAATTGTTGTAATGTTGTAAATTAGAAAAAAATTTCAAACTATCACATCATTCAATTACACAGTACAACACATGATTTTGGAACTTAATTCTGAGAACTGCACGTGAAAGTAGCCCCAAAAATAAGAAGTTCAGAATCATTCGTTTTGTCAAGCAACATGCCATAATAATTTAATATCGATTTGAAGTTAGAGTAAAGCGGAATTTGTAACGTTTTAGGCTCTTTTGTTATATGGTGACGTATGACTATCATAGGTGATATTCCACGTAAATCATACGCCACGGAGTACAACAGTTTTATTGTAACTGCTGCAAAGTAAACCCAGTTTAAAATCATTTGATGAACGGAAAAGTGAAACTGTTGCTTATATGAACAGATTAAAGGAATTGTAATTCTTAATTTTTATTTCAGCTAAATCGAACTAGTGAGTTATATCAAAAAAAGAGCCTAAAACGTGATACTTACTAACTTCAAATCGATATTAAATTATTATGGCATGTATCTTGTCAAAACGAATGATGCAGAACTTCTTTTTGGGGCTACTATCACTTGCAGTCCTAAATCAATGAGCTGAAAAATTTTGTTATGTGTTATATACACACTCTTGTTCCATTAGTAAGGTCTTAATTTTCATTTGTTAGTTTATCATTATATACAGATTCAATTATCAACTTTGCCACCTCTTAAAATTACTCACATACTGTTGCAGATAACTACATAATGTTTTCATTTTTTTCCTCATATACTTACCCTATGTTTATCTACATGTAGTGGCCTTAAATTAGGATCAAATAGTAAGCGTTGGGGTTCTAAATTTACAGGCGATTGTCTTCGTCCTTTATTGCACAAAGACCACTCGGGATTGATTAAACCCCAAAAGGCTGGACCTGAAAAAAGAAACAAAGCATACGAGACACATATTAAATTGCTATCTATTCAATTGAATAGACATCACAGATCTTTTTGTGATAAATCACGTTTTATCACATTAACTACTGAAAACATAAAGCAACAGCAACAGAGAGGGAGAAAAAAAACCATATCGTCTTCTTTTTTGCTTTAGAAAATAAGCCACCCCCTTTTGAAACGGAGGGCGCCCATTCATTGTATCTTAATGATCTCAACAAGTGGTTAAATAAACTTAATTTAAGTCCCTCTCTAAAGCCAGACGATAGAGACAAACAGAGAGTAACATCATTAACAATCACTTTGTTTTGGTCCTTGACGTCGTCATGTTCTTTGTCTATTGACTAAATGTGATTTTCTGTTTGTTTTTTTTTGTGTGTTGATATCAATGATTTTATGTACTACAAGCAAACGCAAATGCAATTTCCTTTCATTTCGTTTTCTAGCCATTTATCCCACCCATGCTTTGTTCATGGTACTACAGTGTCGTGTCCTTATCGTACTTATGTTTTTTTTTACATTCTGTTTTTCAAATACTATTAACGTATGTCATTCGGTTGGGCGTTCAAAAGCAGTGGAGTGTGTTGGGCGGTGACGAGGCTGTCTGTCTGTACGTCTGTCCTCCCATGCTTCTCTCAAAATTTAACGTTTTTCTAGTACATTGCTTTTTCTTCTTTCGAATGATTTTCTTTGGAAACCGATTGTATGAAGCCGATATGCTGCTGTTACTCGTAGCTTATTAATTTCTTTTTATCGCATCTGCAATTCCTGTGTATGCAGATGACTACTACGAATATGTGTCGGAATCTTTGCAAAAGGGAATCTTTAAAATCAAATCACGTTCCTTCCATTCTGTTAGCTACGATATGGATACTTTACATGAATAGCATCATAGCCGGGTGCGTTGTTGTTGTTGTTGTGTTAGTCTAAGTGGTTCGACACTGTTATTGTTAAAAAAAAACCTTCAGCTGTAATCGATGACAATATAATTTTATAAGTAAACATTTGTTTAGGTCGATGGAACGACAATCAATGTGATGTACAATAAGTAAGACTCTGTGAGCCTTTCTATTGAACGGAACCAGCTAAATTTTGTACGCTTTGAGAAAATGTGAGAAATACATGAAAGTGGGAAATGCTATCTATGTTGGCTGACACAAAATTCTTATACGAATAGATTTGGCATCCATGTGAAGAACTTTGTTTGAAAATTGGGATTGCTGGAAACATAACATTTGCTAGGTGCCGTGATGTTGAAAAAAAACTTAATTTCCCTTTCCACCCCATGCAAAAGGGTATGGTATAGCTTTTCGCGTTGTTGTGAATTAAGACGCTTTCTATTTTTAGATTCACAACTAACGGCACCTACTTGTTTTTCGACTGAGACATGTCCCTGTTTGAGACATGCTGATTGACTCGACACCATATTGCGAAGTTGCTGTCGAGAAGGTGCCGGCAATAAAAGAAAAATGTAGATGACTGGAGGCGGGATAATCGCGCATGATAATCGCGCGTTTTAACCATTTGATGTTATTCTTGTGTAAAATTGAATATGAGGAATTGCATTTGATTTAATATTCTCTTTCTTAGATCAAATATTTGAGAATTTGCACAACATATGTGCTAAGGAGATACCAGAAAGGGAGTGGCAAAAGGTTTCGATTTTTTGATGGTTTGTCTGAGACTACAAGGTAACTAAACTGATAACATGTAAATGTGCTCCACCTATCCGTTTGTAAGTTATTAGAGAAATATAACAAAGTGATACAAACAAAAAAAAACCTAGAAATGATACTATATATACTTCTGGTAGTTAGTGCTAAGCACAACAAGAATCTGTTTTTAAAATTTCCCAATCATCTCCAAACTCTTGAGTGACGGGTAAACAACCGTTTTTTGTATTTTTACGCTCTTATAAGCCTTGATTGTATTTCGGTTGATTTTAAGTTTCTCAGCGGTTATCCAACGATTTATGAAGTTATATAGACAACTTGTCATATAATTCGCATAGTAACTGTTTACAAGTTTATTATTTGAATGTTGTATCAAGAAAGTTTCATACTAGTATCTCTTACCATCACGGAGTACTAACTTGACAAAATAATACCTATAGTTGAACAATTTATCAACGTTTAGTTATCTGTGGGTTATAGACAAGTGTACTAGTTTGGGCGGTACCTATCAAATGTACTTTGGCCCGCAAGGACCTGACATTTATATATATTACTAGTGGACCCGACAATGCTTCGCTTTTGCTTACTTGACGAATACTTGTAATATGTTTGACACAAATACTTAAAGGGCTAAGCTTAAGCGTCTTTCTTGTACGCTCCGTAAACAATTTGTTACCCCAAGTAACTCCTTAACCTGATGAAACTAACAACGTCTCACTAACCGATATTAAAACATCCGTCTGCAAATTCATATCTATACAGCCAAGTGCTATCTGTATATAAATATTACCTTATATAGTCCCAAAAATGTTCCCTTCTGCCCACTGATCGGAAATTAAATTTTCGCCTTCATATTCTCGCTGTCCGAAATATAAATATTTTGTTGGTATATTTATGTCTGCATTTCCGAGTACTATAAACACACCTCGCCTGAAAGATGAATGGGTTGACCTAAAATAGCAACGAAAACGGTAAATGGGTTTTTTTAGGGGTCAATTGTAGATTAAAAATCCACTTGAATCAAAATCCTAGCTGATCCTTTTTTTAATATAAAAGTATATTTCGTTTTTTTTCTCCGTTTTGCACATTTTTTTAGAAGTGACGTTCTTTGCCCCATGATTCCGCCATCAAATCATATAGATAATATATCGTGTTATATCTCATTGGAAGCGTACGGACTTCAGGTTTAAGACACTTCTCTCGAAATTTAAGTTTTCTGGACTAAATTAAGTTTTGCGGAAAAACACTGAAAGTTTTTTTTATTTTTCCCAAAAATGTTATATTTTCCTCGCACCTTGCCTGAATGATAAATAGGTTGACCTAAAATAGCAAAAAAAACGATTAATTGGGTTTTGTTGGGAGTAAATTGTACATTAAAAATCCACTTGAATCAAAATCCTAGCTTATCCTTTTAATAAGATAAAAGGATTTTTTGATTTGTATCTCAATTTTTTGCTTTTTTAAAAGTGACGTTCTTTGCCCCATGATTCCGCCATCAAATCATAGATATAACTAGCGGACCCGGCGAACTTCGTCTCGCCCCAATTTTATGCCTTTAGATAAACTCAGAGAGAATGTTTGATAAACAATGTTTTTCGATTAGTTTTCCGCCTCAAAAACAAACAACGAAGGAGGTTCTCCTAAACTCGAAAAGGCAGCGTTCAACTGAACTGAATTTCGAGATTAATCTAACGTTTGGCCTTGCGATTTATTGATTGTCGTCGGGGAATTGGAATGGATGATCACAATTTCGGTTGATTCAGATTCCGCAATATGATTATGATCGATCCCACCTTTATCTGTAAATTATGCGGCATATTAAGCGAGTGGAAAATTCGGTCGGATTGTTGGTCGCTTCATCCTTTACGGTCACGCTGTGAACAGATTTGTACGAATGCAGCTCTCAAGCGATTTAACTATCTAATTTGAAATTGTAGCTATTAATGTATTTATTCTTCTCTGCTAGTAACATACTGCCCGTAAATTAATCCAATCGAGATTTTTATAATTTTGTGCAATGTCATGAGTTACTTTTCCAACGATGTTAACTGGCAAAAATTTGCTTGGAACGATATCAATTCAGTCGAAACATCAACCCGAATTTGGCCCGAATTCCCTCGTAAATCCTTTATCGTTCGGTCAACTACTTCCAAAGCTCATTTAGTCGTTATCGAGCATTCATCCGAAATGTTGATTTGACATTTCCGCTCTACTTCGCCGTTGCGAAATTCTAGGTCATTGTATACTCTGGCTTTTCAACCGTGAGAAGATTCATTGACAGTTTTAAAGTGGAATTTGCAGTTCGAATGCCTTCCAACAATGTGACAGGTATGCCAGAGGATGCAGCGGCTAACGTTATTTGAGAACTTGACCAAATTGTTGCCGGAATCAACAAAAAATGTCTTAGGTGTCCCACTCGGAGCATCGAGAAAGTAAATGCCTCCAGTTTCATCGTGAATCGTACACGTTCTTGTACTCGGTATTTAACAGCGGCACATTAGTTCGAACTCTTCCGATCAGCTCATCTAGATTATAGTCTTGCTCCCGTTTAAATTCGCGATCGAATGCATTTTGCATCGATCGATTTGACGCTGGCACTCCCAATGTCGGGTTCGACGGATTTTTTATTTAAATATTTTTTTTCTCGTTACCAACCACCATTTAACCGAAAGTTTTCCACCTAGACATCGTTCAAAACCATCAAATCATGCGAAAATTGCAAAATTTCGTCAATAAAAAAAAACACATTTTTTGGACTTTTCCAGAATTTTTCGAGTTTTTCCCTAGGAATTTTCTACTTTTTCATTCGAAAAGCCATTCCGTAACAACTGCACACAAAATTCCATACAAAAAACCAATTTTCGATTTTTCCACTTTCCCGACATTTTCAAAGGATTTTCCCAAAATTATCTTGCATAAAACCCTCATACCAGTTACGAACAATTGTATAAAAATTGAAAACATAATGGGCCAGCCGTCCTCCCTTGATGAATTACTACACACTGTTTACACCGTTTTTATACATATAGGTTTCACTATAAACCGAATTTTTCCAAGAATAAACGAATTTTCCACCTTTACGTCGTCTAAAATCATCAAATCAAGCGATACAATGAAAAATTTCGATGAAAAAATTCAAAATTTTCGAGTTATTTCAAGAATTTTCCGAGTTTTCCACCAAGAATTTTTCTATTTTTCCATTCGAAAAGTCATTTTGGAATGATTATCCAAAATTTTCACATTTACAACATTCAAAATTATCAAAACACAAAAAAATGTAAAATTTTGTCGAAAAGAAATTCAAATTTTTGGAATTTTTCCATAATTTTCCAACCAAAATTTTCTGGTTTTTCAACCGACAGCCACTACGGAACAATTGCACACAAAAAGTTATACAAATACTCAATTTGCGATGCAAAATGTTTCTGAAAAAATACAAATTTTTCGAGTTTTTCCGGAATTTTCCGACTTTTCCACCGAGAATTTTTCTATGTTTTCATTCGGAAAGTCATATCGGAATAATTATCCAAAATTGTTCACTGTTACATCGTCCAAAATTGTCAAATCATACGATAATATGCAAAATTTCGTCCAACAACAAATTCAAACTTTTTGAATTTTTCCGGTATTTTCCGCATTTTTCAACAAAAATTTTCCATTTTTGTACTCGAAAATCAATTAAGTAACAATTGCACACAAAATTCCATACAAAAAGGCAATTTTCGATTTTTCAAATTTTCCGACTTTTCCGGAAGATTTTCCCAAAATTTTCTTTCACATAAACCTGCTCCTGCCAATAACGAACAACTTAAAAAAAGTTTGAGCAAAATCGGCCCAGCCGTTCTCAATTGATGAATTACTATACATTTTTGCCACCATTTTTATATATATAGATATATCGTGGGACCGGCCGTGGCATAGTGGTTAGAACACGCGACTACCATGCGGGAGATCGCAGATTCAAAACTGGCTCCAGCCTTCTTAAAAAAAATTGTTCTTTCATTGGTACATTTTTGGTACTAAAGGTACTATTTAGTACTATTTAGTAATAAAGGTACTTATTAGTATATGTAAAGTAATTTTTGTACAATAAAGGTACTCTCTGGCACAATTATTTGTTATTTTTGTGTACAATAAAAGTACTTTTCAATACAATATATTCTACTTTTTGGTACCAATATAGTACTCTTTGATAACATAAATGTTCTATTTGGTACAATAATTGTACCTTTTTATACAATAAAAATACTTTTTAGTACAATAAATTGTACTTTTTCATACAATAAATTGTACTTTTTGGTATAATAAATTTACTTTTTGATAAAAAATAAACTAAACTTTTTGATATTGAATATTATCTCTATATCAAATATAATCTCTCTCTAGGACCAAAACACAGTTTGTCACGCCCCCTCCGCCCACTGAACCAACATTAAAATCTCGTTTCCATATTAATTTTCGTGTTGTCGAATACTATTTGTGTATAAATCTTTATCTCTCTAGGACTAAAATGCAGTTTTGCCAAGCCTCCTTATCCCAATGATCCAAAATTAAAATTTCGTCTCCATATTCATATTATTGTTGGCGTGTACTATCTAGGTGTTAAATTTTATATTTCTAGGGTTAAAATACAGTGTTTCCACACCCACTCCGCCCACTGCACAGTGGTTCCGTCCATAGGCCAAAAATCAAAAAACTAATCACAAAGTATTAAAATAAAATGTAAACACATTATCACTTAAATGTCCAATCTTCATAATGGTAAACCGGATTCTTCTGAAAATCTAACGGGACTTTTTAAAAATAGAATTTAATCATGAACATTTGTTCGCGCTTTTGTTCGTTGGTCGAATAATTTAAATCAAGAGTGCACTTCAAAACGGATTGCTCATTGCATAAGTCTCAAATATTAAATTATTTTTAATGGATTTTCAAATTAAAAGTATTTATTTAATCTCCACAAATTTATAAAAACTAACTTGTTTTGTAATTCTTGTCAAATTAATGTTTTAGGTAACGTATTTGTTTGACCCTATTTTGTGCGTCTTCATTATGATTATTTAGAGTTTTAGTTGTGTTCCCCCCAGATCCCCCTTTAGGTCTCTTTTCCATTGTATTTGTCGTAGTCTTAAGGTAATAAAAGTGTTAAAGTTTGTTGCGGAAATTTGCGGATGTGCGTGTAGTTTTTAATATACTAAACCGCCTTCTTAGAAAATCCTCAAACTTAGGTAAGAGGATAAGTATAATTTCATAAGTAAAAAGTGTAACGACCCCAATTATCTCGACCCAAATAATCTTAAAACCAAATTTGTTTAAAGATTTTATAAGATAATTGTCCCATTTCCGTCGGTCCGGCTGGCTGGCCGGTTGGCTTGCTCGTTGGAAGGATAACTGATGAATGGGAATGATAATTTGAGTAAACCTTAACTGATCTTTATGAAAATTTACCAGTTTTAATATTTTTCAAAATGAAGTTACGTTATTGTAAATAAACAGAATTGCTCCACCCTTTCTGGTACCTCCCATGCAAACTTACCTATTTATGGATATTTCTTCCACTACTTCCAAACGAAACACTACATGATCATGAACTTTTCTTATAAAATCAGGTAAAACTACAGAAAATCGGAACATTTGCCGCGCCCCTTATGCCACCTCATTATATATAAATGACCTAATTCAATGTAATATTCCCACAAGCATATTCTTTTTCAGTCAATTTTTTTCCAAGGAAAATATAGGGTGGGATGTCTTATACAAAATTACCAACATATTTTTGGGATAATTAATATTTCTCTCATAACATTTAAACGAAAAACTGGAGTATACTTGAATGTGGTCAGTTGGATTATCTTGTAATCCGACGCAAAACCTCGGAAAACCGAAATATTAGCTTCAGACGGTTTTACATACATATAATTTTTGCAAGAGATATTGAATTGAACTTTTTATAACTGTTGTTAGTTTTGCTACATGTCTGTAAACTTCTGGCCATACGACCGAGAGTCCTATTCCCGATCGTTTAAGCTACATAAGTAATTTCTATTTCAATTTCATTAACTCGAGAGTAAAACAAAGTCGTACATAGGGTGAGGGTATTTATCAGTCAGTTCACCTGATTGAAATTCCTGTACTGGCTTAAATACTTTTTAAGAGCCCTGCTGAACATTTCAGCTCTGTACTATCATTAGAAGTATTTTTGGCCGCGCCTCCATACAAGCGGATGCACTGTGCACTGATCCAAAATTTGAGTTTCGTTTACATATTCATATTCGTGTTGATGAGTACTATCTGTGTAGCAAATTGTATTTCTCTAGGGCTAAAATTCGGTTTTGCCACATACCGCCCGGCAACTGATACAAAATTAAAATTCATTCTACATATTCATGTTGACTAACACTATCTGTGTATAAAATTTTGACGCCCTAGTTCTTAAAATATGTTTTGAAACGCCCACTCCGCCCATTGGTCCAACAATAACAATTTCGTCCGCACATTCATGTTTGTGTTGCCGAGTAGTATCTATGTATCAAATTTTATCCACCTAGCTCTAAAATAAAGTTTTAGCACGCCCTCTCCGGCAATAGGGTTAAAAATTCAAAAAATTTATAGCCTACGGTAATTTCTATATAGTACACTAACCGCCTTCCAAAGTTCATTGAAATCGATTCAGCCGTTTAGGCGTAAGTGAGCCACAAACATACAAACAAACAGGCGGAAATTCACATTTATCATATTAAAAGGATGGTACTAGTCGTGTTTACTGTTAATGTTAAACAGATCGCATGACAGACTATTGCCTTTCCTAAAACCTAGTTGGTTAAAAAAGGGCTCTTTCAGATCTTCACGGAAGACTTCGTGTCAGTTAGTGTCTTCCCGCAAAATCGTATCAGCTTCGCAGCGATACAAAACTAAGCCATAGCATCTAATAATTTCTGTCGTACCGGACTGCCGAATATGGCTTTGAAATCGATAAAAATATAATAGGTGCCGATCTGCACTTCTTAGACCTTGTATGAGATGGGTAAAAGGCTGATCCCGCGATAGTAGCTACACACGCTTGGTTCTCCATCGGGCATGCCGCATGCATTCCTTTAGCCAAATCGTCTATATATAAAATGGTCTACTGGCAGCACATCGGCTCTCGCAGTTTTATTGTTTACCAGCCGTGAAATTGTAGTGCTGATCTCGTTTTCGATCGGTGGTGGACAGTCTACTCCGTCGACGATCGTCGATGATAGGCCTGATCTTATGCAGTCTTTGGAATGCAAAGAGTATCAAAGTTTTCCCTGCATATTTGCAACACATTCTGAGTGTCCGTATCCAGATTTCCATCTCTGTCCTTACAGTTTGGGATCCCTGTTACAAAACCATTGCTTTTCACCATTTGGTAGCACTTTCGGCCATCACCTCTATCCATGTAATGTTCGATATCCTGTCTCCTTCTTTTCTCTTCCATAGTCGCTTTTCCGCCTAAATAGGCGTTTCATTTACCTCCTCTTCACATTATATCGTTTCGTCATCGCACGTGTTGCCATTGGCTGCAGTTTTGCGCTGTATGCAGCATCTTTTCCTCAGAAAATGAGCGACATTCCTCCCCGTATCAGGGATTGTCTGAGGGTGATCTTTCATAACCCAGTACGGCCTTTTAGCAATATGCTGCCACTATGCGCTGAGAATAGTAGAATTAGAGGGGTTTGTGTGAAGTTATTGAAAGGGTTGATTGATCTAGGCATTGGCTATCAAGGTGTTATGCAGATTTGTAATACCTATTTTCCTTTGCATTTGGTTATGAGCGTTTTTAGCGCTACTTAATCGCAAGCGTACCTTGAGTGCAACAAGGTGGTGATCCAGGTCAATATTTGCACTGCGCATCACACACACACGTTCATAACGACTGAGACATGCCTTTCATCGATTACCTCGTGATCAATCTGGTTTCTAGTCTCTTGATAAGGAGATATCCAGGTTACCTTGTGGATATCTGTATGAAGGAATCTGGTTCCACTGACTACCATGTTTCTATCCTAAGCGAAGCTTACTAGTCTGAATTCGTTATCGGAGGTGTTGTAGACTGCATTTTCCTTCTGCTGAACTAAGAGCAGATTCCCTTGCTAATTTAGCATTAAAATCTTTTAGAACAATTTTAATATCATGCAGGGCAGCGTTCATATATATCCTATAGGTGCTATTAGAATGCATCTTCAATGTCCTCGTCTTTGTATTCCACCGGGGCATGTTAACAAGTCAGCGTGATGTAAAAATATTACATTCTGATGCGGATAGTGGCTATTCAGTCAGTTACTGGGTTAAACCGCCACACCACATATCGAAGACTCCTGGCCACTATGCATCCATACCCAAATTCGTGCCCTTCTGCATGGCAGCTGTAAAATATTTCACAGTTCTTTTGTTGAGTGCATCTCAGTCCCGCCCATCGCTTTTATGGCAGTGATGCCATCCTTATATTTGTCGACGACATCCGGATAGAATTGGATAGAGTTACCTCTGTAGAGAGTTCGGACATTCCAAGTGCATATCCTTAAATCATAGTCCTTACGACGTTTCCGGAGGTCGTCAACATTGGGTGGAGGAGGTTCTTGTTCTGTATTTTCTTAAAGATCTATCTGTAGATAACGAAGGAAGAAAAGATCGTGGAAAACCATTAAACGATGTACCTAAGTCCAGTTAACCACGAAAGGCACCGCATGACATCTAGTAATTTAGACTGAGGAGAGAGACTCTAGGTCCTTCACATAAGCTTGCCCCATGTATCTTAGCCTCCTACGGGTTAGAGCGGCATAATAACAAAAAATATGTTTCATCGTTTCGAAATCCTCTTCGTCCTCACACACACGCCAGTAGTACGGTATGTGCCTATACCATTTGCCCTTAAGGTGCCTGATATTGCAGTGGTCAGTAAGAATACCGCAGGCGAGTCTTATTGCACTTATATATACTGAGCAGAATCTGCTATAGTCGGAAATCTAACGTCTCCAGGCTGTTTTCCACTTCCAGTACTCTAACAAGCCAAAAAGGCAACAAATGAGCTGGTGAACATCTATCAGTAAGTCATGATCAGGCATAGTACAGCTTCCTCAAACTAATGAATCTGGAAGTCGATTTAAAAGAATGTCTTCAAGTTAAGAGTTGCGACTTAAACTCAGAATTTTGGGATTTCTATCAAAGGCAACTGTTAACTTCCTACCATGATTTCTTCTAAACTTGTCAATATCTTATGGAAACGATTTAGCGCTTAGACTGAAAACATGGTCCAGGAATTGCGCATCGCATTGCAACTACTATTTGCAGTATAATCTCAGTATACCTTATATAACTTAATATAAATCTTTGTATACATTTTACTATAACTAAAAATCAGCGTTTCACTAGATTTCCTTTTATCATGATAACAATGTAAACAAGAAAAACGTAAAATAAACTGCTTAACAAATTGTTGAATATCATCAGAAAATATTATTGCTATAAAATCATTTGCAAAAGCTAAATATAAAAAAAAGAATCCTCTCAAAATTTCACAGCTTTTCTTTTTTATTCCGAAAAAAAAACAAGAGACCCTAACGAAGGCGAACTGGCGATGGAAACGGGATATTTTAATACCTTAACAGCATCAGGAAGGACTTAAAGGAAGCTGACTGCAGTGTTGAAGGAAACCGTAAATGCTTTTGCTAAGATACCCGACGACTTGTTCACCAAGAAACAAATACGAACTTGAACAGGCACTGAGGAAATTATTTGAAGTAATGCGGAAATAACAACACTGCAAAGAGGGGAAAGAGACAAAGAAGCCATACATAATGCAACACGAGCAGCAGCTAACGCACAGTGGCTACAAATGGGTATTCCACTCTAAAGCTTACAACTTTTTCCACCATTGCAATAGATTTCAAAAGGCACGTCATTCATGATTTTTTAATGTGTACTCAATTTTTACCACTGTGCCGCAACAAATCCTCTCAACCACTAGCACCACACCCGTACAAGCACCACTACCACTGGGAGTTTCTTGGCCCAGCAGCATAAGCATTGTTACAAAATTTTCCAAGTATGAAATGGAATGAAAGAAATGAAAACTTGAAAAAGGAACCAAACAAAAGGAAACACATAGCAGAGAACGCTACATACCATGAGCTTACACGAAAAGAGATTACTATGGAAAATCCTAATGAGATTTGCAGTTACGTTTGCAAGCATCTCGCACGATTATACCCACGTACACATAAAGCAGCTGCAACGGCAACACGGCAAGCGTGACATAGCCACTGGCTGCTGATGGTAACCGTGGCGGCGCCACTGAAGCTGCTGTCTGGAAAAGTGTAAGATTTGGCAGCGTTGTACAATGGCATCACGCGTTATGCCAACTATGCAGTTGGGTGTCATTCGTATATATCTGTCGTCAATTCAATTGCAGCAGTCTACTTCGTTCGTATATCGGTATTTATGTATGGCTACCAGTAAATGTGTCCTTTGGCGTAAAGTTCCAAATTTGTGTGTATTGCTGTGTGTGTGTGTGTGCGAGGGTATTTATGAAGGTGCCTTTGTTCCTTGCTGGCTTCTTGGAGTACAATGAAAAACGTGCTGTTCCGAACAGATGAGACATTTATGCTGTGTGAGTGCTAACGCAGCATAAAATTGCCAGAAAATTTGTGCAGCTTTTCCTTATATTTTTGATTTTTTTTTTTGTTTTTGTGAGAAATAAGGAAGGAAATACTTAAGCGCTGATTCAAAAGATATCAGATACTTTTCTTAGTCACTCGTACAATTAAAGATAAGTGGACACGATTTCACTATGGACGAATTTGTCATTTCTAAATATACCTTGGCAGCTTGATAAGACCTTGATATGGAATTGAATGTATGCATATTTGTGCCCAAATGTCAAACCATGTTCACTACAATTTGCTTAAACTATAGCAAATGATAAGTTATGTTTAACCATTTTTGTAACTCAAAGCTTGTGAGCTCGCACATACAAACATAACGTTTGCAAATTGCGTTTAAAATTGTTTCACATCACCTTGACCAGTAAATGAATTCGTTTGAAATAGCAAATAGTTGGACGCATAAAAAAACCGCGTAAAGTTTGGGTTTCGTTGTCAAAATATGAAGGTTAGGGTAGGTTGATTCGGGACTCCCTCTCCAAGTGGAAGTCCCGCTGTGATACCATTTCTAAATTTTTGCACCAAGCCATTATGTATTCTCAGCAAACGCCTAGAGTGCACACTGGGTCCAAAATCGTTTTTTTTCTTGGCAAAAATTCGACAATTGAAGAAACAGTGTAGTAAGACCTCCCATATAAGTTGGATGTTCATGTTCAACAGCTCTCTTATTGGTTTTCTAATATGGTTTTCTAATAACAAAACCAATTATTATGAAAACACGAAGGAAAGAAAAAATTATTCGCATCAAGGCAAAATATTTTTACATTACACGCCCCAAAAGGACGACAAAGATTAGGACATAAAAGATTAACTATATGAATGCCTGGAGTAAATATATAACCGCTGCCCTGCACATGACATTAAAATTGTTCTCCGGTAACGGATTCAGACTAGTTACCTTTGCGTCGGCACTAAACATGGTAGTTAGTACTACTTCTACTAGAACTAGATTCCTTCATACAGATATAAACAAGGTAACCTGGATATACCCTGATCAAAAGAAAAGATCAAAAAAAGATTGATCATGTAGTAATCGATGGAAGGCATGTCTCAGTCGTTATGGACTGGGAGTGTGATGTGCGGAGCAAATATAGTCACGGATCACCACAGCCAAGGTACAGTGAAAATTGGCAAAAATCTGTCAGAGGTGTTTTCTACCAAGCGAGGCTTTAGACAAGTCAATTGTCTGTCCTGAGATCTCTTTAACATCGTAAGGGACATGATCATGTGGAAGGCTGCAGTAAACAGAAATGGTACCATCTTCAACAAAAGTCACATGTTGCTCGCGTATGCCGATGATATAGATATCATTGGCCTTAGTGATAAATGAGGAGAAAACCAAGTTATTTGTTTCAACGAACAAAGAGTCTGGGACAATGCGTAAACGTTGACAACTACGCTATAACTATGAAGTGGTAGATGATTTTGTCTATCTTGGCTCCGCCATAAACAAAAATAATAATGTCAGCCTGGAAATCAAAAGACGAGTATTGATCGCAAACCTCTGCTGCTATGCGCTAAGCAAGCAATTTAATGACAAAGCGCTCTCTCGAAGAACAAATATCCAACTCTACCAGACTCTTATCTTACCTGTCTTGCTCTACAGCGCAGAATCCTGGATAATGACACAAGCAGATCAATCTATTCTGGGAGTCTTCAAGAGAAAAATACTACGCAAAATATTTGGACGCGTCATCGTTACCGGCGAGAACCGTCGTCGAATGAATCATATGTTGTATGAACTGTACAACGACATCGACGTAGTCAAGCGCGTTCAAATAGACCGAATGCGCTGGCTTGGACACGTTGTACGAATAGATGAAAACGCTCCAACTCAAAAAGTCTTCCGCAATAAAGTCGATGGGTGGCGCAGGAGGGGCGACCAAAACTCCGATGGATGGACCAGGTGACGGAAATGTTAAGTAAGCTTGGTATGACGAACTATCTACGGAGCGCAAAAGACCGAAGCGCTTGGAATGGGTTTCTACGTGCGGCTACTGATAGATGAATTTCTGTTGTTGTTGCCAGTAAAGAAGAAGAAGAAGAAGAAGTCTATATGTTAAGTTAAGATTTTGAAGTCAAAGAAGACGGTCACATAGATCTGAAATAAACTTGTATAAATTTAACCTTTTGACTTTCAATTTAAGAAAGGAAATTTTAACTTCAAAGTTCCACATTGGGACACATAGCTACGCGCTTCATCTTTGGTATTTGAAGCCGTTCCCCTGGCATTCCATCTTTTGGTATTTGGAAACCAGTTAGTTAATTGCAGGAAATCCCCCGCGCAGGTTTGGAAAGCTGCGCAAACCAACAGTATTTAAAAGTAACTTTAATCAACTACTTATATAAAGAAATTTATCTTATACGTACTTGTGTCGTTACGGTAGACACAGTTGTTAGTTACACTTGACTCAATAATTATTGCAACCAATTATAATCCAATTGATTAGCCAATATTTCATAAAGTTGATAAAAATTGTACAACAATAACATTATGAATTATATTTTACATAACTACATACATACACGTATGCAAACACTAACATTTTTAAAGAAATATGCAATAGTTAACACATCATCACCTTTATAATTTGGCAATATTTCAAATGTGTTTATGTAAAACTATTTATTTTATTTCAAACTACATATTTTATAAATTGTTTTTGGACTATGAATGAATTTCCAGTTGCCACATTTTCACGTTTAATTTGTCAGAAATTGCATTTGCAAATAGTGTGCAGAATTTCACAACACAGACGACGAGACTTTATGGCGCTGCAGCAATACAGGTGAATTGTCGGACAAGTGGACAGACTGAGTAAGTACACGCGCTGGGTAGACATGATGCAGCGGCACCATGAAAACAAAAAAAACATAGACCGGGAACTTTAAAGGGACAACCGGTTTGATATGGCAGACAGTTAGACATTTTCATTTTTGGCGTTAGTTCTACGTGTGTATGTTTTGTTTTTTTCTTGTTTGCGCTTCTTCTCTAGGCATATATATGCAAATATATGCAATTGTTGTTTAGTTTACCATCAACTTACTCTATTCCACTAACCCATTATCCTATTGTGTGCTGTATCCGTTTCCGGCTAAAGGCTGACACTGCATTCTAAATTTAATTTTGTTACTTTGCTGTTGATGTGATGTTGTCAGGAACAATTTTGACTTCATTCATGTTTTTATTTTGCCAGGAAAGCCAAAATGATACGAGGTTTGGATGATACAATATAAGAAGAGGATATATGAGGTAACTAATTGGAGGATTATTATGTTTATGAATTTCAGTTAATAGCAACAAAAATTAGAAAATACAACTTCTTTAGAAAGATGCTGAATGTATCACATTCAGCGACACTTGTAATAGATGAAGATCTAAAAACCATCGAGAAACCTTTCGAAAAATTTAACAGAAACTTATTTTTATAACAAAAGTTTCCTCAATAGTGGCACATGAATACACAATAAAAGCAACAAAATTAAGCAAACATAAAAATAAAACATTATTCCATATTATACAACAGCTTAATATTACAAAGTATGGAAAAAGTGTGTCAAGGCATATTGGTATAATAGTGCTAAGCTACTATCCAAGCCATGTTTCCAAATACCAAAATGCAAATTATTATTTATCTTTTGATATACATAACTAAATTTCGAATTAAATTCTTACCTGATATGCCATCATAAGTCCACCATTCTTCCCAACTAACTGCATGAAGTACTGCAATGACAAAGAAAATATTTTTTAAAAAACAATAGTTTATTTATAACATTGCTCTGCTATTTGTCAATTCATTTATTAAGAAAACAAATGATTTTATATAATTTTTTTTTATCTTTCATATTAAATTAGTTTTCATTTGTTTGCTGTAATATCTAACGACGACACATAAAGTGCTTTCCAAGAAACTTTGTAAATATTAAAGAGCAGTGTAAATACAAAAATAATTGAATGTAAAATATTTCATTTGTTATACTCGATATATTTCACATATGTCTTGACAATTGTTTTCTTTGTGGTATTTAATTGTCCCTACAATCAATTCAACTCAGTGACATGTTCATGATTATTTACAGTTAGGAAAAAAATGCTGTTCTATATGAAGACCATGTTATTGTAGATTTAAATATAAATGTGTAGTAGTAAATTTTGGTAAATAAACTAAAAAAACTAATCTTAAAAATTCCTTTAAGTTGCTTAAGAAAAAAGAAACAATTTTTGTTTAAAAACATTACCCCATGGTGGCATAACATAGACTATACACTACAGAGCATATAATATATAAAAAACATTCTTCTTCTTATATGGCAGCAACAACATAACTTCATCCAGCAGTAGCCACACGTAGAAAAGAATTCCAAGCGCTTGGGTTTTTGACGCTCCGTAGATAGTTAGTCACACCAAGTGTAGATAACAGCTCTTTCACCTGGTCCATCCACCAAAGTTTTGGTCGGCCTCTCCTGCGCCACCCATCGAGTTTATTGACGAAAACCTTTCGAGCTGGAACAATTCCATCCATTCATACAACGTGTCCAATCCAGCGCATTCGGTCTATTTTAAGGCGCTTGACTACGTCGTTATCCTTGTACAGCTCGTGGTTCATTCGACGACGATACACACCGTTAACGATGATGGGTCCAAATATTTTGCGAAGTATTTTTCTCTCGAAGACTGCGAGAATAGATTGATCCGTTTGTGTCATTACCCAGGATTCTCCGCTGTAGGATCAGATTCTGGTAGAGTTGGATCTTTGTTCTTCGAGAGAGCACTTTGTCTTTAAATCGCTTGTTAAGCGCATAGTAGCAGCAGTTTGCGATCAATACTCGTCTTTTGGTTTCCAGGCTGACATTGTTATTTTTGTGTATGGCGGAGCCAAGGTAGACAAAATCATCTTTCCACTTCAAAGTTATACAGCGTCCCAGATGAGTGGACTCTTCGTTCGTTGAAACCAATTACTTGGTTTTGTCCTCATTTATCACCAGACCCACTTCCGCCGACTGCTTTTCAATGCTCTAAAAAGCCGCAGTTACATCTAAGTAACATATCTATATCATCGCCATACGCGAGCAACATGTGACTTTTGTTGAAAATGGTACCATTCCTGTTTACTGCAGCCTTCCGCATGATCATCTCCATTACGATGATAAAGAGATCGCAAGAGAGAATATTACCTTGTCTAAAGCCTCGCTTGGTAGAAAATGGCTCTGTTAGATTTGTGCCTATTTTCACTGAAGACTTCGTGTCAGTCAGTTTCATCCCGCAAAGTCGTATCAGCTTCGCGGAGATACCAAACTCAGCTATAGCATCTAATAGTTTCTGTCGCATAGGACTGTCGAATGCAGCTTTGTAGTCGATAAACAGATGGTAGGTATCGATCTGCATTTCTTGGGTCTTGTCGTAGTGTGAATATCTGGTCGGTCGTGGACTTACCACAAAACACACTAGACCGGACCTTGTATACAATAGGTAAAAACCTAATCCCGCGATAGTTGGTACACACTCTTGAATCGCCTTTCTTAAGCACTGAACATAGAACACTAAAATTCCAATCATCGGACATGCACTTCTTGCGCTACATCGTGTAAATGAGCTGGTGCATGCATGTTGCCGGCTCATCGCCGCCTGCTTTAAAGAGCTCTGCCGGTAGTCCATCGGCTCCCGCAGCATTTTTATTTTTTAGCCTTGGGATCGCCTTGCTGATCACGTTTTGGCTCAGTGGAGGAGAATCAACTCCGTCGCTGAAGATTGGTGTGAATTCCTTACTTATGCTGGCTTCTGAAACGAGAAGTGTATGAAAGTGTTCTTTATACATTTGCAGCACACTCTGAGTGTCTGTGGCCAGATTGATGTTCCAAAAACTTTGCTATTTGACTTTTGGTAGAAATTTCGGGCTCCACCTCTATCACTGTAATTTTCCACATCCTGCCATTCTCTTTTCTTCCATAGAGGCGTGCCATCTCTCTCCTCTTCTCATTATAACTCTCCGTCACACCACGCGTTGTGCTTGGCTGCAGTTTTTCCCTGTATATTTTGCGACATTCTTCATCGTTCCAGAACTGGACTGAGCGTGGTTTTTCATGACCCAGTAAGGATCAGTGATGGTTATATAATACGCGATATGCTGCAACTATGTGTCGGGAACAGCAGAAGTAGGGGGTTTGTTTGAAGTATTTCAGAGAGTTGGTTGAAGTAGACGTTGGCTACCTCGGTGGCATGCAGCTTTGTGATAACTAGCTTCCTTTGCATTTGGTTACGAACGTTTTTAGCAATCCTTAAACGTGTGGATTCCTTGGGGGCAACATGGTAGTGATCAGAGTCAATATTTGCACCCGGCATCACACGCACGTCCATAACGGGTCTGGGTCCACTCACTACCATATTTCTTGCCGACGCGAAGCTAACCAGTCTGAATCCGTTGTCGGAGGTGTTGTTAAGTAGACTGAATTTTCCAACTGCGGAACCAAGAGCATCTTCCTTCCAATTTTAGCATATAAAATCTCACAGAAAATCTTCCGCGGTTATATATTTCCTCCAGGCGCTCATAGAATACATCATCAATGTCCTCGTGTATTTCTTCCATCGAAGCATGTACACAAATTAGCGTAATGTAAAAATATATCGCATTGAAGCGAATTGTGGCTATTCTGTCACTTACAGGGTTAAACCGCGAGATCAGATATCGAAGTCTATTGCCGACTATAAATCCACATTCGTATCTGTGTGCATGACAGCTGTAAAAGATGTCACAGTTCTTTCGTCAGGTGCATCCTGTCCATCGAAATTCCTGAATCCCGGTGATGTCAGCCTTGTGTTTGTCGAGGACATCCGCCAGTTGGATAGAGGCACCATTACTGTAGAGAGTTCGGACATTCCAGGTGCATATCCTTAAATCATGGACCTTATAACGTTTGCGGAGGTCGTCAACCTTTGGGAGGGTTCTTGATTTTTTTTTTCATTTTTCGTGTTTTCATAACAATAATTTTGTTTAAGGAGAGTGCCGCATTACCCGCTGCAGAATCGATCGAAATATGTTAAAACATGGATGGAAGAAGCCAGTCGAACACTGTTCCTTGTAGTATGTTTTAGAGAGGTTAAGCCCACCATCTGGTCAGACCGTAAAAGAGATACCAGATGTAAAATACACTATTCTCACATTTGCTACGACAGAACGGAAGCTCAGTGGTATCGCCCGGCGAACATATATGCAGTATCCTTTTCCTCAGACAATACGATAAATTCTTCTTCTTCGCATCAGTGCTAGTCTAATAGTAGTGTGTCATATCCCAGTCGGGTCGTTACTGCCACGGTGTATTGGGAACATCAGAATTAAAGGGTTTGTTAGCAGTAAAGCTACGCACAGACGGTTGCAAGATCTTACAATATTGCCCGAAAAATTTTCAGAAAATGTCCAACAACCGTGTGCACTTTAAATTTTGTATGGCAACGTTTGCAGAAAAATCATTGTTAAACAACAATATTGCCAGACATCCGATAATCGTCTGAACCGCAAAATGTTGCCACCTTCAAATTTTTTTAAGATAATTCCAAACACATTTAATTTGCAGATGTGCGAAGTTTATGCTTCTGCAAATTTCACCATTTGCAGAGATTAATTATATGGCAACACTGTCTATGTCAGTACATTGCCGGTACATTAGCAAATTTGGCAAAATTGCTATTTCTGGCAACCGTCTGTGCTTAGCTTTATTGAGAGAGTTGGTTGCAGAAGGCATTAGCTACCTAGGTGGTATGAAAATTGCGACTTTTAAATTGCTGAGCTTGGCTGCAATCAATTGGTGGTCTGAGTATATATTTGCACAATGCATCACACGCACGTCCATAATGCATGAGACATTCCTCCCATCAATTAAAACGTGTTTAACATGGTTTCGTTACTTTTTATACCCTCCACCATGCGCATGAACAGAGCCTCCCATAAGCAGGCGTATGACAATATATATATTTAAATGATCAGCATCGAAATCTGAGTCGATTTAAAGATGACCGTCTGTCCGTCCGTCTGTCTGTCTGTCCCCGCGATTACAGCAGCAGCTTAAGAGATATAGAGGTGAAATTTGGAATGCAAGCTTTTTTTTTTTTTTTTTTTTTTTGTTTCATTTATTTTAATTCATTAGTTATAAGTACAATTATTATTATTAAGTGCCCCAGCGCCTTATAGGCATTGTAGAGGCTAACTGGCAACTATATTACTAACAAGTATTAAAAATTTTTACAATTAAAACAATTATGCAAAAATACTTTTATAAAAAAAAAAAAAAAAAAAAATACTTTGTATACATACATATGCAATATATTTGATATTACGTAAGAAGTGCTTCTATATTGTTCAGAAGATATTCTTTTACAGATTGTTTAAAAGTGGAAATAATTGCTATATTTTTAATTTCATCAGGTAAACTATTGTATTCAAGTGATCCTGCATGTTTTATTCGTTGTTTAGTTAAATCGATTCGGCATCTTGCAACTTGTAGGTAATTAGCCTGTCTTGTGTTTCTCCCTGTTGTCTGAACATTTCGACTGAAAGACACCCCGGAATCTGGGGATCTTATTGATTTAAACATAAATAAAAGTAATTGCTGTTTGTACAGACCACAAACAGGTAATATGTTTGTTGCTTTGGTTCTATACAAATCCAAAGTAGGGTAACGCATTGGCAAATTAAATACGATTTTTAAAGCTTTGTTCTGAGCAGATTGTAGAGATCTTAGTGAATTTGATGTTTTGGTAGCATACACAATGGGAAGGTACGATATTACAGAATTAATAAGGGCTTGAAATATAAGCATTTTGACATTGGTACTCAACTTGTTTTTGAATTTAAACAGCATTCCAGTTGCAGATGATACCTTTGCTTTTACCTGGGATATATGTTCATCCCATTTCAGATTTTGTGTCAAAGTAACACCAAGATATTTTACACTTAATGATTCTTCAATTATTGTGCCGCCAACGTGAATTGTCATAAATTGTTCATTCTTATTACAGTGCGGTCTAAAGCGAATAAATTTAGTTTTTGACGGATTCAACATTAATTTGTTCACACGGGCAAATTCAGCTAATATTGCCGCATCATATTCAATATGGGCCTGCAGAACTTTTTCATGTTGGTATTTGTAAAAAATACAGACATCATCAGCAAATAAATTTAGTTTTCCATTGAAATCAATATTTTTAATATCATTTATATATATTTTAAACAACAGCGGGCCAATGACACTGCCCTGAGGAACACCGTGATTAACGGGTAATATTTCACTAACCGATGAACCAATTTGAACAAATTGGGATCTATTTTCGAGAAAAGTCTTCATTAATACTATCCTCAAAGCGGAGGTTAAGTTCTAAGATGAGCCCGATCGGTCAAAAACTACTCCCACCTCCCAAACAAACTCCCCCTTTTTCGGGTCTGAAATTTTGTATGTAAGCTTCCCTACACTAAGCGGAGGTTGAGTAGTAAGATGAGACCGATCGGTAAAAAACTGCTCCCACCTCCCACACAAAGTTCCTCTTTTTGGGAGGAATTGAGAAGTTGAGAAGTAAGATGAGACCGATCGGTCAAAAACTACTCCCACCTCCCACACAAAATCCCTCTTTTTGGGGGTGTCCGTATCTTAATCTCCGCGATTATAGTAGAAATTATAGAGCTATCAAACTGAAATATTGTATGCAAGCTTCCCTACACTGATCGGAGGTTGAGTAGTAAGGTAAGACCGATCGGTAAAAAACTACTTCCACCTCCCATACAAAATTCCACTTTTTGGGGGTGTCCGTATGTCAGTCCCCGCGATTACAGCAGTAATTTAAGAGCAATCAAGCAGAAATATTATATGCGTGCTTTTCTGCCCTAAATGGATTTTTAGTTCTAAGATGAGACCGATCGGTCAAAAACTACTCTCACCTTCCATACAAACTCTCCCTTTTTGGGGTCTGCCCCTGAGATTGCAGCCGTATATAGCTGATATTTTGTACGCAAGATTCAATCTCTAAGCGGAGGCTACTTACTAGGATAAGCAATGTCGGTCAAAAACTACTCCCACCTCCAATTCAAACTGTACCTTTTTTGGGGTGTCCGCCTATTTACCCCCGCGATTTCAGCCGTAGGTTAGGAAATAGCGAGCTGAAATTTGATATGCAAGCTTTAATCCTATAATCCCCCTTTTTGGGGGTGTCCGTCTGTATGTCCCTGTAGTTTATGAGCTTTCGGGCTGAAATTTGGTATGTCCAGAAGCAGAGGTTAAGTTCTAAGATAAGCAACATCGGATTTCAACTACTCCCACATCCCAAACAAATTCCCATTTTTGGGGAGTTGCAAAATTCATAAAAATATTTTCCAACTCACCAACACATAATTTTATCGGTAAATCGAATAAAATCGATAAAAATTATTGACAAAAAATGAAAGTTTGAAGCTAAAAGTAACGCCCCTTTTTTGTGGTACAAATTTTAATAAAAATGTAGTTATAGTGCAAATACCCAGTTTTATCACCATTTTTAGAAATGGTGAAGGGTATCTGAGCTTCGGCATAGCCGAAGATAACCGCCTTACTAGTTATATACTGCCTTGTAGAAATCTTTATGCGGAAATCTAGCTCTACTTAACACTATGTAGGTTTTGTTGTGCAGATTGAATTTTTCGGCTGTTGAACTAACATTATTTCCTGTTTCTATTTCACAGTACAACATATTTCAGCCCATTGATTTATGACTCAATTCTAAGAATTGACCGTGTAAGTACCTGTAAAAATAAGAACCTCTGCATCATTCGTTTTGTCAAGTTGGCTGCATTAATAAGTTACTGTCCGTCTCAATATTTTAGCTCGAGGTGAGTTTTTAGAACTTTTTTTATATTTAAACTCTGTTTCCAAATCTCCAAAAATAATTTTAGTCATGTCCAGTCCAGATACAAGGAGATACGGTGAGAACAATTGAGGGTTTTAAAAGCAAAGAGGTGCAAGTGACAAAAACTTCTATTAGAGAACTTAGCCTTCAAAGTTTCGAATTCTAGCGCAAATGCAGGTATTAATTGGACACTTTTATCGCTATATATCACCACTGGTAATACAAAAATTACCTCATCTATTGTAGAGAGAATACAACTGCAAACTTATCCCAATTTTTGTCTATTTGTCACTTGCACCCCTCTTATTCTGACCCCCTCAATTATATGTCATTTCACCTGACAAAGCTTTCTTTACCGGTTACATAAATAATTTCTGGTTATGTGAGATTTCAATGGCCTTACTTGGGAATTGCTTAAAATTTAAATTCGTAATTTTCGGATATAAAAGATCTAAATTACAAATGAAAAATTACAGCAATTCGCTAACTTTTGTTTAGTTTAAAATGAATAGCGCAAGCTTTTGCGGTTGTTCTATAATATTAAACTTCCAGTAAAATACACATTTTCTATTACATCTAAAACCAACAAAGCATTTATCACAGAACCTTCAAAAGGTGTTAGCTGGAAAAGTCCTTCAACACCCACTATCAATACAACGTTTTCCTCAACAAACTTAAATTGCTGAAAGAAACCAAATGTTGTGTTATTTTAAGGGAACGCAAAAATACACGTGCGTTTTAAAATAAACTAAATAGTTTATTTTTTCTGTGGGTTTATTTCACTTAATTTGCTACCAGTCTCTCTTTCTACTCTTATGCGGAATGTTCAAAATCAAAAAATATTGATTTTACCCAACGAACTAAACCCAAAGAATATTTAAGCATTTTCTGGCAACACAAGCAACGTTTAGAATTGAATGGGGAGCAAAGTCCTTACCTTCCGTACAATTTGTTGTTTTTTACTTTATTGGTTTAACAAAAACAAAAGACAGAAAAGTAAAACCAATTCGAGCAACCTTGGCCCTGTCTGCCTATCAGCCAACTAGCAATAAATACACGCACAACCATAGTCAGCTTCTCATTCCTAGGAAATATTTAAAATTCCTCTGAAGAAATCTTAACAATCCTTATGATACCACTCACCCCCAATGAAGGAATGAAGCAATGAATGTAAAGGTATATTTTCTCTGCTAACTTGGATAAGTTTTGGCTTACGATAGCTAGTATGTATTTCTCTATCGTATCTAGAAGTTTGTTAAAGGAGCTATGTATATGTATGTTGGTGCAATCGTTGTAACATCAATGTGTTGTGCTTTCAATTCTGAGAAGAAGGATTGGGTTATCACGGGAATATTGAAGCCGGTCGGTATGTTGTTGTTTTAGGATTTGTGCCAAGTCATGGACAATGATTGAAATTAATGTATTTGTAAATGGTCGGAATTTATTCGAATCCATCCCGAAAAGCTAAACCCCTTCCCAAAGAGTTTTGTCTACGCTTGTGGGCATTTAAAGTTGCCGCGTTTCTTTTATTTTGGGAATGGTCCGCAATGCGATAGAGTTAAGGCAGTTCTCAAAATTTTATTTTAATTTCGCAAATGAAAAGATTTGTTACAATCTAATTACGGTAACAAAAGAAAGAAATCATTAAAATTTTTTCCTGTCGTTTTTAGGAGAAAATTTGATAATGAATCTTCATTTTGCAGCTATAGATGTTTGAAATTTGTATGTATGGAGTTAGGAAGTGACGGCATATAGATATAAGATACACTTAGAGTGCAAGTGAAATGAATTGTTACATGTCATGTAGGTACAAACTACTGGATGTGAATTTAAAAGTCTTCGAATTGATGTCCTTTAGATTTTCGTGCTTTAAAGTAAAGGAAAATTATGCAATTCGCTTCGTATTTCTTAAATGAGATATTAAGGAGCTTCTCATCTTTTTAAAGTTTACACTCACTGAGAGGAACCTGCAGTTCAACGCTGCTCCTGACCTCAGCTTTGAAAGCTTATACCAGACAGACGTCGATCCAATTACCTTAAAGATTACCCCCGACATCCACGGAGATTATTTGGTTTACAAGCTAACTACACAATGTGAGCCAAAGAGAACCACAAGTTTTCTTTGTGGCTTCTTTAATATTTCAACATCTCACAAGTGTTGATATTCACATAATAAACTGTTAACAATTAACACCCACGCACCGACTCTTAATTCTGCCATAAAGAAGCCAGACAATAATAACACAAACAACCACATGAATATCTGTACATATTTTTGGGTTACACGTATACAAATCGTCTTAAGTAACAAATAAAACCACATTGTTTGTAGTTGTTGTACAATTTAAAACTCCCATTAATGCCTCATTAAATATGTTGGCTTTTTTTCAGCCGCTGCTCACATGAAAAATAAGACATTAATTCCCTCTACTTTCAACCGCAATTTTTCAACCAGATTAAAACGCACACACACACACAAACATATACCCAAACACACACAGACTATCTGGCATGCACACACCGATACAAACACTCACGTAACTCACACAGACAGTAAGAGACAAATGAACCAAATCCGCTTTAAATGATTGTACTCTTTACAGCGTTTGGAAAGTGCTGAAAGAAAGAAAGAAACGTTAGGGATAACAAACGCCAAAGGCAACATACAAAAAAAACGCAGCACCAGATCCCCATCGCCAAGAAATTTGAGTATGAGAAAAGGTAACAGCACCTACACAGACCGCGCCACACAGAGAGAGAAACACTTAATGAGGTGCAATCGGTTTAAGCCAAGTAGCAATTAATTAAGTTGATTCACTTGCAAATCCTGAATCAACTATTTGAGTGGAAAACGAAACGCTCGTAGCTCCTCTACACTGTAGCACTTGGCTATGGTGTGGAAAAATTGCGTTTCAAGGATTAAATCATCACCGCCACAGAATAATCGTAAGCTTTTTCATGTGACTTGATTTTTCTGAATGATTGTGCTGTAGAAAAACGCACCGTTTCTTTTTGTGACAAAACAAAAAAAAAAAGAAACTCAATTAATATAGGAATTAAGTTACCACGATTTAAATTTTAATAGTTGTATCATTGAAGTTGCTTACAAAGTTATAAATGCAAATTTTTTTTGAGGTGTTGTCTAACACAATTAGTATTCCGGAAACATTCTTATTTTTGCGCTACAGATGCATTGAAATATCTGCGGCAACATTTTATGAATAGTGAAAAAACTTAGTGGCATTTCGAAGTTTTTGGTTCATTTGATATTTTTAACTTACTGCCTTTGGCTTTTGTTAAGCAGCAATCTTTCAGTATTTTTTTTGGCAATTTGTTATGGACAATTTCACACTGGAACAACCTGTCCAAATTAATCAGATGTATTTCAAAATCAATGTGCTCTTAACATAATAGGTAACACTTTGACGCCACCACTCCCAATACAATCCGCAAATTAAGTCTCAGCAAACGATATTGAATGCAAGGGTTCGAAAAGACCACATCTTGGAAGAAAATATTGTGGCTGTAGTGGAGAGTGTGGTTTAAGACGTTGAATATCGCGGGCAGCATATTGGTCATACGTATGCAACAACTTGTCGAAATTTACTCAACGATCTTGATTTAAAGACGGAACAGGATGCTGCTTATTGGACAACGCTACAGCCGATTGTAACCCGGGCTCTTAACGAACGGCACAAAGACATAGTAAAACAGGCGAGGCAACTATTTAAGCGAAAAAAAACGTCAGATGAAGGAACGGAAGAACGATGATATGGAGCTATACATGGATAGAAGTGATGCCCCAACATTTTACAAAAAAGTAAAAGCAAAAGGCTATGGTAATGAACTTCCCTCCTATAAGGACTAGAATGGAAATCTGGTTACCGATACGCAGAGTGTGCTGCATATATGGAGAGAACACTGCCAGCAGTTGCCGGTGCCAATTGTCGACGAAGGCTTAGATTGTCCACCATCAAATTAAGCCGAGGTAAGAATAGCAATATCGCGGCTGAAAAATTATAAAACAGCTGGTGCCGACGGACTTCAGGCAGAGCTCTTCAAGTCTGGTGGATAGGAGCTTATAACGAGCATGCACCTGCTTTTACGCACGGTTTGGCTTAACGAGGGCATGCTCGATGATTGTAATCTCCGCGTATTATGTCCTGTGCTGAAAAAAGGTCATCAAAATGCATGCACGAACTACTGCGGGATCAGCCTTTTACTCATCACATATAAGGTCCTGTCGAGCGTGCTATGTGAAAGACTAAAGCCAGTGTTATCCAACCTGATTGAGCCTTATCAGTGTGGCTTTAGACCTGGTAAATCAACAACTGACTAGATATTCAGGCTTAGGTAAATCATGGAAAAGACCCACGAGAAACAGATCGGAATGTACCATATTTTCGTCGACTATAAAGCTGCATTCGACAGCCCAATACGGTGAAAATTACTCAAAGCCGTGGCTAATTTTGATAGTCCTGCAAATCTTATACGCCCCTATGCGGAATGACGTTTACTGACACGAAGTGTTCAGTGAAGATTGGCAAAGACCTTTTGGGAGCCATTCTATACCAGACGAGGCCCAAAACAAGGCGGCGGCCTTTCGTGTGACCTCTTCAACATAGTGATGGAGATGATAATGAGGAAAGCTGCAGCAAACACGAGTGGCACGATATTTAATAAAAGCCACATGTTACTTTCGTACGCTAATGACGTATACATCCAGCAGGATGCGACTATAGCCTTCTCAGGTTTACAGAAGGATTTAGCTTAGATAAATCTAACGATGCACGAGGAGCAGAGAATCAACTCGTATGGCGCAGAATCCTAGGTAATGACCTATGTGAACGCATCGGTTCTTGCAATATTAGAGAGTACAATTCCCCATAAAATCCATCATTACTAACGATGTCGATGTCGTATGTATCATTGCTGTACGAGCTGTATACCGATGTCAATGCAATCAAATGCTTTAAAGTGCAGCGTTCGTGATTGCTAGATCATGTTGTACGCATGGACGAAAATGCTGCAGCTCGAAAAGTCTTCGGCAATGAACTTGATGGACGAAGAAAAAAAGGGCGTCTAAACCTCTATTTGCAAGTCCATGTTACGTGATAACGGCGACATTCGCTTCCAAGTGCAATAGCACACAAAGCGCGCGATGCTATGCCATTTGTAAGAAATAACAGCTTAGATTGTTCGATATCGTAATCATAATTTTCTTCTTCTAGGTTATGTTAAGTCAAAAGTCTTTGTCGATATGCCAGCTGCTTTGCAAGACTTGAAAACCAGCATTAACCGGGTGAAGAAAAGTTAGGCCTTCGGAATGTCTCTTGATTTCCAGTCTGACATTATTATACGGTGGACCTAAGGTAAACAAAATCATCTACCACTTCAAAGTAATAGTTGTCAAAGTTGACGTAGCGTCCTCATTTAGTACTTGATTTTTTAATTTTGCGCTACAGATGCATTGAAATATCTGCGGCAACATTTTAGGAATAGTGTAAAATCTTAGTGGTAATCGTATCTTGTGCGAGATTTTAAGGGTATATTGTGATTCATTTCGAAGTTTTTGGTTCATTTGATATTTTTAACGTACTGCCTTTGACTTTAGTTAAGCAGCAATCTTTCAGTATTTTTTGGCAATTTGCTATGGACAATTTCACACTGGAACAACCTGTCCAAATTAATCAGATGTATTTCAAAATCAATGTGCTCCTAACATAATAGGTGACACTTTGACGCCACCACTCCTAAGACAACATTATTATACGGCGTCCTCATTTAGTGCTTGATTCACTTTGTCGACTGCTCAATTTTACTCAGATATCAAACTCAATCATGAATGAAACTGTTCTCTCCATATTTTTACAGCACACTCTGCATGTCCGTGACTAGATTTCCATCTATGTTATTACAAGTCGGGACCCCGGTTTAAAACCTTTCCTTTGTAAGTTTTGGTAAAAGTACTATACTTTTGTATATCTTCAATTTATCTTGTCCTAAATTGGCGCTTGTTCTGATTGAAGGGTCGTATCGTTCTCGTTAACTCACGGAGCGTTACTATCGGCTGCATTGTTGCCTTGTATGCAGTAACCATTTTCTTTAACATATCTCAGTATGGTCTTTACGGCAATGGTCTTAGAATACGCAATATTCTGACACTGTGTGTCGGGAATATAAGAATAAGGAGCGTTTGTTACCAGTGATAGAGAGTTGGTTGTAGTAGGCCTTGGCTACCTCGGCGATAAGTAGCTTTGCGAAGACCAGCTCCGTGTGCGTTTGATTTAAGCCCAATGAATAACTGCATAGTATGATAAATGATTAGGGGTCACTGATAGATGAGAATCTGCTTAGCGGAAAAAGTAATATCGATAAAAAGAAAAGTTATTTGTGTGCCAGAGATTCGCTGGGTCGCTGTGTTTGAAACTAGTAAGTATCGTAAATGGTAAATTGTAATTGTTGTGACTTGTTCTTAATGTACGAATATCGCAAAGTGATGTTCAGCGAAGTTGTTAAACTCAACGCTGGCTACAGCATAGTCATAAAAGCAAAACGGCATATTTTGATTTTCGAAGGTTACATAGTTTCGGTCTCAGATTATCTTACGTATTTTGATACGATGAGTACATATCTGTAGACCGTTTTAACCCAGCATATCGCGATTTTTTCCTAACCTCAAAACCATTAAAATGCGACCAACGACGACAGGGTTTTTTTTTAAGTAATGTCAAGAACTTGTCGTGATTGGGATAAGTAGGTTTGGTTATAGCGACCCCAAAAACCTTTTTTGCCTAACCTTAAAACACACAAAATTCGACCACCAAAGTCTGTTTTTTTAAGTAATGTCGAATGTTATCTGTTTGAGAACCTTTTACTAGACATGTCGATTGACTCGACACTATACTACGAAGTTGGTGTAGTTTGTAAAATCAAATAAAATATGTAAACAAAACCTATTCACTAATTAAATCATAATCTATATTTTGCGCCGCCCTTTATGCTGAACATATGTCAATGACATGTTCTATAATAAAACTTGTCATTTTCGAGTTTACCCCAACTTGGGACAAAAACAAATATGTGTCTATATTCTGTCGCATACCCTTATTAAATTTTATATTTATCTAATTCTAATTCTTCTTTCACCTCCTCCTGTTATATTGTTATATTTTTAACAACTTGTTTGTAATTATAAATCCATTATTCCTGAGTAGTGCACTTAACAATCGACATTTGCATGTCAGCTCCTACATACTATATATATAATCTATAGTTCATCTCAACAATACCACCCGCCTTTGTTGTCCTTGTTGTCCAATCATTCAATGTCCTAACTATATTGAATTGTATGAATTGTGTTCCATTATCCTAAGCCCTCTCTGTATGCCGTCCATTCAGTGCAGACAATACACACATGTGTATAGATAGATATTCAGTTCTATTATAATTAGGATATCCATTTATAGACAATTTATTTAGCTAATGTCTATTGTAACCAATGCATGAATATATAAAAGCTGTGTATGTTTACATTGTACTCGTAGTACATACACAATGAAATGTCAATCTTTGTTTTGTAATAAAACAGACCATCACAGTTGTTCTGTGAACGGGGGAGGTCAAATATAAATTAGTAGAGCAATGTGTAAAGGGGGGAGGGGGCATATATAAGAGACACGTAGGGGAGTATGAATTAATATAATACATGTGTTATTTAATAGTAAGTTTACTTATATGTATGTACAAATTAATGCTGTTTGATATTAAATTGTTGAATTGTTGTTAAATATTTGGAAAGATTTCACAAACGACAGATGGACATATGCATGTAGTTGGTGTCGATCTTGGTATAATACCCCTATGACAATATTTTGGGATGGCCGATGTAAATCTTGATTTTCGATATAGATATTGAAAGACGACCCCTACTGTACTGTATCATTTGCAGCGAGTTTGCATATAGTTCTCACTACATATGTATGCAACGTATGAGTTATATTTATTTCATGCCGATTTCATATTAATCATACGCACATCGTTCCAATATTGTGGATTTTTTGTTTAAAAACATAGTGAAACGGCCAATTTGATGCGTGAGAAATTTCAATTAAGGGTAAAGGTAGGTCAGTATAGTAACACTTCTAAAGGGATTGACGTTCTTTACAAATTTGCTGAAGAATGAAATGCCATGATGAGAAAAGTGCTTAAATCTATGCATCGGTCAATGGAACGTAATTATTAAGAGTTAATTGTTACTTCGATCTATTTCGTCTCTCTCTCTTTCTCTCTGATATAACTCCCAGTGCATTTCTCCCTACCATAGATTCATTGGACCCAAAATAGTACCGAATTCATCAAGACAATACCCGCAACCCAAGAAATAACAATATCAAAGACTGACAACGACTAGAACTACTAAAAACAAAAATACATACTTATACATAAGTACATCTATGTAGTTACTTAAACAAAATACATATTTTAACTAGGCCAATAGGAACCTCCATGGAATATCAACTAGGGAGCCATTTGCTTAACATGTGTTGTTGTTATTGTAAATGTAACTATTGGCCATGTCGAATGAATTGGCAAAATAGACAAATTTGTTATGGTGTTGTATTTAAGTAAAGTGGAACAAGTGAGCAAACATATGACCAATATAACAAATACTTTACACTCGTACATACAAACAAGTGTGCTAAAATTGCACTACTATTTTTACTCTTTTCGCTACATGTAGAAACTCACAACTACGACATAATTGTTAGTGTTACAATATTAATGGTCCTATTGAGACACAGACGAAGGGAGGTATGGCAGTTTAGTTGGTACAGTCACTGGCACTAATAGTGTTTCTGTATTCGCGAAGAGATCAATAACACCAACGTGGATAAGTGTTACAGTGAAAGTATCTATAGCTATAGCAATGTATATAAATATAGTACTTAGACAAAGCAAAACAAAGGATAAGTAACCAAGTGTTAGTAATCGATGTGGCGCAACACCTATAATGTAAGATTTCAAAGATGGAAGGGCATTCGACAGATATTTGGCTTAGTAGAATGAGCTGTTTACTGCATAAGCAAATTCACTAGGTAATAAAAAAATGGAATACATTTATACACCACAATTATAAAGACAGTCTGTAACGTGGGCTTTTCTTTGGCCGGGATATACCCAATCTTATTTACCAACCTTACGAAATAAGAACACAAGTGATTTCCCTGACTAGGGTGATTAGATTCTTTTTATTAAGGTTTTCGTTTTCTTGTAATACACTTGTGGTAGAAATACTACCTATAACCTATTGATTTACGGCAAAAAACAACTGCTTTAGAGCTAAATCGTATAAGCACGGGATCATCGAAAAAGCTCGGCTACGACTAGCAGGTTTGGATTTCAGGATCGGGTTTCATGTTCGGGCTTCAGGTTTTAGCATAAGTTCGGCTTCGGTCCACTAGTTATACTTTTACATATATGTGATCTTATACTTATAAACTACTTTGTATGTAGACAACTGACACCGCTGTGGGGAAACAGACAACCGAAGTCGTTGTGGGTGAACAGACAACAGAAGGCGTTGTGTATATGTATTATCACCCTATCAGAAGAAACAGACGATATAAGCCAGTACAGAAATTTCAGTCAGTTAAACTGACTGATAAATACCATCACCCAATATAATATATTCTTTAAGTCTTGAGTTATTGAAATTAACCGATTTGTAATTAAAACCAGTTAGAAAGTTTCAGTCGGGCAACCCAACTTACATTTACCCTAACCCTCAGTAAAACAAATAATTTTCTATTATATTGATATTATTACTCGATTTCGAAAGTGGGCGGAGGAGTGGTACATTTGTATGGAAGGTACGAGAAGGGGTGTGCTTAGGCTTCCAGATTTTTTTCTCCAAAACTTTATCCTTCTTGAGCTTTACCAAATACAGAATTTGGGCACGATTGCGTTGGGTGTACTGATATTATTACTACATCCCTCGATAGACTTTTTTCCAAAAACTTTGTCCTGTTATAACATAAAAAAATACAGAATTTGGGCACGATCGTGTCGTGTGTATTGATATTATTACCCTATTTCTTAAGTGGGCGGAGTGGTACATTTGTATGAAAGGTACCAGAAGGGGCGTGTCTAGACTTCTAGATTTTTCACCAAAACTTTATCCTTCTTGAGCTTTACCAAATACAGAATTTTGGCATGATCGCGTTATGTCTTTTAATAATATTAATCGATTTCTAAAGTGGGCGGTACCAGATTTGAATGGGAGGTACCAGATGGGGCGTGTACAGACTTCCAATTTTTTTCTCCAAAACTTTATCCTGTTATAGCTTTACTGAAAAGAGAATTTGGTTCCGATCACGTTTAATTTATTGATATTATTTCAACATCTCTATAGTGGGCGGAAAGGTAGATTTGTATGGGAGGTACCAGAAGGGGCGTGGCTAGGCTTTCAAAATTTTTTTCCAAAACTTTATCCTGTTATAGCTTTACTAAATACAGAATTTGGGGACGATCCCGTAGGGTGTATTGATATTATTACTCGATTTCTAAAGTGGGCGGAATGATGTATTTGTATAGGAGGTACCAGAAGTAGTACCGTAAGTTGTTTTGGGGAAATATTAACTCGTGCAGAATTTTAAAACATTTGGTTGCGTCTTTCGAAAGTTATCGTGCGAACCAGCCGGACAGCAGAGAGACAGACAGACAGACAGACGGACATGGCTCAAACGACTTAAAAAGTCATGAATCGAATTTGGTTCAAAGAAACCTAGGGTCTAAAGTCACTCCTTCTATGTGTTACACTTTTGGGTCATATCAAATGATATATACCTTCATCCCTAAGGGTGATGATATAAAAAGGTAGTCACAAATTCTAAAAAAAACTTTTGGTACACTTATACACTTATACAATGTAGCGCCTTAAGTGAATGAGAATTCCAATGAGCACACTGTGATTTGCTCACACTGAGTGCTTATACCAAGAGTGACGACAGTTCTTTATGAGCTTCGTTAATGTATGAGTAAATTCTATTTAGAGAATTTGTCTCGTTACAAGGCAATTTGGTAATCATATCGGTAATGTATAGTATATATAATTCCATAGATAACACTGTGCCACAAAATGTACGTTATTCTCTGGGTTGTGAATAACTTATTTACAGAATGCAAGCCCTATGTGAGCCAATTGCAGTCGGTAAACAAAATGTACGCGGCAAAAGAACTTCGATGTGGATTCCTAGTCTGCAAAAGACTTCGACATATGGTCTCGCGGTTTAACCCTGTAAATGACTGATTAGCTACCAACCGCAAAATATTTTTACATCACGTTGATTTGTGTACACGCCCCGACGGAAGACAGCGATAACATTAAAGATCTATTCTAGGCGCGCCTGCAAGAAATATATGACCACTGCCCTGCCCATGACATAAAAATTGTTTTGGGAGATTATAATTGTAATTATAGGAAGGAAATATGCTCTTGGTTCAGCAATCGGAAAATTCTGTGCACAAAACAGCATTTCCGATAACGGGATCAGCCTGATGAGCTTTGCGTTGGCAAGAAACATGGTAGTGAGTGAAACCAGATACCCGCATACAGATATCCACCACGCAACCTGGATATCCCCTGTTCATAGGACAAGAAACTAGATTTATCACTTGGTAATCGATGGAAAGCATGACTCAAGCGTTATGGACGTGCGCGTTGCCAATATCGACTCGGATCACAACCTAATTGCCGCCAAGGAACGCATGAAATTAAGTAGTGCTTAAAAAGCTCGTACGCAAACGCAAATGAAGCTAGACATCGCAAAGCTGCCTGGCACCGAAATAACCATTGCCAACTCTAAACAACTGTCTCATTTACTTCTTACAAACCCTCATAATACTGACGTTACCCGCACACAGTGGCAGTGCCTTGCGAATGCTATGAGCACAGCATCAAGTCCTAGCAAGATGATGAATGTCATGCAATATCTAAGGAAAAGGATGCTGCATGCAGGAAAAAACTGCAGCCAATGGCAGCGAATGCGTTGAAGCGATATAACAAGAAGAGAAGGGAATGCAACGACTCTTCAGGCAGAAAAATCGACTATGGAGGAAAAGAGAGAACCAGGATACCGGCATTAGAGGGATAGAGGTGAAACTTGAAAGTTTTACTAAAAGATAAAAAGCAAAGACTGTAGAATAGAGATCCCCACCTGTTAGGATAGATATGGAAATCTTGTCCCGGTCACGCAAAATGTGCTGCAAGTATGCAGGGAACACTTTAGTATTCTGCTCGTTCCGGATGGCAGCATCAGTGACATAATTACGCCATTCATCGTTAACTGAGTAGATTGTCCGCCACTGGAGTCGGCAGAGTTTCTTCAGGTCGGCGGCGAAGATCTTGCAACGCGCATACGCCAACTCATTAACAGGATTTGGCTGAAGGAATGCATGCCCGATTATTGGAATCTGAGTGTTCTATAACCTGAGATTAAAAAGAGAAGTGATCCACGTGTGTGTAAAAACTATTGCGTGATTAGCCTCTTACCAATCGCATGCCAGGTCCTGTCTAGTGAGTTACGTGAAAGTGTGGCTTAAGGCCTGATAAATCGATGAATGACCAGATGTAGTGTAAATATCTGGTTATTCGTCGATTTATCTGGTCTTAAGCCACACTTTCACAATTTTCACTAGACAATCCCTGGAGAAGACCCAAGAAACGCAAATTGACACCTACCATATGTTAATCGATTACAAAGCTGCTTTCGACCATCCGATACTACAGGAAAATATTAGACTTAGTTTGGTATCCCTGCGAAGCTAATACAACTTTGCGGCATGACTGGAATGCAGTTTTCTACGAAAATATGCAACAATCTGACAGAGCCATTTTCTACCAAGCGAGGATTTAGACAAGACGACTATCGTCTGGTATGCAATCTCTTCAACATCCAAATGGAGATGATCATGCGGAAGACTGCAGTTAACACGATTGTTACCATCTTTACAAAAAAATAATACGCTACATGCGGATGTTACTGCGGCCTTTTCAAGCATTGAGAAGCAGTCGGCATAAGTGGGTCTGGTGATAAATGAGGACAAAACAAGTTATATGTTTCATCGAACAAAGAGTCTACTCGATTAGAACTCAGTGTGAACGTTGACAACTACAACACTAAAGTGATAGAAGACTATATCAGCCATGGCTCCGCCGTAAAAAAAACACAAATTTTCACATATGGAGCGCGAAGCGCACTATTCGCTACGCAAGTGTCGAATGAAGTATGAGCTGTAAGAGCTGTATAATGATATCGATGTAGTCAAGCGGCATAGCATGGTGATATTTGATATTGTCCCTACAATTATCTGATCGTGATTCCACCCAATTAATGTAATTTTTTTGAAACTTTGAATGCTCATATTAATTATATAGAAAATTGTACCTCAAAAAATTAAGTTTTTATCACCAGGGTGTATTAGAAATATTACCGTATTGATCAATTTGCATCTACCTATTTTTTTTCTCTGCTTAATAAATTATCTACTATATAGTCTGAAGACAACACTACAAACTTGAATTTTAAAGCACTAATTGATGAATTGTGTGGTGCATATTCACACACACACACAAGTATTCGCTGTATGATCACTTTAATGTCGGTGTGAAATCGTGCTGCATAATATGCAAACAGACGTATTTAAATATTTTTCCCCCAGTGAGTCCGCAAACATGTGTGTGCGTTGATAAGTATGCATGTGTATTTGCAGTGTCAGAGTACATATGTACGTATTAGTGTACACATAGCTTAATATCACTCTACACTGACTGTCAGTGGCGTCCATCGGTATCCCATTGAGCAATGGTGAGATAATAAAAATAAACGAAAATGAAAACGAGACAAAATCAAATCTATATACACACACACACACTCTCACAGACTGACAAACAGACACATGAGCGGTCACGTTCTCTTTCAGTCGTACAAACAACAAATACAAATATACAATTGATAAAATAAAATACAGCGGCAACAGCAACAAACAAAATAATAGTGACAACAAATTGACAGTAGTAAATAGTTATCAGTGTGTCCATGTCAAAGAGTATAAAAAGTTAATATCTCTGCAGCAACAAGAACAACATTGACATGTCCTGGCTGGCACACATGTGTACGATTACACACACACACACACTTATACAATCACTTACATCGACCATCAGTGGGCCACTGGTATGCCAGGGTATTTGTGTAAGTGTATGTGTGCCTGTGTTTGGCTAAGTGTAAGGACATATACTCCGCATGTGTGAGAACACACATGACCATAACACCCATTGAGAATGTGTAATTGTCAGTAAAAACGTTTGATTAAGTATACAATAGAGTCAAGTCAAGTGTGGCAACATCAAATGGGGGGGAAATTCCCGGTCAAATAAAGCCTCAACCAATACCCCTTATAAAACGAATTAAAACTCTACAGCCAAAGGGGATTGTACCGTAAACATTTCTTCTCTTGTATGAGTTGCTCTCTTTTTAGGTTGTCGCTGGCATTGCTGTTGCCATCAAAAGGTCAGAAAATCATATTGACCTTCTTTCTGTGTCGCACACACCGTTACCCCAACTTGTGGGTCATTACTGTGAGTAGTACACAATGGAACATGTGCGAGGATGAACTGAAATTCATACAGATATTTTTACCACATGCTGTGTTTTTGGCCATAAAAGTCTACTGCTTCCACAATTGTCCTCTAGGTGTCAACATGTTGGAGTGTGAGAATATGTTTGCGCCTTTTGTGTTACTGTTGTCTAAGGTCACACATCAGATTTGTCAGAGAATATAGCAACGAAAAGTTAGCAAAGACTTTACTATTGTAGGTAATGTTCAATAAAAGTCTATCGTGTGTAAAATTGGGTAATTAACTTGAATTCTTTGTCCGACTGTCTGTGAGAGATTATATGGTAGTATGGTTATAATTGGGTATATATTATTATGTTGAAGTTTTGAAAGGGTTGTATGGCTAATTCCTACCTAGAACTTACAGAAGACAGTAAAACATGTAAATACCTCTGCGCCCATCTATGTGCTTTTGAATGTATTTGAACTCAGGTTTACTTTACTATACTCAAGAAAAATGAAAGTGGTCACCATATCAGCAGCTTCTATTTAAAATGATAGACATGGAAGGATTACAAAACTTGTAGCAAGGTTAACTCTGTACGAACTTAGTGGCGGTTTTTTGCAATTCTACTTACTTCCGATTTGAAAACAATGGTAAATGTTTTAATTCCTTGAAAAAATGAATGTGGTATATATGATAAGTATGATGAATGTGGTATATAAACTAGATAGTTGTATCGAACAATACAAAAATTCAGACGTTCAAAAACCAAATTCTTATCTTTTTGGTTACGTTTGCCATTTATATCTGACTATAGTATCACAACATTATTTAGTTACACACACATATGTTTTTCCAGTTCAGTGATATTCGGGGTGGACAAAAAGTTCGTTTAAATTTAAAACTGTAGCTTCGTTGAGCAGTCACTACGATATGGGACGGAAATGGCACGAAATGCAAGACAAGCCTATGCTAATTCAGTGCCATGGTGTCATTCAGCGACTGTTCGACTAATAAGGGTGCAGACGTTGGAGGGGACAGGTTCAACAATCAATCAACCATAATTTGGTAGTTTTAGAACTTTAAAGCATGCCGCCAACATGAACTCAAGATCCACTGAAGATTTCTCATTTCAGTCTTCAACAGAATTGTAGAGTTCGCCAAACCTAGTACCTTCACCTAGACTTGGATTTTCTCATCCCCCAGGTTGGCTGTTATTTATATTATTATTGGCCTTAAAAACAACTTGACAACATATATATTTTCTCAAAGTCTAAGTCAGAGGCCGAAATGATAAGAGATTTCCATTCGCTTCGATCTTGTGCGCACCGTCTCCCGTCAGTCCTATCAAGCAGCGTCAGTGATTCCTCCACCTGGTCCTTCCAACGTAGTCGCGGTCTCCCTCTTTTGCTCGGGTCTTCAAGATCGCGATTGAATACCTTTCGCCCTGGAGTTTCCTCATCCATCCTTACGACATGGCCTAGCAAGCGTAATCGTTGCACTTTGATTCGCTTAACCATATCAATGTCGTGGTATAACTCGTACAGCTCATGGTTCATCCGAATCCTGAACTCGCCGTTTATGCAAATGGGTCCATAAATTTTGCGGAGCATTTTTCTCTTAAACACCACCGGATGAGCCGTCTCAAAGTAATATTTCTCAACGTTCACACTGCGTCCCAACGGGTGGACACTTTGCCCGATGATACCTTTAACTTCGTATTGTCCTCATTCACTGCCAAACTCATTTTCGCTGACTCTCTTTCTACAGATGAGAAGACAGCTGTTACCTCTCGCATCGAGCGACCGATAACGTCGATATCATCAACAAGCTGCGCATGGCTATTATTATTAAGCCAGACATGTTTACCGCTGCATTCCCTTACGCCTTCTCCATCACTATGTTGAACAGTATGCATGACAAACCAACACACTGTCTAAGACCTCTCGTCTTATCAAATGACGCAGATAGTTCCTAGACAATCCGAATACAGGATTTAATATTCGTAAGCGTACACTCGATTTGCTTCTTAAGGGTTTTTTAAAGAATCTGCCGTAGTGTAAGTATCTGATGCGTTTTCAGACATCAATATGCTGCAGAAGTTATCTTTCCATATTCTCAGTACGCTCTCGGAGTCAGTAATGAGATAACCGTCCTTGTCTTAACAGGAGGGAAGACCTTTTTTATTTACCCTACCATTTATCTTCTGGTAGAATTTTCGGGCTTAACCTCTGTTCCTGTATTCTTCAATGCACACATTATTCTGCCCCTTCAGCTCTCGTTCTCTTCGCCTGAATAGTCGATTCGCCTCCCGCCTCTTCTCCCTGTACATTTCATGGACAACTCTTCCTGTTCCCGGATATTGCCATTGCGCGCTAGTATATTCGGGAGTTGGAGCTTCAGGGAATAGTTGAGTGAGTTAGTTGGATTAGGCTAGCTCGCGCTACTGAGGGGGCTCAGCAGGTGGCGGATAGCTGAACCGTCTACATATTGGTAGGTTAACTACGATTGATAAGTAGTACCCGACCAGATCGGTAGAGACCGAGGGCGTACTATAAAAGGGTACATGTGTCTGATGACGAATCTGACATGAAGTATCAGGGCCGTCATTAGGGTGGGTCATTAAGAGGGTGATGTCTCCGTGGTATAATGACAGTGAATAAAATGAGAAATAAGAGGAAAAAAATGACTGTTGTACTGTGTTAATAAACAATAAATCCACAACATTAGAACGATGTGCGTATGATTAATATAAAATCCGTATAAAATTCAATATTACTCATACATTGTATATACATTAGAGTGGCCACTGGCCATAGTGGAAATTTTTTTGAAAAGTTAAATTTTTCGCACTGAAAAATATGAGGTTGGGGATAAAAATAATTATGCATATTTTTTTTTTTCATTCCGAGTACCTCCGGGTTGAGCCCAAACTTTTATTACATTACCCATTTAGGATGAAGTGCAGAATATGGGGCGGAAGCCCGATTAAAAACCAAAAATATGCCATTGTCTTCACCTTGGTCCCCAAACATCGGAATGGTAGGTCAAAGTTGGCGCTCAGGCCCATGGGGCCCGGGGGGTCAAAAAAGGGGCCCCTTTCGGTTCTATGATGACACCCCAGGTGCGGGTACTCAAGTGAAAGATATTTTTGAGACGAATCCAACGATGTTATTTTTAGGTTCCTACGGGTCTCCTGGACCAAGTTAGAGCCATTTCCGGGATATACCAAATGCTATGACAGAAGACCCAACTTAATTTTTTTTGGCGAAATGTCAGACTCATGACGACGGCACGCCCTGCTGCATACGTCGTAGTCAGTCTTGTACTCTCTCGCCCCCTAGTGCGGAGGCGTGCCCCCCACCGCATTCGTCTTTTAATAATGCCAGAGAAAGAGAGAGAGTAGCGGGCATTACTACGTCTTACTACGGGGCGTGCCCCCCACCGCATTCGTCTTTTAATAATTCCAGAGAGAGTGGGTACAAGACTGACTGCGACGTATGCAGCAGGGCGTGCCGTTATCATGAGTCTGACATTTCGCCCAAAAAAATTGAGTTGGGTCTTCTGTCATAGCATTTGGGCGATATGTCATTTTGTAGTTAGGTTTTTGGTCGAAATGACATGTTTTGGGCGATATGTCATGGATGTTTTTTCGCGAAATAACATTGGGCGAAATAACGGTACGCCTATGTTGGGTTTAGTAGCGCCGCACGCAAAATTTTTTTTAAAATTTTTTAAATTTTTTTAAAAATAATTTTTTTTTTGTTTGGTATATCCCGGAAATGGCTCTAACTCGGTCCAGGAGACCCGTAGGAACCTAAAAATAACATCGTTGGATTCGTTTCAAAAATATCTTTCACTTGAGTACCCGCACCTGGAGGGTCATCATAGAACCGAAAGGGGCCCCTTTTTTGACCCCCGGGCCCCATGGGCCTGAGCGCCAACTTTGACCTACCATTCCGATGTTTGGGGACCAAGATGAAGACAATGGCATATTTTTGGTTTTTAATCGGGCTCCCGCCCCATATTCTGCACTTCAGCAAAATGGGTAATGTAATAAAAGTTTGGGCTCAAACCGGAGGTACTCGGAATTAAAAAAAAAAATAAAAAAAATATGCATAATTATTTTTATCCCCAACCTCATATTTTTCAATGCGAAAACTTTTGGATTTCACATTTTTAATTTTTTCTATATAACGCTATGGCCAGTCTAATATACATACACATGTAGCGAGTACATGACAGTAATTGGATCGTGTACGGATGAGATATGCATTCAAATCCCGTACATGCAATTCATTCCATATGAGAAAATCATCTCAGCCTGTTGATCCTAACCAAATATCAGGCAAATTAAAACCTACACCTCATAATCACCACTTGATTTGGTTACAGCCAACGGTCATTTTGAATTTGTTAGCATTAACCTGAACGCACTTTCCCTTTCCACCTGCATTGCTGCCTAATTCTTTTTAGGTTTTCAACTCAAATAACATAACCACAATTTATGCATTAAAAATACATCACTTACTTTCAGACATTTCGTACTTAATTTCAAACCAAACCAGTTCAGCATTTGTATTTCTAGAAATCAATAATAAACAACAATTGCCAACAAAAGGAGTACAAATAACAAAATATTTATTTTAACTCTCCTTTTGGTTTGAGACATGACCCATTGTGATAGCTAAAACGGTTTCGTTTTTTCCTATGGCCCACACACAAACTTTCACAGATGAAGAAAACCCATTTGCGGTTTATGTGTCTGTCTGTGCGTATCGATGTGCGGCAGTGTTTCTCTTTTTTGCATTTAGTCAACCAAACTTACAGAAAATCATGTTATCCTTTGGCTCCATTTAACTTAACAAGCACCTATTTGATGTGTTGTACATACTAACATGTGAGTATATGCGGGCGCTGTTGTGCTTGAGCTTGAGTGAGTGGGTAGTGATGTCCTGTGTGCGGTTCTATGGCAACAACAAACAATCATTTTCTACTTTGACTACGACCACACAAGGAATTTACTCTCGCACACTTACACAAATAGTTACACTCGCAACATACAAAATCATGCACACACACACACACACACACACTTGAATCTATCGAGAACGTATGTATCCTTGTCTAAACATTGACAAATGCAAAACTAACTCAATTTAACACAAAAGCAAACTCTTGATGCGTGTCCTTTGTTTATGCATCCAATCCATCCATACAACACTCTCGCATACATCCATGTTGGCATGTACTACAATAATGGGTAATGGTGGTGTTGTTGCATTTGGGGGTGTGTGTGTGTGTATTTGTATCTGTACGATTTTAGCATTTCGTAAATACATTCTCGGCATTTTCAGCCACAGTGTGTGGTGATCTTTTAAGGATTGTATCGTTTCTACTGACTATGCACCGGGAGGTGGGTCACTTTAGCAGTCGCAGCTTATGTTGTGTGTCGACAGCCCAACACGGGTGTAGATAGGGGGTGGTGTGGTTGGTCGTATTGGTTGTACTTGGGTGTGTTAACCCAGTTAAGAGTAAATTGTTTAACATTATTCAAAACCACTAATGTTACAATACTCTTGAATGTGTTGTTCTTAAAGTAAGGAATCAAAAAAAAAAAACAATTGCCAAATTAAAGAAGGAAAATAGTATAAGTGCAACAATAGTAAATATTACTTAAATTCTAAACATAAATTTTAAAATGTTACAACTTGTAGAAGAAAATTTAAGTTTTGATTTTAAAACGACTACAGTAAGAATTATACGAATCAGTTCGGTCAGTATTTAGGAAGAAAATACTCGATAATATATATGGACCCATCATGGGTATCGGAGATTATTTTCGGAAAAGTGACTAATTTGCTTAGGAGTTACCAGTTAGTGCGGAAATATACGCATGTAGAACTATGGGGGTGGTTTTGGTTATTTGTATGGGAGTTACCAGAAGGAGTGTGACAAACGTTTAGGTTTTCTAAGGTTTTCCAAATTAAAATAGCCTTCAGTTGTCCGTTTGGAAGTTATGGGAGAAATATTATACAGATTTCCAAAAATAGGTAATTTTGTATGGGAGGTACCAGAAGAGTTCTTCCGATATAATCTTCATTCATTTCTGTTTCAAACTCTTACAAGCGTACATCTTACGCAAAATATCACTGAATACTGCATACTTAAAATAATATACGTATGGAAACTATGAGGGTCAATTCGGTCATTTGTATGGGAGGTACCATAAGGGCTGTGGCAAAGGTTTCGGTGATGACCAAATTCAAATATCCTGCAGTTGTTTCTTTGGAAGTTATTAAAGAAATATATTATTAAGAAGTAAAAATCGTGGGAACCTTAATTGTTATATTGGCCTTGTTAGCCATGAAAGGCGCCGTATGATCTGCTGATCCGTTGTGATTACTTACTTAATTTCCCTTTGCACCCCATGAATGAGGTATGGGATAGCTTCTCGCGTTGTTGTGAATTAACACGCTTTCTATTTTTAGATTCACAACTAACGGCACCTACTTATTTATCGACGAATGCGAACGTCACTGTTTTGAGAAGCTCTTACTAGACACGACGATTGAATCGACGCTTAATACTGCGAAGTTGCTGTCAAACAACATTCGAGGGGAGCCGACAATGAAAGAAAATTTGATTTATTTTTTTCTTTTAAGATGACTGGAGCCAGGTTTGAACCTGCGATCTCCCGCATGGTAGTCGCGTGTTCTAACCACTATGCCACGGCCGGTCCCAGATCCGTTGTGATTGCTCGTTAGAAAAAGAAGAAAGGAAGAGGGAGGAGACAGGGGTGGAATAAAGAAGAAAGTGAAATTCGTAGCCACCACAATTGTTATCTTGACCTAGTTAGCCATGGAAGGCGCTATTTGGAGAGAGAGGAGTAAGATTCTAGGTCTTCTATATATCTTTCCGCTATATGTCTTAGCCTCCTACAGGCAAGAGCGGGGCAGCTACAAAGAAGATGTTCCGTCGTTTCGGACTCCTCCTCGTCCTCACACACAAGGCAATTGTCCGGTATGTATCTACCCCTTTTTCCTGACAGGTGCCTGATATGGGAATGACCTGTTAGAATTCCTCAGGCCAGTTTCAGATCACTCCTGCACAGGCCAACCCTGTATTCTGATCGGGATCTGCTGTATTCGGGCCACAGTGATCTAGCTGTGAGGGTATAAAAAAGAACGGAAGAGCTGGGATACAGAGATGTACGGGTATAGAGCTAAAGCCCGATAATTTAACGAGAAAGTAAAAGTAAAAAATGTAGTTACTGGACTCTCCTTCTTAAAGGACAAGGATGGCTGCAGATACGCAGAGTGTGTTGAATTTGGATGGAGCACTTCCAGCACTGGCTGCGGAAGTCGGCGGAAGTGAAGGTATCACGCCAATTATCGGTGAGGGCTTATACTGTCCGCTACCAATAATAAAGCGGCTAAATAATAAAGCAGACGATGCCGATGGTATTCTGGCTGAACTATTAATGTGCGGCGGGGATGAGCTGATAACATGTGTGCAGAAACTTATACGCACGATTTGGTTTAGCGAGTGTATGTCCGATGATTGAAATCAAAGCGTATTATATCCTGGCCTGAAAAAAGGTGATCTAAATGTGTGCCATAAATACTGCGAGATTAGCCTTTCACCTGTCGCATATATGGTCCTGTCTAGTATGTAATATAAAAGACTAAAGTGAGTGTTATTCAATCTGGTCGGACTATATCTGTGTGGCTTTAGACCTGGTAAGTCCATTACTGACCACATACTGATGGAGATGATCACTTTAGAAAAGGTCCTTGTGCTTTGAATTTTGTCTTCGAATTTTTGTTAGTCCCTCATTTAATTATAACATCACAGATATCAAACAAAAACATTTTATTTTCATATACATTTGAATTATTTTTCACTGTTGAAGATATCTATAAAACCATCGGAATAATTAACAGAAATGTTCCTCGAAATTCTATGGTTACATTATAAATTTAAAATTTTCCAAATTAACGTCAAACCATTCCGGCATAAGTTATTTTTATTGATTATTTAGGAATAACTGTCCATTTTCTCTTAAACGAAGAATATGTTTTCAGAAATTGTGCTATACAACTGCTGATGGGAACTCAATACAAATTAATTTCCAACTCAAGACCACTCGACACTTCTGCCTTACACAATTTCCCCCGACAGCCCAATAACCTTTCAACGAAATTTACACAACAAATGCTAATATTTTACCATTCACGGCTGAGGTGTTCCAAAACAGTTTTCCAGTGCCAATATCACAACACTCACATACACGCACACATGCTCACTTTTCCACTTTCAATGATTTTCAGGTGAGTTGAAGGCGTTTTTTTTTTGTTTGTTTTTTTTTCAAAGGGGGGTAGGAAATGGTTGTAAAGTTTATAAAAAATGATGATTTTATCAGGTTAACTCTTTAAGTGCTCGAACAACAACTGCTAACACGACAACCAACCGTGGCGTAGCGTAAGTAACGTAACGTAACTTACGTGTTCAAATATTTCTAAATGGATTTTGGTTTTGTTGAATGGAATATTGAACGAATGCTAAACAAAACTACAAAATAAATAAAACTTTTAGAAAATTTACACTCAATGTTTTGGACGGTTTTCAGTTCGTGTGTGTGTGTTTTTTGTTTATTTTTTCTCAATCATTAGGGGAGAGGGAAAGAGGAGGCGTTGTAAAAAATTTGTTTTGTGATGAGGCGAATTTGTGTGTTGCCATTGACGTTGCATGTGAGTGACCAGGCATTACATATTGTGAGTTGCATGCAGACTTTTTTTTTTTGCACAGAAATTCACTCATCTACTATTTACAAATGATATAGGGCAAGGAAAAATTGGCATGAATTTTGTTTTGGATACTTGAAGAAACGGTTCGCTGCATACATGGGCTAATGGATGCTAAAAAAGTTGATATGTACTTGAGCATTAAGTGAGACGAATTGAGCGAGCAATAGAAACTGCAAAGTTCAATATCGCTTTTGGGGTTTGTTGCCAGAATCTAATACTAATACTTTGATGTAATTCAATATACAATAAAATATCGATGTACTTTAAAACATATAAAACTAGTAGGGAATGATAAGGGGCGAAAAAGCTGTTAACTTATATGAAACACTTGACGTTTAAACCTAATGCTCTTTCCTATTACTACTTGCCCTGTGCCTACTACCTCCAACTCTTTACCTCCTTTAGCTGGGTTAAAGATTAAATTGCTCAAAGTTTTTCATAAGATAATAAAAGCTGAAAAGTTAAAAAGTGCAATGCCACACTATAGCAGAAGACGTGCGTGTGATGCGTGGTGAAAATATAATTTCGGATCATCACCTAGTTGCAGTCAAGGTACACTCGCGACTAGGTAAAGCTAAACACGCTAGACATCGCCAAGCTGCATAGCACCGAAATAGCCAATGCCTATTTAACAAAATCTCTCAGTTACTGCAAACAAACGCCTCCAATTCCGATGTTTCCAAAACACAGTGGCAGCACATTGCGCATTCTATGACTACTGCCGTAATGAACATATGAAAAACTACGCTCAGACAACCCAGTCGCATGCTGTGACCGATCTAAAAACACGTTATTTCCCTTTGCATACCATAAGTGAATTATGGAAGATTGTGAATTACCGCGCTATCTATTTTTAGACTCGCATAAAGGCACTAAGCTTTTAGCTGTTTAATAAGCTTTTACTAGACATGCCGCTTCACTTGACAATATACAGCGAACTTGCTGTCGACAACATTGAGAGGGCCGCCGATGAAATAAATATAGATGATTAAGACACGAATTGAACTATGGATCTCCCGCATGATAGTCGCGTGTTCTAACCGTCATACCACTGCCGGCCCCAGACGAACTTTATAAGTTGAAACAGGGATCTCCAACTGTAAGGATATAGATAGAAATCGGGTCGCGGGCACGCTGAGTGTGCTACAAATCTAGGGGTAACATTTTCTTGTTTCTGAATCCAGCACATGCAATGGCATCACGACAATCATAGACGACAGAGTAGACTGTACATCAGCGAAAAACGAGATCCAAACGACAATTGCAGTGATAAAAAAAAAACAAGAAAGAAAGTTTCAGTCGGGACAACCGACTTACATAAACCCACACCCTCATTAAAAAAATAACATTTGCATAACAAAATATAGATTTTGGGCATGACCACATTGGGTGTATTTATATTATTACTCGCTTTATAAAGTGATCGGAATGGTACATTTGTATGGGAAGTACCAGAAGGGAAATGGCTAGATAGCCAAATAGCTTTACAAAATCGAATATGTGTACGATCGCGTTGTGTGTATTGATTGATTTCTTAAGTGCGCGGAATGCTACATTTTTGTGGAAGGTATCAGAAGGGTCATGGCCGTGTAGACCATATGTAATCCCGTAAGTAGTTTTGTGAAAATACTAACCCGTGCAAGGTTTCAAAACAATTGGTTACGTCTTTCGTAAGTTATTGAGCGTACTAAAGCGCATACAGACAGACGGATGGACATGGATCAAACTACTTAAAAAGAATCAAGAATCGAATTTGGTTCAAAGAAACCAGTAGTTTAAAGTGATTCTTCTATGTGCTACACTTTTGGGTCGTATCAAATGATATATAGACTCCTAACCGTAGGGTGACCGAGCGAATAAAAATTTACACTAAGACATATGTTGGCGATGAGCCGAGTAGGGCTTCTAGTATATTAAGACCAAATTAGTTTCAATACTTTTTAAGACGATTGAGCCTTGTCCGTCTGTATGTCTGTAAATGTCAGACAATACGACCAAAAGTGGAAGGTAATCTATGAACTACTACCCAAAAGATGGCAAAAATTAGAACATAAAAAATTTCAATTCAATTCGTTTCAATAACTCGAGAGCCACACAATATCAGACATAGGGCGAGGTTATTTCTAAGTCAGTTCAACGGACTGCAATTTCTGTACTTGCTATTGACTACAAAGCAACATTGCATGTTCCGATACGACAGAAACTATCGAATGCCATGCCTGCGAAACTGATACGACTTTGCGGGATGACACTGACCGACACGAAGTCTTCAATAAAGATCGATAATAATCCTACGTAGTCATTTTCTGCCAAATGAGGCTTCAGACAAGGCGATAGTCAGTCATGCGATGTCTTTAACATCCTATTGGATATGATCCATCTATATATATAAAAATGAAATGGTCCACGTATGTCATACCATCACTTGAGAACGGCTGGAGCGATTTGGCTGATTTTTTTTTATTCGATTCGAAATTTTCCGTAGATTGTTTGTGTAGAAAAAAATCAAATCCAGGTGGCGCTAGGGTGGATTTATATCGAAAATTTGAATGCATGTACCAATTCAACTGAAATTTAGAATGGATATTCGTTTGATCATGAGAAAACATTTTATGTACAAGTAGACCCGGTAGGTGGCGCTGGGGTCGGTTTAGAATCAAAATTTTAACGAATGGGCCAATTTAACTGAAATTCAGAATCTATGTTTGTTTGATCATCAGAAAAAATTGTATGTACAAATGGACTCGGTAGATGGCGCTAGGGTTGATTTATATCAAAAATTTAAATGCATGTACCAATTTAACTGAAAATTAGTATTTATGTTTGTGGAACTTTGAGAAAAAATAGTTTGTATAAATTGACCCGGTAGGTGTCGCTAGGGTGGAATTATAATGAAAATTTTAACGAATTGTTTAATTTGACTGAAATTTTTAATGTATATTTGTTTTATTATGAGAATTGTTTTTGTATATATGGACCTACAGTTGATTTGGCTGGGGTTGAATTATTTCGAAAATTTATATCGATTGTCCGATTTTACTTAAACTTAAAATATATGATTTTTTTGGCATGAGAAAAATTTGAATGTATGTTTGGAACCATTTGCCGGTGTTTAGCTTATGATACACTTAATTTTTGGAATGTCATTTAGTCACTTTTTTTACCATCACAGTTGTTCAAAACGGTTGACCCCATTTGTCCCAAAATTTCAGCGAAAGTAATGTATTGGCTGTAGATGGTCACCCAGACCGCAAAAAGGCTTAAAGAAGAATGACTAACTTTTATAATGGCGCACTTTCTACTAAATTAGAGAGCTTTACAAAGTGGTTTTTCCCATTTCAAAATTTTAGGGGACAATAACGAAAATAGGAATAACTATTGATATCACCCAGACCATACGGTTAATGGGGTTGCTGAGCCTAATCAAGGCATTTTTGGATATTCGTACTCTTTTGGATAAAAAGGTACAATCATCCAGTACACCAACGCAGAAAGTTATATGTCAGTCAATCGGCTTAAAAATGTGGTTTTACAATATATGCCCACCAATAAGTAAGTTTTCATCACATCATGGACGACACTGCTGATTCGTCTTAGCAATTCTTATAATAATATGTAATAATCTTTAAGATATATGAATAATAGAATTTGTCCGGGAAAACCTCGCCCTTTAAATTGAAATATTTTAGAGGTCAAAAAAATAAACCAATCGTTTTTAGATTTCAACTACACTCAACATATTTTACAAAAATTTGGAGGCAGGACGAAGTCTGCCGGGCCAGCTAGTTTATAATAAAAGCCACATACCGCTCTTATACGCCAATGATGTAGATATAATTGGAAGAGGACTGAGAAGCTGTCTGCTGAAATGCTTTAATGAATAAAGAGTCTACTTACTTAGGACGCTGCGTGACCCAGCAAAAGGAATTGTTAAGGCCTTCCTTATAGAAGGCCTTATAACAGATCGGTCAATTTTTCCCTTACTGTCTCTTTTTTTTTATCGACAAATCAAAAATCACACTATTCTTTCCTAGAACTAGGAAACTTTTTAATATTCACAAACTCTCTTTCCAGAAGGCATTCTTATAGAGCCCTGATGAAAGGCCTGGTTTTAGAATGGATAACAGGCCATTTCTGTACAAATTACTCGAACCCATTCGTTTCTTAGAGAAGGCCTGGTAAAAACACTTCATATAGAAGGCAGAGTAGAACAGTATAACCACAATACAACCACAATGTGAGTTTGTGTTGGTGGGTTGCTTTCTTACCTCTCTCACTGTAGTGAAGGAAATTGTTATATAGTTTCTTGATATGTTAACTATAAACAAAATTATTGTATAAAATTCCAGGAAATAATTGATAAATATTACCATATTTTTACCGCAAAAATGCATTTCTTTTATTGCTAACAACAAGCGTCGACACAACCGGGTCGGACGAATGATCAAGCGAGACTGAATGCATTTGTTTGTTTTCAATCACTGTGTAAGCGAATGCGTGTGTGTCTCCCGCGCCCATGGGATGACCAACACCGTTGACTGGAGTAGAACGAGTTCGATAACTATAGTTATAACTTATAATGCTTATAAGGATTTGCTATTCTCTTATTTTTAAAGTGCTTGATTAGTCCCTCAGAGAGTTTAAAAATCTCAATTATATGTAGGCATTTGCATTGTTTACAAAAACAACAAAATACAGAAAATTTGTTGAAGTCCCGTTGATCGGCATTCCATCGTTTTTTAGTTTTTTTTCTGTTTTTAATATCATTCAAAGGGCTTGTCTTCTTGAAAGTCTTCAACGGACGGCATTCTTGAATGATTTAATTTTGAGGCCTGCTTGAAGGTCTTCCGACGAAGACATGCATAAATGCCTTCATTCGGAAGGGAGGAAAGAAGGCCGTGACCGTCAATGTCACCCCGTGTAATTTGAAAAGGAAGTGGCAATATGTTTAGAATGTCTTTCAGCGCCTAAATAAAGCCTGATAGTAGGTCTTTCAAGACATGAAATCCGCTACTGGGGAACGTTAATATCTATAACTTTGAAGTGGTAGTAGTAATTTTGTCTACCTTGTTTTCGCCGTAAACAAATAAAAATACTGCCAGCCCAGAAATTTAGAGATGAGCTACTATGCGCTAAGCAAGCGATCTAATGACAAAGACGTCTCTCGAAGAAAAAAAGCTCTTTCACAAACTAATCACATCAATCTTACTCTGCAGCGCAGAATCCTGGGTAATGACTCAAGCGGATCAATCCATTTTGGGAGTGTTCAAGAGAAAAATAATAAGCAAAATATTTAGACTCATCATCGTTAACGTCGAGTACCGGCGTTGCATGCACCATGAGCTGTATAATGACATTCAAGCGCGTTCAAGTTGACTGCATGATCTGGCTGGGACATGTTGTTCGAATGGACACAAATACTCCAGCTCTTCAAGTTCTTGCAAATAAAACAGATGGGCTTCTTTACCTGGATGGTCCATGTAAAGAAGCTGTTATTTAAATTTGGTGTGACGCGAAATATCAACGTGGGGCAAAAGACCGAAGCGTTTCTAAGTGTTTTCCACGGATGAATTTGTATTGTTATAACGAAATAAAAATAAGAAGCAGAAGAAAACCACAGAGCAACAGTATAAAGACTAACCAAGATTCCATGCTGTTAAATTTTATGTCGAAAGTTGCCTGGGAAACGGGGCGCTAGCAAACTGGCCAGCAACACATGTTTTCTTTGTTAACACCCCATAGTTCTCAGACACCTAAGATGTTATAAACAGAGCTTTGGCCGTTGATGGCTGAGATAATCGACATGGCACTGAATTCCCTGCGGCTGCTCTTGCATTACATTACCCATCCAGCATTTGAACTTTTATTTTTCAACACTCTTGTGCATTCGACCCTTTTGCCATCACTTTAATTCGATACTGACAAAACTTACATATGTCGGTCGCTTCAACTGTTTTGTGCCGTGTTTTTTTTTCTTCTTCTTTTCATTGTATAAGTATTTTGATTAAGTTTCCAGTTTCTTTTGAAATCCGATTTGTATGTTGCATGCACCGATGACACATACTTTGCATGCCTAACACTTTTCTTTTGCTTTCCTTCCGTAGTTTCTTTGCTTTTGACAGTAGTACAATTTTCTTAATATCATTTTGGGAGAACAACTTCTAAGAAACTTCTTTGTTAAGTCTTGGTATTTGTTGTAGTTGTTTTTTTTTTTTTTTTTTTTTTTTTTGTACACAAACCTTTATTTCATTTGAAAAATCTTAAATTTCATAATAACAAAAAAAATCTAGGTGTTTGCGTTTTTCTTTGATAACAAATAGTGTTGAAAATTCGATTATGCACTAAAGTTTAAGAGGTAAAAGAAATGCAACGGTAGATGACTTTTTTATGAATCTAAAGATTGCAGTGGTTATTGCGTTTCCTGACGAGAGCACTTCCTTAAAAGTGATGCAATTATTTGACATTTATGTTTTGAGTTCATAGAAAGGATCGTAAAGCATTACTTTGCTTGTGGACGGTGCGTTTATAACTAAAAAATTAACTGTAAATTTTAATTAGGATAAAGTTTAAACGAAATTAAACTGAAAAAGTCGTATGAAGTAAATTCTAAAATTTATTATTACTAAAAATATTGAATAATTTCAAAATTGAGTTATATTAACATAATGATGGTTTTCTGCAATGTAGCGTCAACTATGCAATACAAAAAACATCAGTTTTCTAACTCCATTCTACAAAAGTAATTGATTAAAATAGATTTTCGCAAAAAATTATATATTTTTATCAGAGCATATAAAACACCTCTAATAACATATAATATTGATAGCTTCATAAACTTAAAGGTAAACAAAACAATTGGTTTTAAAAAATTCCGGCTATTAATTCTAAAGCTGGTAGATATTTGTATGGTCATTATGTTGAACCAATGATTGGTATACGATTATCTATTCTATTGTCTGATTGTTTTCCCAATAAATCCCCCTTCAATCATATCACCACCTTCAACTCTCAGACATATGACAGTTCACATTTTTGATTCAACATTATATCGAATACAACAAAAAAGCAATCGGAAATGTCGAATTTCTGTTCGACTTTCTTGTCAAAACAGTTGCTGCTGTCTTTGCTGGTGTCCAAAGTTCCTAAGCCATGCCAAGAGTTGAAGAGCAACAATACAGATGGAAACATTATACATGTACAAAAAATACAACAAACTTAGACACATATTTTCATTGGTTTTATTTTCCTGTGTTGTTTTTATTTTTGTGTTTTTTGTTTTTGCAACAAAATCCAACTGAGATTCCATACAGGAAGAACGACTTAAGCATTTTTATTGTTATGTATTTTGGGGGATTTTTATGTGCAGACTTATACACATACAAACACATCGACATATTCATACAACTTTTATAGTATACGTTACGTGGTCTCAAATGGCTAAATGCTGAGAGGAGAGTCAAACAACGGAAACGGAAATTTGTTAAAGTTGCAACAACGACGCCATAAAACTTAAGCCATTATGTTAAGGGATACAAGCCGAAAAAAAGCAACAAAACAAAGAACAGATATGTAAAAAGAGCCGTAGGTAGAGGGGACATAGAGGCAGAAGGAATAGTGCATATCACAAGAGGATCGTTGGCAAAAGTTGAAAACGTGATGAAAATAATATTGAATTTTTCGATTTGATGGGAAATTTGTGTCAAGAGGACAAATTGAATGTAGCCGATTGAAAAATGACATAAAGCTTTATAATTCTGCAAAGAAATTTCGCAATGATATTTTACTGAAAACCCTGTACACTAGGGAGAAAAATCAGTGTGTGAGACATAAATTTTGTAATTTTGATGATTGCGAATTCTTTAATTATAAATCTTGATTTTAATCTAAGGGTTGACCAAAAGTCATGTTACTTTCCAAACCATCTTAGTAAAAAAAACTGGATAAGTGAGATAAAAGTTGCTCATTTATTATGAAACAACAGAAATAGAGATTTGATTTTTTAATAATTATATGATCCTTAATTATTTTAACAGTGTTGCAAACTGAAGCATAAATTGACAGGTATCTAGTGAAATGTTTGTAATTCCCTCATGCATACACACATAATTCCCCTTTGCACCCCATGAATGAGGTATGGGATAGCTTCTCGCGTTGTTGTGAATTAACACGCTTTCTATTTTTAGATTCACAACTAACGGCACCTACTTGTTTATCGACGAATGCGAACGTGACTGTTTGAGAAGCTCTTACTAGACACGCCGATTGACTCGACACTTATACTGCGAAGCTGCTGTCGACAACATTCGAGGGGAGCCGACAATGAAAGAAACATTTTTTTTTTAAGATGACTGGAGCCAGGTTTGAACCTGCGATCTCCCGCATGGTAGTCGCGTGTTCTAACCACTATGCCACGGCCGGTCCCATGCATAGGTTCCTTTAATTGCTCAAACGATACTGGGTTGCTGTTGAAAACTTTAATTTTAATTTTTTAAAATATAAATGGTACAAGGAGACCAGAAAATTTCACCTCTAGTTATCACTTTTTATTTATCATTTAATACTAAACAAAAGTGTAACACATAAAAGAAGTCACTTTAGATCCTAGTTTTCTTTGAACCAAATTTGATTCATGACTTTTTAAGTCGTTTGAGCGATGTTCGTCTGTCTGGCTTTCCAGCTGGTATGCACTATAATAATATCAATACACCCAACACCAAATTCTGTATTACGTAAAGCTATAGCAGAATATAGTTTTGGAAGAAAAACTGGTAGTCTAGCCACGCCCCTTCTGGTACCTACCTCCCATACAAATATATCATTTCGGCCACTTTATAAATCGCGCAATAATATCAATACAGCCAACGCGATCGTGCCCAGATTGTGTATTTAGTAAAGCTATAGCAGGATACAGTTTTGGAGAAAAAAACTACAAGTCTTGTCACGCTCCATTTGGTATCTCCCATCCCCATCTGGTACTGTCCACTTTGGAAATCGATTAATATTACTAATACCCCAAACACCATCGTGTCCAAATTCTGTATTTAGTAAAGCGTTAAGATGGTCAAGTTTCGGAGAGAAAAGCTGATAGTCTAGCCACGCCCTTCCGGTACCTTTCATACAAATGTACCACTCCGCCCACTATAGAAATCGAATAATAATATTAATACACCCAACGAGATGGTGTCCAAATTTTGTATTTAGTAAAGCTAACGCAGGATAAAAATTTGAAGAAAAAAACTGGAAGTCTAGTCAGGCCTAGTTGGAGAACAAATTGGAAGTCTAGCCACGCCCGTTCAGGTACCTCCTATACAAATTTACCATTCCGCCATTTTAGAAAGGGGGTAGTAATATCAACATACTCGACACAACCGTGCCCAAATTCAGTATTTTGTTAGGCTGTAACAGGATAAAGTATACGCACTTTTTTTAACTCGTCGCAGGATTTTTACTAACATAGTCTTGCAATCGAAGTTTTTCTCACTCTCTGCAGCGCCGTACTTGGAGTTCATTATTTGACAACGTCAATGTCGGTATAATGCTAGTACAGTTCATTCATACGACGCCGATACAATGATGTGCCCAAATAGTTTATGGAGTATTTTTCTCTCGAGATCTAAATCCATCTATACCTCCATCTGGTAACTGGTATAGATGGGTTTTTGCTCGTCGAAAGAAAGCTCTGTCATTAAAACGTTTGCTAAGTCTTATATTAGCAAGCAGTATTCTTCTCTGGATTTCAAGGCTGGCGTTACTTGGCAGAACCTTCAGAAGTAGATAAAATCATATATCGCTTGGAAATTGATAGTGTTCACTTAAAGTCTTTGCTGCCTGCAACTAATAACATCGTTTTGTCCCCATTCACTTTTAGACTCTTTTAAGCTGAATCCTTCTGTATACCCGAGAAGGCTGTAGTCCCATTTCATAGTTTTCAGCCAATGATACCGCTAATCAATATCATCTTCATACGTAATTTGAAGAGATCACACGATAAACTGTCTTTTTTTAAGGCATCGTTTGGTATGAAATGGCTCTGCAAGGTCCTTGTCATTCCGCAGAGGTGTATCATCTTCGCAGGAATACCTAACTAAGCTCAAACTGCGAGAAATTTCTGCTGTATCGGGCTGTCGAAGGTAGCTTTATATCAACAAAAAGGTTAAATGTGTCCATCTGTTGTACTTCCGTCTTTTCCAGGCACGATTTGGTTGTAAATCCCTGGCATTAGTCTTTTGCATAGCGCACTCGACACAACCATATACTTGATAGGTAAAAGCCTAACAACGCTGTAATTGAGCATGTACTTGAATCACCTGTTTTCAGCACAGCTAGCTCGTTAACAGGTTATCGCCAACGAAGGAAGTCCGCCGTCGAGGACACATATGCTCTAAATATCCTAAAAACACGCAGGAGAATTTGCAAGTGTCTAGAATACAACGGATTCCAGTTCAGCTGAAAGTTGTGAGGTTGTCCAGAGTTTTGCTAGCCCGTCTGATCTGCAGTTGCCTGGTATGTCCGTTTGACCCGGCATAAGTTGACGGGTCAAATTCTTTGGACCTAAAAAAATTAATTTTCCTTTGCACCCCATGAATGAAGTATGGGATAGCTTCATGCGATGTTGTGAATTAACACGCTTTCTATTTTTAGATTCACAACTAACGGCACCTATTTGCTTGTCGACGAATGCGAACGTCACTGTTTGATAAGCTTTTTTTGTTGACATGCCGATTGCTTCGATACAGCGAAGTTTCTGCCAACAACATCAAGGGAGCTGGCGATGAAAGAAAAATGTAGATGACTGGAACCAAGAGTCGAACCGGGGATCTCCTGCATGGCAGTGTTCTAACCATTATGCCACGGCCGTTTCATTGGACAATCATCCTTAATAGTTAAGAAGTGGTTTGCTGATTTTTGTTGTGGTCGTATCAGCGCAACTAGTTATAAAGGGGGTAAAATAAAAGTGCAAAAGATAGCTGAGGTGGAGCGGTATATTAAGCTTAGCTTTTTAATATTTGGGCATGCAAAAAACTTCCGAGCAGTAAGTGCCGCGATCGCTTTTACTCGGACACGTGACACCATTTTAAAGAAGTTTTCAACCATATTATATCGCAACTCTTAAATTTTCTTAACACATGTTCCATAGTCTTGGTACGAAAATATACAACAACTTTATATTTCTACATTTACAAAAGCATTTAAATTGTTTTTAAAAAAAATTTTGCCGGTTAGCACAAGAGTTCCACTCCAGCCCTCGTATAACATCATAACGCCTCCTTAATAGTCGTAAATGTTTGGCATACAAATAAACGTTAAATTACAAAATATCGCGGCAGCCGTGGTGGATTGTAAATGAATTTTGGAGGCCACTCTTTATGCCACTGATGATGATTGTTGACTTCATATTGTTCACTCATATTGTTGTAGCTTTTATGAGTCGAAAACTTTTAACAAAATAAAAATAGCAATTCAACAAACAAAGTCCTTCAAAAATACACAAATATCAGATGAATTGTTACGTTTATTTATGATACAGCTATTTGCAATATTCCTGGAACAAGCGACTCTGTTTTTTGTTTGTTTATCCTTTAACCCTTTCTCTTCTCTGTATCCTAAATTACATTGTTTTGTATTGTTATTGTTTTGTAATTGAAATGCCAATTTCGATTAGCTTTAGCGAAACCTTTTGAAATGTACACATAAAGACAACTAACCGACTACCTAAACAAAAGAAAGGTGTGGTTGGTTGGTTGTAGCCACTATCGTACTAGCCAAATTATATTTTTGTATAGACAAAATGAAAGGACAATTTAACCTATACAGCTACACACACACTGGCTAATAAAGGGGTTCACAATTGCACATGGAGCAACAAGAAAATCCGTGGGCAGTAAGGATCTACTAGTGAACGCCCGTCTAAAAAAATATCAACTGCTATTTTTACTGAACCATAAAATGTTAAGTTTGTTTCATTCGAGTTCAATTTGCAGTTATTTCTTGCTTTCCTCTCTTCGAGGTAAATTGAAGGTGTGGTTGTCAATGATTATTGCCAACAATGAAGCGTAAAAAGAAAATGAAGCTAAAATAATTACATGTTAGTGTGAAGAAGAAGAAGCTACAGCACTGAAAATACACACATCGTTGGATTGTCATGACGGGGCGGGTACTCTACTGGCGGCTGTATAGAATTCTTACATGAGAAGAAATACATATCACGACAAATATATTTTAATATTTAAGATAATTGTACTCCTATATAGTAATGAAAAGTAAACAAATCTAGAAGAAGTTGTATCCGCTAAAAATCATAAACATAATTTCCCTTTACACCCCACGAATGAGGTATAGGTTAGCTTCTCGCGTTATTGTGAATTAACAAGCTTTCTATTTATAGATTTATAACTAACGGCACCTACTTTTTTATCGATGAATGCTAACGTCACTGTTTGAGAAGCTTTTTACTAGACATGCCGATTGACTCAACACTAGTTGCTGTCGACAACATCAAGAGGGCCTGCAATGAAAGAAAAATGAAGATAACTGGAGGCGGGAATCGAACCCGTGATCTCCCGTATAATAGTCGCGTGTTCTTGCCATCATGCCAATGCCGGCCCCTGTATTGTATCCGCTTACCTTGTCGAAATTTTGTTTAACTATGGGAGCAATATTGGTATTTGTATAATACTGGTACTTATGTCGGATGTCGGTTATCTGATGTTTTGCCTACTATAACAAGATAAATTAACTCATCCAGTTTTAATATCCTAGAGTTGTTCATTTCTGAGTTATATTAAAAATATAAGTTTTCCTTTATAAGTAATTTTATATGGGTGGTACAAGAAGGGGCAGGCCGGTATAATTCAAATACATTCCTTATCTTCTTACGTAAAATATGACTGAATTCATTGTATGTAATGCATGTAAAACTATGAATACGACTTCGGTCATATGTATGGGCGGAAAATTAAACTGACTAACAGTTCCTGAGTAATCTAAATGCCATGCCACACCGATGCCACAGATGCGTCATAGTGAGTAGTTTACAGAAGTTACTGAAGCAGAACACAGAGGCTCTTTTAGTGAATTTGGCCTAATAAGCACTTTTCTTAGATTCAACTCTTATAAACCCACAAAGATAAGAAAATAACTACCCAAATATTAACAATTCCCGCAATCGGGCCATGATTTAAGGCTATACTTCTGGAATGTCGAACTCTCTACAGAAATGGTGCCTTTATTCAATTGGCATCTTTGACATCTTTTACACAGCTGCCATTCAGAAAGAAACGAATTTGGATGTGGATTCTTAATCGATACCTGGTCTCGCTTAAGTGACCGAATTGTCAATATCCGCATCAAGGCGAAATATTATCACATCACGCTGATTTGCGTACAGGAAGCGGCCGTGGAATGATGGTTAGAACACGCGACTACTATGCGGGAGATCCCGGGTTCGATTCCCGCCTCCAATCATCTACATTTTTCTATCGTTGCTGGCCCCCTTGATGTTGTCGATAGCAAATTCGCAGTATAGTGCCAAGCAATCGGCATGTCTAGGAAAAATTATTCAAACAGTGGCGTTCGCATTCGTCGATAAACAAGTACGTGCCATTTGTTGTGAATCTAAAAATAGAAAGCGTGTTAATTGACAATAACGCAAGAAGCTATACCATACCTTATTCATGAAGTGTATAGGGAAATTAAGTTATTTTTTAAGTTTAAGACGGAAGACAAGGACGAGGACATTAAAGACTCATTCTATTAGCGCCTGGAGGATATAAATGATTGCTGCCCTGCTCATGACATTAAATTTTTTCAAGGAGATTGTAATGCTAATATAGGAAGGAAAGATGCTCTTTGTTTAGCATTCGGAAATTTAGTCTACACAACAACTCCTCCGATAACGGATTCAGACTCGCTAGCTTCGCATCGGTAAGACACATGCTAGTACACATAAAGATATACACAAGGCAACCTGGATATCCCCTGATCAAAAGATAAGAATCCGGATTCATCACGTGCTAATTGAAGAAAGACATGGCTTCAAACGTTGTAGACATGCGTATGCTGTACGGTGCATATGTTGGCTCGGATTACCACCTAGTCGCAGCCAAGGTATGCACGCGATTATGTTGTACTAAAACCATCGTAACCAACAGCAAACGGAGGCAGACATCGCATAGCTCCATACCACCGAGTTAGCCAATGCCTACTTCAACCAATTCTCTCAATTACTTTAAACAAACCACTAAATTCCTATGTATCGGACACAGCATATTGCGAAATCTATGACCTCTGCCACATAGACCTACTGCATCATGCAAAACCACGCTTCGAGAAGCCCTGGTACGAGGAGGAACATTACATAATGTCTGAGGAAATGGATGCTGCATACAAGTCAAAACTACTGCCAAATTCAGCGCGTGCGGTGACGAAACGATTTAACTATTGAGAAAGTTTCAGTCGGGTAAACAGACCTACATATACCCTTAACCTAAGTAAAAACATAAAATTTGCTTAACAAAATACAGAATATGGGCACTATCGCGTTGGGCGAGTTGATATTATTACTTGATTTCTAAAGTGTACAAAATGGTACATTTGAATAAGAGGTTCCAGAAGGGGCGTGACTGGACTTCTAATTTTTCCTCTGAAAGTTTATCCTGTTATAACTTAACAAAATACAGAATTCGGGCACGATCGTTTTGGTTGTATTTATATTACTTTTCGCTTTTTAATTTGGTCGGAATGGTACATTGGTATGGGAGGTACTAGAAGGGGCGTGGCTAGACTTCCAGTTTTTCCCCAAAACTTCATCCTGTTATAGCTTAAAATAGTATTGAATTTGGGCAAGATCTCGTTGGGTGTTTTAATATTATTACTCCATCGCTAAAGTGGACGGAATGGAACATTTGTGTGGGAGGTACCAGAAGAGTCGTGGGTAGACTTCCAGTTTTTTTCTGCAAAACTTTTTCCTGCTACAGTTTTACTAAATTCGGAATTTGGTCAAGATCGCGTTATTACTTGATTTCTAAAGATGGGCGGAATAGTAGATTTCAGAAGGGGCGTGGTCAAGTAGCCCATTTCCAATACCAGACAGACAGATATACAGACGGACACGGTTCAAACGACTTTAAAAGTAATGAATCGAATTTGGTTCAAAGAAACATAGGGTCTAAAGTGACTCATTCTCTTTGTTACACTTTTGGGTCGTATCAAATTGTATATACCCTCCTACCCGTAGGGTGAGGGTATAAAAAGAGGAGGGATATTAAATGCGTCTTCAGGAGGAAACAAGTTCTATGAAAGCAAAGAGAGTGCCAAGATATCGCTAAGTGCAGGGATAAAGGTGAAGCCCGAAAATTCTACCAAAATTTCAATCTAGATAGAAATCTTGCCACGGACAAGCAGAGTGTGCTGCAAATATGGAGCGAATACGTTAGTGTACTCTGCTCGCTCCCGCAGTCAGCATAAGTGACAAAATCACACCAATCATTATCGACGGAGTAGATTGTCTACCACTGACCCAAAACCAGATCAGCACGGCAATTGCACGGCTTAAAAACAATAAAGCTGTGGGAGTCGATGGACTGCCGCCAGAGCTTTTTAAAGCCAGCGACGATAAGCTGACAACATGCATGCATCAGCTCATAAACACGATTGGGCTAAAGGAATGCAATCCCAATGACAAGAATCTGAGTGTTCTATGTCCTGTGCCTAAGAAAGGTGATCGATGTATGTGTACCAATTATCGTGGGATCAGCATTTTACACATTGCATACAAGGTCCTGTCAAGTGTGTTATTTAAGAGACTAAAACCTATCTTAACGAACCTGATTGGAACCTTATCAGTATAGCTTTAGACCTGCTAAATCCACGACCAACCAGATATTCATACTACTACAAATCCTGGAGACGACTCCAGAAATGCAGAACGACACCTTTCATCTATGTATCGATTACAAAGCTCCATTAGGCAGTACGATACTGCAGAAACTATAAGCTGATATGACTGAGTTTGGGGTCTTCCCGAAGTTTCAGACTTGCAATCTTTTTAACATCACAATAGAGATAATCATGCGGAATACTTAAGCAAACACGACTGATACCATCTTTCATAGAAGACACAAGCTGTTCGCGTATGCCGATGATGTAGACAGCATTGGGCGAGGACTGCGGGATGTTACTGTGGCCTTTTCAAATATTAAGAAGCACTTGACAGAAGTGGTTCTTGTGATAAGTGAGAACAAAACCAAGTGTTACTTTCAACGCACGAAGAGTTTGTTCGTTAAGACACTGCGTGAACATTGACAACTATAAATTTTTGTCTACCTTGTCTCCACCATTTCCTACCCGTCTTGCTGTAAAGCGCAAAATCCGTGGTAATGACAGCGGATCAATCTATTCTGAAAGTCTTCGGGAGAAGAATGGTTCACGATATATTTGGACCTATCATTGCCTACGGCGGGTACTGTTGTTTAATACACCATGAGCTACATAACGGCATTAAGCCAAACGCTTTGAATTCTTTTCTACGTGCGACTACTGATGGGTGATTTACTGTTGCTGCTACCAAATTGATAGAAGAGATTGGATTACATTATTGATCGAGTGATCGAGCCAATTATCTCGTCCTTACATATATTAGTTAAGCATACTTGCAATGTCTCAATTGAAGGTTAGCGCAAGGGTAATGAAGTGAGGTAGATGAACGAAATTTTAGACCAGAAGGTGTGTTAATTCTGCTGTTATGTAAGGTCTTCTACAATCAAAGTGCATTTCTGGGAGCTGTGAAAAATTAGGGATATACAATGCGAAAATATTACGTATTTTCGAAAAATTGTGCATTTCATTTCAATATCCGATAGCCAGTTTCCGGATAAGATTACCATATTCTAGGGATCTGAAATTATTAATAATCTTCATCATAAAATTAGTTCCTAAACTTGCCATTCAGATTTTCTTAAAATACAGGCAATTGACAAAATCCTTAAAATCTTCCTTACCTTTCCTATGACCCTTCTGCTCTCCAGAAAAAAATATAACTCTGGAGTATGAAATTCAATTTGAAAACATTAAACTGAGAATATTCCACATATTCTACGAAATTGTTGAGTCAAGAACTGTCCATCATTGCCATGAGTTAATCGTAGGGTACTAACGAACAACACCCAACACATGACAGACATTGATTGAAGGGTTTCACGGGAAATTCATGTTTATTTTTTCTCCCTTTTTTTCTTTTTTTGCACATCCATCTACTGATTTCCTTTAACCTTAATTGTTTTTAATAGTTGATTTGCTACCAAACCCAAAAACAATGCAGAGTAACATAAAACCAAACCGGAACTTTTGCAAATCTTCAGTAAATCACCCCCGCCATGATTATAGCATTCAAGCGAAACCTTACCCCCCAAAGCAAATGTGAAGATTCTTCGTAGAAAAAATATGCGGCGGAAACTTTACAATTTGTTGGTTTTGTTCGTTGTCGTTGTTTTTGTTGACTTTGGTTAATAATAAATGTTTACAATTTTAACATTTATAGCGAAAAGTTGTCATAATGTTCATAATGCCTTTGGTAATGACACGATGGTAATGGTGGCTATGACCTGTTGTTTTCGTTGCGCTAGTTTGACGCCTATGAAGGATCAGACCGCATTTGTGCTCTGCCACCTACATTGTCGCGTGGGTGGTCTGCCAGCGTTTATTTAGAGGGGTTTTTCGTTTTTTTTTGATTGGACGAGGCATGTTGACAACGTCACACACACAACGGTGTGTGAGTGTCTGGAGTCCCTCATCATGAAACGCAACAAATGACTGAAATTTGTAGACGTCGTTGTTGTGTGACCACTATTGTCACACCCTAATTGCCAACTCACTTCGTTTTTAATAAACGCAAATGATTATTTTCACTTTTCCCCATCATTCAATTAAATATTCATGCCAGCGCATACAGCGCTCAACCCGGACGTATATTCCACTGGTGACCAGTTGACGGACGGTGTGTTGTCGTCGAGGTGTCAAATATAGGTGTGATTTTGTGTCGTCCTTAGGTTATGTGTCTTTGTTTGCTTGTCTGCACCTGCCTTCCCTGTGTGTGTGGGTGTGTGCAGGGGGTGTCGTTGGATATATTTCCGTCAGCTATAAAATAGTTTTCAATCAAAGCATATTGTCAGTACAGGATGTTGTGCTTAAATAAAAGTTTACTTAGGACATGGAAAATTTTTCACTTACTGTCGGACAATATTAAATCTATAATAGATCAACATGATTGGAAACAACTCTAGTGAAAATTAAGTGAAATTTTATTTTGGTTTAAAAGAGTAAGTGACTTATGGTTGTTGAGAAACCTATGTGGCATGCTACCGCCGATGCGTCTTAGGGAGTAGGTAACACAAGTAACTGAAGCTCAATACAAAGGCTCTCTTAGTGGCTTTGGCCTTATAAGCCATGAAAACTATTATGAAAATATGAAGAACAGAAACCCCCTCAAGTGTTATCAAGAGACTTCGGCATCCGGTTTCGTGGTTTAGCCCTGTAAGAGACCGAATAGCCACTAAGCGCATCAGGGGCGCTTTGGGGGTGACGGAATGATATTACAGAAGTAGATGGAAATAAAACGCCTCTTCAGGTGGACAAAGCGTCTATGAAAGCGTCTTGGCTAAAGTAATGCATTCTCAATGATTGGAATCTGAATTATGTATGTCCTGTGCTTAAGAAAGGTGACCGAAGTGTATCTACCAACTATCGTGGGTCAGCATTTTACACATCGCATACAACGTCTTAGCTAGTGAGTTATGTGAGAGACTTAAGCTTATCCTAGCTAACCTGATTAGACGCTTATAAGTGTGGCCTTAGAACTGGTAAATCAACGACCGAAAAGATATCCACACTACGACATAATGAGGCTTTAGATGAGTCTTTGTTCGGGATGTTCCAGCGGCATTTTCAAGCATTGAGAAACAGAGTCTACATGATTTTACATGAGTCTTGCCGTGGAGGCCTTACCCATGACGTCCTAAACACACAGAGCATATTACAATGCGATTCCGAGCGAACTCCTGGGATAGCAAGCTTTCGCAATTGTCGGCCGTTTCTTCCAGCCTGAAGTTAACAAATTGGGTATGTTAGTTATGATCAAACCCCCCTCTGGTCAACGTGTGGTCTATCTTACCACCTCCGCTACTTTATGGGTCTGTATTACCCGGTTGCGATGCAATTCTTCATCGAGCCCGAAGACTTTGCCAGCGATTTCGATTTTAACCACAGTACACGAAATGCGCCCAAAAGGGGACTTCACCAAGTGATCAGCCGGAAAACTAGGTCCTGGAACTTTTGATCCCCACTGTAGGAGTTTCGTAGTGATTTAGTGAGTCATACATCATAGGATTGGTCAGGAACTGATTCTTTCATTCCAGCGCCCCAGATAGGTGGGAACGGTTTGGTTTACTATACTATCACTCGACGACGATAAACAGCAATCATATATTAAGGCTAGGCCTATCTGCATCCCCAAAATGGGCCGGGAATATATGATGCCTGGGAGGAATCTGGAATCCTAACCCCGAAACTCATAGACAACTGTGGTACGAGATTACCTCTCGTAAAGTATCGTACCAAAAAACCTGACGTTTGACCGCCGCTTTGCCAAGCTGAACATGGTTGTTCAGATGACAAAGGCCACTCTTGTCGAACAAAGATCCAACTCTCCCTCATCCACTCATCCTATCTGTCTTGCTCTATAGCGCAGATTCCTGGGAAATGAGACAAGCATATCAATCTATTGCTGGAGTCTTCGAGAGAAAAATATTTTGCAAAATATTTAAACCCATCATATTTAACGACGAGTACCGTCGTCGAATAAGCCATGAGCTGTATAACGACATCGACGTAGTCATGGGCGTTCAAGAAGACCGATTGAGCTGGCTTGGAAACATTGTATGAATAGATGACAATTCGAAAAGTCTTCGGCAATAAACTCTTTAGGCGACACAGGAGGGCGCGACCAAAACTTCGTTGGATGGATAATGTGGAAGAGCTGTTTCTAAACTTGAAGTGCGGCTTCTGATGAATGAACTTCTCTTGCTGCCAAATAAGAACAAGAAACATGCCTTAGTTTGGTATTCCAGCAACTACGCTTTTGCATAATGACCCTGACCGGTATAGACTTTTCAGTAAATTTTTAAAGTGAACATTGACACTTGTACCAGTTATCTGCAATATAGTTATGCTCGATGATATTAAACAAAGCTGAAGTGAACACTACTGCGCACAATATTTAACAACATACTAAGTCACATGCGGCTTGCGTACTCTGATCGTATAAACATTGGTAGAGTATGCGGGATATGACTACAGCCTTCTCAGTTATTAACTAGAAATCAACTAAAATGGGTCCAACAGTAAATGGGGACAGAGTTGCTAGTTTAAAAGGATAATGAATATAATTAGCTCACCCCGAAGAATTCGACGACAATCAAGATAGCAACGTTAGATGGAATAGGACAATGTAATACTTTACTACATGAGACATATAAGCAGTAAACAGTGCTGTGTGATAAAATGAGTTAGAAAATATAATACGTACAAACCAATAAATAATGTCTCATTTGTGGGTTTTTTTTTTGATAAATTTCTGATGATGATGATGATGTTTTGTGTCTCATTTATGGGTTGTCAAGACAATTTGTTGTTGTTTTTTTTTTAATTTTCTGGTATATTTTAACTCGAACATTCTCAATTCTTCCAAAACAGTTTTATTGATACTCATACTCTTATTGCTATTCCTGAATTATATTATACTTTTCAATTCCCAAATATATCACAATTGTATAAAATATGTTGTTATTTATTGTTTTAATAAATACGTATGTATGCCCTACATTGTGTTTGTCTTACATTGCATTGAATTTAAACACAATAGTATTCGTTATCCATTTGCATTAAGTCAATTCGCATAATACGGAAAAAGTTATTATTGAAAATTTTAAATTCCTGCCATTCTGTCATAACAACCAAAACACACACATACACACACACACACAAAAAGACAATGAAAAAGCCAATCAATCATAATTCAAAACCAATTAGAATGCAGTCATGCAATTGAGCGTATGTAATATAAATTTAATATGAGCACAACAAACAACATGAAGAAAAACAACGATAAAAACACTTTGCACTTTTTTTTCCACTTTGGACAACAGCAACCAACTCGATAAACTTAGTTATCACATGATAATTAAGTTATATGGAGAGTTTTTTTGTTTGTATGCTCTGCATATTGTTGATTCACTTCGAAAACACTGTGGATGCATTTGAAAACAACATATTCGCATTTATGCATCAGAGGGTAAAAACTATGGACTATAACTTCGTCGTTATGAGAGGTTATTTATACAAGTTAGAAAAACAACTTTGGGTTTCATCAGTGATGTGGTGGCAAATACCAGAGATGGGAAATCTTATGGTAATTATATTGTTAGGGAAATTATGCCAATCGGTAAACAACTTAGATGAAATACGATAAGATAAATGTATGTCCTTTTACCGAAACTCCATTGTATTTTGCCATCACCCAGCAGCAAAAAATGGGGCTTTGCATGGCTTCTTACAGGCCTGCAATGGCAGTTAGAAGCCCTACCCTTCAAATGCAGTCTTCATTTCAAATTAACATAGGGTGTCATAGGCAGGCAAGGCCTGCACATTCCCTTACTCATTGAAGGCGTTTCAGTAGGCATGCCTAGTATGTCCTGCTTGGAGTCCTAATAACAAGGGCCTTCTATAAGGCATTGCTACTGCAGACCAGCTTGCAGGCCTGCAAAAGAGCATTTATAGATGGACTTAAATAAAAAAAAACATATGCGAATTATTTCCATATTAAATGATTTCCTACTTTTTATAAATTTTTAATACAATATTTATTACAATTTGTAATAACTAGTTTTTTTAAACTCCAGCAGCGGGAATCGAACTCGCAACCTCAGTACTCATAGTTGGGCATGCTACCTACTCGGCTATCACGTGATATAGTTGTTGTACGATAAATAACATACATGTGGTTTTCATAAACAACAGCATCTGTCTTACCTTCCCTTAAGAGGCCTGCCAACAGGCCTAATCGAAGAAGTGACAAGTGCATGGCTATGAACGTCAATTCTGCCTTCTACTAATAGGACTGTCAACAGGCCTGTTTAAGGCAAGAAAGTTTGCATGCCCTTTGAGAACATCTATGGTAGTTTTGTGGGGTACACAGTAGGGCTGCTCACAGGCCAGTTTTAAGAAGGGAAAGAGGCATGTCTGCGGGATCTATTCTCATCCTAGTAAGAGGCCTCATTGCAGGTCTCATTTGAGAAGCGAAATGTGCATGGGTATGGAATTTTTTATAAGGCTTAGTGAAGGACTTATTATAGCCTGTATACATGCCTGGAAAAGGAAGGCGTATTTGAATGTCAACAAAATGCCTCTGACGGCATGTTTGCAGGCATATTTTTACAATGCCTCGTCTTTTCCGCTGCTGGGCAGGTCTTTCTTAGGATGCAAATAAAAAATTATATGGAACTCATATTTAATACACAAGAGGAAGCAATTATACAGAAATGAAAAAACTACCGAAACCTGATTATACACTTTTAGATTTGGGTGAATTGAGTAATTGTGATATGGCGAATTTTGGTCACCCGATTTCTAGTTATTGTGATTCCTACTGGAAATGTTATATCTAGTGTTTTTGTCCCGAGAATTTCCGGGACAAAATTCCCGGGAATCCCGGCCAGTTTGTTGTCCCGGAATCCCGGGAATGCGACCGGGATTTCCCGGGATTACATTAAGCTTATTAAATGAGTCAATATTAAAATATTTAATAAGTTAAAATCCACTAGAACCATAAATTATTTAGTGTTTCAAATTTTTACCATAAAAATCGTCTTCCGTCTCTCGATGTTTTGTTTATCTTTCAAATTTGCTTTCATATAAAGGAAAAAAAGAACGTATTGAATTGCTAAAATGGATCAGCAATACCATGTCCATGAGTTGATGAATACTTATTGATAGGCATATATTCTAAAGCAATATTTTAAGCCGATTGACTGACATATAACTTTCTTTGTTGGTGTACTAGGTTATTGTACCTTTAGGTGATTGGTCTAAGCCATGATGATAACACTTGTCTCCTCTTTATCCCAAGGAATGCGAATCTCAAAAAATCTCTTCAGATTGCACAATTACCAGATAAAATAAGTGTTAAATCTAAATGTCGCGATTCCACATTTAGCCGTTTGGTCTAGGTGATGGTAACAGTTTAATCCTATTTCTAGTTTTGTCAGATTTTGGTCAGGTTTGGTTGGATTTTTCTTTAAGAGGTAACAATTTTAAATATTCTCATCATGCAGCTCTCTAAATCTATAAGATAAAATTCACATATAGATTTTTGCGATTCTACCTTTAGCTGTTTGTCTTGGTGATGCTATAAGTTTTACCCCATTTGGAACTTTTTTAACACTAAAGGACGAATTTGGCCCCTTTTTTTCTCTAAAAGCACGAATTTCTAATTCTATACAGAGATTGGTTAACGGTTTTATCCTTTTTAGCCTCTTTACCCCACAAAGTACAAATATCGAAAAATCCTTCCTAGCAGCCCTCGTGTTCTTTAAAAAGCTTGCTCATATACATTTCCACGATGATAGCTTTTGCCGTTTGGCCTGGATAATGTTACCAGTTTTTTCTTGTTGGACCTTTTCCCCCCTAAAAGTACTACTTCTCAAATAAAGGTTTCTAAATATTAACAACCTATCGGGTAAACCGTAACACGAGATTCTTAAAATTATTTTAATGTTTCATTTCATATTCGGGATTTCCCGGGATTTCCCGGGAAATAAAAATCCCGATTTCCCGGGAAATGAAAAATGCCGGGAAATCAAAAACACTAGTTATATCTCAATGGCGACATCTCTCAGAAATTGGATTAGGATTAACAAAAGTTAAGTAGATACATATGTTGATGTAGTTCGTATGTTACCCCATATGGTAGAGTGTTTCTAATATTTGACACTGCATGACATTTGACCTTACAGAGGGACACAAAGGGGTCAAAGTCCGAACTGGCCTCCAAATGATTTTATCACGTCCTTCTATTTGTCTGAGGCAGAAAACAAAAATATGTAGATGACTGGAGGCTCGAATCGAACACGGAATCTCCCGCATGGTAGTCGCTTTATCTAACCATCATGCCACGGCCGGTCCAATGTAACATCAATTTAAGGTTAATCATGTTAAATTTGAAAACAAAAAAATTTGTATAATTTATATCAAATTTTTTCTTACCAAGATATCGATCACATTTTTTCAAAGGATTTGCAGACAAATTGGGAAAAATTAGTGGGGCAATTATTTCTAGGAATAAGAGGCACCAGAATGTAAGTTGTGAGGTGGTAAGTTTTTATTTCATCACCCTTAGTACTGTAACGACGAAAGTCCCCTACGGGTCGTTTTCATCAACACATCAACAGCATATCCTAATGTACAGAAAAATTGAAGTAAACCAACGAATTGAAAACAAATTTTGTTTTATTCAAAATATGAAAATACGACTTAGGCAACTTTTCCTTTCAGTGGAGTTGTTTACCCAAAGTGATTTCAACTTAGTTCGTAAACAAGATACCGTTACTTGTTGGTGATGATCACTGGCAGACGGTAGAAAAACATCACAGGCTGATGGAGTGAAGTTGTTTACCAAAAGTGTTTTCAACTTAGTTCGTAAACAAGATACCGTTACTGTTGGTGATGATCACTGGCAGAGTAGCAATAGATCACAGGCTGTTGGGTATAAAAGGGAAGCAACTCACACTGAGGAGGACAGTCAGTGAACGAGGTCAACGCAGCAAGGTCGCTAGTCAAGAGGTAAGTGATATTATTGTCTCTCGTGGAGTGCTCAGTAGTCTCCGTAGTCTGTTGAACATTCTTCTGAAGTGCTTTCCCAGTCTTCAGTAGAATCTTCCCCGAGTCTTCTGCCGCGTCTTCCGACCCTTTCGACGAGTCTTCCGCGAGTCTTCTGAAGTGCTTTCGCCAGTCTTCAGTAGAATCTTCCCGAGTCTTCCGCGAGTCTTCTGAAGTGCTTTCGCCAGTCTTCAGTAGAATCTTCCCCGAGTCTTCTGCCGCGTCTTCCGACCCTTTCGACGAGTCTTCCGCGAGTCTTCTGAAGTGCTTTCGCCAGTCTTCAGTAGAATCTTCCCCGAGTCTTCTGCCGCGTCTTCCGACCCTTTCGACGAGTCTTCCGCGAGTCTTCTGAAGTGCTTTCGCCAGTCTTCAGTAGAATCTTCCCGAGTCTTCTGCCGCGTCTTCCGACCCTTTCGACGAGTCTTCTGAAGTGCTTTCGCCAGTCTTCAGTAGAATCTTCCCGAGTCTTCTGCCGCGTCTTCCGACCCTTTCGACGAGTCTTCCGCGAGTCTTCTGAAGTGCTTTCGCCAGTCTTCAGTAGAATCTTCCCCGAGTCTTCTGCCGCGTCTTCCGACCCTTTCGACGAGTCTTCCGCGAGTCTTCTGAAGTGCTTTCGCCAGTCTTCAGTAGAATCTTCCCGAGTCTTCTGCCGCGTCTTCCGACCCTTTCGACGAGTCTTCCGCGAGTCTTCTGAAGTGCTTTCGCCAGTCTTCAGTAGAATCTTCCCGAGTCTTCTGCCGCGTCTTCCGACCCTTTCGACGAGTCTTCTGAAGTGCTTTCGCCAGTCTTCAGTAGAATCTTCCCCGAGTCTTCTGCCGCGTCTTCCGACCCTTTCGACGAGTCTTCCGCGAGTCTTCTGAAGTGCTTTCGCCAGTCTTCAGTAGAATCTTCCCGAGTCTTCTGCCGCGTCTTCCGACCCTTTCGACGAGTCTTCCGCGAGTCTTCTGAAGTGCTTTCGCCGGTTTTCAGTAGAATCTTCCCGAGTCTTCTGTCGCGTCTTCCGACCCTTTCGACGAGTCTTCCGCGAGTCTTCTGAAGTGCTTTCGCCAGTCTTCAGTAGAATCAAAGCCGAGGCTTCAGTCGCGTCTTCTGACCCTTAAGTCGAGTCTTCGCCGAGTCTTCTCGATTCTGCTGGAGTGCTTTCATCTGTTCCGAATACCAAGTCCGAGTCTTTTACCGCAACTTCTGACCCCCAGGTCGAATCTTCAACGCATCGTTTCATTTCTGCTGAGGTGAGTGAGTCAGCCGTAGGCGAGTCGCAAAGACAAATTATTAAATCGGACTCTAAGCTGCCTCGTAACCACCTGCCGGAGGTCCTACTGCCAGGCTCCAGCGGACAACCTCGGAAGTGCTTATCCAAGCCTTCCTACGTCACGCCCTGTTCACAAAGCGTGAGGAAGTATTAATTTTAAGTAGTTGTTAAGTAGAATAAGTAAGTGAATTATCCCAAAGCCGTGAAATTTGTGAATAAAACCCACCTTTAACCATCAAAGACCGTTGTTTCCCTCTCTGTCGCTACATTTTATAAATTTCTGTGACGGACCCTTTCCCCGGCGAGCTGCACCCCAGCAACCAGAGGAAAACTTGTCGTTACAGTACACACATTTCAATCAGATAAACTGCCGTTGGGGATATAAAGTGAATGTTGCATCTCAAGCCGACTCACAAGCTCCTTTGTGGTGGCACCTGGGCAACGTTGTTCAAGACATTTTTTTATCATAAATAGCGGCTGATAGAGAGCGACGAACGCTTATAATTGGGCCAGCCACCTGCATTCATGGGAAAGAAAAAGTAACAAACGGAAACCCCCCTACTGGTTCCAAAATTCAGCGCACGTAAGGGTATCAAGCCAGTTGTTGAAGACGGCTTAGATTGTACAATAAAAAAAAACTTAATTTCCCTGTGCACCCCATGAATGGGGTATGGGATAGCTTCTCTCGTTGTTGTGAATTAACACGCTTTCTATTTTTAGATTCACAACTAACGGCACTTACTTGTTTATCGACGAATGCAAACGTCGCTGTCTGAGAAGCTCTTACTAGACACGCCGATTGACTCGACACTTAATACTGCGAAGTTGCTGTCAACAACATTCGAGGGGAGCCGACAATGAAAGAAACAATTTTTTTTAAGATGACTGGAGCCAGGTTTGAACCCTCGATCTCCCGCATGGTAGTCGCGTGTTTTAACCACTATGCCAAGAGCAATATCGCAGTTAAAAAAAAATAAAGCAGCCGGTGCCGGTAATTTGTATGGGTTTAATGAAAGGGTCTTAAACGATGTCAACTGAGTACATTACAACATTTTTAAACTCATTGATTTGGGACTCAATTCTGAGAACTGCGCGTGTATGTAGCCCCAAAAAGAAGAAGTTCTGCATCATTTGTGTTATCAAGTTACATGCCATAGTAATTTAATATCGATTTAAAGTTAGTATGTATCGTATAGGGGAATTTGTCACTTTTTAGGCTCTTATGTTTGACATAACACTAGTCCGATTTAGCTAAAACAAATTTAAAAAATAAATTAAGAATAACAATTCCTTTAATCTGTTTATATAACGTTTCTCTACATAAGCAACAGTTTCACTTTCCCATTGATCAAATGATTTTGAACTGGGTTTATTTTGTAGCAGTTACTATAAAACTGTTGTACTCCGTGGCATATGATTTACGTGGAATATTGCTTATGATAATCATACGCCACCATATATTATTTATGTTATGGCAAACAAAAGTGGCTAAAACGTGACAAATTCCCCTATACGATACTTACTAACTTCGAATCGATATAAAATAATATTATGGCATGTAACTAGACAAAACGAATGATGCAAAACTTCCCAAAATCATGTGTTGTACTGTGTAAGGATACGATGTTTATCTACTACGATCGTCGGTAACACCTCCAAGACGAAGTTTATTGCCATGTCAAGGAATGTTATCTGATCTCCTTGATCCTTTGGGGTTGCACAAAGCTTCTTTGTTAAACGGACACTAAGTCTGTACAATCGTGTTACGAGCCTGTGCAACCGGGCTATAGGTCTGTGTAATCAGACCTTGAGTCTGTACAATTGGGTTATGAGCCTGTGCAACCGGGCTAAAGGTCTGCACAATCGTACCTTAAGTCTGTACAATCGGACAATAAGTCTGTACAACCGGGCTAAAGGCCTGTCCAATTGGATAATAAGTCTGTATAACCGGGCTAAAGGCCTGTCCAATCGGACCTTGAGTCTGTACAATCGGACAGTATGTCTGTACCACCGGGCTACAATCCTGTGCAACCGGGCAAAAGGCCTGTACAATCGTACCTTGAGTCTGTACAGTCGTACAACAAGTCTGTACAACCGGGCTATGAGCCTTTACAATCGGAATTTCAGTATGTATAATCGAGCAATAAGTCTGTACAATCGGGCTATAGGCCTGTACAATCTGACGTTGAGTCTGTACAATCAGACAATAAGTCTGTACAACCGGACTAAGAGCCTGTACAACCGGGCTATAGGCCTGTGCAATCGCACCTTGTGGCTGTACAATCGGACAATAAGTCTGTTCAACTGGGCTACGAGACTGTGCAACCGGGCTAAGAGCCTGCACAACTGGGCTATAGGTCTGTGCAATCGCACCTTGTGGCTGTACAATCGGACAATAAGTCTGTTCAACTGGGCTACGAGACTGTGCAACCGGGCTAAATACCTGTACAATCGGACCATGAGTCTGTACAATCGGACAATAAGTCTTTACAAAGGGGCTACTAGCCTGTGCAACCGGGCTAAATGCCTGTACAATCGGACCTTGAGTCTGTACAATCGGGCAACAAGTCTGTAAAACCAGGCTACGAGCCCATACAATCAGACATCAAGTCTGTAATACCGGGCTACAAGCCTGTACAATCGGACCTTGTGTCTGTACAATCGGACAACAAGTCTGAACAACCGGGCTACAAGCCTGTACAATCGGGCTATACGCCTGTACAATCGGACCTTAAATCTATACAACGGATGCTAAATCTGAACATCGAGTCCTCGTAATTGTAATACCAGGGCCTATTAATAGTTGCTTTTATTCTCCTGTTCCAGGACCTTGGTAAAAATCCTACCGAATTTATCTGCGAGTCCTCGACGTCCGACGCCATCCGAATTACTGCAATGTTAAGCCCGTCCTGTTTCTAGTTACTAAATTACCGCCGCGTCAAGCTCATCCTGTTCCCCGTCCCCGAATTACCACCGCTCGTCTAAGGACCGCTTCAACACATTACACCAGATCAAACATAACTCCAGACACCATTAAACATCTCAAGGCTATCAGGCCAGTGATGTCACTTTAGCTTAAGAATCCGGAGGAAATATAGGAAGGAATAAGGATATAAATATATAATATATTGCCCTAGTCAGGAAACATCCACTCTTTTATTTCGTAAAGGTTTTGAGGGTCCTTGCGAAGACCCTGGAGGCAGCTGAGACTACCTCAGCCTAAGGTAAGTAGTTTTAGGAAAATATTTACCCATGTAAATTAAATACATAGTTAATTAAATACATAGTTATGTCTTTCGAAAGTTATGGTGCGTATCAGCCGGACAGATAGACGGACATGGAGCAAACAACTTAACAAGTCATGAATCATGTTCAAAGTCATGTTCAAAGAAATCTAGGGTCTAAAGTAACTCTTTCGTTGGACTACACTTTTAGGAGGTTGCAAATGATATATAATCTCCTAACCGTAGGGTGAGGGTATAAAAAACTCTTTCAACATCTTTTAATTACGGCCCTCATTGACTGTTACTGTTACATGTAGCGCGATTCGAGCGCCACCTTGTATGAATGAAATGTCAATTTCATGTATACATTCATTACCTACACGATGAAGAAAATGATGAGAATTTCCAACTATTAAAATCGTATTCCCCCTAGCACCAACAAAGAAATATGCCACGCCTGTTAAAACAATACGCGCAAGCAGCTAATTATGTTGTTACCAAGAAATTTCACAAAACTACGAATAATATTAAATATGCACAGGAAAAACTTTTAATTAAATATAAATTAAAATCTCATTCAGCCCGGTCCACGTTATACCGCGTAGAACAGACAAACAACATTTTCACTGATTTCATAAAATTGGCATTCACAAAAAACACTACAGTGGGGGAGAGGAAAACGATTGTGAGGAGTATTCATTGAAATTGAATTGAGAGATTTATTTTATCGATTCCAGTTGAAGTCATAGCATAATTTCTGCGCTTAACCCTTTCCCTGCTCGAGTCTGTCTAATGGCCAATATCCATGATTCAATTGGGTCTATTGTATTCGTATATGTCTTGTCTCTCTCTCTCTCTCTCTCTTTATGGCCAAGAAGGCAAAGCAAATAAAGAATAATATCATATTTTGGGTCCGTAACAATCTTTTATTCATTGTGTGTGTGTGTCTGTCCAAAATGTGGGTGTATCCCTGTGAACCCATAGTTTCAGGGATTTTTGCCATTGTTGGTTTGTTTTTCTAGCCTGAAATCCATTGTAAAAATGCAGTTTTACACTTGAATGGACTTTAGACTGATTTCAATCTGTTCTCCTTGTTATTGTAGTGAATGTTTCAGTTGTTTGTTGTCTTCTTTGTTTTGTTGCTAACACTGGGTTCCGATTCCCTTTTACTAACTATTGTCGTTGAAGTTTTTATACTGTTCTATTTTTCATTCTGTTTTCACAATGATGATGATAACGATGATGCTACTTTTCTTCTATACCATAATGATGCTTCCTGCAGCATAAAATGACTGAAGTATGGATCAGAAAAAGAAATAGCAAAAAAAAAAATAAGACAAAACCCCAGAAAGTTGTACAACAATCGCTGAGAACAAAAACCGAAACAAATGAAGCATAACTTTATATATAGACCATATGTCCGTCCGTAGGTTTGTGAGAGCAGTGGGCACATAATTTTTACTTTCAATTTGTGGTCATTGAAAAGAGCAAAAACAGATTAATGTCCAGCTAACTGTTCAGACATTTAGCCAGTGACACGGCTAACCAACGCAGCAGTCAGCTGCTGTATAATGCAACTTCTCGCGCCGGGTTTCAACTCATTTCAAATTTCTTGTATCCAACTGACAGAGAAGTTCGTTGCGGACAGTTATTCGAATGTATGAAAGTGGAAATGAACAAATAAATATAAGTTTTGTATGTACTTAGTATTCTGTATGACGGCATGATAAGTGTGGTCAAGATAAACTATACATTAACAAATAATGATGACAAAAATAATATGAATTTTGTGGGATTTCGAAAATGGCTATCAAATCGATAGTTATACTCTTGACTGTCTTGTCGGGCAAGACACACAAGGCACAACAATTGCAGTTTATATTTTTCTACAAAATTTAAATTAAATTGAAATGAACTTCCCTTTGTTGTTATCCAACTTTTTACCACATTTCCCTTTCCCTTGTAATCTTTGTCTTTGTCTGGTTATCTCATACAGTAATACTCCCGGGATTTTACACATTAACCTCGTAGGAAAGCAAATAGACTATTCACTATCTTCGCGCCACTACTATCATAGTGCCCGACTCATTTGCTAAAGTTCATTCGCAAAGTCATTTGAGACCGATGGCAAAATTTGCTGCTGTAGTTTATGCCATTTTTTGCACATTGTCTGTTTTTTTTTTGTCTTTGGGCTAGTGAGGGGGGCCAGCATAACAATGGAATTTAACAGAACAGGAGGCGAAACAATCAGGAGATATCCATGGAGTTTTTGTTTGACCTTAGTCAGTTTCCTTTGTTTGTAAGGAAAAAACAACCAGATCGAACCTTGTTTATGTGCTGAAATGAAAACAGTTCCAAACAGTGAAGTGAAGTTGCACTTCCTATTGTTGCTTCGTTTTAGTGAAGCGATTTACGTAATGAATGCAAGCGATTAGTTATTATCGAACAAAACGAATGAAGTAGGTAGGTATCATGTAGCAAGCAGTAGCCGTAGCGAAATGAAATAACTTGGCAAATAGTTAGTAACATATTTAGTATTCCAATACAATGGAAAACCAAATTGCATCTTCATCAATTGTGGTCCGGTTTTGTGTGAATGCTACACAATGGTCACTACGAGAAAGTTCATTATACATAACTGTATCTGTATATAGTGTTTCTGTAGTTGGTCTTTCTATGCTGGAAAAATAAGCAAAATAATGAGAATTTATTCGCACTATGCAACACATTGAGAAAAATGAAACATTTTTATACACTCGCCCACAGGGATGAGGGTATATGCCAGTTGATACCACAGCCAGAGCAGAAATATTAGTCAGGTGAACTGACCGATAAATATCCTTAACCTATGTTTGATATTGTTCAACTCTCAAGTTGGAGTGACGGTGAAACTCCTTATGGTGACTCCATTTCTGTCTTCACAGACGGTTCGAAAACATAGTACAACACATGATTTTGAGACTAAATTCTGAGAATTACTTGTGAAAGTAGCCCCAAACATAAGAACTTCAGCATCATTCGTTTTATCAAGTTGGCTGCTTTTTTTTGCTCAAGTTGAATGTTTTAGAACTTTTCTATACCGCGGTTAACGCGGCTATATTTCGTCATTAGGGTTTGCCTTTGGAAAATAAAACTTTATTAAAAATTAAGTTAATCTGTTTTTATTGTAAGGAATCATAAAATTGGCCAGTTAATCGTGGGTTAAACGTTATTGTATCGCAATAAACTACGCCATGCCATGATTTATGTGGAATTACTCATACGTAATTCAGTATATACGAGAGTAAGTTTAAAAGCGTGTTCAGACACAAGGAAACTGTCGAACAGATTTTCTGTCATGAGTGTTATCGATAAAGAATTGCTATGACATTCAAATTGTCGACAACCTTTCACACACAAAATTTTCTGGCACTCCTTAAGACATAAGTGCAATTCTCAGAATTGAGTCCCAAATCAATGAGCTGAAAAATGTTGTACTGTAAAATGGAACAGACGCCAAGACCTGCAGCTAAGCATCTCTTTTACGCAGTAATTTTCAGGCGGAAATACTGGCCATTCAGAAAGCCGCAGAGGCTACTATAGGAAGTGGAATAGATACCAAAAAACGCATAAAAGCCATCAATTTAGACTCTGTTTGGTCCCAGGATATTGGGAGATTCCTGGTAATGAATCAGCAGACCTACTGGCCAAGGATGCTGTACTATGCCTGATCATGACTCTCTGGAAGATGTGCACCCGTCCATTTGTTACTGTTTGCATATGTAGGTCATTGAACTTTGGGCCGTTCATATCTGTCTGCTCATCCCTGTTGAAAGTGAACTTAACCCTGATCTACATATGCAGTCGGCGATTACCGATTACTCGATCGACAAATGATAATGTCAACATTGGCTCTCTCGCTTTGTCCGCCGCGCTGTTAAGACGTAAAAAAAGGGGGGAAAAAAGCGAAGAAGAAACAAAGGGACTAAAATAATAAAGTGAACAAAATTTATATATAAAAAAAATAGTCCCGTCGTTTTGTTATTAAAAAAAAAATTGGGGGCAATTGCAAGGCGTTTCAACGTGGAAGCCAGAAACATTGAAGTGAGTTTCCGTGGAGTGTTTGTGTCGGAGGCCAACTATTACACAGCGACAAAATCATATATTCCCCCCTGGGAGCCAAATTAATAAGCGGCGTGCCACTGCAACAGGTAGGCAGCAACAACATTTGTGCGGAAAGGGAAGCCTGGTAAGCTGCGTTCCACACCAACAGTGGCAAGAACAACAGTTACCTTTTTGGCTTTGTGGAGGATTAAATGTGGAAAACAGCAACCAGACTTTGGATCTCCAGAATCGACTGTATAGCTTCTAGATCGCTGTGGCCCGAATACAGCAGATCCCGATCGGCGTACATGATTGGTCTGTGCAGAATTGTTCTGTACTTGGCCTGTCGAATTCTAACACCTCATTGCAATATCAGGCACCTGACAGGCAAAAGGGATGGATTCATATCGGACATTTTCATTGTAGCTGGCCCGCTCTTGCCCCAAGGAGACTAAAACACTTATAGGAAAGTTATTTAGAATACTTAGAGACTCTTTCCTCTCCATGGATAACTGGGTCAAGATAACAATAGCGGTTCCCACTATTTTCTCTTCCTTCGCTATCCCTCCGCTCTCTCCTTTTTATCAGTGTGATGAAATTATATGTATGTAAAGGAGGGGAGGGGTTTGGAAAAGATTTCGGTTTTTTTGAGGATTTGTTTACTAATACAAGGTAATTAAACTGACCAAGTTCAAATATCCTTCAGTTGTCTGTTTAAAAGTTATTTCTGATATATAAATATATGAAAAATATGTGAGGTACCAGAAAAGGGTCGGCATATGAAGTCCATATGCAATCCAGACTCAAATATCAATAAGTGTACATCTTACGTAAAATAAGACAGTTGTCCCTTAAAAGTAATGGGACAAATATTAGTTTTTCAAAAATTTCTAATTTTGTATGGGAGGTACCAGAGTTAACTATGGGGATCAATTTGGTCATTTGTATGGGAGTTTCCAGAAGGAGTGTGACAGTTTTTGGTTTTCTGAGGGTTTGTCTATTATGACAAAGTTATTTAAAAATATAATTTGATATTCACCAGATCAGTAGATATTTTGTCACACCAAGTTTAAATAACAGCTCTTTCACCTGATCCATCCAACAAAGTTTTGGTAGCCTCCTCCTGCGACGTTCGTCGTTATTTTTGCCGAAGACTTTTCGAGGCGGAGCATTTTCATCCATATATGAACGTTGTGCTTGTTACACAGATTTTTATTCATTCGTCGTCGTTGCTCGCCGTTAACGATGATGTATCCAAATATTTTGCCAAGTATTTTTATCTCGAAGACTATCATAATGGTTTGTTCTGCTTGTGTCATTATCCAATATTCCTCGCTGTAGAGCAAATCAGGTAGGATCAGTGTCTGGCATAGTTGGATCTTTTGTTCTTCGAGAGATGCCTTTGTCGTTAAATCGCCTGCTTAGCGCATAGTAGCAGCGGTGTGCGATTGATACTCGTCTTTTGATTTTCAGGCTGAAATTATTATTTTTGTTTATGACGGAGACGAGGTAGACAAAATCATCTACTACGAAACGTTTACGCAGCGCCCCAAACGAGAAAACTCTTTGTTCGTTGAAACAAATAACTTTGTTTTGTCCTCATTAATCACCAGACCCACTTCTGCTTCTCAATTCTCGAAAAGGGCGCAGTAACATCTCGCAGTCCATGGCTAATGATATCTATGGCATCGGCATACACCAATCAGCGTGTGACTTTTGTTAATGATGGACGACGTAGATTAGCAATCCGCAGGTGCCGGGTTCGATTCCCGGCCGGGCACTGGCAAAATCAACATCGATGAAAAATTACTTTTCAAATACTTCCACTACAAACTTCCAGATTGCGCAAGGACCAAGAAAAAAAAGGAAACGATTTATCAACAACGCAAAAAAAATCGACAAAACAAGGTGGCGCCATCTTTGGAGGAATTTGGATGTTACAACCCACAACAACATCTAACAATCCCTTGACATGAACCTTGTTATCTAAAAAGGAACGAAACAGAGTTGCCAACAGTGATCGTATGATAATCGGATTACTAACTGCATGCCCCATCAAGGGCCGATGAACTAAAATCGATATAAAGAATTACCACCCAAGCTACTTCCTCCAGCTGTTACAACAACAGCAGCAACAACTGCAACCTTTCGCATGATAATTTCCATTATGATGTTCAAGAGATCGCATGACAGACTATCGCCTTGTGTAAAGCCTCGCTTGGTAGAAATTGCCTCTGTTAGATTTTTGCCTATATTCAATGAAGACTATGCGTCTGTCAGTGGTATCCCACAGCTTCGCGTGGATAATAAACTTAGCCAAAGCATCCATCAACTTTTGTCTTATAGGACTGTCGAATGCAGCTTTGTAGTCGAAAAAAAAAGATGCTAGGTGAATTTTTTGGGTATTCAAAACTTCATAAAATTTTTCTCGTACTAAATTATACCCCCTCCCTATGGGTGATGTTGGGACGGTTTAAAGATGTCCGTCCGTTCTTCTGTCTATTCCCGCGATTACGGTTGTTGTTTAAGAGCTACCTAACTGAAATTTGGTATGCAAGCATCTATTCTCTACGCGGAGGTTAAGTTCCAACATGAACATAATGGCACAAAAACTACTCCTACATCCCATACAAACTGTCCCTATTGGAGGGTGTTCGTCTATCTGTCCCCGCTATTACAGCCTAGTTTAAAAACTATTAATCTGAAATTTGGTATGCAAGATTTTCCAAGTTGAGTAAAATCGGACAAAAACTACTCTCACCTCCCTACAAACTCCCTCTTTTTGGGGGTGTTCGTCTGTTCACGCAATTACAGTCGTAGTTTAAGAGCTATAGAGCAGAGCGGTGGTTAATTTCTAAGAAGAGTAAGATTGAAGAAAAACTACTCCCGGCTCCCATTCAAACTTCACCGTTTGGTTGTTAAAAACTTTATAAAAAATATTCTCAGCTTCTTTAAAGAATTCAGGATCAGTATTTAACAATTTAGTAGTAATAAAATGGGACCGGCCGTGGTATAGTGGCTAGAACACGCGACTACCATGCAGGAGATCCGTCATTTGGATCTACCGCCGTGTCTAATGAAAGCTACCAGAGACGTTCGCATTCGTCGATAATCTAAAATAGAAAGCGTGTTAATTCACAACAACGCGAGAAGCAATCCATACCTCACTCATGGGATGTAAAGGGAAATTAAGTTTTTTTTTTAAGTAGTAATAAAATAATACAAACGTCCTTTAGTTCCAAATGACACGTTTTTCCTTGCAGTGGACCAACTTAACTCTTTGTATGTGTGTCACCAAGCGCAAGTTATGAAATGGAAGACAAATAATTGCTTTTCGAAATTTACATAATACACAATAACTTATTTGCAATCATTACCAGACCACAGAAATAAAAAATACACACAATTGTTGTGCAGCATAAGCGTTACAACAACTTTACAAAAAAAAAAAACATTTATTTTTTACCCTGTTAACACATACCGCAGGACATCAACACATACGTGCACACATACATCTTTTGTAATTATGTAGATTAGGGTGGGGCGATTTGAACATCTTAATGGGCGCTTCGCGTTTCTGATTCTTGGGATTGTACTGAGCAAAAAAGTCCACTAGACCATATGTCTACGGTGAAAATCGAGCCTCCCCATTTTGACTTGAAGTTTTTTCTCAAACCTTATTTTTTTGGAACATTTGCAAATTTTCTTCGGCTCATATTTCGTAAACTATTTAAAGTTTTGACTTATTTTCAAAAGAAGGTTATAGCTATTGTCTCAGGCTTCAATTTCTCTGAATACATTATTTACAAAAATTTCGTTTGCATGGTCAAAAAGTCGAAAATGTAGAAAATTCACCAGTTTTTGTCCCGTTTTTTAGATATTTTGGCCTATAACAGCCAAACCATTGAGATTTTCGATCCAATACTAACACAAAAATGGTAGCCAAGACAATAGTTACGAACTCTCTAGTACATCGCAAATGCATTGGAACGCTCCTTCAGGCGGTTTTGGCCCTGTGAAAGTGCATATTTTTCATGAAAATATTGATAAATTACCATTTTCAGTTGTTCATAGCGCAAAATCATAAAAATTTTCTATTTCTTAAATAAAAAAAATGTTTTTTAATAGCACTGCACAGTTTATACACGAAACAATTATTTATAAAACTTACATTTGCGGCAAATATTTAAAAATGCGTATTTAATTTTATGTGTATTTGATGCTGTGATCGTTTACAATAAACTAACAAAAATGCGTCAAATGAACTGAAACCAATAGAAGACTAAAAAATAAGAAATAAGATAAATAGAATAAAATAATAAAATAGAATAAAAATAAGAAATATAAAATTTTTATGATTTTGCCCTATGAACAATTGAAAATGGTAATTTATCAATATTTTTACGAAAAATATGCACTTTCACAAGACCAAAACTACTAGAAGGAGTGTTCCAATGCTTTTGCGATGTACTAGAGAGTTCTTAACTATTGTCTTGGCTACCATTTTTGTGTTAGTATTGGATCGAAAATCTCAATGGTTTGGCTGTTATAGGCCAAAATATCTAAAAAAACGTGACAAAAAGTGGTGAATTTTTCACATTTTCGACTATTTCACCATGCAAACGAAGTTTTTTCTAAATAATATGTTCAGAGAAATTGTAGCCCGAGATAATAGCTATAACTTTATTTTTGAAAATAAGTCAAAATTTTAAATAGTTTACGAAATATGAGCCGAAGAACATTTGCAAATTTTTCAAAAAAATAAGGTTTGAGAAAAAACTTCAAGTCAAAATGGGGAGGCTCGATTTTCACCGTAGACATATGGTCTAGTGGACTTTTTTGCTCAGTACAATCCCAAGAATCAGAAACACGAAGCGCCCATTAAGATTTTTTTCCTTCCATACTAATCGCCCCACCCTAATGTAGATGATGTTTGGCCAAAACCACTTATACCCCCTCAGACGTTACCACTTCCTTTTCTTTATTACTTTTTTTGCTCCTCTTACTGCCCTTGTTCACATATTTGCATAAATGTGGTCTGTTACTTTTTTGCGAGATTCTAATATCGTTTGAAAGTACAGTGATAGCGAAATGAGAGTTACTAAATATGTAAAAACTAATAGCAACATCTGATAGTAAACTGAGAACAAAGATATTTCATTTTATAGAAAGCAGTCAAAGACATGATAGTCAAGTATTTTTGCTGTACTGCAAATCTTAAAACGAATCAATAGTTCGTCCTAATTTGTGCACATACTTTTGACTGTCACTCTGTTATGAAACTGGTTCAGACATTGCATGGTGCGTGTGAGTTCACTATGAAATTAATTTTAGGTTTTTTTTTGCAATGTCTTGCATTGTATCCACCAAGTTCACCATGACTTCTCTTATATACATGTTTCCAATTCCATTACAGGCGTGGTTCGTTTTTTTTTTCTTTCCCGTACTTTTAAAGGTACTTTCAATTTTTCTCATTCGTTTAATACTTTTCTCGGGTTTCATGTTCATGTTTTCATGTTGGTGTTGTTTGCCTTTTGTTTGTTAACGCATATGTTAGCGTTTATTTACGGTTCATTTGAAAATCAATTTCATTTTTTTACACACAAGTTGTTGTTTGTATTTGTATACTGGTAGTGTAAGAGTGTAAGTAATTCTCGATATACGATCTAAGGGACTTAGGGTGTCTATTCTTAGGGCATAATTTAAATATTTCGTTTCACTGAGACTTCACCGGCCGCCCCTCGTATATCCTCCATTCGTCCGCAGCATATATGGTAATTTCAAAATTTATGATTTACGTTCGCAAGTGTTTTATTAAAAAGAATTTCCCCCTAAACTTGATTGTTTTGTGGCGCGTACACACAAACACACATTCACGCATAGCGGTTTTGGGACCACCAAAAGATTGGCAAAAACAATACTAAGTGAATTAAGCATTTGTTGGGAAACTTACGTTACGTTTTATCGCTAAGATACGATATTTTTCATTTCTTTTTAGGAAATTGTTATAGGTATTTTACGAGGTCATCAATGGGAGCCTAAGTTATTGGGATTTTACCTTAGTTCGGTCGTTGATGTAAATAAATAAATACTGAACTGATTTTATTACCACTTTCAGTGACTTATGCTAATAACTGTTTGGCATAAGGAAATCCGATGTGTAACTACATAAAATATGATGTTTAATGAAAAGTACTTAGGGGAATTGTTTGGTTTCGAGTTAAGTGAGCAGTAAGTCAAGAAAATATTATGTTAAGTTGTGATATACGCAGGGCAATGCTCCGGTTGCATATATATGTATGTGTATGTACAGGGATTTGAAAACTGTGTGACATCATAGAAAGAAAAAGTATTAGGTCATGGTATTGAGCGTATTAGTTTAGTAGGTTATAAAAAGGATCATTAAACGATAGTGTCGTTTGATACGAGAAAAAATGTAATGCTTGAAGGGAATGAATTGGGCTCCTAGTATCTTAGGATGAAATTCGTTCTGGTTGGCTGGTGGACAGAATACCTCAAGTCCATCGTCACTGATCCGTAAACGAAGGTTATGGAAATGTAAACATGCAGATTGGACTAATACCTTCTGGTATCTTCCATAAAAAATTACCTATTGTGAAAATTAATTTTAATTCCGTATAGTTTATTGGTGAAATTTTCTTAGAATTCATCATAGATTCCGGTTCAGTTATACGATTACCATGTTTTTTTCGACTCGAACAAATTAACCAGCCCTAATGTATATAAAGCTATTTAGAAAACTGACATTTTTTTTTCTAGAATTAAAATAATGCCCTGCTTGTTTGCCTCGCATTCTCGAAGCACACAACATGTCAGCATAATATACTCACACAAGCTCTTGTCTATGCATATGTCCAACAACAAAACTCCCTGCAGCGAAATTAGCAAGGCCTTTCTCTGCAAGCGGGTATGCAATAAGGCCTTCTGTGACATTTTAACGTCATGTCTTCAAGGTCTTGTTTTCACATGTCTGAAACAAGGGCCTCTCCTCCCTTTCTGGATATCCCGAGCACATGTTCCCTCCATTCTATCAAGACCACTGCTGCAAGTCTTCTTTGAGAAGCGAGAATCAACGTTTTAGATAGTTTGTTATTCCACCATTTCGTGTGTATACACATTCTATCTACCTTCTAATAGAAGGCATGAGAGAGGGCATGAAAATAAAAGACAACGAGGAAGGTGTTCGTGTCTTTTTATACCATCACCCTTAGGGATGAGGGTATACATCATTTGATACGAAAAAAAGTGTAACGCATTGAAGGAGACGAGTTAGACCCCAAGTATCTTTAGACCAAATTCGTTTCAGGACTTTTTAAGACGATTGAGCTATGTCCGTCTGTCCGTCTGTCTGGATGGCTGGTCAGCAGGATAACTCGAGTAAACCTTAACGGATCGCTATGAAAATTTACCCAAACAAAATTACCTATTTTGGATTATTTATATTTCTTTCATAACTTCCAAACGGACGATCGTAGGATATTAAATTTGGTCAGTTTATTTCTCTTGCAAAAGTAGACAAACCCTGAAAAAACCGAAACCTTTGCAATATCCCTTCTGGTACCTCCCATATAAATGACCTAATTGACCCTGATAGTTTTTTTTACATACATATCTTTTTTATAAGTAAACTGAATTTACTCAAATTTGGAGTATGATGTTCGCTTACAAAAATGGGACTCAGGAATGAATATGGACTATATCGGTTAACCCCTTCTGGTACCTCCCATACAAAATTACCTATTTTTGGAAAATTAATATTTCTCCTATAACTTTCAAACGGATTCTTGGGAGGTAATAATAATTGGTCGATTAATTTATGTTATTATAGGAGGCAAAAGCCCAGAAAACCTTACTATTTGACACATCCCTTCTGGTACCTCCCATACATAGGACCGAACTCACCCCCATAATCTTACAAACATATTTTTTTAAGTACACTGAATTCAGTCAAAATATGCGTAATTTGTACGCTTATGAAAATATGAATCAAGAGTGAATATGGACTATATCGGGTCACCCCTTCTGTTACCACCCATACAAAATTACCTATTTTTGGAAAATTAATATTTATCCCATAACTTCCAAACGGTGATTTGAGGGGTAATGAAAATTAGTCGGTTAATTTATATTGTGATAGGAGACGAAACCTCAGAAATCCTAACTATTTGACACACCCCTTCTGGTACCTCCCATACAAAGGACCCAACTCTCCCCCATAGTCTTACATACATATCTTTTTTTGTAAGTACACTGAATTCTGTAAAATTTTTCGTATGTTGTACGCATGAAAATTTGAGTCAGGAATGAATAAGGACTGTATGGGTTTACTCCTTTTGGTACCCCCTATCATAATTACCTTTTTTTGAAAAATTTATATTTCTCACATAAATTCCAAACCGGCACCTATACCTCCTACACAAATTAGTAAATTTTTGGACGATTTTGCACCACAAGCAGGGGAAAAATTATACATAAGTAATTTTAATTTAATAAAATATCGTATATTGGGTGATGGTATTTATCAGTCAGTTCACCTGAATGAAATTTCTGTACTGGTTCTTAAACAGTTTATGATTAGTTTCAGTCAAACAATTCGAATGCATCTTCATAGGCTAGATGGTAGATGGAAGGTTTACTGTCGTTAAAACCAGTAAGAAAGTTTTAGTCAGACAACCCGACTTACTTACAAAAATTCAAAATCGACTTTTTGATTGAATACTATGGACCGCATCAAAATACATGTACCTGCTAAGTTTTACAGTCATACGACTAAAAACGACAATTTTATTAACAAAATTCTACGGCTTTTGTTTGCAAGCGCAAACAATTTTAGGAAGTTTTTTGTTTCTCCCGTAAAATTTTTAAAATGTAAGTTACGCTTATTTTGATTTTATACGACGTTATACCATCACCCTCAGTAAAATAAAAAATGTTCTTTTATATTCATATTATTACTCGATTTCTAAAGTGGGCGGAGTGGTACATTTGTATGGGAGGTATCAGAAGGGGCGTGGCTGCATTGATATTATTACTCGATTTCTAAAGTGGGCTGAATGAAATATTTGTATGAAAGGTACCAGAAGGGCTTGGCCATGTAGCCCATTTGCAATACCGTTAGTAGTTTTGAGGAAAAAATATTAACTCATGGAAGGTTTCAAAACATTCGGTTGCGTCTTTCAAAAGTTATCGTGCGTACCAGCCGCAGCGGACATTGTGCAAACGACTTAAAAAGTCATGAATCGAGTTTGGTTCAAAGAAACCTAGGCTCTTAAGTGACTCCTTTGATGTGTTACACTTAATTCGCAATTATACAAGAAGATATTCTTTACTGCGTTGTAAAAGAAATTCAGTTTTTTTAAATTAATGTCGTGGGCAGGGCAGCTGTAATAAATTTACTCCAGGCGCTAATAGAAAGCATCTTTAATGTCCTCGTCTTTGGACTGGTTTGGGAGGGTACGCAAATGAGCGTGATATAAAAATATTTCGCTTTGCTGATAGTGGTTATTCGGTCACTTGCAGGATTCAGCCGCGAGGTCAGATGTCGAATTCTCTTGTCGGCTATGAATCCACATCAAAATTCGTGTCTTTCTGCATTGCAGATGTTAAATATGTCACAGTTCTTTCGTCGTGTACATCCCTATACCGTCCATCTCATTTCCTGTATGGCGGTGATGCCAGCCGTTCAATTGTCGAAGACATCCACCAATAGTATAGAGGCACCATCTCTGCAGGGAGTTTGGTCATTCCATGTGCATATCCTTAAATCGTGGTCATTATAAAGTTTGCTAGGGTCATCAACATTTGGTAGGTTTTATTTTTCTTGTTTTAGGAACAGTAAACCTATGAAAATGTATGATGCTACCCACTTTGCGTTATGCTGCCCCTACTGGTACTTCCTACACAAATTAGACAATTTCCTGAAAATTGATTTTTTTCAATAATTTCTTAAAGGAACTTCGTTAAACATTTATTTTAATATTTATAGGTACACCTAAGAAACCATGATATTTAACTTACCCATTTAAAATAATGATTTCTTTTGAAGTTTTCGGGCAAATAAACAAGAGACTTTCTCAATTGGTATCTTAAAAGACCTTTTCGGTAAGCCCATACAACATGAAACAGAGAAAGTAAATTAAACGTTTAGGTATGTTGACAGTTTTGCGGCATGCTAAGCAGGAAATAATATTTTACAAGTAATTTCATTTTAAAATCTGTTACTTTTAATAAATTGGCAGTTAAAGAAAATCATATATGGGAAAAGGTTTTTAGATATTGCTTAATCTTAACAAATCATGTACTACTTTATTGATAGATAGATATGTTATAACAAAACCGTTATTAATTAAAAAACAAATACGCAAAGCGCTATTATCTCATAATACATGTGTCAACAACAATTCACTACATAATCCTTGTCAACATGATAATCATAATTATTCGCTTCTTTAACAATTATTATGTCCTTGCAGAATAATCATCATAAAATTGCGCTTTTCCGGCAATAAATCGTGACCCCCTTTATACATAAATTTTAAGTTTAACTCGTAAATTTCTTGCACCTCCAGTCGAAATGTTTACTGTTTGCTGAAGTTGTTGTTTCCATTTACTCCTTCACCGTTGCAGTTTCGCTGCATTTTCGTATTTCTCTCTCTTTCTCTGCTTTTTTTTCTTGGTGGATCTTGATTTATGGTCCATAAAATTTATGGTAACTTTAATCTAAGTATTTCGCTCGTTGTCTTAAGAATTTAGGGTTTCTTTAACACATTTCACCCGATATTTACTTTTTGTGCCCCCCCCCCCAAAAAAAAAATATTGCACTTAACGCAGCAGACTTTGTGCAAAATAAAAATAAAAAGTCAAGGCAAAAGGTAACAAACAATTCACATTGCAACATTTATTCAACAGACGGGTGAAAAACTAAAAAACAAACAAAAAACAAACACATAACAAACTGTTGGTGGAGTAAGGTTTAACTCAAGCATGGAGCATTGAAAAATTTCCAGCATCTAGTCCATGATGATACGATAACATGCATACAGGGATGAAGATGCGACGTGGGCTGGGGTGGTAGTAGCAAAGTGTTGCTATTTTTTTTTGGGAATTTTATTCTTTGGATGTTTAAATGCTAGCACAACATTATCAGAGTATGAAAACATTCATTTTAGCCTGGGGGACGTTTTCCAAAATGAAATGAAAATTTATTTTTAAGTTTAGTACTTTTTAGTTGGTGTATTTTGCTTAAGTGTGACTTTAGTTGCACTTACATGAGCGGAATGAGTTACTGATGAGGTGCAATCATGGTTTTTTAATATAGATGTTATGAAATAGTGTCAGGTTTTTTTTTCTTTTTTTAGGCAACATGACAGAAGAATTTAAAATGTGAGTAAACTTTTAACATAACGATTCGTAATAAAAATTTTTATAATAAAAGTACACTACATTCTACATAAAGGTTATCTTAAAAAGTTAAGAGTTGCTTCTGAGCCCAGCCACAGACCTTTATGTTGTTATATTTAAAACGCTTCTGTTTGTATCCAGGATTGCTACCAACGTAAGCTACGACAATATTATGTAAGTCAAAGTTAGAAAAACTATATCTGAAATGTTTATCTAATGTGTGTATTTGATAGTAATATTATAAAGATTATAAATATGATTTTAGCTGTAAAGTATGTACATTATCCTCTCCACAATCAGGACTGTTTTGCCACCATAAATACACACTATAGTGAAAAAAAACGGGGAATGGGACTTTGCCCAGAGGTAGAAAGTTACTGATTGTCACTCACTTGGGAGTGACCAGAATCGATTCCTTTGTGGCACTGTCCAAGCAGCTAACTACTTCCGGTCTTAGACCAAGTATTCCCTGGGCAATGACTTCAAAGCAACCGCTTAGAAGTTAGCTAGAGTTAGAAGGCGAAACGTTGAGTAACCTAATCGGCATGCTACCACCGATGCGTCTTAGGAACTAGGTAACAGAAGTTACTGAAACTCAACACAGGCTCTCTTAGTGGCTTTGGCAGCCCCAAGAAACTAAGATCGGGAGCGGTGGCCTAATAAGCCACTCTCCTTAAACAACAATTTATTATGAAAAAACGAAAAACAAGAACCCCCCCAAATGTTGACGACCCCCGCAAACGATATAAGGACCATGATTTAAGGATATGCACCTGGAATGTCCGAACTCTATACAGAGATGGTGCCTCTATCCAACTGGCGGATGTCCTTGACAAATACAAGGCTGACATCACCGCCATACAGGAAATGAGATGGACGGGACAGGGATGCACACGACGAAAGAACTGTGACATCTTATACAGCTGCCATGCAGAAAGACACGAATTTGGATGTGGTTTCATAGTCGGCAAGAGACTTCGACACCTGGTCTCGCGGTTTAACCCTGTAAATGACCGTATAGCCACCATTCTCATCCGGGCGAAATATTTCAACATTACGCTGATTTGTGTACACGCCCCGACGGAAGACAAAGACGATGACATCAAAGATGCATTCTATGAGCGCCTGGAGGATATATATGACCGCTGCCCTGCACATGACATTAAAATTGTTCTGAGAGATTTTAATGCTAAAATAGGAAGGGAAGATGCTCTGGTTCAGCAGTCGGAAAATTCAGTCTACACAACAACACCTCCGATAACGGATTCAGACTGGTAAGTTTCGCGTCGGCAAGAAACATGGTTGTGAGTGGAACAGGATTCCCGCATAAAGATATCCACAAGGCAACCTGGATATCTCCCGATCAAAATACAAGAAATCAGATTGATCACGTGGTAATTGATGGAAGGCATGTCTCAAGCGTTATGGACGTGCGTGTGATGCGCGGTGCAAATATCGACTCGGATCACCACCTAGTTGCAGCCAAAGTACGCACACGATTAAGTAGAGCTAAAAACACTCTTAATCAAACGCAAAGGAAGCTAGACATCACAAAGCTGCAGACCACTGAGATAGCCAATGCCTACTCCAACCAACTCTCTCAATTACTCCATACAAATCCCCCTAGTTCTGATGTTCCCGACATGCAGTGGCAGCATATTGCGAATTCTATGACCACTGCCGCAACAACCGTACTGGGTTATGAAAAACCACGCTCAGACAAGCCCTGCGACGCGTGCGGTGACGGAGCGTTATAAAGAGAAAAGGAGGGAGATGAAACGCCTGTTCAGACGGAAAAAGCGTCTGTGGAAGAAAAGAGAGAGCCAGGATATCGAAAACTACAGGGATAGAGGTGAGGCCCGAAAGTTCTACCAAAAGGTAAAAAGTAAAGGTTTTGGAACAGGGATCCCCACCTGTAAGGACAGAGACGGAAATCTGGTCACGGACACTCAGAGTGTGCTGCAAATATGGTAGTAGACGATGGAGTAGATTGTCCACCACCGAGCCAAAACGAGATCAGCACGGCAATTGCCCGGCTTAAAAATAATAAAGCTGCGGGAGCCGATGGACTGCCCGCAGAGCTTTTTAAAGCCGGCGGCGATGACCTGGTAACATGCATGCACCAGCTCATAAACACGATTTGGCTCAGGGAATGCATGCCCGATGATTGGAATCTGAGTGTCCTATGTCCCGTGCTTAAGAAAGGCGATCCTAGTGTGTGTACCAACTATCGCGGGATTAGCCTTTTACCCATCGCATACAAGGTCCTGTCTAGTGTGTTATGTGAAAGACTAAAGCCCCTCCTGGTGAACCTGATTGGACCTTATCAGTGTGGCTTTAGACCTGGTAAATCCACCACCGACCAGATATTCACGCTACGACAAATCCTGGAGAAGACCCAAGAAATGCAGATCGATACCTACCATCTGTTCATCGATTACAAAGCTGCATTTGACAGTCCGATACGACAGAAATTGTTGGATGCTATGGCTGAGTTTGGTATCCCCGCAAAACTAATTCGTCTGCGGGATGACACTGACTGACACGAAGTCTTCAGTGAAAATTGGCAAAAATCTGTCAGAGCCATTTTCTACCAAGCGAGGCGATAGTCTGTCCTGCGATCTCTTTAACATCGTAATGGAGATGATCATGCGGAAAGCAGCAGTAAACAGGAATGGCACCATATTTAACAAAAGCCACATGTTGCTCGCGTATGCTGATGATATCGATATTATTGGACGTGGATTGCGAGATGTTACTGCGGCTTTTTCGAGCATTGAAAAGCAGTCGGCTGAAGTGGGTCTAGTGATAAACGAGGACAAAACCAAGTTATTTGTTTCAACGAACAAAGAGTCCACTTGTCTGGGACGCTGCGTGAACGTTGACAACTATAATTTTGAAGTGGTAGATGATTTTGTCTACCTTGGCTCCGCCATAAACAAAAATAATAATGTCAGCCTCGAAATCAAAAGACGAGTATTGATCGCAAACCGCTGCTACTATGCGCTAAGCAAGCGATTTAACGACAAAGCGCTCTCTCGAAAAACAAAGATCCAGCTCTACCAGACTCTGATCCTACCTGTCTTGCTCTACAGCGCAGAATCGTGGGTAATGACACAAGCGGATCAATCTATTCTGGGAGTCTTCGAGAGAAAAATACTCCGCAAAATATTTGGACCCATCATCGTGAACGGCGAGTACCGTCGTCGAATGAATCATGAGCTGTATGAGCTGTACAACGACATCGTGGTCAAGCGCGTTCAAATAGACCGAATGCGCTGGCTTAGACACGTTGTACGAATGGACGATAACGATCCGGCTTGAAAAGTCTTCGGCAATAAACTCGATGGGCGGAGCAGGAGGGGGCGACCAAAACTCCGATGGATAGACCAGGTGACGGAAATGTTAAGTAAGCTTGGTATGACGAACTATCTACGGAGCGCAAAAGACCGAAGCGCTTGGAATGGTTTTCTACGTGCGGCTACTGATAGATAATTTTCTGTTGTTGCTGCCAGTAAAGAAGAAGAAGAAGAAGTGAGAAAAACACACATTATTTCCATATTTTACAATTTCATATTACTCCATACATGAGCATTTTTCGGCTTTGAGCGTGCTATTGTGTCAGTTGTTATAAAACAGTTTTGATCAAAATTTGTGCAAAATCGGGCAACTTTAAACCGTGCCCCAAAGAGGTTAAAGGTCAAATCTAAATATATGAAAGTAAGTTTGTGTTCGTTAATTTGCTTTTTTAGTAGACTTGATAGCAACTTGACCGATCTTTTTGAAATTTTCACAGAATGTAGCTCTGTCGTCGAAGTAGAAAATAGAGTACATTAATTTTTGATGCATCAAGTGGGCGTGGCCCCGCCCATTATGAACTATTTTTGAAAACGCAATATCTGGCGGACAGTTTCTCCAATCGCCTTGAAATTTTGTGTCGATGCATTTGGCAGCAAAGTTCGTGATCCAAAAAAATGGATGAGATCGTAGCAGTGGGCGTTGTATAAATCTTGAAACTTTCAAAGGCTATTTCTCATTAAGTATAAGAGATATAAAGCTAATATTTGGTATGTGCTGCTAGTAAAGTATGAATTACAGCCGGGGTGGAAGTAGGCCGTTCCACGCCCCATTTGAAAAAACCGTTGTTAAAGCCATAACAATAGTTTGATCGACCTGAATATATATGCGTGAAAAAATTACAATTACTTAATCGTACATTAGTATAAACATAAGATTTATTAAGAACCTGACTTTTGACCTATTTGGGGCACGGGAAATAGTTATCAGATCTTACTAAAATTTGTCTCATGTATTTTTTACAGCAAGTTGCTCAATATTCCGTATAAAAATCGTCGTTACATTTAACTGTCTACGTATATACACGAAAGATAGATATAAGGCTTAACATATAAGTATGATTAATATTTTGTAGTCTATAACATTCATATTTCTCATACATGAGGTGAAACATATGTGTGACCCTGCATATGATTGTGACCCTGCATTTTGATTATTCAATGTTTGTTTTGCGAGCGATTTTATATGAAAATACAGAAAAGTGAATTTCTTAAGCAGTGTCACACATAACTAGGGTTAACAGACGGTCTTGATTTTTCTTGATTTACCAGAATTTTTAATGCCCGACAAAAATAGAGAAAAAAAAATTGTTGTGAAGATTTTTACAGACCCACCAAAATATAACGTTAATATGTTCTAAAAAATTTTGTTCCCTTGCATAAAAGATTGTTTGAATTGAACTTCGGTTTGTTGAATCGGACTTCGGTCTGTTCAATCGGACTTCGGTCTGTTAAATCGGACTTCAGTCTGTTGAATCAGTCTTCGGTCTGTTGAATCGGAATTCGGTCTGTTGACCTGGGCTTCGGTCTGTTGAATCGGACTTCGGTCTGTTGAATCGGTCTTTGGTCTGTTAAATGGAACATCGGTCTGTTGAATCGAACTGAGGTCTGCTAAATAGGACTTCCATCTGTTGAATCGGTCTTCTGTCTGTAAAATGGGAGTTCGGTCTGTTGAATCGGACTTCAGTCTGTTGACCTGGACTTTGGTCTGTTGAATCGAACTTAGGCCTGTTAAGTTGGACTTCGTTCTGTTGAATGGGTGTTTGGTCTGTTAAATGGGACATCGGTCTGTTGAATCGGACTTCGGTCTGTTGACCTGGACTTCGGTCTGTTGAATCGAACTGAGGTCTGCTATATATGATTTCGATCTGTTGAATCGGACTTCCGTCTGTTGAATCGGTCTTCTGTCTGTAAAATGGGACTTCGGTCTGTTGAATCGGACTTCGGTTTGTTGACCTGGACTTCGGTCTGTTGAATCGAACTGAGGTCTGCTAAATATGACTTCGATCTGTTGAATCGGACTTCCGTCTGTTGAATCGGTCTTCTGTCTGTAAAATGGGACTTCGGTCTGTTGACATGGACTCCGGTCTGTTAAATCGGACTTCGGTCTGTTGAATCGGTCATCGGTCTGTTAAATCGAACTTTAGCCGTTGAAACGGACTTCGATCTGTTGAATCGGTCTTCGGTCTGTTAAATTGGACTTCGGTCTGTTAAATCGGACTTCGGTCTGTTGAATCAGACTTCGGTCTGTTATAACGGACTTCGTTATATTAAATCGAACTTCGGACTGTTAAAACGGCTAGTCGGTTCCACAGATTTCGTTCTGGTACACGCAGATACTCTTCGTTCCTGTAGCATTGTATTAGAAATTATCCCCGTATCATTTTGTTACTAAGACTCCGTCGGGTATGATTATTAATTCGATCGCAAAATCGGAAACAATACAATTACGAGTAGCAGAAGTCGATTTACTGGAGATTGCAAGCTACCAACACGATCCTGAGTTGCGGATACAAAACTGATTAACCAAAAAAGTCAAATTATCAATACAGCTTTGAGTTGCAGAAATCGATTTGCTGAAGAACGCCAGTCATTAACGCGATTCTATGTTGTGGATACGAAGCCTAATAATCAACAACCCCTAATTTAGAATATATTCCCGAATTGCTGAGATAAACCTGAATGGCCGACAAAACTAGAATCATCAAGATGACCCCGCATAGGTGTATAAACCTGAATCATCAAGATGACCCCGCATAGCTGTATAAACCTGAATTATCAACAAACTCCGATTCATCAATACCCTTCTGAATTGTTGACATTAAACCGAACCACCGACAAACCCAAGTTATCAATCATAACATGCTGATATAAATCTGAAACTCCGACAAAAATCGAATCAACAAGCTGACCACGTCCTGATGATTTAAATAGTACGCACCGACGAACCTCAGTTACTGCCGAGTTACTAGTACGAACCTGAATTATCGAAAGTTTCCGAATTACCACCTTCCTCAGCACCGAGATTATCCTGACCTATTTGACCTCTACAGTTTTGGGACTATAGTATTAAGTTCCCAATCACTTTAAATCGAACGATCCGTAAAGTTCCCGATTATCTTAAATCGATCCGATTCTTGATCATCTACCGGACAAGACAATCACTATCACTGAATCCGGATCTGAATTGTTTTCGTATCTAAATGCTTAATCCAGTAGACTGAATCCGGATCTGAATTGTTTTCGTATCTAAATGCTTAATCCAGTAGACTATAAGTTTGAATTACACCACCAATAAACAATAATGTCAATTTTGACCTAGTCAGAATGCGTTTTCATTCCGTAAGGTTTTGTGTTGAGTCCTTATGGCGACCCTCGCGATGACTGGTCTTACCTTAGCCTAGGAGAAAACCACACCACAAGTTTACATACATATTATTTTATAAGTACATTAAATTCAGATATATTGGACATATTGGACTCAGGAATGAATATGAACTTTATAGGGATTACCCCTTCTGGTACCTCCCATACAAAATTGAATAAAGATCGGACATGCACTGCTATTTTTGTTGGTGACTCCTAACGAATAAGCCAATTTATCGAAAATTAATATTTTCGTGGAAAAAAAATTCAACTTTGTACATTAACTTTTGTTACAGATTTGCTACATGTTTGCATTTGTCTGGCCATACGACCGAAAATCCTATCCCCAACCATTTATGCTCCGTACACAAGCAGGCAAATAATAATACATAATCAATTTCAATTAGGTAATTTTACTAACTCAATACTTGAACAATCTATCTATCTATATATATAAAACAGGATGTGTGTATATATGTAACGTATGGACTCGAAAACGGCTGGACCGATTTTGATGAAATTTTCACGGAATCTTCCGAATAACTTCGCGAGTAACATAGGCTACACATTGTTTGGATTTTTCTACATTTAGGGGGTGAAAATGGCAATATTCGATAACACAAGGTGTTCCGCGCTTACAAGAAGTTAAAAATAATATATTATCAATCGATGATAAACAACTTTGTGTACTCTTTTAAGATACCTGCGTACGTCCATGGGAAAACCTTAAAAAAAATTCTTTAAATAACTCTCTGTATTCCAATATAACGGGATATGCAATAGCGAAGCATTGCCGGGCCCACTAGTAACATATATAGTGTGAAGTTATTCATCAGTCAGTTTCCCTGACTGAAATTCCTGTACTGGTTTTACCATTTTTTGGTATAACATTACAGCGGCATAAAAACCAATGTTGTTCGATATCGTTTACGACTTTTAAAACTACACTGATTTCGAGGTCGATTTCGCTGACATCTCCATCATTCACAGCAGTATGACTTAGCCCTTCTTAACTGCCTACGGACCCTGTCTTGACTAAAAGCTTTTTCACACTCAAGAGAAATATTTCTCTTGTTGTTGCTTACCTTTTACTATCCATTTCATAATACCTAAGATATGCTTTCCCTTTATCTACTAACACCTTTACAAAGTATAAGTATTAACCCCAATATTGATTTTAAATACAGATGAAGCGAGAACAACCTATAAAAAGAACATAAGAAACTGTCTGAACATTTGGGCAATAAATTTTGGTAACATTGAAAGCTAAGAGAAATATTTGCAAAAACTACAAATCTCCTCAGACATGTTGACCATAATTTATTAATTGAAGTAAGCGCACCACATTGTGCGTCAATGACTTTATATGTAGTTAACAAAATATTCGTTCAAGTTTTCTTAAGAATTTAAGATTTAAAAATGTTACAATAAGTGTACATCTATATTATATGTAAACTAATGATTTTGTTTAAATAATGTTCATGTGTTTTGACATCTTCTTTACATATATCGTTAACAATAGAAATGAGTGCTGTAGTTACATTTGATAAATGATAATTTCGTTTTTTTCCTTTGAGTTGCTCAATTGTCTCTGTTGTCACAATTCATTACGTCGCTTCTCCCTCATTTTCAGCCAAGTATCTGTGACTTCGTCCTTCACACTCCCTCCCGCCCTCTCTCTTCTGACATTGCCGTCATTGTATTAAATTTGAATGCATCTCGAGAATGCTTTTAAGAGATCTTATGTGTCTTTGTCATGTTTCAATGTCTATCTAATGCATAACTCATGCTTATGTGATGCATTTGTGCGGAGGTAAGAGCACATTGCAGTGCTAAAGGTCATATAAAATATTTATGCAACAATAAAATCTGATGTTACTACTCTAGCAGTCTGATTGACTTTATGTGTATGTGTGTTTGTATGTGTCTGTTATTCTGTCTCTCAGCTTGAGTATTTGTATAGCTATTACGAGTCGTAATACGAGGGTGTTGGAGAGTACACAATGACAAATGCAATTTGCCATCAAGCATATACACTTGTACGTAAATTCCTGCACAAACGCATTCGGGCAACAAATTCTATGAATTGTTGCTACATGTTGCATTTTGAACTTGATTATGAAAACACAAATGTAGCAAATGATAAACACTAACTTCTACATAATTATGTACATGTACAAGCACGTACAGAAAATATCTTGACAGTCGCTTTCATAGTTATGCTAGTATGTAGTTGTATTTATGTAACAAGAAAAATTATCTGTCAGACATAACGGCAGTCTTAGCGTTTGTATGCATGGTAGTGTGTGAGAGTTTGCCTTTTGCTTTAGTGCTATTCAAGTGTCTGTGGTTGCCTGTGGCTTGTCTAAATATACAAAATTAAATGTTGCATGCAAATTAGTTTTACTTGCACAACTTTTACACAAAAATCTGACATATTTCACTGAATTCCTACAATAGTTTCTCTCTCACACACACACACACACTTGTACAAGTTTGCCATAGAATTTAACATACAACAAGTGTGTCAGTAGTGGTTTGAATTACTCGAGGCCTCAAATCTAATTACATTTTCAAGATTTTTGTTTAAATTTAATTACGGCCATTTAGTAATGGTGGAGCTGAAATTATATGTGGCATTGACCAGCAGCAGCAGTAGCAGCAACTTGCTAAAAGCAGCTAATCATCTTCAGCCGGGGTAAAATGAAAGCGTACATTACATTGTATGTCTATCAGTTACATAATGAATATTGCTTCGAGTCTAATCTAATTATAGGGTTATGTTACAGAGACAACATATATTTCCCCAACGGGCAACAAAAAAAAAAGAAAGAGAATTCATTAAATTACCTAACAGTACTTTAGTGACAATTGAGAAATGCATTCAACTAATTTCAATTACCACATAAGGATATGATCTGATGATGTTGATTCATTATTTCGAGTATACACCAAATGTATATACATTTAGCACGGCCCAGAAGCCATTAGAATCTTACAACAAATTAAGCAATCTAACGCGGGTGGCTTGGAGTGTTACTTTTCAAAGTACTTGGATTAGGGACATTTGGATGTGATATTTTTTGGGAATACTTTCCGTATATTGAGAAATATGCTCAAAACTCAAATAACAAAAATCGTTGAATAAATATGTTTAGAACTCGATAATACCCTACGAGAACTTGATCCGGTACAGCACCGCCCACGGGAACGTTTCTCTGGGGTATATTAACCGGTCGTTGTTCCAGGACTTTTTTGTTTTTCAGTTCCAGAGCAGACGCCCACACATTGACACTTTGCAATGTGGCTTGACCCAGACCTTGAAGAACCAGTTTAGTTTCGCTTTAGTGCTTTCAGTTGTTAAACCAGTTGCAAAGGTATCCTATAACTAGTAAAGACAGGAGAACTGACTGATAAATACGACTTTCAGTTGCATGGACAGACGAGAAGTATAGTAAAACTATAGAAAATGTTACACCGAAAAAATAAAATGTTTAATGATACATTTCTGGGCATACGGTAATTTTTATGCATGTACCGAAAGGGTATTTGGGGCACCAGAAGAGGTCGGCCGATATAGTCCACATTCATTTCTGAATTAAAATTTCATAAGCGTACATCTTACGCAAAATATGATTGAATTCAATGAGGAAAACAATGAGGGTGAATTTGGTCGTTTGTACTGAAGGTACCAGAAGGGGTGTGGCAAATGTTCCGCTTTTCTAAGTATTTGTCTATTATTAGAAAATATTAAGAAATGTTCGGCTGAAAATTGTGGAAGAAGTTATAATTTTGTATGGCAGGTACCGAAAGGGTTCGGCCGACATAGTCCATATTCATTCCTGAGTCAAAATCGAGTATTTCTATATCATACGCCAAATATGACGGAGTTGAGTATAATTACAAGAAAGATGTACATGTAAAACCAGTAAGAAAGTCTCAGTCGGGCAACCCGACTTACATATACCCCCACCCTCAGTAACACATAAAATTTTCTATTATATTGATATTATTACTTGATTTCTAAAGTGGGCGGAATTGTACATTTGTATGGGAGGTACTATAAGGGACGTCGCAGAAGGGCGTGTCTAAACTTTCCGATTTTTTCTCAGAAACTTTACCCTGCTTGAGCTTTACACAATACAGAATTTGGGCACGATCGCGTTAGGTGTATTAATAATATTAATCAATTTCTAAAGTGGTCGGAGTAGTACAGTTGTATGAGAGGTACCAGAAGGGGCTTGGCTAGACTTCCAGTTTTTCTCCAAAACTTTATCCGGCTTTAGCTTTACTAAATACTGAGATTGGCGTGTTCGCGTTAGGTAAAATGATTGATTTCTAAAAGGGGCGAAGGGGTACATTTGTATGAGTGGTACCAGAAGGGGCGTGATTAGACTGCCATTTTTTCGTTGAAACTTTATCCTGCTATAGGATTACTAAATACATAATTTGGGCACGATCGCGTTGGCTGTATTCATATTATTACTCGATATTTAATGGTACATTTGTATGGGAGGTACCAGAAGGTGCGTGGCCATGTAGGCCATTTAAAATACCGTAAGAAGTTTTGGGAAATTATTCGCCCAAGCAAAGTTTCAAGACATTTGGTTGCGTGTTTCGAAAGTTATCGTGCGTACCAGCCGGACAGACAGACAGACGGACGGACATGGCTCAAACGACTTAAAAAGTCATGAATCGAATTTGGTTCAAAGAAACCTAGGATCTACCCGTAGGGTGAGGGTATAAAATTGCGTTTATGTTTGCTTGCTTTTTTATGTACCGTATAGACTCAAGAACGGCTAAGCCGAGCTTTTTAAAATCTTCGCAGATAGTAGCTGTGTAGTCAGTGGTGAAAATAGGCTACTTGCATTTTTGATATATTGAGTAGGTGTGGCCCGCCCATTGGACCATATATTTGAAAACGCAATATCTAGATAGGAATGTTTTACCAATCGCCTTGACAATTTGTTTGGATGCATTTGGCACCAAAATACGTGATCCAACAAAAAATGGGCGGGATTGCATCAGTGGGCTTACATCTTGAAACTTTAAACGTCTGTATCTCATAAACCATCAGAGATATGAAGATGATATTTGGTATATATTTTGTTCGTACACTTAGAATTACAGAAAGGGTGAAAGTGGGCGCCGCCAAAATAACGATTCATACGAATATTTTACAAAGTGGTACTGATGACCTGTTTATAGTCTCTGGATATATATGGTTGTGATTAGATAAAGGGCAGCGCCCATACAACTTGATATGTAAAAGGCTATATCTCATGAACTATCAGAGATTTTTTATAAATGTTTTTGGTACAGTCCGAATGACAGCCATTTTTGGGCAGGGCCACGCCCCCTTGTCAAAAATCCATCTAGTGGCTTTTCTAACTGACCGATTGTTACGAAAATTTTCCAAAGTGGTACTGATGACCTGTTAATTATTCTCGGTTGTGATTGGATAAAGGGGCGTGGCACCGCCCATACAACTTGAACCTTACAATGGCTATTTCTCATGAACTATCAAAGGTATGAAGATGAGATTTGTTATATATGTTTTTCGTACAGATAGAATTACAGCAAGGGTGTAAGTAAGGGGTGCCACGCCCCCTTTTCAAAAATCACTCTGGGGGCTTTTCTAATAGCCTGATTCGTACGAAAATTTTACAAAGCAGTTCTGCTTACCTGTTGATAGTCTCTGGCTATACTTGGTTGTGATTGGATAATGGGGCGTGACACCGCCCATCAGTGATTTGCGGCGGTAGGAGATTTCACCACTACTGGTGTACCCGCTGTTTATGCGGCTGCGGTAAGAAACTGCTTGGATATTTTTGTGCCTTTTGTTTTATTGTTTTCTTTTACCGGGATAGTTTAGCATCGTATCAAAAAAAAAAAAAAAAAAAAAAACAGAAATATGAAGCTTTGTTGTGTGTGCTTGTTTAATGGTGGTGGTTTAGCACGACGACGAAGAAACACAAACAAAAATATTACGAAGAAGAATATGACGTCGGTGCGATCGCCACCAATATACTAAACGCCTCGCTGTGGATTTGTAAGTAAACACAAGAAAGAGCTTTACTCCACCGCATCAGTTTTCGTTGGATATTTCGAACACTTGCTTATGAAAAATACTTAGTTCGGATGCGGTGTACCGGCGGTTGCGGTCTATCGGTTCTGATCTCTGCCACCCATATAACATGAAATTGAAGAAAGCTATATCTTATAAACTATCGGATAGATTTGGAGATGAGATTTAGTACATATGATGTTGGTACAGTATGAACTACAGTCAGGATAGAAGTGGGCGGTGTCATGCCCCTTTTTAAAGAAACCGTTATAACAGCCTAATAATCGTCCTGAAAATTTCAACTTATGTTATAGTTGGCCTAGAGATATGAACAGGCTATTTGGAACGAAGTTGGCAAAAAGTTCAAACAATTGTCCGTACCCCAAGCAGTTGATAACATGTCGTCGCTGTGCCTACTATAACAGTCATGTGTTTTTAATTTACTTTACAGGATAGCGAATCAGTAATAATTCCTACAAATAGAATATTTAAGCAATGTTCAATGAAGTTGGACTGAGAAAAATATTTGGAAATATTTTTCCAAAATTTGCGCTCTTTTTGTCAAACTTATTAACTACTTTTTCAAGTTTACGGTGCACATAATCATCCGACTGAATAGCTTATACGAAATACTATGGATCGACTACATTTACTCTTTTGAATAAAATTAATCTAAAGCTAGGGCGTACAGAAGAAACCATATCCGCTGTATATGTAAGTGTGATAGGTGAGTTGAATTTATCGATCCGACGACGTACTCAAAAACTTGGTCTCTACAAATGTTAAGGAAAGATCTTGGCATACATCCATATAAGCTTCAACTGGTCGAAGAACTAGAGCCAGCGGACGATCAACTGTTTTTTTTTTAATTTTTCAGGTCATTGCAAATAATATGGAGGAGAAATGGTTCCAACACGACGACGTAACATATCATACAGAGTGTGATACCATCTCTTACTTAAACTTTTGGTGACCAATTTATCTCGAGAATTTATAATATGAGTATATGATACAAAGATAGTCCTAGGCAAACAGACCAGAAACTTTAAACGAAATTGTCATTTGCGATCAATGGTCGGAGAAGACATACCAAAAGTGTTTTTTTACGTACAAACATATAAAGTTAGTCCACAGACGGTTCCTTCTACTATAGATACAAATTTTAAGGTGAAATTTTTAATTTTAATGTATTTTTTCTATTAGAAAGAGAAGTGGTGGTTGCCGGCACTAAAAATATGAATTTGTTGATGAACTTTTTACTACCGTCATAGAGCCTAAGATATATAGCATTTAAAACAATAAAACATTCTTGGTTAATTTCCTTTGTTAAGTTACTGAACTCAACATATAATTTTCGAGCTTAAGGAGCGTTTTCAAAGTAATTTGTAGACATACAAATATAGCACTTAGAACAGTAAGAAAATTCTGTGATATATATTATAAGTTAGTATGCAATAGCGGAGCATTGCCGGGCCCAGTTTTTTTTATAAAAAGTTATCCTACCCAACAGCCTCCCGGTCATCAATTTCATCAAATTTTATTCCCATGGAATTATTCTATACATTACTAAAAATAATTTGCATATACCAAATGCACCTACATAAATTCACTAGCAAACATATCATAACAAATCATGAACGTTTTTACAAATATACTGTTGGAAGTTAAGTGCAGTTTTTAAAAATTACTTACCACATGTTTTCGTTAGCAGCACCAGCAGATAACTCCATAAAATCTGTAGAAAATCCATATTTCATCAGTGATGCTATTGATGTTCGTCACAGATGATGTGATGTCCAGAGATGTACTACGAGTTGTGTATCAAGTGTATCACATGTATCCGTTAAGTTCTGATGACGATGCACAATCTGTGTGTGGTTATGCACCACAGCTCGATTCGTATAAGATAAGGGAGGGGTTGCTTTAATATTTGTTAAGATGCTTTCCTATTTGTTGATTGTATTTATATACAGCAACTTTATTATTTATAATGTTTTTCAATTAATTTATTATTCTTCACAAGAAGAAGGATTTCTGAAAATAAAACAAAGAACCAGAGAAAAAGAATAAATATGCATTGCAATTTTATAAATCATTTATATCTTTCATGAAGCATATGCAATATGTGTGTGTGTACGTGCATATGCTTGTTTATAAATTGCACAAATATAACTTATTGAAAATGTTTTTCAATTTAAATAAACTATCAAAATGAAAATTGCAATACGATGGGTGTGAGAATAGTTATGAAATTGTGATGCCACATCTTTGATTAAGTAAAAAGTGCATAGAGAAAGGAAATGTTTTCTATGGTATTAAACGTGATAATACTTAATTGTATATTCCTAACAATTACAGAAGTTGTCAGATATATGATATATACAAAATGCTGGAAAAAAATTTCATATCTTCTATATAACTAAAAATTAGTGATTTGTTCGGATGCTTTAAACTTAAAAACGGCTGAACCAATTTTAATACTTCCTTCTGGGGGTTTGTTCCGTATTACTACTTGAAGGTTTGAGAAACAAGAAAAATGGAAAAATATCAGCAGGTGGCGCTGTAGATGGTGCTAATATGTATTTATACGTTTTAGTTTACACATGAGTAATATGGTTAATATAGACTACATGAATATTAACCATTCGTAAACGATAACTATAAAATGTTTCTTAATATATATAAAAGAGTTCGTGCATATGTTTCTTTGAGCATAACATCTTAACGTTATAAGCTCCAGAAGCCAAATTCACACATATCCCATATTCGATTGTAACAGTACTTAACATCTTAGAATAATATTGGACGCATGTCGAAAACTGTCGGTCAGTCATTCCAGAATATTTTGAAAAAATCGCCTAAGGAAATTTTTGAAAAAGTCGAATTTTGTATATATGCTATAAACTCATATCAGCCGTATCCACTGTACCAATATATACCTGTGGAAAAATCAAAGCCATACAATTCAAATCATATATTGAATAAAAAATATCAGAGATTTCGCTTTTTTTATTTTGTAGTTCAATAACAATATCTAATGAAACAGTTCTAGTTGGCATGAAAATTTAGTTCTATCATTTTCAGAATCAGCTGAAAAAAAAAATTAAATATTAACAATATTTCTGTACCTTCATATAATTAATAATTACAATTTGATATTTTGGTATTAAAACAAGACCCCTCGTCATCTTATAACTGTATTCTATACAATTTTTTTGGGATTCAAACCTCTTATTAAGAAGTTATCTATATGCACGCATGCATATTAGAGGTGTCGGGGGGATAGGTTTGTATGGATGGAATAACATCAACATAGCGTATAGAAATAACGAAATCTTCGCTAAATTCAAATAAATTTTCTTCAACAAGCCATAGCTCTAAAATGTATTCCCAGCAGACGCCAAATATTTTTGACACATTTTACCAAATAAAATCTATTCGATATTAAATTTTTTTTATTAATTTATTACTTTTATGTCGAAACTTCTTCTGTACATGTGGCAGTAGTAGCAGATATTCATCAGTATAGTATAGATAAGGATAGTTCTTTTAGGTACCAGCTCTTTCATAAAGTTTTGGTCGGAACATCGTGGACCTATCGCGTTTATTGCCTAAGACTTTCGAACTGGAGTATTTTCATCCATTTGTACAAGGTGTTCAAGTCACCGCATTTGGTCTATTTAAATGCGCTTGACTACATCGATGTCGTTATACAGCTCATGGTTCATTCGACGGTGATACCCGCCGTTAACGATGCTGGGTCCAAAGTATTTTTCTCTCAAAGACTCTCGGAACATATATATCCGCTTATGTCATAATACAGGATTCTGCGCCGTTCAGCCAGCTTGTTTAGCGCTTACGGCGGAGCAAAGATAGACCATATCAGCTACCACTTCAAAGTTCACGCAGCGTCCCAGACGAGTAGACTCTTTGTTCATTGAACTTGGTTTTTTTCCTCATTTATCACCAGACCCACTTCTGTCGACTGCTTCTCAATGCTTGAAAATGCCGCAGTAACATCTCGTAGACCATGGGCAGAGATATCTATGGCATCGACATACACGACCGGCATGTGACTTGTATTAAACACGACAGGTTGTGTTTACTGCAGCTTCCGCATGATCATCTGCATTATGATGCTAAAGAGATCACATGTCAGACTATCGCCTTCTCTAAAGCCTCGCTTGGTAAAAAATGATTCTGTAAGATTTTTGCCTATATTCACTCTGCACAATTTTGTTTCCAATAATACAATAAAAAATTTTTGAAAATGTCCAAAAAAAACTTTTTTCCCCCACTGTGCGGCAGTACATTGGCTCCCGCAGCTTTATTGTCTTTAGGCCCCGCAATTACCTAGCTCATCTTATCTACTTCATCTTCGATGATTGATGTGTGGTCTATGGTGGTGAAAATAGGCTACTTGAATTTTTGTTTATATCAAGTGGATCCATAGGACCCAATTTTTGAAAACGCGTTATATGGAGGACAGTTTTACTAACCGCCTTGAAAATATGTGTGAAAAAATCGTGATTCCACAAAAATTGGGCGAGATCGGATAAGTGGGCGTGGATTACATTTTAAATCTTTAAACGTGTGTATCTCATAAACTATCAGAGGTAGATGAGTTGAATTTTGGTAGAAGTGGCGCGGCTAGACTTCCAGGTTTTTTTTTCCAAGACTTAGTCTTGTTATAGCTTAAAAATCTACTGAATTTGGGTACGATAGTGTCGAGTGTATTGATATTATAACTCCATCTCTAAAGTGGGCGGAGTGGTACATTTGTATCGGATGTATCAGAAGGGGCGTGTCTAGACTTCCAGATTTTTTCTCAAAAACTTTATTCCGTTATAACTAGGGATGTGACGAATGTGCTTTAGCGAATGTCGATGCGAAAGCGAATATTGGAATATTTTTTTTGCGAAAGCGAATGCGAATACTTGCTTTTGGTTTATGCGAATGCAAATGCGAAAGCGAATATTCCGAAATTGTTTAGCGAATGTCAAAAAATGGTTCGTAAACGAATAATTTAATTTCATTCCTACTGTCTGCCTTTTCAAATAAAAATATGTATTCCAGTTAAGTAATTAATCATAAAATATTTATTTCAAAGTAAAACAAAAACAAAAATATATATAATTCTCAGAAATTCAGTCTTAAAGGTAACTAAACAATAATTTTATTTACTTTCGATAACTTTGACGTATTCAGTATTCAAAGTTTAGTAGAAAGCTTCGCTGCTTTTTCGCTATGCAATCTAGTTCTTAGTGGATCATAGATAAGTCAGGCTCTACTAAATAACTGTTCGCTAGGAACACTTCCCGGAGCCGTAGTTAAGAACTGGCGTGCCAAAGGTACTAACTTTTGGTATTTCGATCTGTTTCGTTTCCATTACAATATAGGATCTTCTGAAATATGAATTTTTTTCTCTTTATTGTATTCAGCTAACAATTTTTTTTTCATGAGAGACTGAAAACATGACCGCTTGCATGAAATTTTTTTGTTACATTATTTTATACGAATGCGTTATTTTTTATTTATACGAATGCGAAAGCGAATGTACAAAATGATGCGAATAATTCTCATTCGCATATGCGAATGCAAACGTTCGTTACATCCCTTGTTATAACATAGCTTTACAAAATAAAGAATTTGGATACGATCGCATTGGATTTATTGATATTGTTACTCCATCTCTAAAGTGGGCGGAAAGCTACATTTGTACCAGAAGGGGCGTGTCTAGACTTCCAAATTTCTTTTCAAAACTTTATCCTAATATTAACTTACTTAATTTCCCTTTTCACCCCATGAATGAGGTATGGGATAGCTTCTCGCGTTGTTGTGAATTAAAACGCTTTCTATTTTTGGATTCACAACTAACGGCACCTACTTGTTTATCGGCGAATGCGAACGTCACTGTTTGAGAAGCTCTTACTAGACATGCCGATTGACTCGACACTAATACTGCGAAGTTGCTGTCGAGGGGAGCCGACAATGAAAGAAAATTTTTCTTTTTTTTAAGATGACTGGAGCCAGGAGTTGAACGTGAGATCTCCCGCATGGAAGTCGCGTGTTCTAACCACTATGCTACGGCCGGTCCTAATATAGCTTTACTATAAACCGAATTTGTAGCCCGTTTGCAATACCGTAAGTAGTTTTTGGGAAATATTAACTCGTGCAAAATATCAAAACACCAGTCTGTCGAGGACATGTCGTCGCTAGATCGACGAAAACAGTGTTACTTTAAAGACATGTGTTTTTGAATTACTTTCCACAGGAGAGTGAATCGGAAATAAATCCTATAAATAGAAAATATAAGCAATGTTCGTTGGAGTCGGACATGAACACAGCTTTTGTTTGGCTAGAGGGAACACTTTGAATTTTCATAGTATGTCAAAGGTTGCATTACAATTCGATCTCAGCAAATATTGAGGAAAGATCTTAGCCTACATCCATATAATATCCAACCAGAACAAGAATTAAAGTCAGCGGACGATTAATTGATTTTTATATTCCCCATGGCATTGCAAATCATTTGGAAAAGAAATGGTTTCAACAGTATGACGTAACATGTCATATAGCACGTGAGAATCATATCATTGTGAATCCAAACGTTTGATGACCAAATTATCTCAAGACATGATAATATTTGATACAAAAATAATACTCGGTAATACAGAGAAGAATATTCACAATATGTATTGTTGATCAGATGGTGGAGTTACATTACATGATGTAACTACAGACATTTAAGGAATGTCACAAAACAAATAAAGTTTTTCTATACTAACAGGTTTTTTCTACATATGAGTCGTATTAAAGCCCACCATTATACCAATTATTTTCAAACATTTATGCAGGCTGAACTCAACTCAATGTATTTTCACATTAAATTTAGTTAAATACAGTAAATTTTTTATTTTATATGAATATAGATCTCGCGATATATAATTCGTTTTTCTGCATGTGATTGCTTCAATACAATCAGACATATTTCAAATTCAACTTAACTATTTAATTTCCATTGAGAACATAAATTATGGCGGAAATGCAGAGATTTGGTTTGACACCAAAACCCCATAGATCGACTGAGGTTTGTAAATTCTCATTGGCCCACAAATAAATAGAGGTGACACAAATGTGTTCGTATTGAGATAGATTTATTTAAAACCCGTGAACTCGAAATTTAAAAACATTAAAATACATTTTATAGACATGATATTGGGTAGTAAAATACTATGACTATAGTGTTCAAATACCTCAATTTTTTAGAAACCCGGTTTCCGAGTTATTCGAAAAATTGATTTTTTAGAAAAATCGGGTTTCGATTACAGCATTTGAAAGAAAACTGGTTAAACCGGTTTTTTTTCGGTTTTTCCTTAAAAGTTTAAAATAAAAATAAAAAAGAATTGATTTAAATATATGCATTTATTTACAAAAATTAAAAAGTTTTATTTTGTGTTTTTACTTTTTAATAAATTTTTGGAATCTCTTTCATTTTATTTTTTAAAGTAGTATTTTTGGATTATGTTCTTAGAAATAGTATGTAATTTAAGTGTTCAATTTTGTGTCTACTCTTTTGTTTCGTTTTTATAAAGCTTGATACAGAAAACACTCGCTCACTAATTGTGGAAGTAGGATTTATTGACAAAAGAGCTTCTAGAAGGATGTTGACCTTTTCTGTCCTTTTATTAAATCTATCGAAATAGTTGAAATCATCACATAGGCTTGTGTCATTGCATTTGTTTTCACTGGTGGATTTTGGATGTTATTTATAGGTAATTATTTATTGTCCTCGTTTGCATATTCAAGCGTTTCCGCATTTTTAGAATACTTTACACAGGATTCGCTTGTAGGATATTTTCCGGAGCTAATAATTATAATTAGGGTATTCAATGTTTGTATTCTTCTATCCTTAAATCTTGGTATAATTTTGTCTCGCAGCTCCCGAACATATGCGGAGTCCATATTTTTGAGCTGTTTCAGTATAAACGCATATACTCCTCAGCGTCGATTAGAGTCGCTTAATCATTTGATAATCTTTTAATTGCGAGCGCTAAAGTCTGAAGTGATGAGTTTAAATCTCTCAAAATTTTTATTTCTTTTGAGCTGAATGTAGTTTGCCCTAAATCCAATATCGCATGGTTGACACATGTGTAAATTCTTAGCAATTGTTCAATCATTGCTGATAAGAGGCTCCACCGGTGTTTCACATCGACAATGTGCCTTAGTTCTCTATTGTGCTCCTGAAAAACATAGCTCTGCAATTTTCTTTGGTTTCCGCTCGACTTGTTAAATGAATTAATATGCTTCCGCAATTTTGCGATAATTTGAGATACTTTTATAATAAGCTTGTATGATTTTTCGACTTTCACTATTTCACGGCATTCATCATCGTCACTATCATCGTCGGCGAGATCCACTTCGACTTGTCGATCCACTTTTTTGGCATAAATAACGTCCACAACGCAAAGATGTATCGCATGATTTAAGCACAATTGGGATTCCGGTAGTATATAAGCCCCATACTTCTTCATTGAAGTGAAAGCTACTATATCTTTGTCATAGATAATTCCAAATTCAATAAGTTTGTTGTCTACCAAGTTTTGAATATGGGTTGCAGTTCCGGCATGTACTAATTGTTCCAATACAAGATTAAAAAGCTCGTGATTTTGTTTTTCCGGATCATTACAATGCAGGGTAACATTTACGTATTTGAAATTTGATATGTCGCTCTATTCATTAACTACATGCGAAAAACGACCGTTCTTTTCTATTATTAACTGCAGCTTGTTTATCATCTCCACATAAAAGTCATCTACCAAAACCCATAGCGTTATGTCGCTTGACGGCATGCTTTTAAAAGCTTTGTAAAATTTTAAAATTCAATTTCAAACTAATTTAAAAAAACCGAGTACCCGATGGAAAAAACTCGGTTAAACCGGTTATTCGAAAATTACATTTTTGCAAAAACCGGCATACGGTTTTAAATAAAAAAACCGGTTTACGGTTTTTCGGTTTCGGTTTTGAACACTCTAACTATGACATCACTCTAAAGAGAGAAGTTTAATGGGATTGGAACTATTATATGTATTGTACTAACTTACTAGTATTTACCAATTCTAGTTTATTTTATTTTTGGTGCGACTTTGAAAGCTAGTTTTTTGCCGTGTTAAGTTTTTTTTTTCTTATCGTAATAATATCAGTACCTGAATAGTTTACGTGACTATTCTAGTATCTTGCATATAATGTTCGCACATTTATCGATAAAAAATTTCTATTATGTATCTTAAATCAAATTTTTCTCTTAACTGCTTGCATTTTTATTGAATTACATTTTAAAACTTAAATTACTTATATCATAACCAAAAGCTCAAAATCATTTTGATGCAATAACCAATTAAAAGTTTCCACAAATTCGATTAACTTTTACCACAAGTAATATCGAAAACTAAGGCGAGAATAAAAGTATGTGTTTTACATATCGATGCCATTTCAAGGCAATCTAAAGCCACTCAAAGCAATTAAAACATTTTTTTATATACATATATATAATAATTATTTTTATATACATATATATGTACGGAGTATGCAGTTTTCACATATTTACTTAGGCGTGTAGTTACGTCTTAATCCATTTGATATTAAGGATGAGTAAAGTTACCATACATATTATTTCCGAATTTTGTAACAGCAACAAAATGTGCAACTACTATCATATTAATACATATTACCTACACACTTACTTAAGTGGCCCATTACAACTTACGAACTTACGAAAATTTGAGGCCTGAAATAATAAAGACGTTCACACGCTTCGGTTCTCCAGTTAGTCGTACCAGATGGTGGCACGTCGCCAACCACTTGGTCCTTCCAACGAAGTTTGGGTCTCCCTGCTCTGCACCGTCCTTCAGGTTCGCCTTCAAACACCTTTCTCGCTGGAGCATTTACATCCATCCTGGGAATATGTCCCAGCCAACGTAGTCGTAGCATTCTGACTTTTTTAGCTAAGTCGATGTCGTAGTACAGCTCATGGCTCATCCGATGGCGAAAATTGCCGTCGACACAGAGGATTTGCACTTTCCAAGGTACATCTGCAAACATCTTATATTCACTACGATCTCCTTTCTTGTATATGGGACATAACAGACTGAGACTCCAATCCCCGAGCATGCTCACCTCTAGCTAGATGTTCTCCATGACCTGATGAAAGCTCCTAATCAGCTCCTTCCCGCCAGCCTTCAACAATTCAGCAGGGAGACCATCGGTTCCAGCTGTTTTGTTGCTTTTAAGGCGGGAGATTGCCACACGTATCGCGCTCTGGCTCGGCGGTGGACAGTTAAGTGGTGTCCGTATCCAGTAGATTGCTGAAATGTTCTCTCCATATCTTTAGAACGTTATAAGGGTCCGACACTAGATGGCCATCGCTGTCCTTGCAGGAGGGCAACCCTGTTTCACGAACTCTCGCCTTAACTTTCTTGTAGAATTTTCGGGCTTCCGTTTAAAAAGACGAGCTGCCTCTCGTCTTTTCTCCCTGTGCCGTTCACTAACAGCTCGCCCTGTATGCAGCATCCGTCTCTTTCTTGGCAGTCACTCATTACCAGGCATCTTCTTGAGACGGCTTTGAGTACCCAAGTACGATTCTCGCAGTCCGTTCTATGGAGTCGGCTATATATTGCCACTGCGAGGTTATCTTATCAGGGGTTGGAGCATTCCGCAGCAGTTGAGTTATGTGGTTGAAGTGGGCGTCCGCTACCTCTGTGTTCCGCAGTTTACCGATGTCCAGCTTTCGTTGTGCCTGGTTACGTACGTTTTTCGCCATGCTTAGTCTTGTGCGTACCTTAACTGCGGTAAGGAAGTGATCGGAGTCAATGTCCGCACCCCTGATCACTCGTACGTCCAGAACACTCGATGCATGCCTTCCATCGACTACCACGTGATCTATCTGATTCCTCGTCAATTGATCTGGAGATAACCATGTTGCCTTACGAATATTTTTATGGTCAAATCTAGTGCTGCTAACTACCATATTTCTTGCCGCAGAGAAATCAATCAGTCTGATGCCATGGTTCGACGTTTAGGTGTGCAGACTGAATATCCCGATGGTAGTCTAAAATGCGGTCTGTCTGCCTCTTTTAGCATTAAAATCACCTAGTACAATTTAGATATCAGGGCTTCGGCTACGGTCATATACATTTTCTAGGCTTTCGTAGAACTCGTCTTTGTCCTCATCGCTTTTCTCTTCTGTCGGAGCATGGGCACATATAAGTGATATGTGGAAAAACTTTGTTTTGACTCTTATGGTGGCTATACGTTCACACACCGGGTTGAACCTTGAGACTAGGTGTCGCAGTCTTTTGAAAACCAAAAATCCACATCTAAACTCATGCTAGTCCGCATGGCCACTATAGTAGATGTCGCACCCTTTCATTCTCGAGCACCCGTGTCCCGTCCACCGGATTTCCTGTAAAGCCGTTATGTCAGTCTTGTATTGTTCGAGGACTTCCGCCAGTTGGATGGAGGCACCAGGTCTTTATAGTGTTCTAACCGTCCAGGTGCTTATCCTCAATTCATGGTCCTTAATTCGTTTGCGGTGATCGTCAACATTTTGGGGGCTCCATTTAATTCTTTTCTTACTTCTTTCCATTGCAATAGTTCAAACGTCGGTGGCGGGTTGCAAGCCTAGCGCACCACATCGCAGTTTTCTCCTCCTGCCATGATTTTATTACAGCCGCTCATTCAGGGTCAGACGCTGACCAGTGTACTGCTCCTTCTGAGCAGACGTGCCAGGGTTAAAGGTTTCGCCATTCACAGTTAGCCGTGCTCTGACGGGTGTCAGAAGCACGTTTCCAGGCGTCACCACGTAGACGTACTCCGTTCGCAGCAGTACCACGAATATGGAACTCTGTGAATAGACTTGAAGTGCTATTTGCAAGGATCACTCTGGGTTTGCTAAGTTAAACCGATCAGAAGCTTTTATGTGCATGACAAACTTAATTTACATTGCATTAAAAACTTAATTTACTATTACTATCACAGACAAACCTATAGGGCTCGAACCCAGATTATACGCTTAATAATCGAGTGGTCTAAAATTCATTCCACGGTCCGTCCCACGGTCGGCAACAACACAAAATTTCACAAATGATTGATTCTACATATAGCTTTCTTTTTACTATTATCTTCATCAAATCAATCTTATGTTCTACAATTCAAAAATTTAAATCTTTTCATTATGAAAGAATTAAGTACATGTCGTAAATTAAAATTAAATTACCACAATTGTACATTACCAATAGCCATCATATGTTCTACACTGTCAATGACGTCATTCCAATAAACTATAAATGAGGTCACACATATATCAGACTATATTCTCTAATGGTGGTCTTGATTTCTAAATCATTTTCTATTCTTAATGGCCCGTATCGCTGGCACACATAACTCTTTCTCGTTTTGCAGCCAGCAAACGGAAGAGAAATATTAAACAATTTCAGTGTTGTGACCTTTGGTTTAATTTATTGATTTACATCCGTTTGACTTCTTTGTCCTGTTCTTTGTGCCACTTTACGTTTTTTACAGTTAATGTCAACGCAAGACTGTAATTGAGATTTTATTCAAAGCTCTTTTCTCACTGGCAGTTTGTTGAATACCGTCATTGCCACCAAGTTTAGCTGTGGCATTTGTTCGCGAAGCGTTGCAATGTCATGGCATGTAAAGTAACCGAAGCATCAAACGTAAAATCTGTTAGGGTTTGAAAGGTAGGGACCATAGTAGTGGGTAATGTATGTAAATATCGAGTTATTACACAAAGCAAAAAATCAGCAAATGGTAGTTAATTATAAAGTAGTACGGATCTGGTTACAAGACTTTAACGTCATAGTGAAAGGTAAAAAAGCGGCAAAAGAGGAAATACTTAAAACGGTTTAAAGTGTGTCGTCCTTAAAGAGAAGGGCGAGAGAAAGGGAGAGAGAGAGAGAGGGATCAAGAGTTATTACGTTTAATTGTAGGCGGCAACACGTATTAGCATACTATCAACAACGAGTAGTTCTGTAATTACCACAACTGTATGGTGACACGTTACACAATTGTTTGTAGTCAAATGATATTTGCCAATGTTGTTGTAGGTTCTCAACTGGCAATGGTTGAAAGAACTATTTAAAATATTTTATGGTTAAAAATGTTACTCGTCTTCTCTAATGAGTTATCAAATCCTCAAGTGGTGTGTACAAACTCATTATCATAAGTGAGTGTGAAATAATGAAACAAATGTAAAATACAAAAAAAAAACTCCTACATGGGCCAAAGTCAAAATATGTTCAAATTCATGAAATCAACTTATATCCTCCATTAGCGCTCATAACTGTTAGTATCTGAATTAATGCGATTAATGACATTGCACAATATACGCTAAAAGAATTACGATATCATGACTTATTTCCACATTTTTATCCACTTAAAATTAAATCAGTAAAGATCGAATGATATATAATATTTCAAGTTTATTTATTTGGCAATAGGAACAGAAATTTATCAATTATCCGGGCAATTCGGCTCTTATGCTCTTTTACACTTTGTTGAATGAACCCCCGGGCGTGTTTATTGCCGTAGTCTTTTCGCGCTTGACTTACAGCGATGTCGTTATACGGCTCATATAGCCCATGGTCGATTCGACAACGGAACTCGCCATTAACGATGACGGTATTAAATGTTTTACGAAGTATTTATCTCTCGAAGACTCTACTCTTGATTTCCAGGCTGACATATTTTTTTTTCTTTTCCAAGTTAGACAATATCATCTACCACTTAAAAATTAGTTGTCAACTTTCATGCAGCGTCCAAAATAATTAGACGTTTTTTACGTTAAAACAGATAACTTAGTTTTGTCCTCATTTATCACCAGACCCACTTTTATCGACTGCTTCTTAATACTTGAAAAGGCAGCAGTAACATCCCGCATTCATCGACTAATGATATATATGTATGTATATATCGTCCATATACGCTAGCAGCAAGTAATTTAAAATAAAGATGGTACCAGTCGTCTTTACTGCAGCCTTATGATGTAAAAAAGATTGCACGACAGACTATCGCATTGTCTAAGTCCCGCTTGGTAGAATATGGCTCTGACAGATTTTTGTAAATTTTCACTGAAGACTTCGTTTCAGTCAGTGTCATCCCGCAAAGTCGTATTAGCTTCACGGGGATACCAAACTCAGCCATAGCATCCAAAAATTTTTGTCGTATAGGACTGTCAAATGCAGCTTTGTAATCGATGAACAAATGATAGGTGTCGATCTGCATTTCTTGGGTCTTCTCCACGATTTGTCATAGTGTGAATATCTGGTTGGTCGTGCATTTACCAGGTCTTAAGCCACACTGATAAGGTCCAATCAGGTTCGCCAGAATGGGCTTTAGTCTTTCACATAACACACTAGACAGGACCTTGTATGCGATGGGTAAAAAGCCAATCCAGCGATAGTTGGTTCACACACTTGGATCGCATTTCTTAAGCACGGCATATAGGAAACTCAGATTCCAATCATCGGGCATGCACTCCCTGAGCCAAATCATGTTTATGAGCTGGTGCATGCATGTTACAAGGTCATCGCCGCCGGCTTTAAAAAGCTCTGCCCGCAGTCAATCGTTATTATTTTTATGCCGTGCAATTGCCGTGCTGATTTCGTTTTGGCTCGGTGTTGGAGAGTCTACTCTACTGTAGTTTTCGATATCCTGGCTCTCTCTCCACAGACGTTTTTTCCGCCCGAACAGCGTCTGTGCCTTGTATGCAGCATCCATTTCCTCAGAAATTTCGCGACATTCATCATCGTACCAGAGCTTGTCTGAGCGTGGATTTTCATAACCCAGTACGGTCGTTGCGGCAGTGGTCATACAATTCGCAATATGCTGCCACTGTGTGTCGGAAACATCAGAACTAGAGGGACTTTTTTGGAGTAATTGAGAGTATTAGTTGGAGTAGGCATTGGCTATCTCCGTGCGTACCTTGGCTGCAACAAGGTGGTGATCCGAGTCAATATTTGCACCGCGAAGCATACGCACGTCCATAACGCTTGGGACATCAATTACCACGTGATCAATCTGATTTCTTGTATTTTGATCGGGAGATATCCAGGTTGCCTTGTGGATATCTGTATGCGGGAATCTATCAACCTTGTATTTGTCGAGGACATCCGCCAGTTGGAGAGAGGCACCATCTCTGTATAGAGTTTGGACATTATCGTTATCGAAAGGTAATAAAAATGGTACCATCACCCAGACCAAACGGCTAAAGCAATAATCTTATATAATTTTTATAAAGCCGGGAAAGCTAGTTTTTATATATAGATGGTACCAGTGATGTCCCTTATGCTGTAAAAGAGATCGCAAGACAGACTATCGCCATGTCTAAAGCCTCGTTTGGTAGATAATGGCTCTGTTAGATTTTTGCCCCATTTCACAAAGTCGTATCAGCTTCGCGGGGATACCAAAATCAGCCATAGCATCTAATAACTTCTCTCCTATCGGATTGTCGATTTGCATTTCATGGGCATTCTCCAGGATTTGTCGTAGTTTGAATATCTGGTCGGTCGTGGTTTCATCAGGTCTAAAGCCACACTGGGCTGTAGTGTTTCACAAATCGCACTAGATGAAACCTTGTATGCGATGGCTAAAAGGCTGATCCCTCGACTTTTTTTGTCTTTGGGAAAGAGCAGAGTATGAAAGTGTTCCTTCCATATGTTCATCCCTATCATGGCAGGTAGGTAACCCTGCTCCAAAACTAGTGTTTTTTACCTTTTTGGCAAAACTTTCGGGCTTCAGTTTTTTTGCTGTATTTTCGATATCATTTCTCCCTCTTTTCTCCCATATATCTATATAGACATATCTTTTTTTAAAGAATAAGATGTGCACCTTAATCCTGATCTATTTTTTTCAGAATTAAAATATTTGCGATAGTAAATCTACTTTGGAAAATACTTCATACTTTACTCACATACATACTATACGTTCGCCTTAAATTTCAACTTTTGCTCATTTCACTTTTGCTCATGGCAGCATACCCTTCTTCTTTTGGACTATTGTACATTGCAGAATCGGGTCATTATTACTTCTGCAAATTGTTATAGTCGTTTTACCAATAAAGTACTTAACCAATATAAAGCAAATAACACATACATACATGCATACAGTTTTTCCACTTCACCACCATTGCGATTGCCATTGCTGCTGCTCAATGCAATTGTTTATGTGTGTGTGGATGTTATTTTGATTAATTGCATTTCCCTGCAATTCATTTTCATTTCCATAATATAGCAATTGCCAGAGAAATTGCCACCCAGTGCAGAGCAAAAACATAGTCTACGTCAGTTGTGAAAAATTAACATTGTATGAAAATAAAGTTTTTATCATTTACGCAGGATTTGCACGAGGAAAATTTTTCAAGTTCATTCTTAATTTCACATATTCATTAGTTATTTTGTCCCTTACTAGTTGGTGTAAGTAAATCCAACGGGTATAATAAAGGGTTTCCACATATATGATGTCACCAACTGAAGTCTCAAGTGAATTATGGCAGTGTGGATTCATGAATCATTGCTAAAAGGTTAAACATGAATCACTAGCGTGGTTACTTAAAGGAATGCAGCCGCATTTTAGGTCTTACTATTTGTAACCTTTATGGTAACAAAATGCAAGCAAAAGTATAGTTTAAAATAGTTTTCTCACAGAAAAAAATATATATTCGGCAAAGTTTGTGACTCAGCGATTAGTATATGCGATTATTGTCGTTTGAGTCAGCAGTCTGCAGTCCGTTGTTGCCACTGGAGCAATTTCCAAAGCAACCGGTTAGGGAATTATTAAACAACGGTCTTTAATAATTTTATGTTGCTTACATTTATTTTATCAACTTAATCTTAAAATACGAAACCAGTGCTTTTGAAACAGTTTTTTCCCCAATTACACGAAACCCGATTTTAAGAGTCTGTACTATATTGCAATTGACGAGCCATTCCATAGGCAACTGTATGTGGAACCTCTTAAACAAACAAATAAATAAAATTAAGGCCTCATACAATAAAGACACACACACATACAAGTAATCGATAAAAATACAAGAGAGAATAAGGGACATCAATTGCATTTCAATCAGTAGGGAAACATCGTTATACACCCACCACCACCCATTAACCACCACCTACATGAGATTTACTTCCTTTGATCACCAGTTTGACGCATTGCATTTTCAGCATCAAAGACCCAACCAGAAGGACCACTAACCCAAGTATCCATCAGACCGTGCAAGACACTGTCACAGACCAACAGTCGGGCTGTCAGTCTTCTTGTCATCCACCACCCTCCGCTTGCCTGCCGCTGGCTCACACATGCACAGAAAGCATTTTCAATATTCATTTTGATGCCAACACATTTTACAATGACCAGACCGACATGAGGCGTAACAACGGCTACAATAAAAATATCAACATTCATAATAAAAGAGAAGAGCGGCCTGTGGCCATAATAAATTCATCATTTTATGTATGAGTGGTCTCATGGAAGCGCGGAAAAAAAAACTTAAACTATGCTGAAAGAAAAATTTACAAAAAAAATATTTTAAAGCTATAAAAACAAATGACACATGAATAACTATTTATTGCATCCATAAATGTTACCTAGACTGAAAGAGCGTATTCGCTAACTGAATATAGGATTAGCAGAGCGGCGCAACGCCGTACTATTGTGTAGTAGATTGTGGTTTCAAACGCTGATACCACATTGAACTATAGTTTTAACGGCTGTGCGCGATGACGTCTCTTTGATTAGGCAAAAGCTAAAAGAACTGTTAAAACACAAGGTGGTTACATAAAAAGTCCTTCAATACGCGAAGGGTATATTCATTTTGTTCTTCCATTTGTAAGTATAACAATATGTATATATTAACGGGGGTCAATTTTTTTTGAGACAAAGGCATCTCTATTCTTTTTCTATGGGACATTCAAAGAAACGTTGGCAACGAAAACACATACCTCCAAATTGAATTTCGAACCACGTGAAGTTATCACGCCAATTGTCGACGACAGCTTAGATTGGTGGGCACCACCGAGGGATCAGCCTTTTACCCATCGCATATAAGGTCCTGTCGAGTATGCTATGTGAAAGACTAAAGTCTGTTTTATCCAACCTGATCGGGACTTATCAGTGTGACTTTAGACCTGGAAAATCAACAACTGACCAGATTTTCACACTTCGGCAAATCCTGGAAAAGACCCAAGAGAAACAGATCGACATGTACATTCTTTTTGTCAACTATAAAGCTGCCTTCGGCAGCCCAATACGGCAGAAATTACTTGAAGCCATGGCTGAGTTTGGTATTCCAGCGAAGCTGATACGTCTTTGCGGAATGACGCTGACTGACACGAAGTCTTCAGTGAAGATTGGCAAAGAACCTTACGGAGCCATTCTATACCAGACGAGGCCTAAAACAAGGCGACGGCCTATCGTGCGATCTCTTCAACATTGTGACGGAGATGATAACGAGAAAAGCTGCAGTAAACACGAGTGGCACTATATTCAACAAAAGCCACACGATACTCGCGGACGCTGATGAAGTAGACATCATCGGTCGAAAACTGCGGGATGTGACTGCAGCCTTCTCAGGTATTCAGAAGGAATCAGCGAAAATGGGCCTAACGGTGAACGAGGACAAAACGAAGTTATTAGTTTCAACGAACAAAGAATCTACTCGTTTGGGAAACTGCGTGAACGTTGACAACTATAATTTCGTGGTGGTAGATAATTTTGTCTACCTAGGCTCCGCCCTCAACAAAGCAAATAATGTCAGCCTAGAAATCCGGAGAAGAATCCTGCTTGCAAATAAATGCTACTACGGACTAAGCAAGCGATTCAATGACAGAGCCCTCTCTCGGCGAACAAAACTCCAGCTATACCAGATACAGGTTCTACCTGTCTTAATGTATGGCTCAGAATCCTAGGTCATGACACAAGCGGATGAATCGGTTCTGGCGGTATTCGAGAGAAAAATACTCCGTAAAATATATGGGTCCATCATCGTTAACGGAGAGTATCGGCGTCGTATGAATCATGAGCTGTACGAGCTGTACACTGACATTGACGTGGTCAAACGCATTAAGGTGCAACGGTTGCGTTGGCTAGGTCATGTTGTACGCATGGACGAAAATGCTCCAGCTCGAAAAGTCTTCGACAATGAACTCGATGGACGGCGCAGAAGAGGGCGACCAAAACTCCGTTGGAAAGACCAGGTTACTGAGAACCTTACAGAACTCGGTGTGACTAACTGGAGAAGAAGCGCAGAAGATCGAGGCGCTTATAATATTTTTCTACGTGCGGTATATAATCCACTGGGTTTGCATAGAAATACCAGCTAAGTAAGTAAGTAAGTAAGTTATTTTTAAAAGTTCTTACTGCTCAGTGCATAATTTTTTGAAATACATAGAATTCAATTAATTTGAACAATATTTTAGGCTTAGACAAATTTTTATTGCAAGTTTGCACACATAATATGTTGGGGTCATATTATGACCCCTTATACATTTTCAAGACTGTTATGATTTACCAATAATTTTCGGGTACTAACATTTGACGATAGGCAAAGAAGAAGAAGAAGAAGATCAGAACAAAGGGGAGATAAACTTGCTTCTAGTCTCAATTTGTATGAGCAATGTACTCAAACCTTGCAACTGCTTTACGTTCCAAAAGCTTATATAACTTTTGACGAACCGCTCATTACTTTCCGAGGTGGATGCCCTTTTAAAATATGCATGCTAAATAAACCTATAAAATATGGCATGAACGTGTGAATAGAAGCGGATTCTGACACAACGTTTTGTTCCAAGTTCCAAATTTCCTGGGTAAAGTGGAAGACATTGCTCAATGGAACCAAGGCAAACGGGTTGTTCTTGACTTAGTATCTCCATAATGTGACTACCATTAATTTTTTTACGAGCCATAATTTTGCAATGAGAACTGCTAAAGCAAAAACTTACTATTGTTGGTACAGTAAGAAAAAACAAACGTTTTTTGACGGTTTATGCTAAAGCACAACAATTGAGTAAGCTTCATAATTACTATATCAGCAAATGATAACTTGGTTTTGTACTTATTCATCACCAGACCGACTTCCGCCGACTGCTTTTCAATACTCGAAAAGTCCGCAGTAACATACCGCAATCCACGACCAATGATATCTATATCATCGGCATACGCGAGCAGCATGTGAATTTGTTAAAGATGGTACCATTCCTGTTTACTGAAGCCTTTCGCATGATCATCTTCATTAAGATGTTAAAGAGATCGCCTTGTCTAAAGCCTCGCTTGGTAGGAAATGGCACTGTTAGATATTTGCCAGTTTTCACTGAAGATTTCGTGAAGTCAGTGTCATCCCGCAAAGTCGTATTAGCTTCGCGGCGATACCAAGCTCAGCCATAGCATCTAACAATTTCTGTCGTATCGGACTGTCGAATGCAGCTTTGTAGTCGATGAACAGATAGTAGGTGTCGATCTGCATTTCTTGGGTCTTCTCCAGGATTTGTCGTAGTGTCAATATCTGGTCGGCCGTGGATTCTCCAGGTCTAAAGCCACACTGATAAGGTCCAATCAGGTTCACCAGAATGGGATTAAGTCTTTCAGAAAATACACTAGACAGGACCTTGTATGCGATAGGTAAAAGGCGAATCCCGCGATAGTTGGTACTTACATTTGGATCGCCTTTCTTAACCACGGGACATATGACACTCAGATTCAACTCATCGGGCATGCACTCCTTGAGCCAAATCGTGTTTATGAGCTAGTGCACACATGTTACCAGCTCATCGCTGCCGGTTTTAAAAAACTCTGCCGGTAGACCATCAGCTCGCGCAGCTTTATTATTTTTAAGCCTTGCGATCGCCGTGCTGATCTCGTCTTGGCTTGGTTGTGGACAATCTACTCCGTCGTCTATGATTGGTGTGATTTCGTCTCTTATGCTACCTTCGGGAACAAGTAGAGATTGAAAGTGTTCCCACTACATTTACAGCACACTCTGAGAGTCTGTGACCAGATTTTCGACTGTGTCCTTATAGTTGGGAATTCCTGTTTCAAAACCTTTACTTTTAACCATTTGGTAAAACTTTCGGACCTCACCTTTATCCCTGTAGTTTTCGATATCCTGACTCGCTTTTTTTCCACATACGCCTTTTTCGCCTGAACAGGCTTTTCATCTTCCTCATCATCTCATTATAACGCTCCGTCACCGCACGCGTCGCCATTGGCTGCAATTTTGCCTTGTATACAGCATCCATTTATATATCCTCAAATATTTCGCGACATTCATCATCGTACCAGGGCTTGTCTGAGCGTGGTTTTTCAGTACGGTCGTTGCGGCAGTGGTCATAGAATTCGCAATATGCTGCCACTGTGTGTCAGGGACATCAGTACTAGGGGGATTTGTTTAAAGTAATTGATAGAGTTGGTTGGAGTGGGTATTGGCTATCTCGATGATATACAGCTTTGTGATGTCTAGTTTCATTTGCGTTTGATTACGAGTATTTTTAGCACTACTTAATCGTGTGCGTACCTTGGCTGCAACTAGGTGGTGATCCGAGTTAATATTTGCACCGCGCATCACACTTACTTCCATAACACTTGAGACATGCCTTCCATCAATTACCACGTGATCAATCTGATTTCTTGTATTTTGTCTTGTGGACATCTATATGCGGGAATCTGGTTCCACTCACAACCATGTTTCTTGCCGACGCGAAACTAACCAGTCTGAATCTGTTATCCGACTGCTGAGCCAAGAGCATCCCTTTCTATTTTAGCACTAAAATCTCTCAGAACAATTTTAAAGTCATGTGCAGGGCAGCGGTCATATATATCCTCCAGGCGCTCATAGAATGCATGTTTAATGTCATCGTCTTTGTCTTCCGTCGGGGAAATAATTCGGTCACTTACAGGGTTAAACCGCGATACTAGGTGTCGAAGTGTCTTGCCGACTATGAAACCACATCCAAATTCGTGTATTTCTGCATGGCAGCTGTAAATAGTGTCACAGGTATTTTGCCCTGTCCCGTCCTTCTCATTTCCTGTATGGCGGTGATGTCAGCCTTGTATTTGTCGAGGACATCCGTCGAGCTGAAATTTAGTATGCATGCTTCTATCCCTAAGTCGGAGGTTAAGTTCTAAGATGATCAAGATCGGACAAAACTACTCTCACCTCCCATAAAAATCCCTTTATGAGAGGTGAATGATATCTGAGCTTGGATATATCAAGTTGAATTGGGGTCGAAATTTAAGGAGACTTCCTTTTGAATTCACCAAATTAAGGTACGATACTAGGCTGTATAGGTTAGAACACTCAACTATCATCCGCGATACCATGGTTCGATTCCTATCTCTGTCATCTTCATCTATTTTATACACAGGAAACTTTTGGTAATGAAATATAAAATACTACAGTTGGAAACTTCTGGGTCTCAATGCACCTAAATGATAATCCCTGAAATAATAGTGAAAACTGTCTGCAGAGCATTTAGTTGTAACTCTTTTAACCAAACAAAATATCTCCAGTCGATTCAGCAACATTTCACATTTAAAAAAGCTTTCCATCAGACTTACTTCGAATGGCCCTAAATTAACCATGTCGAACATTCATAGTAATTAACTTCAACACCAAAGGCAGTTCATTACACTCTTTACCGCGAGGACTATAAATATGGAAATACAAATTTCACCGCCATCATCATCATCATCATCATCATGATTGTCATTGTCATCGTTGCCATTAAACCATTTGTGCGATATTCAACAATTTATATACTAAAGTGATCCCATTTCAGCATCTCTCAACTTCTACAACGAGTGCTTGGCGCATACAATGGAAAATTGTTGGCATTGTTTTCATTTCACTTTTGTTTGTAAATTTATTAATTTATTTCTTTACATTGTTTTTGTATTACTATTTGTTTAACAGAAAATGCGACAGTGGTTGTGTTGGAACTTGGTGGGGGATGGGTGGTACTAGGAGACAAAGTGCAAGAGTATGTTGTCAGCCATTGCACATCAATGTTGAATACATATTTCAACATATTTTGTTGTTGTTGCGTCTTTTTTTTCTCCACTGCATTTGTTTCTGTTGTTACTGTTCGTCAGTTATTTATGGCAATTTATTATGCACTTAAATTGCTATAAACGGAAATTTGACTTTATTCTCATGCTCGACTTGTATTAATTAATATACCTTTTATCCGCGTGCGTAGAGTATCGACTCGTAGCCGCTCAGTAAAGTATTCATTGCGTTTTCATTACATCAGGAATTCGGAATTAAAACAACGATAACAAAAAAAATATATAAAAGAAAAATAAAGAACAACAACAAAAAAGCAATATTTTATGAATATACAATACGTAGAGTAAATTTTTACTGTTGTGCTGTTGTGGATGGTGCACGATGCCCGAAACCACTGGCAATGGGCACTATCCGCCAGCCATCCCATTTGATCCAGTAGTCGTCCCAAGTGCATCCGTTCTGTAAAATCACAATGTGTGTGTGTGTGTGTGTGCGGAAAACTCTTTGTGTTTTTTCTGTTGTTTTTGTTTTTGTTCATACTGTTTGATTTATTTTATTTTGCAATAGAGTTTCCATGTAAAATTGTGGGGTTTCATGAAATGTCGATGGATGTTTACACTTGTATGGACTTGGTTATTCGTCGACAAAGTCCAAACCTTATACTAGATCAAAAATATCATTTAAAAGCTTAGCGATATATGAAAGTTGAAAGAAATGTTTCTTAATGCAAAAAAAAGAACATCATGTCGATGCTGAATGAGTAATTATAACAATTATTTTTGACTTTAATGAAATACATATGTACTAATATTATTTCAGGAATGACAGTATTTTCTTTCATTGTCATAATAATCTAGTTACTGCTAAAAGGATGATAAAAAAACCAGTACAGAAATTTCAGTCAGGTAAACTGACTGATAAATACCATCACCCAATATAAGATATTGTTGAAGTCTTGAGTTATTGAAATTAATATATTTTTAATTAAAATTTATAATTTTTCCCTGCATGTGGTGCAAAATCGTCCAAAACTTGGCTTATTTGTGTAGGAGGTATAGGTGCCGGTTTGGAATTCATGTGACAAATATTAATTTTTCAAAACAAGGTAATTTTGATTGGGGTACGAAAAGGGGTGAATCGATACAGTCCTTATTCATTCCTGACTCGAATTTTCATACGTACAACTTACGAAAAAGTTGACTGCATTCAGTGTGCATACAGAAAATGATATGTATGTAAGACTATGGGGGTGAGTTCGGTCCTATGTATGGGATGTACCAGAAGGGGTGTGTCAAATAGTTAGGTTTTCTGAGGTTTCGCCTCCTATCACAATATAAATTAACCGACTAATTTTCATTACCCCCTATGTGTCCGTTTGGAAGTTAAGGAAGAATTATTAATTTTCCAAAAATAGGTCATTTTGTATGGGAGGTACCTGAAGGTGTCATTCGATGTAATCCATATTAATTCCTGATTCAAATTTCATATCCGTTCAACTTGCGCAAAATTTGACTGAATTCAGTGTATTTTCAAAAAAGATATGTGTGTAAGACTATGAGGGTGGGTTAGGTCATTTGTATGGGAGGTACCAGAAAGGGTATGTCGACTAGTTTGGTTTCCTAAGATTTCGCCTCCTATCACAACATAAGTTAACCGACCAATTTTCTTTACTCCCCAAGTATCCGTTTGGAAGTTATGGGAGAAATATAAATTTTCCAAAAATCGGTCATTTTGTATGGGAGGTACCAGAAGGCGTGAACTGATATAGTCTATATTCATACTTGAGTCTAATTTTCATAAGCAAACATCATACGCAAAATTTGAGTGATCTCAGTTTACTTACAAAAAAGATATGTATGTTAAACTATAAGGGTCAATTCGGTCATTTGTATGGGAGGTACCAGAAGGGGTGTGTCAAATAGTTAGGCTCTCTGAGGTTTCGCCTCCTATCACAACATTAATTTATCGACCAATTTTCATAACCCCCCAAGTGTCCGTTTGGAAGTTATTGGAGAAATATTAAATTTCCAAAAATAGGTCATTTTGTATGGGAGGTACCAGAATGCGTGAACCGATATAGTCCATATTCATACCTGAGTCTAATTTTCATAAGCAAACATTATACGCAAAATTTGAGTGATTTGACTAACAAAAAAGATATGTATGTAAAACTATAAGGGTCAATTCGGTCATTTGTATGGGAGGTACCAGAAGGGGTGTGGGAAATGTTTCTGCTTTCTTAGGGTTTGTCTACTATTGCAAGATAAATAATCTGACCAAATTTAGATATCTTCCGATGGTCTGTTTGCCAGATATGGAAAAATATTAATTATCCAAAAATAGGTAATTTTGTATGGGAGGTACCAGAACGGGTGGGTCTATTCTGCCCATTTAAAATCTCATAAGTTCGATTCGAAAAATATTGATACTGGTAAATTTTCATACCGATCCGTTAAGTTTTACTCGAGTTATCCTGCTGAACAGCCATCCAGCCAGACAGACGGACATAGCTCATTCTTCTTAAAAAGTTCTGAAACGAATTTGGTCTTAAGATACTTGGGGTCTAACTCGTCTCCTTTAATGCGTTACACTTTTTTCGTATCAAATGATATATACCCTCATCCCTAAGGGTAATGGTATAAAAATTGATGTGTGATAAACAGTTTTCATTGAGTATGAAAGTATGCAATTAATTACTTACATTCATACTTAGGTGGTATGTATATCTCCTTAAGCTACTAACAAAACTATGCAACATCATAGAAACTTCAGTATTCCCGCTATATCATTTAATAAGGCAAAAATTGTAAAGCATTCAACGAAACTGAGTTGGACCCCAAGTATCTTAAGACCAAATTCGTTTTAGGATTTGTTATGACGATTGATCTATATCTGTCTGTCTGGCGGGCTGGATTGCTGGCTGGTGGGCACAATAACTCTATTAAACCCTAACTGATTTTTATGAAATGTACCGGCCGCGGAATGATGGTATGAACATGGGACTACCGTGCGGGAGATCATAGATTCAACTCCTGGCTCAGTCATCTAGAACAAAAAAAAATTTAAGTAGGATACTTATCAAATTTTATCCAAAATGAAGTAACTGAATTGTGAATGGGCTGAATAGCCCCATCCTTCTGGTAATTCACATTAAAAATTCCAAACGTAACAATTTGACATTCCTTCTCTGCACATTGGTCGAATCCGTAAAAATTTGACCTTAATATGAAGGAGACTTTCAATGGGTATGAAACATGGTATAAGAGGTTTTTTGGGGCAGAGTTCGAAAAAAAAACATTAACGTACGGTATCTTAACGTTCTGTACGGAATTTCATTGAGTACAGTACGCAAACACTTACCTTACAAGAAGTGCGAAATACACTACGACACTTTGTTAAGTTTGTGTATGTGTACACAACCAGATTACCGTACGCTACGATTGTTAAAAGACGAATACAAACGCTACGACAACGTACTTAACTTCGAACACAAACAAAAACGGAATACACTACGTTTAGTGTATTTTTTGTGGAATGAACAATAAAAAAATGTTTTCTTCCCCACTCCTGCAGTGTTCGGTTTGGCAAGCTCGCGAACCGCCCTTTCCTGAAAATTGGCTCTGAGCTCGCGAGCCAAGAGTCACAAAATTTCAAATGAGCTCTCAGCTAGCGAGCAAGGAGCCACAAAAAATCAAGTGAGCTCTCGGCTGGCGTGCTAAATACCAAAGTTATGTACCAGAAGTACTTTTTTACGCCAAAAAGTACTTTTATTGGCCAGAAGCACTTTTCTCTTGCATAAAATACTTTTTTTTGTACAAGAGTCCTTTTTTGTACCAATAAGTAATTTGAATGTACTTTTCTGCACAAAGTACTTTTTTTACCAAAGTACTTTTTTTATGCCAAAAAGTACTTTTAATGGCCCAAAAACACTTTTCTGTTGCACATAGCACTTTTATTTTGTACCACAGTATATTTTTGTACCAAAAAGTACTTTTAATGTACTTTTTGGTACAAAGTACTTTTTTATGAAAAAATACTTTCTGGTACAAAAAAGTACTCTGGTACAAAAAAAGTACTTTGTACGAAAAAGTACAATAAAAGTGAACCAAAAAGTGCAATAAAAGTACTTTTTGGTACAAAAAAATACTTTTGTACAAAAAAGTACTTTGTGCGACAGAAAAGTGTTTTTGGTCCAATAATAGTACTTCTTGGCGCAAAAAAGTACTTTGGTTGGTACAAAAAACGTAGTTGTGCCGAAAATTACATTAAAAGTCCTTTTTGTACAAAAAAGTACTCTGGGACAAAATAAAAGTACTTTGTGCAACAGAAAAGTGCTTTTGGGGCAACAAAAGTACTTTTTGGCATAAAAAAGTACTTTTGGTACATAACTTTGGCTCTTGGCTTTCGAGCCAGCCCTTTTTTTGTGCTCTCGGCTATTGGCTCGAGAGCACTTCTGGACTCTTAAAATTTAGATTTGAAATGTTGTAGCTCTTGGCTAATTTTGTGTTAAAGTATAGCTAAACGCTAAAAGATGAAACGATTTTCGGTTGCTGTTTTGAACAATATATGCAACACACCGTTATTTAGACATTCCACAAAAAATACACTAAACGTAGTGTATTCAGTTTGTGTTCGGTTAAAAAATACACAACCAATTCGAGTTAGTGTTTGTGTTCGAAGTTCACTTCGTTATCATAGCGTTTGTGTTCGTCTTTTGACAATCGTAGCGTACGGTATTCTGGTTGTGTACACATACGCAAACGCTAAAAAAAACGAGTATCGTATGTGTATCTTCTACGTACCGTACGTGTAACGTACTGTTTTTTTTTCGAACTCTGTTTTGGGGTCGTTGATTGCGAATGCGGTCGTTGAAATAGCGGACATATTTTTCAAAAAATGCTTGCATTTAACTGATATTGTGCCTAAGCATGTTTTTGGAGCCGCTGATTTCTAATCCGGAATAAAATTTGGAAGAAAACAAAATGGCAGACATATTTTTCAAAAGTAAAATTTTGAAAAAAAACAAAATGGCGGAAATATTTGTCATAAATGCTTGCATTTAACTGATATTGTGCATAAGCAAGGTTTTGGGGTGGTTGATTTCGAATCTGTAGTAAAATTTTGGAAAAACAAAAATGTTTTTAATTAAATGAAAATATACTTCAAAATTAATTAACCGAAGCATTTACAAACCCCCATAGGCACAATATCGGTTGATTTCCAGTATTTTTTTGGAAAAAAAAAGTTCGCCATTTCGTATCTGCCATATTATATATTCAAAATTTTACTCCGGATTCGAAATCAGAGACACCAAAAACCTATTAGGTACAGTATAAGTCAAATGCAAGCATTAAAAAAAAAAAAAAAAAATTCCGCATTTTGTTTTTTAAATCTGACTCCGAATACCAAATTAGCGTCCCCAAAAACCCTTTAGAGCTACAAATGTTTCATCCATATTCGAAGTCTTCTTAATTTTCGGACTAAATTTTTCAAAAATGTTATCGAAGAAAGGAAGTAAATTACATGGGCAAAAATAAGGAAAAATGCCAAAAAGTGGCAGTTTATCCTGAGTCATTTCGATAGAGAAAACATCAAATTTGAACGTTGTGATAAGGATGCTGCTGATGTTAGGTGATTTAATATAAGTTTAAATCCAAGAAACATCAGAAATTATCAAATTATGTGAATTTTCGAGCCTCTTAAAAAACATATGACAACTTTGGCTACAGCATAACGGTAAGTTTTCACATGGACAAAATTTTAGTTTTTTCTTCTTACTTGGAGTGTTTACTTAATACATAAACCAAAAAATGATAAGTATAAAACTGGTCATTGCCGATGGTACTAAATAACGACTCTGACCCAAGAACATAATGTACTGTACATATGTAGCAAGTTTGCATATGGTATTATATACTTCTAGAATGGGTCCATTTTTTTCTCGACCAAATGGTTATCAAATTCGTAATCTACGATTAATTCTAAGAAAATTTGCCCAAAAAACTATAAGTCAAAAATCAAAATCGAGCCCCTGGGTGTTAACGAGAAACTTTTCGTAGTGGGGAAAAGGCTACCACAAGGCCCACAACTACCCCGGAATCGCCCCTAGAGGAGTCAAATGTATGACCAGCCTCCAGTCATTCTTTCTTCCTAACATTTTTTCTAAACATAACTACTCTCCATCTTCACCCCCTAAGGGGGCTCCCATACAGAACATTACTTTATAAAATTTGCTCCCACCGCTCTAACTGCCCCGGAGTCGCCTCTAGAGGTGTCAAATGTATGACCAGCCCCCAATATTTTTTCAATCTCAAGTGTTTCTCAGATCATGTCCTCATAGATTTTTTTTTGTGTAATTTTTTCATTTAATCAGCTCCTGCTGCTACCATGGTGCCTCCTGAGGGGTAAAATGTATGACCGATTACGATTTTGATAACGGCTCGGTGCTTTTTTTTTACTCCATAAAAAATAACCCACTCTAATGTTTAACGTATGAGTAAAATTTATATTATTAAGATTTAATATTAATCATACGCACATTATTTGCCTGCTTTGAATTTATGGTTATGTAACACAATGCAACTGGGTGAAGGTACACTAGTTCAGAATAGTAAAACCCCACCCCCACGTTATATACAATTCTTCTGAAATAAGGGGGTCTTGAATATACATCGCCTCAAAAATATTTTTCTTTTGAGTACCATCACAGAACCAAAGGGTCCCCTTTTGTAACCCTTCAGGGCCGCCGGGACCCTGTCGTCAATTTTGACATTGATATTTTCGTTTTAGAGCGTATTTGAGGGGGTGGGAGGTTAGAAGTGCCATATTTTTTTGTTTTTGGGCTCCGGCCCCATTTTCTGCAGTTTTGCCTTTTGCGAACAAGCATAACACCTTTGGGGTTTTAACTATACTGACCTAGTACCTTAACCTGGAATTGGAATTTCCTACCCCCTGACAATGATCCAGAAAATGTTTCGCAGTGTAATAAATCATATATATGAATTTTCGATTAAAAGTCCATTAGTTCTAACAACTCAAGATTTACGAACTTATTCATAAAAATTTATAAGAGGTTTATAAACCATTCTTAAGAAAATTTCGAGAAAACAATATTCATGAGCGATTCACAATTTCAATATGTTATGGTAGGATTGCCTCTACTCTAAGCATGCTGTAACTTGACGTTTGTACAATTTATTGTATACTAGCGGACCCGGCGAACTTCGTCTCGCCCTAATTTAATACCTTTAGATAAACTCAGTGGATGTTTTTCGATTAGTTTTCCGCCGCAAAAACAAACAACGAAGGCGGTTCTCCAAAACGCGAAATCCCACATACTTCCGACGAATGGCCTTGCGATTTTTTGATTGTCATTGGGGAATTGGAATGGATGATGAGTTGGAATTCTGATTCGTAAGATAGGAAGTCTTTCTTTGAATTTGTTCTTGATGGTCGTCGGTTAAATCACATTGTTTATTAGATTCTTGACAGACAGCCGCGTGCCGTTGCACCTTTATCTGTAAATTATGCGGGTTGATAAATTCAGTCGAATTGTTAGTCGCTTCATCCTCGTCAGTCACGCTGTAAACAGATTTATACAAATGCAGTTCTCCAGCGATTTAACTTTCTAAATTGAAATTCTAGCTATCGATGCCTTTATTCTTCGCTGCTAGTAACATACTGCCCGTAAATAAATTCAATCAAAATTTCTATAATTTTGTGCAATGTCATGAGTTGTTTTTTCAACGATGTGAACTCGCAAAAATTAGCAGGGATCGATATCAATTCAGTCGAAACATCAACACGAATTTGGCCATTGCCAAGCGCCAGTAGTTGTTTCGAGAATTCAGCAGAAGATGGGAGGTCCTGGAATGAGCCCCTAATTTTTTGATCTATTACAACTTCTTGACATTGACCACGTTTTCAAGCATGGTTTAAGTAAATCAGGAGCATTAGACATTTTGAGCAAAATCACCTAGTAAAACCTTTATCGTTCGGTCAACTATTTCCAAAGCTCGTTTATTCATTATTCGGCATTCCCGCATCTGCTTCGCTTCGTCATTGTGTACTTTGGTTTTTCAACCGTGAGACGATTCATCAACAGTTTTAAAGCAGAATTTGCAGTTGGACTGCCTTCCAACAAAATAGCAGCTATGCTAGTCGATGCAGCGGCTAACGTTATTTGAGATCTTGACCGAATTGGTGCCGGAATCAACAAAAAAATGTTTTGGCTGTCCCACCCGAAGCATCGAGAAAGTAAATGCCTTCCGTTTCATCGTGAATCGTACACGTTCTTGTACTCGCTCACATTTGTTCGAACTCTTCCGGTCAGCTCATCTAGATTATAGTTTTGCTACCGCTAAAATTCGCGATCGAATGCATCTTCAATCGAACGTTTTGGCACGGGCATTCCCAATGTCGATAGCAGATTTCCGCACATGAGCACGCACATGCCATCCCGTCGAGTTCGACTGACTGTAACTCCAATGATCGCAAACAATGTACGAATTTGAATCGCTGACGCAGAAACGGTCGCGTCGGCGAGTATTGAGTCCGCTTTCGAGGAAATTTAAATTTTGCCAAGCCTCCAGAAATGCGACATACAGAACACCATCCACAGTACGCATCGAATTAAAGGGATAGTTATATAAGCATACACCTTGGCGTGTATGAACTGTGTATAGTCTGATAATTTATTGCATGATGTTAACGTCATTTAAGGTTGCATCTTCTAATAGGAGGCAATAGCCAAGCAAATAACTTGTCCTAAAAAACTACAAAGTCGTAACTTAATGAATGCCCGCAATCCCATTGGATAACCTAATTTTTCACACGTAAACTCATTTTCTCAAAATATGATAAAATTGATAAATATTGCATAGAATATCAATATATTTTTTATCTAAATATTATTTGTCCCGTTACCAACCCACATTTAACCGAAATTTTCCACCTAAACATCGTTCAAAACCATCAAATCAGGCGAAATTGCAAAATTTTGTCGATAAAAAATCAATTTTTTTTTGCATTTTTCCGGAATTTTCCGAGTTTTTCCTTAAGAATTTTCTATTTTTCCATCCGAAATTGCACACAAAATTCCATACAAAAAACCAATTTTCGATTTTTCCAATTTTCCGAAGGTTTTTCCCAATGTTTCCTCTTGATGAATTACTATACACTTTTCACACCCTTTTTATACATATAGATTTCACAATAAACCGAATTTTTCCAAGCATCACAACGAATTTTACACCTTTACGTCTTCTAAAATCTTCAAATTAAGCGATACAATGAAAAATTTCGTCGAAAAAATCGAAAATGTTCGAGTTTTTTCCGGAATTTTGCGAGTTTTCCACCAAGAATTTTTCTATTTTTCCATTCGAAAAGTCATTTCGGAATGATTATCCAAAATTTTTCAATGTTACATCGTCCAAAATTATCAAATCATATTTTGAATTTTTCCGGAATTTTCGAACAAAATTTTTCTTTTTTTCCATTCGAAAAGCCATTCGTAACAATTTGTGATTTTTCCAATTTTCCGACTTATCCGGAGGATTTTCCCAAAAATTTCCTTCCACATAAACCATCTCCTGGCAATTACGAACAACTGAAAAAAACTTTCAGCAAAATCGGTTCAGCCGTTCTCAATTGATGAATTACTATACATTTTTTCTACCATTTTTATATATAGATTTATGAATTTGAGATCTTTATTTTAAGTTCTTTGGCACTTTTCCTACTGGAAAAAGTTGTTGCATGTATTCATTGAGTACGAAATTTTCTTCTTAATCATTGCACACATAGAAAAGTATCTAACTATCCATTCATGAATACCATTTTGATAAATATTTCTCCAAAATTCTTTAAAAATAATTTGTAAATAATGAAATAATATCCGTGATGTATAAAGAATCAAAACAAGGATGTAATCGGTATTCGATTATTATTTCAACACGAGGAAAATTAAACACAATTTTTTAATGTAATTTTTACTTCAATGTCTTTCTTATCGTCATGAGAATCGTAGTAATGTAAAATTGAGCTACAATAATTTTCAAAGTTATTATAAGTACAAATCCATATTTGGTATCCGATTATAAAGCTTTTGTATCCGATTATAAACCTTTTTTTATACATCATTAACGAACAATAACAGTTGACGTTGCCACCGGAACACATTAGGCTATAGGACTGATAACACAGTGCAATAGTGAAAAAAACACCCGAATGTGACTATAAAGGTTCGATAGTCCAACTAGAGCTGAGTAAAACCCTATCTCAGTTTGGTTAGATTGGCTACCAACATTTTTTTTGACCCTCTAAACTTTTTGAAATCGTTTGAATAAAGGTGACATCAGTTTTTGCCCAACAGCTTGTAGTTTTTAATCTAGCGCTTTCTCTTCTTAAGCAAAGTTGTAGCTAATAGTCAGCTTACGAAATTGATATTATAAAATTTCCCATAAATATTAGACTTCCCTCGTTTATTTTCAAAAAACTTTGATAAAAATTCTAATTTTTTCACTATTTTTAATAAAAGTCGTAGGAAATCCAGATATTTTGCAGACTCTATTTAGTGAAATTGTAGTTTAGGTAACACCGAAAAACTTCTCTGAACAAACCCATGCTATCTGAACAAGTCTAGGGATAGTAAATAGCTCTCAAAACATACTATCTACCTTATTATTATCAGTTTTTTAAGAGTTTTGGGCCATTGTGCAATGTTTTTTCTTGCTATCTTTACCAAAGACCTGCTTATTGTATAACTGAACAACTTCTGTACACAACCAATATGATCAGAATACTCCATCCCTTTAATTGTTCACAAAGAGCATTAGGGTATTCCTTATATGGCATTTTTTTCGAATTTCGTTAAAAATATATATTAATCGCGATGTTGGTCATCTAGCTTCACCTTACGTTTTTTTTTGCCAAAATTACGAATATATTGTGAAAAATTTCGTATCGATAGATAGGCATTACGGTGATAGGCTTTAGGGTGTGCCGCAATGAGGTTAAATTTCGAATTTGTTCTCAAATCAGTTTATTGCCACTGAGTATTTTTCTTTTGTATGCAGACTAAGTAGTTATAAGCCGTTCAATAGCTGAAGTGAAGACCTAAAATAGTACGTGTTTGCTTTAACCATATCTCTTATAGACGTCGAGATATGTGATGTAGAAGTTGGGGTATTTTTGAAAAAATTATTAAAAATTTTGAAATTGGATTCCGATGTTAGTTTTTATGGGCAATTATATATTCCAACTTTTTAAGGTTTATCAAGTTAAAATCTATCGGCCTTATTCATAAAAAATAAAGTGGATATGAAGCGATCTTTAGCTATTGAATTGTTTAGCTCAGCCCTTTAAATGATGTGGCAATCACTATGGGCGAGGATATGTAAAAAATATGATAATGATGTATAAAAAGTTTATTATTTGTGCATATATATGGTTAAACTTTGTGTCTATCTTTCCCCTTTCTAACAGCTAATTAAGTGATTCCCAGGTGGACTTTACAAAAATATTTTAACCATATGGTGCAATATTTCAAATGAGAAATTCGATTTGTCCACGTGGTGTATATCACGATACTACTTAATTGATTGTTATTGATACAGACCTCGTCACGAGACATTTAGCCAATGATTTGTCCAATGTGTAATGCAATGGATTTCGTTACCGACACGTTGATCATCAGACACATCTTATGTAGATGCAAGTATTTCCCAAGTGCTTGCTATTGAGTCACTCATACTATGTGTTTTAATACGTCTTTCTCAGAACACGTGCATACATCCCGCTCTCTCACTTCTCTCGCTCTTTTACACAAATAGTTTGTCTATAGAGGTAGTAGTAATAATTTTCTATTTGCTTAACAAGTAATTAACATATTAAATGTTATTCAGATGATCATTCCGAATTAATATGAACAATTAGTGTTAAATTAATTGCAACTGATTGAATATTTTGTTTGGCGCTTTGTTAACATTGCCATTGAATTTTCCAGATTCTAGTTGAAAAAACGTGTTACATCAAACAGTTAGTTGTTTGCAGCGTACCTCGAGCATTCGACGTATACGCGAATAACTCGTAAATCTTAATTACATGCGCTATGTATTATTAACACAAATAACATATACAATTTCTAGTTACTGCCATATATTGGAATTTCTATTTCACTTTAAAATAGTCTGGCTTTTTTTTTGCAATTTATTTGTTGTATTTATTTTCTACTTTGTTGTTGTTTTTTCATATTTATTGTTTTGGCATTGAATGTTAATTCAAGGCATTCGCTGTTCCAGGGAAAGCCCTTGTTTATATTTGGATTTTCTTTACATATTTTCTTGCTAATCAATGGATAGTCCGAATTGTTATAGTTTACTAGTGAGTGTCATTTCACAAAAAAATATTCAGGTTTTGTAGTCAGCTATTGCGATGTTAGTGAACTAACTACGTATAAATAATTCGACGATCGTATCAATTAGCAGTCGTTATCATAACAACTTAATTGACTACAATTGAGTATCCCAATGCTGCGGATATTGCTTTTGGTATAAACAAATAATTTATAACTGTTAATTTGGTGTCTCTTTTAGGAGCACATTTTTCGAAAATAAATAAAAATAAAAAACTTATTTTACTGGACCATCGCAATTATAAATAAATTAAATAATTTCTTTATAATTTGAGCGGCTGTGAGGTTGATATGTGCAATCCCATTTAGGTTAGTTAAGCAAGTAGTTAGGCAAGTAATCCACTTGGTTATAAGTCTTACTTTTATTACATATGGGTAAATCCGAAATAATGTATACCAAGGAAAAAATTTCAGAGTTATTAAAACCACATAAACTTGTTAATCCATAAATGGGCTATATATTCAACCCTCAAAATATATACAGCATAACCATTTTCGGTGATCCATTTATGAATGGCAGGTCAAAAACTGCACCTACCTCGTGCTTTTATCTGTATTTCTAAAATATATGTTTTTTAAATGTTCATAAAAATGGGAAAAACCACCATGTTTCCTTTTAGTTTTATAATAAACTTAAAATCTAATCGATTGTCTTCAATTAAATGTAAAAAACGCGTCGGTCAGTCATTCAGAAGATATAAATAATGTTAAGTAAAGATGGGCTTTCGGCATATAACGTCCGCAACGGAAACAAGGTTTTTTAAATTTAACTGCTTTAATATTTAGTTTTTCCTCCATCGAAGTACGTTCGTAAAGAGAACCAATAGTGCGCATAAAATATATATATATATAAATATGTATTTTTACACCATTCTACAAAAAAATATGAATGACAAAGAGCATAACGTCCGCAACGGAATTTTACTTATTGAAAGCAATTGTAGACTCATATGAAATATTTGTGGAATCGGGGCATTAGTTCTACAGTTTCAAATAAACGACACAACCTGGTGGCGGGTCTGATATTTAGTGCATTTCATCAACTTCAACAAAATTCCACACTACTGCCATGTATTGCGGTCAGTCAGCTGTTACGGTGCCAGTACTATATAGATCTGCATTGTATTAATGCAAATGTACATACAATCTTTTCTCATGATCAAACAAACATACATTCTGCATTTCAGTTAAATTGGTCAATCTATTCAAATTTTCGAAATAAGTCCACTCCTGCGCCACCTGTCGAGTCTATTTGTACATAAAATGTTTACTCTTTATCAAACCCATATATATTCTGAATTTCAGTTAAATTGGTTCATCCACTCAAATTTTCGAAATAAGTCCACTCCAGCGATACCTACCGGGTTCTTTCATATAATATATGTAATTCTTATATTTATAATTGTGTTTGTCAATAGCTTCTTAACAGACTGTCTGATGTGGATACAATTTTTTAGGACAAATAAGATAGTAGGAAAAAGTGTAACGCCCGCAACGTAACGTCCGCAACGGACGAATTTAAAATTTTTGGATGAACCTCTAAATGCATAACTCTTAATAAAGCCTTTTTAAAATCCTTAAATATTCCTCTTTCCTTAATGTATTTCGTTTTTTTTTGTTACTATGAAATATTTGCTAAAATAGATGGAAATACACATTGGCATCCAAAACTACTTCCATTTTTTGTAACGACCGCAACGGCACTTTTAGCTAGAATATCTTTTTTGTCAAAAGTAGTTAAGCAAACAGTTAAATGTCATTTCAAAGTACTCTCAAATAACTGTTGTTTGCTGAAGTTTATTTATAAATTTCTCACTCATAACGCAAACAGGATTAAAATAACAAAACATAAATGCGTACGAATGTAACGTCCGCAACACAGAATTTGCCCATATAGAGTAGAATATAATTAATTAGTGACTTTCTCAAGTTCTTCCATGTTACATGATCACAGTTTATTGAGACTTTCAAAATACCACTTTCCTATCAAAATACCTTTTCCATTCTATGAAGAGCTGTGCAATGGCAGAGCAAATGCTCAATAGATTCATTCAATAGTCATCGTTACACAGTCAACAATAGTCCAACGGTTTTGTTTCCCATCCCGTTGGGTGTATTGATATTATAGCTCGATTTCTAAAGTGGGCGGAATGATGTATTTGTATGGGAGGTACCAGAAGGGGCGGAGCCATGTAGCCCATTTGCAATACCGTAAGTAGTTTTGGGGAAATATTAACTCGTGCAAAATTTCAAGACATTTGGTTGCGTCTTTCGAAAGATATCGTGCGAACCAGCCGGACAGCCACCAGACAGACAGACAGACAGACGGACATGGCTCAAATGACTTAAAAAGTCATGAATCGAATTTGGTTCTAAGAAACCTAGGGTCTGAAGTGACTCCTTCTATGTGTTACACTTTTGGGTCGTATCAAATGATATATACCCTCATCCCTAATTGTGATGGTATAAAAATGTATGTGGAGTATCTTATGATCTGAGAAACTGTTGGGGTCGGTCACACATTTGACTCTCCTGGGGCACCTTTATGGTAGTTAGAGCGATGAGCACAAATTTTATAAAAATTTGATTTTTGTATGGAAGTGAAGACGAGGGGTGGGTATGTTCAGGAAAAATGGTTGGAGGAAATAATGACTGGGGGTCGGACACACATTTAAACCCTCTGGGGTGATTTAGGAACAGTTGCGGGCCTAATACGAAAAGTTTCTCGTTTAAAACAAGGGACTCGAATAGATTTTGGACCCACGCACAGTGGTTGGCGTTTCATACAAAGAGCGGCCAAAAATAGAAGGAGTTTTCATAGGTGAATAATATTTGGCACATCTCACTGTCTCTTTTAATGACGCCAATTTCTAAAATTTGGTTAAAATCTGTGAAAAGATTCAAGGACCTCTCTTAGATCCTGAAAAGTTAAATTTCATAGTAGGCATACCAAAGTTGGCATATCAATTGATTCCATCAATCTATGACTAAATCTAAAATTTGGTCAATGTCGGACAAAGGATTCAAGGACCTCTCTTAGATCCTAAAAATGTAAATTTCAAAGTAGGCATACCAAAGTTGGTATATCCACTGATTCCATCAATCTATGACTAAATCTACAGTTTGGTTAATTTCGGACAATGGCTTCAAGGACTTCTCTTAGAGTACACAATCAACAAAATTACACCGAAAACGGTAAGGCCGCTTTGTACTATTCAACATAAATCAACAAACCGCAAATTTCCGCAGGTAAAATTTACATCATATAATCTGTAAACATTGGTAAACATTTTGCAACAAATTTGATTGTTAACTTCGATCGACTTCGCAACTAAGTGAAATTTAAGTCTACACATGAGTTAGTACTGAAATAGACACATGTAATAAATTAATTGAATAAAGTAGACACAGCATGCTGAGAAATTTTTAATTCCTTTAAATTATAGTTAATACCTTTCTTTACAATATTTAATTCATCCATTGTTCAAACAATCTTTTTTAAAGAGGTTTTTACGTTTTATTTTGGACCTTCACTTGAAAGTTACTCATTATTTTCATAGTCTGTCTTTGGCAGCTATTCCTAAAGAGGACAGGTGGAATAAGGCAAAAATAAAAGTAATTTGAAAGAGCAAAATCTATTGTAAGATAGTGTTGCCAAAGTATTACCCAGAATTTTGACTTATTTTTTTATTTTTGGTCAATGGGGACGACCACTGTGCCACGGTTTCTTTTGAAAATTTTCGTAGAATTCGTCGTAGATTACGATTTTCATAACCGATTAGTCGAGAAAAAATTGACCCACTCTACCACTCATAGTGCGTGCGCTAATTTGATTATATGACTTGACAATATATAATCAATGCTAAGCATCGGCGAAGTTGCCGTAGCTCTCAACGCACAGTGGGCCAAACAGCTTTACTAGAGGCATTTAATTAATAACTCGAGTAAATGAAGATATATTTTAATGAAAATTTAAACTTATGTTTTTTAACGCATATACCACTTATTCTCTTAATTTAAATTTTCTACAGTCTAGGTCAACTATAGGTCATAGCTCCCATACAACTGACATTTTCTACAGTCTACAGGTAAAAGTTCTTATACGAAGAAATATAACAGTTGGACGTAGTTGGTTGTCATTTTGGTTATTTTTACACCACAAGGACTCAGACTTTACATAAATGCTAAATTTAGCTTGAATACGATTGAATGACGTTAGTTATAATCTAAAGATGTCAGTATACGCCTAAAACCGAATATTCTACAACAGCTTATTTCTACCAAATTGTTTTTTGGTGCACATGAAACGACGGGTCTCAAAAATATATTTTTTATTTAGTACATACCTTCTCTGAATGAGAAAAAAATATGTTGACTCAATAAAGTATAATTTGTTTGTAATTTGGCTCAACCAACAAAACTCAAAAAAAGCTGCCAAATCTTTGCCGGCCACGTGATAAAAATTTATTCACTTTGAAGGTTCGCAGCAGATCAGGAATGCCTCTAAATGGTTATGCAAAAGCTTTTATAAGCATTTACAAATGTTGTCAATTAAACGAAAACAAAACAGATCGGTATTATCAAACATTGGAATTCGACTTAAATCCCGCTGGATTTCCCGTTTGGGCCACTGTGCAACGCTTCCATTATGGCCGTAGATGTTACATTATTGAAAGTCTATTCATTGTCCAGGAACATCGTTAATGTATATGATAGGATAGTTAGAATAGGTGCATTTCTGGACACTTTTAGGATTTCAAGGTATCCAAACCCCACATTACCTTTTCCTCGTTTATCGCAGCGATATTCTTGTATTTCGGGAAAGGTATATTTATGAAGATAACCAGTGTCTCCTCTTCGCAATTAGCCCAACCACTGTTTGGATTCTGTAGAAATCCAAGTACATGAAGGTCCTTTGAGAGGTAACGCCTAAAACTAGCAGCGATATTTACGCCCTCAATGGCTTCATAAAAATTTAACCATGAAGACCACTTAGTCTGATTTAGCTCCTT